>OY979680.1:2412500-3152429 GCA_963855955.1 Luperina nickerlii | reverse complement strand
ACTATAACATGGGACGTAGATATAGGTACTGTAGTTACATCTGTGCCCAACCTTTGGGGGATATAAGGATTGATGTTATGTTGTTGTTGTTATGGTGTTGTTATGTTGTTGTTATTGAGCTTTATTTTTTGCTATTAAGTATTAAAATAAATGTTCTTGGCTACTTACAATCTCAACGAAGACCCTAACAATTCTTGCACCCATTTTGGTTTCTTGATCATCTGGGTAGGTACACTAATTACACCGGACACCACAGGTCTCTAATTATTTTATCACATTTTTCGTGTTGATAAATACATATATTAACGGATAAAATGAATGTCGTATTAACGATATTCTTTGATAAGATTTACAAATTCCCAATGACGCGGCATTGGGAATTTGTAAATGTTATCAAAGAACACGAATTCAGTATGGCCATGATTTTGACAATTAAACATTTTATGAATGCAGTATAATATAATTTTTATAACTTCATACTTACTTGGTTTAATTTAAGTGGCATGTGATGTGCATTTGTGTAAAACAAAACATTGTTTACAGTCGTAAAAGCAGATATGTGAGTAACTGTAGGTAGATATTGATAAGAGTTTCTTGTCATTTGCATGTGCGTTGTGCTCGTTTTCCTCATCGAAAACGACAAAATACAGGTTTTTAGCAGATTTGTGGACATAGATATGTAGTTTTTATCTGCCTCTTTTTTAGGGCTCCGAACTCCGAACCCAATGGGTAAAAACGGAAGCCTATTACTAAGGCTCCACTGTCCGTCTGTCACCAGGCTGTATCGTATCTCATGAACCGTGATAGCTAGACAGCTGAAATTTTCACAGATGATGTATTTCTGTTGCCAATATAGCAACAGATAGGTACTAAAAACAAAATAAACAAATATTTAAGGGGGGCTCCTATACAACAAACGTATTTTTTTTCGGCGTTTTTGCCTTGTGGTACGGAACCCTTCGTGTGCGAATCCGAGTCACACTTGGCCAGTTTTTAATAATTTCTGCAGCAATTTAATAGCTTCCATTTTGACCATTTTTGCTACCGTACTGTCAATTTGTTAAAAGAATACATAAAACAATTAGTTTCGGTCATGTAATATCTTCTTTTGGCCGAGGCCGTAGGTTATCATTATTAACTTTTTTATATTAAATAAAATTAGTCATCTCATGTTTTACCTTTTAAATAGTGCATACTTACTCACTTATAATTACAATGATCATTTACATAAATGATGCGGCTACCTTTCTCAAAGCAACATTGTAACTTCGGTTTAAAGAACCTTATTTCTCACTTAATTACAAATAAGATAGGAAGGTAAATAATGTTAAGTGTTCTTCCGATGGTTATTAAATAAAACCTAGCTATTTATTACTCCAAGTGCTTCCCATTTAATCAGCAATGGTACACGCACACCATAGGTACTTACTAAAATACGTCATTACCTAGCTAAGCTTATCTTGATAATTATTACTTAATTGAATAAAGTTAACACTATACCATTCACTTAACTAATTAGTTGATCATAAAACATAATTATTAATTCATTTGTAACGAGCTAAGTAAATATTGATTGTTTTTTTGCCTTTTATTAGGTTTCCGTACCTCCAAAGAAAAAAACCGGTCAATAGCGAGTCGGACTGGACTCGCGCACTGAGGGTTCCGTACCATCATGCTTTTAATTTTTCATCGGCGAGGCCTATATTCATCAGAAAATTTTAACACTGTGCACTGCGGTGTAGAATGCACTTTTACGTCAGCGCCATCTCTTGACCGATAGTGGAACTAATATAACTTTTGTTGATGATTTCTGAAAAAGTATGCTATTTAGAGACTTTGTTTTATTTGTCCTGTAATCTTTACATAAACTTCTATCACATAAAATAATTTCAGATTTTTCTCTTTGCTAACTTCGGAGATAAGGGAGGAGGGAACGGTATTTTTTTTTACATTTTTCATCAAAAGTCGAAAACTATACGGCCTAAAAAAAAGAAAAATGTTTGAGAATGTGCAAACTGCGCTCTTTCATAATGATACCCTACATGCCCTAGCTAGTAGCTCCACTTCGAATTTTTCAGACCCCTTTCAGTCCCTGTTGCTAAAAATATAGATACATTTTTTTTCTTTTTTATTTGCAAAACAGTTGGGCAAACGTCATCTAAAACTATTCCAAATATCAAGTTGATAGCATTAGTAGTTCTTGAGATATCCAGCTGTAACAGACAGGCAGACAGATTGAATCTCACCATAAGGGTTCCGTTTTACCATTTTGGTACGGAACCCATAAAGTACAACTTTGTTGTCCGTCCGTCCGTCCATCCGTCTGTCTGTCAAGACCCTTTATCTCGGGAACGCGTGCAGGTATCGAGTTGAAATTAAAACCGTATACTCAGCTTTACAGTCCCCTGAGCTGTGAAAAAATCAAATAAGTACGGCCATAAGAAGCAAGAAACATATTTTTCGACACTCTCAAGGGAATCAAAATTTATAGGGTACTTCCCGCTGACCTAGAATCATGAAATTTGGCAAGAAGCAAGATCATATAGCACAAGTAAAGGAAAAAATCCGAAAACCGTAAATAGGTACATTAAAAAAAACCCGTGATAAACTATTCACATACCTACAAAGTATGGAACCCTCGGTGCGCGATTCGACTCTTGTTATTTTTATTTTCGTTTGATAACAAATCACTCCGTTTAAGATTTTAAGATTAGTTCGTGAGGAATACAGTATACAGTGGATATGCCAGTTTGATTGTAGTAGTGACCAGAGACTTACGTGTTCATATATTTGAGTAAACAGTGATCGCCTCGTGCCGTGCTGTCGTGACATTTAAATAAAGCTTGGAGTAAGGTAATTTGTATTTAAATTTGTGTAATTATGAATGTTGCATTGTTATTATCAGAAAACTATTTGCAATGGGAGATAGATTAAGATAATAATGGGAGATAAAGATTTTTTTTTGTTAAATATTTCTGTGGTGCAATAAATTATAAATATAAATAAATAAATAATTATCAAAGTGTAAATTATCTTCAATTTTTTTTTTTTTGTGGATTCGCACTTTTATCTTTATAAAATATTTTCCTACTTACGTATTTTGATTATGACATGACAGTGCCAGTCATATTATACCTAAGCATAGTACTTAATAAAATATAATTATCCCATAAATTATTAGAAATATGGGCATTGTCATAATAAAGTAAAACAAAATACGTACGTAGGTACATATTTTTCTGTTTTTTTTTTGTATCTTTGCTCAATTTTGAAATATGTATTTAAAGGCTCCTGCAAACAGGCGCGACGCGCGATTTTATCGCGTGTCGTGCCTGTTTGAAGGAGCCTTAACTTCTAAATCTCAAGTGCAGTAGGTTCATTAGGTATTATAACGTGCCACAAACGTGCTGCATCTGTGATGCATATGTGTAACACATTATTTACCTACGTTCCTTTATTTATATTCTTAAAAAGTACCTACGTTATCAGATACGTCCGTCCGTCAGTAGCTACAGGTAGCTATCATGCGATTTTCATCTATTCCGGCGTGTCGTTAACTCGATAGTGAACACATAATGACATAACATGATATATTGTTAATATCACATCTGTAATCCCAGAAATTTTGAGCAGATGTGTACGTACGGTCAGCATCAAAAGTCGATTAACACTTCAGTTTTTTTAATCTCAGTTATTAAGCCAAATATTTGTTCAAAATTGCAGCAGAAGTATAATGCAATTTGGACAAATACTTTGCTCAATATTTGAGATTAATAAAACTGAAGTGTTAATTAATATTTTGCTCAATAACTGAGATTAAAAAAACTGAAGTGTTAATCGACTTTTGATGCTGACTGTACACGATAGTGAATAATTGAATATAGTGTTCAAAATAAAATAAAAATTACATTTATCAGTATTATTACTTACTGATAAATGTCATTATTATTTAAAATATAAGGTGCATTCGGGTAATGTCGAAAATCGGCATATTCCGAAAATTTCAATTTCCTACCAAACGCGACGATATCTTATAATGTGGCAACATTTACCTAGACGCCAGTTTAATACTCCCCCCGCTTCTGTTAACTCAAGTCGCTACTTGTAAATGTACGAGTCACAACGCCGCATTTCTCGCAGTGTGTCATTTTTCGCGCGTTTTCTAGTTATCGGAAATTACACGAACATTGTTATCTCAGAAATTTGGTAAGTTATTTAACTGATTGTTTTTTTGTTTAATAGATTTTCGTTTTTAATATAGTTTTTAATGGGTTCGCGCATCCTAGGTATCTTTTTCTGTTTTTATTGAAATTACCCGAAGATGGGTAAATCCGAATCAAAAATGATTCGGATTTAGCCGATGTTGCTTTTCTATGGAGATTGTCAGTGGTTCTCAATATTCTCAATCTATAATTTATTTGGGTAATTTCGATGGTAGGGTTAATAAATTATAGATTAACAATTGACAATTAACATTCTGTCTAAACGTGATATACCTAAGCAGGGGGGTGTCATTTCACAGCTTAGGTCTGATCGGCCGGCCCGCCTATTGGTAAGCAAATGGCAGTCGGTTGCCACTCGGCTAGCATGCTCGACATGTCTCGCGCGTATTTGAATATCGTATCAACAGTGATTTGTTATACCTAAACTTGTATTTTGTTCAGGAGTGATCCTTTTGTACGCTAGTTCTATTACTAATACTGTGATATAAGCACTAATCTACATGAGTTTTTTAATACAATCGCTATACAGACGGAGTTATTTTTGTTCTTTTGACAATTAAGACACGGAGTTCTTGTTGTGCTACTCAAACTTGACAGTAAAATATAGGTACGTCATTGCAAATTATTATTGATAGTTTTCGTAATTTATTTATTTAAGGACAACCAACAAAGCATACACAATAATAATTATAAACACTGATTGTTATAACTTGTCAAAATTTATTTTATAAGTTTTGAGAACTTCTTTGTTTAGTTTTTTTTTTATCTAAAACCTCGAATAAAGCTTTATAATTTGTTTATGTTATTCAGGTGTCAGAGAGAGGCTCAACTATTTTAGTGTGCATAACTGAGATATCAAGTTAACATTTTTGTTTAATTTATATGTCAAATTTATATGTCATAAAATTGAATTATAAAATTAACCCACTTACAAGTAGAAGTGGGTTAATTTTATAATTCAATTTGACTATTTATTTGTGATTTTGCTACTTAAGTAGTAGTTTAATTACTTACTTAATTTTCAAATAAATCTTTATTTTTTATTATATTAAGTCTTATTTTCAAACCCAAGACCCATGATTATTTCCATTCTTATTACAGAAAATCTTAAACGTTTTGATCGGATCTCAGCAGTCGCGACCCGGCAGCGCTGCCGAGTCGCAACTGCCGAAACTGCCCACCTCTTTGTATGGATTTTTATGCAAAGCTCTTCGATGCAAGCTGCCCGTCCCCGCGCTGCCGGGTCGGGCTACACGACCGCGTACCTACATCGGAAGGGGTAGCATACAAATCCATACAAAGATCTGAATGTTACTTTTAGTAGAATATGCGATCATTTTGATTACGATATAATAATATCTTTTAAACTATGAGAATAATCGCGTGAGTAAAAGAATCATATCCGCTCTGTACCTGCTAAAAGATTGAGAACCATTTACCCATGCGACGGGTAATTCCGAAATACAAGTGTCACACAAACGTGTTTAGGTTATTCTATGACAAATATCGTGAATATTATTTTTGGAGGATAATAACGATATAAAAAGAAATATGTACCTTTTGTCAAAAGTGAATAAAATCCACTTTTAACCGTCATTCGGAATTGCCCGTACATAATTCGAAATTACACTAGTGCAAAGAAAAAAAAAGTAAGTTTTTAAACACTTTTTTTTTAAAACTACTACGATATTTATGAAGGATGTCTGAATAGAGCTCTAGGCTATACATTCAAGAAGACGAAATGACTTCTTTAGAAGACATATAATCCACTGCTTCTGTCTGGTTCATCAAAATACACACATTCCATCAATTTGTCTGAAAACCATTCGATATTACCCGAATGCACCTTAATGATTTTAAAATAACTGCTGTGTTGCTTAATAAATTACGTATATGAAATAAAAACGGTTATTGGTCGTGTAATAAATTACAATGAGTTATTGTATCTACACAGACTGTAAAATATACTTACGAATTTATTTTTGAAGTGAATCATATAAAATATTACTTACTACTAACATAACAAAGGCGTAAAAAAAATTAAATGTCCATATAAAATAAATTTGTGACGACTAATAGAGAGTTAGTATGGAAAAAAAACCGGGCAAGAGCGAGTCAGACTCGCTCACCGAGGGTTCCGTACCATCATATGTTTTTTAATTTTCATCGGCGAGGCCTATTCATCAGAAAATTTTCACACTGTGCACTGCGGTGTAGAAAATTGCATTTTCATGTCAGCGTCATCTCTTGACCGATAGCAGAACTAATATGACCGTACCGATGTAACTAATATTTTTGTAAAATATCATTTAAAAAGAGTGTCCATGGAGTTTCTTGCCCGTTGTTCTCCATAGGCACCTACGCTTTGGAATGGGCAACTAGCTTCATATTTTCTGACTGACCGACTTCTTGACAATTCAAAAGTGCCTGTAAATGGTTTAATTGAAATAAATGCTTTGAGTTTGAGTTTGAATATAACTTTTGTTGATGATTTCTGAAAAAATTTGCTATTTAGAGACTTCGTTTTATTTTTCCTGTAATCTTTACATAAACTTCTATCGCATAAAATAATTTCAGATTTTTCTCTTTACAAACTTCGAAGATAAAGGGGGAACGGTATTTTTTTTTACATTTATCATCAAAAGTCGAAAAATATGAACCCTAAAAATTAGGTAAGTAGTAAGTACCTACACGTTGTTATCGTCCCGCCTACAAATAAAGTAAGTGCGTGCGACTCGCCTGTAAAAAAAAATCCAAATTATTTTTCGGGCGAGTAAATTCGTGCGAATCGACTAAGCCGATATTTCAGTTGTCAAAAATAACAGTTCCTTTATTTTTGTGGTTTTGTACATACCTATAAAATGCTCTTTAAAGCCAAACTATTCATATTGTCGATCGCTTTTATCAGAGTAGTTGCGACCCCATACACCGGCTGTTGCCTTTGTTGGCTCAGTGTGACGTCAAATGCCATCGCGGCGGGATACAATTCCAACAATAGACAATCTTTGTGTTATGCGACCCCATGTCCTCAGTTATGTAAATACCACGCTAGCCCGTGACTAAAGATTGCCTCAAATTGACACGTGATTTTGAGATGATAATACTTAACAAATTAGCGTTCATGCATGCCGTTTGGGGATACCTACCTCCCATCCTTTAGCTACTATCTAAGTAAATCATGAAGCTTCTGTAATGTTTACTAGGTAAAGTCTGAAAACAGACACACAGGCCTCAAGCTATCAGCTAATAGCCATACTGAAGAAATATTTGATCAAATGACAAAACCGACAACCGGCTTGAGTGTCATGAAAACAGAAAACACGGAGAAAGTTAAATATTATATAATAGTTACACATAGGCTTCCGAAGGACAAAATTATAACGAACAGAGGACCAACAAACAATTACTATGCTTGGCAAACAAAATGACGATCACAAGTAGTGAGTGTTGAATGCTGTCAGCTTGTTAAATGTCAATCGGAATCGGCACCAGACAGTTGTTTATCCTCTTCCTATGGTGCAGGTAAACAGAAAACCAAAACAAACAATATTAAGTACCTACTAGCTGTTACCCGCGACTTCGTCCGCGTGGAATTTAACAAAAAAGTTATTGTTCAGTTCGCAGAGTTTACGATAACTTATAAATTCTGTAAGTATTCTAATTTTAATGAATATCTTCTATTTTATGAATCGATATTTTTTGTTTTTGTACATATTTCTCCATTTAGTTCTTTTTTTTTTAGTTTTTGGATTTTTAGTTTAATTATTTTTTTTTTTAGTTTTTCGTATTAACTTTATTGAAAAATTCTTTTTATACAATATTTTTGGTGTAAGTATATATTATTTATTCAATCAATTTCTATGGAGATTAAGAAACCCACCAAAAACGTTTCATGTAAAATGTTGGCAAGACGACCACATAAGGTTTGCCCTGTGATTCCTGTGAAAAAGATATCAGATCTCATGTAGAGCCAAGCTTCTGAATCTACACGGTCTAACTCTACCGACCCTAACTTCACAAATTCTACATATCAGTAAAAATGTATGGCTTCGTTGTTTCGCTACCGTCGTGGAGATGATGCGAATATTTAGTTTCTGAAGTAAGTAACGAAACAGCCAAGCCATACATTTTAACTGATATGTAGAATTTGTAAAGTTAGGGTCGGTAGAGTTAGGCCGTGTAGATTCAGAAGCTTGGCTCTAGTACCTTTTTTTTAAATAAAAGTAGCCTATGTTACTCCTTATTACATCAGCTATCTGTTAGTGAGTCCCGTCCCGTCAAAATCGGTTCAGCCGTTTCAAAAATTAGCCGGAACAAACAGACAGACAGACAGACAAAAAATGTTATTTTGGTATATGTACCGTGTATCCATTGCATTTAGTGAAAACCGGTTATTTGAATACATATTACAAACAGACACTCCAATTTTATTTATTTGTACAGATTACGTTGATACTGGCCAAGGTTATGCGTAGGTGCGACTCGAAGCGCCGTGTTTATAGATTGCACGTGAATGCGTGCATAGGAAGTAAATATGCTATCAATAAATATTCAAATCTTGGGACAATTCTCAAACTCGGCGCGGCGCGGTGACACGCCTCGGGCATCTGTAAGTGTTTTGAGATCATTACAAAAGCGGTTTGTTGTATTTTGAACATCAGCTCTTGTATCATTAATCTTTTAAAACGGGGGTTTATGTTTTGGTTGTAAACGTAAAACTATAGGTAAAAAACAGATCAACTCAAGTCCCCAAGAATTAAAAGATGTGAGATGTGCTAATATATTATTATGTAAATTTATAACACACACAAACACACAAATATTATAAAGGCGAAAGTTTGCGAGTGTTTGTGTGTGTGTGTGTTGATATGTTTGTTACTTCTTCACGGTCAAATGGCTGGACCAATTTATAATTAGTTCTTTGCAAGTGCGCAAAGAACTCAAGAATTGGCCGTTCCCGTTCAGTGGATCCAACAAACATAGACAATTATCATTTATCAAAGTTTACTCAAAGTACTTAGTTTTAAATTTAATTAATTTATTTTGTTAAAAAAGGAGTAAATTCGTTTTGGCACATACGTCGTTTTATTCCGAGCGCACGCACACTATAACCATCACTCTCTTTTTGCGTTTCAAAAGTAATTGCATCACTTTCACTCGCTTAGTAGCTTTTCGAGGATTTTAGATTTTCCTCTAAGCGCCATTCATGTCACTTATGATGTCCAAATATAATGTTTTGTGTGTCTATGCATAAATTATTTCATCATCAAATAGGTCAAAACCGTTTCCGCGAAATATTTTCCACTACTGTACAATAACTTTTTTGTTAAATTCCACGGGGACGAAGACGCGGGTAATAGCTAGTGGTTCATTAAAAATAGATAAGCTCGTGAGTACCTAGTATTGTATACTTTACTATAATATGTAGTTTGCCCTGTGCGGTGATACTCATGTGGTGATACCTCGAATTGAATGCGTGACTAGAACATTAGTAAGTAGGTACCTTATCTAACCATACTATAAATAAATTGTTATTTGATGCGGAGAACATAAATGAAATGTGTGTGTGAATAAAATTATAAAATAAATCTCCTCGTTTCGATACAAATAATAATGAAACACAGCCTTTTTGTGCATTTAAAATACTTCACACAATATTATTTAATCAACAGCGGTGCGATTCTATAATAATCTCACCGTGAAAACTTAGATGAAGTGAGCGTGGAGTGAGCTTCAATAGTGTCAATTCTAGGCAAAACAAACTCACTTCACCTAAGTTTTCACGGTGAGATTTTTACAGAATCGACCGGCAGGTACGTCATTTATCTTTCTACTTATTCAGAGATGTCAGTAATAAATAATAAATTAACATCCAAAAAATAATCGACTCGCAAACTTCGTGTTTCAAATTCGAAGAAGCTCAGTGCGCAGCGGATTTAGTAAATCAGGCAATTGCAGCAAAAAGTACATACATCGAAGTAACGAAATTAAATTCGGAGAAACTTTGTTTTCTGCCTGCTTGCATACCGCGGGTGTCAAGTTGGATACCTATGTGGTATAACCCGTTTCGAATTTAGTAGGTATACGATGCACCGTGCTGTTTAATTATAATGCTGTGTATATCTCGATGCAGTCAGCTGCACTCGAAAAGCATGCAAAACAAAGAAAACCTGGTTTAAAAATAAAACAACATGTATACATACTGACGCATTATTTGATGCTGAATGCAGGATACAACAAGCAAATAAGCTAATATACGCTATTCATGGATCGCAATTAAAAGCGTTAAATTGTGCGGTGTCGTTGCACTTTGGCACGAGGGCAATAAATGTTCCAATTTTGTGAAATGACTTTCACGTTTTCAATGGTACGTAGCGCGATCTTCTGCTTCACCAAAACATTCTTTGTTTATTAACACATAACAGTACAATTCGCTGGACATCCCACGCAAATTGTTACACATAATTGCGGGAAACGACTAATGGATTAATGGGACGAAATGTTGGTGAGAAACAACCTGGCACTAAACGCCACACTAGGTAGATAGGTACTTCAGTCTAAGAGTGCCTACCCATAAATATTCCTATATCACGACACGACGCTTTTCGTTTTTCAATAACCTACTGCCGGTCGATTCTGTAAAAATCTCACCGTGAAAACATGGTGAAGTGAGTTTGTTTTGCTAGGAATTGACACTATTGACAGCTCACTCCACGCTCACTTCACATAAGTGTTCACGGTGAGATGGTTACAGAATCGCACTGCAGGACAATTATTTCGATGACAGCTTATTTTTTCAAATCACGAATTCACTAAAGGAATATAATTAGGTATACAGGCTTATTTCTAAAACATTAACAACCTCTTAAGAGGTCATTGTACTCATCATTATGAATAACTTTTGCTATGAGACCAAACCCGAAATTGCGGAAAAAAAATCAGCTGTTCCCTACATTTTGACGAGTTATACGAACATAAATGTAGGGAACAGCTGATTTTTTTTAATAGTGGCCACTATTTTCCATTTTAGTGATTATAATAAAACTAAACAAGACAAAACTACCGTTTATAATAATATTAACGTATAATCTTGTGGAGCACAACTTAGTGTGCTTATTTTTTGCATTTTCATTCTAAAATAAAAGAAAAAACCAAACAAACGATGAGGGCGCCACTGCGCGGTCGGCGTTTGGTCGGCGCCCTCTTAAGAAATACAGCAAGGACAACCGCTTGCTTAGGTAGTTTTAAATGCGCTGGACGTTTGTGATCGATCGTCAGTCCGTGGCGCAAGTAGTCGAAATTCTATGACCGGTTTTAACATAACATCACGCCTGTTTATCGGAGGGTTAGACAGAAGTGTACCTATGGTGGTACACCCACATTTTCGTCAGGTAGTCCCATGCAATATGTAGCGAACGTATTTAAATTTGCCGATTCTGAATGGTATAGGATTATCGGATGCAAGTTGGTACGCGGAGAATACCTTTCTCTTATTGTTATTTTATACATAATTAAAATAATATCTAGAAATATATAAGTAACAATAATACTAGCATTTGTTAGCATAGTTATTGTTTCGACAGGTTTACGCTTACCAACAGACATCGTTTTCACAGTTAGGTACCTATGTATTTAACTTGTTTCGTTACATTACAAGGCAATGTAATGTCATATGTAATGTCATAACAATATCACAATAATTATAATATGTCAATCATCATTAATAGTGTCAGTCCATCTGAAACAGTAGGTAGGTATTATTAAAAAAACAGTAACGTAATGACTCATCAGTTCATCACACTAATATTATAAATGCGAAAGTTTGTGTGTGTGTGTGCGTGTGTTTATATGTTTGTTACTTCTTCACGCTCAAAGGGCTGGATCAATTTCGATAAAATTTTGTATTGAGGTAGCTGACACTCTGGATTAACATATAGGCTACTTTTAATCCCGATATTCCTACGGGGTCGACATTTATGCGGATCAAACCGCGGGGCGCAGCTAGTTTAAAAAACAACAAAGTATTGTTTTCATCCGCGTTCATTTATTTAGCTCATACCTAGGTATATATCGCCCTTGAAAACATACTTTTCTCTTGGTTTACTTTTAACATTTGTACGGGACGAGAGATACCTACTTGATATCTAAGTGCCATATTTTTATTTAAGTACAGCCGTATTTAAATGTTTGCTGAGGCAGGCAACATGCGATAAGAAATAAAATTAAATGCAGCAAAAAGATTACAGTATTTACACACTCAAGGATAAATTCCAAAAAAAAAGCCTTCAGCTCGCAATGAGCCTTGTTGACAAATCGAAAAATTAAACAATGTCCTATGAATACCTAGGATTCCCAACCCTCCCGGATTGCTCGGGAGACTCCGGTAAGGTTAACCTCCCGATCTCCCAGCGTCCAATGATTTCTGCGGTTTTTCAAAAATTATTTATGTCGCTCGCTATGCCGCGCGCCGCTGCCGTCTGGGTTGACTTCTTTACGAAATCGAAAGACAGAAATCCATAAACTGAATTGAAAAAAATTGTCACGTTTGTTCTTTCCATTCCTATCTCTACTGCTTCTTGCGAGCGCGTATTCAGAATGATGGAACAAGTATGGAGCAAGGAAAGAAACGGAATGAATATTTCTTTAGTAAAAGCAGAGTTACAAAATAGGTACTAACAAACTTCGATTTTTCATGTAAAAACTTTTATGATTTTGTGGTAAAAAAAAACCGTCAATTATTAGATGCTGCTCGAAAGCAAAGTAAAATATAAATTTAAAAAATGCCCTGCTCGATTTTTTTAAATTCTTCCGGGTTGGTCCTTTCGAGAGTTGGCAACCCTATGATACCCGTGATAGATATAATTTAAGCACGGCATGAACACGAGTTTACATCAGTTTAATACCGTGACAGATAAAAGAACATTTTATCGAGCAATGATCAACGATGAAGTAAACGACAATTCACTGATGATGCCGATAACAATGCCATCGGCTTATCTTTAGTGCAAATTGTAAGATTCAATTAGGAGGTTATTAGATATCTTAACGCGTTTTAACTTATCTCGAATGAAGTTCTAAACAGCAATCAGAGGTTAGTTAAAGCCATGCGACAGTACCTAATCGCTAATATGGCGATGTAAGTCCATCGTGACCGTAAACTGCGATAAACCGCTTCCTATAGCTGACACTGCGCTGCACAATGGCTCATGATCGAGGCAATTCAAAGTCTATCGTAACCATAGATATACTCGTTTTACATTTCTATAATGATCGTAACACTCCATTCGTAATTTATACACAAAGCATCAGATAGAATGTCAGGTGACTTCGACCAAGTTTTCTCGGTGAGATTTGTGCAGGATAGCTCGGCTTGGTCACTTTACGCTCAGTTCACCTAAATTTTTACGGTGATATTTTTGCAGAATAGACCATTAGACTACTTACTTGAAGATGATGACGTATAATTTTAATACGCAAAACCACCAAAAACATTTCATGTAAAATGTTGCCAAGACGACCAAATAAGGTTTGCCCTGTGAAAAAGATATCAGATCTCATGTAGAGCCAAGCTTCTGAATCTACACGGTCTAACTCTACCGACCCCTAACTTCACAAATTCTACATATCAGTAAAAATGTATGGCTTCGCCGTTTCGCTACCGTTCGTGGAGGTGATGCGAATATTTAGTTTCTGAAGTAAGTAAAGAAACAGCCATTCTCTGTCTTTGCCTTTTTTCTTTGATGGTTTACTGATTACCATAACGATAAGTCAGGGCGACATTTCGCTCAGGTTCTTGTAAGTACTTATTAATAGGTTTTTTAGTTACTGTCTACAGTCCCGTGTAAACTTTTATGTCCTAATTCATAAAATTGGTGAAAGTCTCATTCAAACTCCCCCTCTCCCCCCATTTTAGGGGATGAGGGGCGAAAGTTATAAGTTTATCTGGGGGCACAGTAGTGTTTTTTTGTATACTGAACTTTGTTTACATACCAAATTTCGGCTTTCTACCACTTCAGGAAGTACCCTAACATTTTGAAATCTCATACAAACTTCCACTCCCCTATTTTAGGGGATGGGGGGCGAAAGTTATAAGTTTATGAATTTTTTTGTTGGTTGTATACTAAACTTAGATTACATACCAAATTTCAGATTTCTAGCACTTCAGGAAGTAGCCAAACATTTTGATGATCATCAGTGTGTCAGTGAATCAGTGACGAAATCGGTGTATTTTAGATATTAATAAAATCTAAAGTATTAGAGCTATTCAGTTGAGACTTTGTATGTTTAATTAGTCTATTATTGACATCACATCCTGAGAATATGAACTATCTGGTACATCGGAAACCAACTCTATGAGGGTTCAAAAAAACGACTTGCGCTTCGCTTGGCTCGTCTTGGTGGGGGCACTACCGTGCCCCCAGATACCAGGGTCATTCTCTATTACCAGATGTTGCAAAATTATTTCAGTATGTTCAGTAAAGAGTTTCTCAGTATTTATAAATATGTGGATGTGGAATAATGCGGATACGAGGTGATGTCAAATTATACTAATTTATCGTATCTCGTCGTAGTAAGTCGGGTAAAAAAATAAATTAAAAAGTGGCCAAGTGCGAGTCGGACTCGCACACGAAGGGTTCCGTACCACAAGGCAAAAACGCTGAAAAAAGCCATGTTTGTTGTATGGGAGCCCCCCTTAAATATTTATTTTATTCTGTCTTTAGTATTTGTTGTTAAAGCGATAGCGGCAAAAGAAATACATATTCTGTGAAAATGTTAGCTGTCTATCTATCATGGTTCTTGAGATACAGCCTGGTGAGAGACAGACAGACGGACAGTGGAGTCTTAGTAATAGGGTCCCGTTTTTACCCTTTGGGTACGGAACCCTAAAAACATGTTCATCTAATATTTTTAGTTCACCTACACAATAACTGATAAAAGTTTTTTCTACGTGACAATAATGTTAAAACTAACGAAGCATATCATTACGTAGATAAATGGCTTTTTATAATTATTGTTTCATCGTGACAGGCACCCAAGGTGTGGTCAAGGTGAATTTTTATATTTTACCGGAATAATTTTACACATTTCCGTAGATAGCTGTGTAAATAATCAATATTAGGAAAGTGGCTGCTAGTACTTACGTAGTAGGTATAGGTAGGTTATATTTATTGTTTCACCACACTAGGTATTTGTTTTGGGAGGAATAATATTGGCTTGCTATTAATTTAATTAGTATAACAAGTATTTTGCAATTCGAAACGAACATAATATAGCTAAACAAGATCTAACTAATGCTTCTTCAGTTGGGATTTTAAATAGGCATTTGCCCCTTTTATAAATATTGCTTAAATTTAAAAGACAATAATTAAACGTCAAACATGTATGGTCAAACAGACGCTAATCATTATTAAATTTGAAGCAACGTCTATAAATAAACCCCTTGATAAATAACACGTGTTAGTGTTACATTAACGACTATTATTGCCCTTAGATAGCACTCAAAAAGCACATAATAAAGCATGACAATGATTCCAGAATCACGTTCCGTGATTAGCATATCAAATATTCTTCTAACCATTACTCATAAATAGTATAGGAATCCGTTAAGTACGAGTAAATGAAACACAGAAACATGAAAATCGTGATAACGTGACTTCTCATTTAGACCATCTTTTTACCTTTACTTGGTTATTTTGCAAGGTATGATATGAACGGAAATTAAGGCTCCTTCAAACAGGCGTGACACGCGATAAAATCGCGCGCGACACAAAGGTACCGCAAGTTGCTCAACGAGCGGTGAGCGTGCACATTCGCGTCGCGCGTCGCGCCTGTTTGCAGGAGCCTTTTTATACGCACATTGAAGCAGTGACCGTGGCTGGGCACCACACAAAGTATCTTTTTTTAAATAAAAAAAAGTACTTTACCGAGAAACTCCAAGCAAAAAAAACGGTCAAGTGTGAGTCAGACTCGCGCACCGAGGGTTCCGTACTTTGTAGGTATGTAAATAGTTTATCACGGGTTTTTTTAATGTAGGTACCTACCTACAAATTTACGGTTTTCGGATTTTTTCCTTTACTTGTGCTACATGATCTTGCTTCTTGCCAAATTTTATGATTCTACGTCAACGGGAAGTACCCTATACATTTTGATTCCCTTGAGAGTATCGAAATATACGTTTTTTGCGGCATAAACGACCGTATCTTTTATTTACGTTATGTGTTTGATTTTCTTCACAGCTTCAAGGGACTGTAGAGCTGAGTATATGGTTTTAATTTCAACTCGATACCTCCACGCGTTCCCGAGATAAAGGGTCTTGACAGACAGACGGACGGACGGACGACAGTGATCCTATAAGGGTTCTATTTTTTCCTTTTTACGTACGGAACCCTAAAAATGAGCAATTAGCTGCAATAACAAGTAATTACCACGTTTAGCTGTGACTTCGTCGTTGATCTAGTAGACGCAAGCAATACTGCTGAACATGAGGTCCTGGGTTCGATTCCCAAGTCGCGTGAAATGTTAGTAAGGTTTTCTATCAATTCAATTCTCAGTTACTGTCCAGAATCTGGATTTGTACCCGGTTGACGGCAATAGGCTTGCCCCCTATTACAGTACCCGGCGATAAATATTGCACATCGATCTTTGGAAAGAGACAATCGGCTAATTTCGGCTTCGCAGAGCGTTATCTCTGTCACACGAAATACAAACAGTCCGGTATCTATTAGGAGCTGTTAAAACAATTATGATTTGCTTCTTTTGATAATTATTTTTATTCTTTGTATAAAATCGTTTTGTGTAAAAAGGTCGATGTGCAATATTTATCGCCGGGTACTGTAACATGGGACTTAAATCAACAAACAACACAAATCTGGCGAATTGTGGGTGAACTATAGGTACACTTCTGCCTAATCCTTTGGGGATTACGACCGACGTGTGTGATGACCAACCTGTATTTGCCACATTTTCTATATCCACATAAAACATAGGCTAAGTTGTAAGTAACTTAGATCAAAATGTCGCTATGTTCACTTATCAAGCCAGACAAATGCGTCACTCGTCCCGTACTTAATTTATCACTCAATAAAGGGGTGTTGCTGTTGTCCTATGACCTCCATGAGTCAGTTTATAGCACATCCCATCCTCGGCCCAAAGGGCAGTAGTGCATACAAGAAAGGGTAACGAATATCGAAGCGGAAAAAAAGGAAACACCAAAGGTTATCAACAAAATGTCAACATTAAAAGTGAAGAGCTGATCGCATTGTACATTATTCAGTTTAAATTCGTTCGCTCTTTGTTTAAAAACATAAATATTAGGTATTTCGCAGCATAAAATAATTGAGTCATACTCATACGCCCATACTTCCAGCTGTTATACGCAATATGCACCTTATCGGTCAAATAGAAATAATTAACTGTGAACTGCGCTAACAATGAAGTGTTATTACATAGGTATTTACAAGTTGCAAGTCCCGCAATAATAATTGTAACGGAAAAATTGTTTGTACAGGAAAAACTTACTAATTACTAACTAGAATTTTATATGATTAAAAAATATCGCCACGAGTGGCGCACTCGTGGCGATATTTTTTAATCATATAAAATTCCTTTCTACGAAATGAAAAAAAATTCGTGTAACTTGTTAAGTTCTATGTGGAATAGGAATTGAACATTTTGGTATATGTTTTTTGACTCTTTGGTCTAGTATCATGTAAAAGGAATACCTATACGATTCAATGAATTTTTCTCGATACAAAAAAAATTGCAAATTTATGTCTATTTTTTTACTTTTTTCGACAACACGGCATGACTCTAAAGAGTTATTCAATGGAATTTACTTTAAAACATAGAGAATTATCATATCAAAGTTTATTCAAAGTAGGTAGTTTTAAATTTAATTCATTTATTTTGTTAAAAAAGGAAATTCGTTTTGGCACATACGTCGTTTCATTCCGAGCGCACGCACATTATAGCCATCTCTCTCTTCTTTTGCGTTTCAAAAGTAATTGCATCACTTTCGCTCGCTAGGTTTTCGAGGATTTTATATTTTTCGAGGTAACGCATGCCTATGTTCAATACGGTCGTGAATCATGGCCGGTCCGAACTTTGCGCAGAAGGGTACCTACGCAATATTTTTATTTATAGGAACCAAAATATGCAATGGTGACATGAGGCCAGTGTGAGTGCGTGAACACGGGCAAAATTCGGAGAACCTATGTACAGAACGGCCGTGTTGTAAAAACTACCAACCCAATTAACTTAACATCGCCACTGATAATATAATACTCTAATCGCTTTGCGCGCTTAAAACTGATAATGGTGCAATGGTGAATCGTTACCGATATCAACCAACCGAATAAAGGCTCCTACAAACAGGCGCGACACGCGACATAATCGCGCGCGACACAAAGGCACCGCCCGGCGGCGGCGGCGGCGGCGCCCGTTGCGCGACTTGCAGTGCCTTTGTGTGGCGTGTCGTGTCGCGCCTGTTTGAGGAGCCTTAACAGTTTATCATATTCGCATGATTTTGTGTTTTGTTCCACCGAAAACTAATCAAATCAGGCGATAAGAACGAAATGATTTACAAAAAAAAATGATAATAATCTTTATCATTACCGACTTGTTTCTGAAATTCAAACACACTTTATGGCCTAACTTAGATTACATTACATCAAAATTATGTACTTAATTTAAAAGTGTCATTATGAGCCTTATCTTCATTTATTCAAATATCATAATTACTAGAGCAATTAAATACTTTTTTAGCTTGGAAATTAAGACAAAAATACCAAGTTGTAATAAAACCACAGTCATAGTTTAGATTTTCCGTATCATCAATTTAGCTATCATTTATTTTTCGTTCTTTGACAAATAAATGTAAATTGTAGTACTTAAATTAAATGTCTATGTTAAATGCACTTTCTCAATGTTTTCGTATGGGAGAAACCACATAGTAAAGTTACTCTTATCGGCGAGCAGAATAAGTACCTACGTAGATAAAGTATACATATTTATAAACACTTAGGTATAAGGAAAATGTGTGTTTACCTAGCACTATAATACACACGTCAAAGTTCACAAGATCATCCAGTTTGTAGACAATTACAAATTATTAATGATAGATATATGATGCTACCGTAACAGCAGTAAGGCAGATATCACAAAACATCACGCCTTGTTTCCCCGAAAGGTTTGGCAGAGGTGTCGGTACCTAATAGTGCATACCCACATTTCGCCAGTATTTTTTTAGTCCCATGGGTAATAATAGGAGGCGAGCCTATTGCCGGCAACTGGGCACAAATCCAGACTCCGGGCTGCCACTGAGAAATTCCAGAAAGAAAAACCCCACTTAGGAATCAAAACCAGGACCTCATGCTCAGCAGTAGCGCTAGCGACCACTAGACCAACGACCCAGTTATTAGAACGACGAGAACTCGTACAATCTTTTTTTTTTTAATTGTTTAGGTTTTCTCTTGACTCTAGTAATACTAAACGAATTACTATATATATGTATATTATTTACTCTCTAAATCAAAGACATTATCATTAGATTCCTATTACCACCATCTTGAAATGACTTTCAATTACGAAACCAACGATTCTAGGGTCCAATAATCGATAACTTGGTAGATAAAGACGATATCGTGGTTTCTGTAATCAATACTTCACAGTTCGGTACTTATCAGAAAATTAACAGACAATAGTTTCTTATCAGTAATATCGTAGGATGTAGTAATATATCTGTCAACACAGACTGCGTTGATGAATGACTGGCGACGGGAGATACGATAATTTTTTAGTCTACAAGTGTACAATAGTATTTCGATTGTTTTAAATAAGTATGAAAATAGCTTTGCCTACTTGTTTCAAAATAGAAGTCGCTTCATAACACATCAGATCAATATTCATCGTGTCATTTCAGCCGAAAGACCTCCATTGGCCCTAACAACAACATCTAACCTTGAATTATTCATTTCTTCTCAAATAATACCTAACTAGGTACCTATATTGTAAGGGGTAAAGCGCATAAAATCATATTCATTAATTTTACCAATTTTTTTTCTTTTACTTCAATTATTAAATCCCAGCAATAGAATGTCATTTCATGACATTATCAGTGCACAATTAATAATCAGTGATGGAATATCATTTTTTGACACTTCAATGATGAAATATCAACTTGTTTTTCGATTTTCTGTTTCATAAAAGACATAATTTTGTACTTACCTACACATGATTGCTCTGTAATCTAGGTACGACTAAAAATCGTAACAAGATTGTAAAAAAAAACGAATACCTACCTAACGAATTTGATCCGAATACTCAGTCATAGAAGCCAAATAATGTCATATTATCTTGATTGGTATAAGTGGGTCCACCGGTTCATCTTCCTTCATTCGGCGATGAGATCAAAAATGTTCCCATGTCTCTTGTATATGGACATAATAATCCTTTACACGGACCACGTGTGAGATAAGTTCATTCACCACCCGTTAACTCAATTACATCCTTACGACCTCACCTCACACAAAGGCCCAGGTTCACATAACTATGTCCATCGATGATTTGATGCTCATTACCTACTCAGTTAAAATATAAACGGTTTCGCTAAGTAGCTAGGGAACCAGCAATGGAAGTTTGTTATTAGACGGTTTGCACGACGAACCGTTGCGTCGGAATTCCTTTCAATGAAGTAATTTATGTCTTACAAGTAGCTGGAGAATTTTTAACAGCATTGCTCACCAGTTTTTGTAGTAGCAGCTTGCGACAACTTTCTTGAATAGCCTCAAACACTACGGAATGCACTGAAATATGTATAAGAAGAACAATAAGCTTCATATACGAATGAATGGAGCGAACGGCCTTTTGTCCTTGACATACTGAGACTAACGAACTACCTAGTAATTTCCTTTTGTCCTCAAATTAGCCATTAGAATTTTGTTAACACAACTGAGACGCATTTCCGTTTTTAGACAAGACACTTGTAGAAAAGTCAAAGATATAAACCCACGGCAATTTACACAAAAAGCTTAGGGTGAGAAACCTGCATTATGCAATGCATTATGCATTTTTCAATGTTAGCGGGGCTTCAATTTGCAATCCGATACTGAAACTGGTGGAGCACATCGATATAACTTATAGTCGTTATTATACCAATAAATAATATTACAATGTAAGCTACCATACATCCGGGTCAGCGGGATTGTCCGAAAGCCGGGTCAGCGGGATTGTCCGAAAGGGTTACCGCTGGCCCGGAACATAAAGGGCTAAGGAAGGAACACGGGTGGGTTTTAGTCAGTAAGAGTCTGACACTCCCTACCGCTCCACCCAGAGCGGGAGGAGTCATTTGATGATTTCCCATGTTCAAAAAAAAAAAAATGCTACCATACATCATAACATGATAACGACTGCCATTAAATGTTTTGTTTTATTGTTAAAGGTAGGTAAACAAAAATGGCTGACAAAGAAGCGGAACTGGTTGAAAAGAGTGAGACGGGCAATGGTATGGCAAAGGCGTGTGGAAGTGGCGTAAAATTGAAGAGAGAACTGGGGCTGTTCTCAGCAATAAACTTGATACTTGGAGTCATGATCGGATCTGGTATCTTCGTGTCACCCGCTTCCGCGCTCGAACACTCTGGATCTGTTGGCCTTTGCCTGATAATATGGACAGTTTCTGGAATTATATCCTTATTAGGTGGGTGTAGGTAAGATACCTATTATATATTATACCTATATATATAAAAAAATACTAAGTACTATTAAGTTTCTTAGATCTTTATTTTACTGGAAGAATTTATTTTTTTCAGGAGCATTGTCATTTGCTGAATTAGGGACTGTGCTCGGTAAATCCGGCGCTGAATACTCCTATTTTCAAGAAGCTTTTGGAAACACACATAAATTTTGGGGCCCATTGCCCTCATTTATATGTGCATGGATATATGTTGTTATTTTAAGACCAGCAGAAGTCGCTATAATCGTCATGACGTTTGCTGAATACGCAATTCAACCTTTTACCCCAGATTTGGACCAAGAATATAAAGATATAGCTATTAAACTGGCTTCAATAACTGCATTGTGTAAGTATTCTTTAAATTTAACATTTTATGTACACCAACGTTTTGATTTACATTTTTATCTAAATCGATTAGTTACACTAGAATCGATTGGGTAACAGTATACTTTTCCCAGTTAGCGCGCCTCACTATTACGCCGTGATTGAACTGTCAGTGTCACTGTCAGTCTGTTGTCAATTTCAAAATTCAAACAGCACTGGACTGGACCACTGGATGCTTTGATATTATTTTCTTCATGTTTGTGTGTTTATTCAAGTTTTAATAACTTTTAATTGTGAATAACTTACTAAAAGTGTCAAAGCTAACAGTTCTACTTTTTGCACGTAAGTAAATAGTTTGTTTATTTGTATTAAAGTTTGTAGTACTCATGTTAGCTGTCCAACAATGTAACTTTAATCAACTTGTTTTTAGAATGTCTTCCGAGCGTAATAGTGAAACAAGAGACGTTGTGAAACGCGAAATAAAAGAAATACAAGCTCGTTGCAAGCACGAGTGGAATGTTATTGACAATTCGCCGTTGGACGCGCCGAGTGTTAGCTTGGAACAAATAAACGAAAAAACGTTAAGGTACATGTTAGGACTGGGAACAGAGATTCAGAATTCGAATACCCCGATTACAGTAGAAGATAACCTCCTAACCAGCCAGTTTCTCAAAGAAATTAAAGATAAAACAAACCAGGTGGAAGAGTATACTGCTTTTATGAGAGGCTCTATACATGATATTGATGCTGAGATAAATAGGTAAGCTGAATGTTTTGCTACAAATTATACAAACTCATCTGCCTAACCTTTTCCCAACTATGTTGAAGTAAGCTTCCAGTTTTACCGGATGCAACTGAATACAAGTATTTTATACGGAGTAACTGCCTATCTGACCTCTACAGCCCAGTTACTGGATAATACAATACCCCTTTGTAAGACTGGTTATCAGACTTTCGGGCTTCTGACTACCCGTAAAGACTGTCAAAGATATATGAATGACAGTCAGGATCAATGGCTTAACATGCTTTCTGAGGCATAGAGGGTCTCAGTATGTAAACATGCTCACCCATCCACAGTGTAACCGCAGCAAGCATATATCGATCTGTGCAGCTGTTATTATTGTGCCACGGGCCCCTCCACAAATTATATTGACTATTATGTTATTTATAAGGAAAAAAATATATATTCCGAGTATTTTATACATTTTATGGTCTGCAATGCAAGTTAAACATTGTCAACTATGTATTATCAAAATCTTTTCATTTCTCTCAGCAGTTACTAGTAAAGAAGTCTAAACAATGAAGATAACACCCCACCTTTGTACCTTTGTAACCAACAAATTAAACAATATTTCAGATTAAAAACCCAAATAAATATAACACAAGAGGCCAAGTCCCGTCCTAAGGCAAACAAACGAGAAGTTCAGCCTGAACACATCCATAGAGCCAAGGAGAGGTTCAAGACCATAAAGAATGAGTTACACGGGCTTATACACTCACTGTTCCCTAACTCGGATGGCATGATCATTGAGGTCATGGGGGTGAGTTAGATATGAATTTATTTTGTTAACAGCAAGAGTTTTACAAGTAGGGGATAACGATAGAAACGATGGATGGCCTGTGTAAAAGATATGGCTTGGAAGGGAGTGACTAATAGTGAAGTATGGAAGAAAACAAACATGTTGCGCCGGCCTCAAATATTTTCAGAGGATAAACAGTATCACAATCTGACAAACCTTACAACTTACATTAATGTAAATCTTTTCTACTAGCCTGTTAAGCCAGATGCCATTCAGCCTACCATAATATTTATTCAAATGCTGTCTCTTAGAGCAAAGTTCATTAACGCAGCTTGTGGTAGGAGTTGATTGGTAGAAATCGTCACAAAAGGGAAAAGCGTTATGTCCCCTCCATGCCACTTTCTCTCCTTCTATTTTATATACGAGTGTGTGTGTGCGTGCGAGTATTGCATAAAGATATTCGTTCCAGATGGCAGTCCCCCGACTGCACACATTTTTTTAATTAAAGAATTGATTGGTTCTAGAGTTTTAAAATGATGTTTAGTATCTTTTAGCCTCTGTTGAGAAAGAAGCAGAGAAAATTTGAAAATATGCCTTGGTCTTTCGACCAAGGCTTTGCATTTTAGGGCCTGTGCACACCACGTTTTTTAAACGCGCCGTTCACGCCCGTTTTAGAAACGTGCGTCGACGGCGCGCTTTTATTCTACAGAAGGTCTACAGGCTGCGTCTGACTCGCGTGCGTATCGCGTCTGTATCGCTACAAATGCGCGTCAACGGCGCGTTTAAAAAACGTGGCGTGTACAGGCCCTTAGGTCTAAAGAAAATTCTTGATCCATTTACTCGCAAAAAAAAAAGAGTTTTACAGTGTAATATTTCTTTTTACAGCAATTAATGGCAGAACACTTCAATGAGACATCAAACGGCTACATACCCATCACGTCAGAGACATACCAAATAATAGAACTGCTGAAAGACATGAAAATTGTCAGTGTCAACCCTTATAATAATACGGAAGTTAAGTTGTCATATTGATAGTATGTTACTGGGTCTGTACCCAGTGTTGTCTGTACAAAAAGTACAGAGATAAATAGATAGGGCAAAACTCGCAACTCCTTTTGAAAATCATTGTCAATGTGCTCAGTAGTCAATTATTGTCATTGTTTGTCTGAGTGTAACTTATGTTTATAATGCATGTAATATGACGCATAACTGATGTTTGTTTTGATAGTGCAAACATGTTCATTTCTTGACTGGTAACTTATATTGTTTGTTAACTGTTCAAGCTACAGACTAATGTCATAGTAATTACTATGTTCAGAACTTCATCACTAGCTACATAAGTAGGTATATTTGACATTGCTCCTATGTCAATTGTTTTAAGTATTTAACTGTTAGGCACCTATCTGACCGCCAGCTATTAGCGAGAAACAAGTAAAGCTAGCAACTAAATAAAAACGAGTTGTTTGTTTGACAGAGTTCTCACTTGTGGTGTGAACAGTAAGCAATCAACTATTAGTATAAACGTTTCTCTGTTACCGACACGGGACTGGGGCTGCGTTTCCACCAGAGATGAGCGAGGATGCGTAGCGAGGGATGTGTGTGAAACCAGCCAATAACATCTCTTCATTTTTATAGCTTCAACTAAGTTGGCGTTGGTATTGGTTAGTTTTACACACATTCCTCGCTACGCATACTCGCTCAGCAGCTTTACAATCTTCTTTACGTTTCTTGAGCGAGAAAATTGTCGATACCTATTCGTTACCTCGTCGGCGGTGGGACAGTTGCCTAATGTCAGGACAAAAGTGTACATCCCAACCCTATATATGCCAATTTATATTGTAGCTATATTTTTTAGAATAAGATAGAGAAGGGACCACACAAATACTGTTTAAGATTGCTTGTAATTAAATTAAGTGATATGGATATAGGAATAAAAATTGGTTAAATTTTTAATTCTATTTGTTTTATTTTCTGCTACTTACATCTCTATCCCCAAGACATCAAAAACAAACTTATTTTCACAATGATGGTCATGACCTGATATTATAAAGAATTATTGTGGACTTGTGGGTGAGAAATTAATGGTAAATCAGAAAAAAAGGATTACATACTTCTACGCAAAAAAATATCCCTTCCCATCTGAGTTTCACAGAGGACCAAATATTTTTTTCTCTGATTCTTTCGTAATTTTTTTTTCAAATTGAATCGTCCAATTCGATTTGAATGGCCGGGAGAATAATCTCTTATACCAAAACATAAATAGCATTTATTATTATAACAACTTAATTATGAATTTTCTATTTCTTTTCAGTTGTAATGACGTACATTAATATAACGAGCGTCAAGTTGTTCGTCAAAGTACAGAATATATTTGGAGTTTGTAAAGTTTTCGCGTGTCTCATCGTCATTGGAGGAGGGATCTATGAAATTGCGAAAGGTACAAAACACATATTTTAACAAAATCCCAAGCCGCTCTTAGACAATACCTACCTACTTACTAAATATATTAATGACACATCACACACAATTACAGACCAAGTAGTCCACTCGATCAATTATCCAATTCATATTTTATGTATTTTAAAACACCCTAATAATAGTACTTAACAGTCTTTGGAAGAGATAAGTTCATGAAGCCACAATTTTAACAACCAAATAGGTACAATTCTAACATCCATACTAATATTATAAATGCGAAAGTGTGTCTGTCTGTCCGTATGTTACCTCTTCACGCTTAAACCGCTGAACCGATTTGGATGAAATTAGGTATAGAGATAGTTTGAGTCCCGGGAAAGGACATATGTAGGATAGTTTTGATATTACCACGGGAGCGACACTTAATTACGCGGTTGAAACCGCGGAGCGCTGCTAGTGACACATAAATATATTAACACTAAACGCCCCCAGACGTCATCATTCTAGCCGAAAGACGTCCACTGCTGGACATAGGCCTCCCGCAAGCACCGCCACTTCTACCTGCTTTGTGCTTGCCGCATCAAGCGGTTTCCTGTTACCTTCACAAGGTCATCGGATCGGTATCCGGTCGACCGATGACCTTGTGAAGGCCCCCAGACGTAATAACAATAAAACTTCTATAGTGTCTCGTTTGGTGTCCTTCAACCGATTATGCTACAATTTCTGCAAACAATTATTACAATTATAACATGAACCCTGAAAGCAATTTGCATAAATCACAATCGTCTAACATAAATAAAACTTTTATCATTCCAGGGAACACACACCACCTAAACAAAGGCTTTGAAGGCAGTACCTTCAGTCCGGGAGGTATAGCCCTCGCGTTGTACTCTGGTTTGTGGGCTTACGATGGATGGAACAGTGTGACGGTCGTCACTGAGGAGATTATTAACCCTGGAGTGTGAGTATTTAAGCAAATTCATTTTATTAAAAGCCTTATTTTTTTTTCTGTCCGACACATAGTATAACCGGTATATCATCACGCTGGGCGTAGCTAGGGGGGAGCAAGGGTGGGCAATGTCTACCCTAGAAACTTGTTTGCCCACCCTAGAAAAATCAACAGTATTGAAGAATTACTTACTGTTTAATCGCTTTTTATTAGAGCCGTACATTTTGGCCAAGATGTAAGGTTTGTAGAGTTGGCATGATAGAGGTTCGGATTTTATTAGAACCGTACATTTTGGCCAAGATGTAAGGTTTGTAGAGTTAGGCCTGATAGAGTTTCGCATTTTATTAGAACCGTACATTTTGACCAAGATGTAAGCTTTGTAGAGTTAGGCCTGAAAAGAGTTTCGCATTTTATTACAACCGTACATTTTGGCCAAGATGTAAGGTTTGTAGAGTTAGGGGCGTGGCTCTACATTAGATCTGATACCTTTTTAACAGTGAAAGTGGTATTTAAGTATTTGCAAGGGCAACCTACTTTACATCAAAATATTTTTGGTCATATATGATTTCTCATTAAATTACTGGTTAGTTCAGCTGAACCGCTGCCCCCTAGACAAAATCCCTAACTACGCCAATGGTGCAGCAGCAGAGGTGTATTATAAGTACACTCAAATTTCGCCAGTTTTATTTATTAATTAAAACTGGCAACAGGTTTGCCTTTTTTTTTTTGAGGATGGGAAATCTTGAAATGGCCCCGCCCGCTCTGGGTGGAGCGGAAGGGAGTGTCAGACTCTTACTTACTGACTAAAACCCAGCCGTATTCCTTCCTTAGCCCTTTATGTTCCGGGGCAGCGGTAACCCTTTCGGACCAGCACCCAGTGGTAGTACTTGAGCTACGAAAACCGCTACTGATATATAACGCTACCTCCTATTACATGGGACTTAAACATTTTTAGCGAAATATGAGTATACCATGAAGGTGCACTTCTACATTTTGGGGGAAAATAGGCGTAATATCATTAAAACTTTATGCACAAGTAAAAAAAAAAGTGTACAGACGCCAGCACATCAAGCTACTACAATCTGTCAAATTTCTTTAATAGATTTTCAACTTTATGGCTAAAGCATAAGGTTCAAAGTTGATTGGGAAAATTTTACAGTTTCGGGTAGCTTGATGTGCTGGCACCTGTACAAAGGTAGATAGGCACTTTCTCCCATTCAACCTTAGGATCAGTTTTGTTATCATTATAATAATTGTTGTGACTATTGTTTTTAGGGTTCCCTACCTTAAAAGGAAAAACGGAACCCTTATAAGATCACTTCGTTGTCCGTCTGTCTGTCCATCTGTCAAGACCCTTTATCTCAGGAACGCGTGGAGTTATCAAGTTGACATTAATATCAAATACTCATGACTGCACTCCCTTGAAGCCGTGAAAAAATTGAACTTCTAAGTCAACGCAATCAAAAGATACGGGCGTTTATGTTCCGGAATCAAAACCTATTGTTAACCGCTGACTTAGAATCATGAAATTTGGCAAGAAGCAATGTCATGGAGCAGTGGTGGCCCAGTGGTAACGGCCGCGACTTACGAGCTGTAGGTCGTAGGTTCGAACGCAGACAGGCACTTTGTGTGTAAATCATATCATCACCACTGTTCTCAAAACGGTGAAGGAAAACATGGTGAGGAAACTGGCATGTCCTAGAACCAAAATTTCGAAGACATGTGACATCTATCAACCCGCACTGGTCGCGCGTGGTAGATTATAGCCCACTCCCTCTCGAGGAGAGGAAGCCTGTGCTTCTGCAGTGGGGACAGACAATATAGGCTGATTATGATGAATAACACAAGTAAAGGAAAAAATCAGAAAACCGTAAATGTTTTGTTACATACCTATAAATTTATACGGAACCCTCGGTGCGCGAGTCCGGCTCGAATTTGACCGGCTTTTTATTTTTTCTGTGTATTGTGCGTATCAGTATGTGCGTGCGAGAGATTGGTATATTATCAGTAAGAGATACAAATCTCTTGCATACACAATCACCTTGACGAACCTATTATCTGTAAGCCGTCGCTTTTGCGAACAATTCCTTAATGATTTTTTAATGATGGCCACACCTGATAAGCGGATTAGTGATAGTTCATATTACTGTTCATATCGTCGCTCGCATGACTAAACTGTCCTATCTCATCTTTTATGATTTGAATTAGGACAACTAGATATATTTTTCTATTCGTGATTCTCTCCATTTTGTTGCCTTTGAAATTGGTTATATTTTGAGATCCAAATAACATAGAGATACGACGCAACGATTAGTGAAAACTGTAAAGAATCACAAATTGAAAAATTTAGGTAGATGTTGTAACTCATCATCTGCCTAGCCTTTTCCCAACTATGTTGGGGTCGGCTTCCAGTCTAACCGGATGCAGCTGAATACCAGTATTTTACATGGGGCGACTGCCTATCTGACCTCCACAACCCAATTACTGGGTATTATACGATACCCCTTAGTAAGACTGGTTATCAGACTTCCGGGCTTCTGACAACTCGTAATGATTGTCAAAGTTCCACGAATGACATCCGGGACCAACGGCTTAACGTGCTTTGCGAGGCACGGAGGGGTCTCGGTATGTAAAGATGGTCACCCATCAACAGACCAACCGCGGCAAGCGTAGCTTAACGTGATCAATCGACGCGTGCGGCTGTTATTACTTAGCCACAAGCAAACTCAATCAGCTAAAAAATGAGATAGAAGAGTTAGTCATGCGAGCGATGATATAACAGAAATCGTTTGCAAAAGCGCCGGATAAACGACGAATTGATATCGGGATGTTAAGGCTACGCCGACCGCCTAGTGGCGCCCTCATCGTTTGTATGGATATTTCTTTTATTTTAGAATGAAAATGCAGAAAATTAGCACGTTAAGTTGTGCTCCACAAGATTATACGTTAATATTATTATAAACGGTAGTTTTACATTGTTTAGTTTTATTATAATCACTAAAACGGAAAATAGTGGCCACTATTATATTAAAGAAATAACTAAACAAACGATGAGGCCGCCACTGCGCGGCCGGCGTTTGGTCGGCGCCCTCTTAATTTGTCGCTTATCAGCTATCAGTTTGACCAAGGTTTAACTATGAATGCGTGCCCAAAATTAAAAGATAATGGAGTAATAACTGCTTATTATTATACATCTTCTTTTGTGGGAATACATAGCATAACCATAATATGCCTATAAATTTTATTCCCACTGCTGGGACACAGGCCTGGACACAGGCCTCATCTCCGTGAGAGGGAGCGGGCTATAATCTACCACGCGGGCCCAGTGCGGGTTGGTAGATGCCACATGTCTTTGAATCTTTGGTTCTAAGGACATGCCGGTTTCCTCACGATGTTTTCCTTCACCGTTTTGAGTACAGTGGTGATGGTATTATTTACACAAAGTAATGTCGAGGCTCGAACCCACGAACTACAAATCGTACCTAACTCGGGGTCGTTACCACTGGGCTACCACTGTTCACGGAGGAATAGACGTCGTCCTAAGTCAAAACAGTAAAAAAAAAATTACCGTGTACCACACTAAGGGCCCATTCACACGTACAACAACCACATTGCAGCAACAAATGTGGTCAAGCTGTGGTTGCGTATCCATAGTGTCGCTGCGGCTTCTTGCGGTTGTGTTATGGTACTTATGAAATCTTATGATAACGTTGTGTTTGCGGCCGCTAGTTCGCGGTGTCGCTAGTGGTTGCGTTGTGGTTGCGATTGCGACGTGGCTGCGATGTGGTCGGTATCACACACGTGGTGAATAATGACGCCAAAATGTGTTCCTTGTGAATTTAACTATTATCTTGATACAAATTAGCGCCCGCCCACGTGTTGTGGTTGTGGCACGTGTGATAAAAGCCTTATATAAGTACCTTCACCCAAACCACAGGAGGTACTCCTAAAATTAATGATTATATTTTTATTGTTTTCCAGTAATGTACCCCTCAGCATTTCAATCGCTGTACCGCTAATAACAGCGCTGTACGTGTTCATGAACGTAGCATATATGACGGTGCTGAGTTACAGCGAGATGACGTCAGTGCCCGCGGTTGCCGTAGCCTTCGGTACTCGTGTGCTAGGACCAGCCAGCTTCCTCATACCGCTGGGAGTCGCTATAGCCACGTTTGGATGCGCTATGAGTGTGCAGTTTGGTGTTACCAGGTGAGATTATCCATACTATCTTCTACGGAGCGGTCGACGAGAAATTGCGTTTTTGACACCTGTCAGTTTCATACAAACGAATTTTGCTAATGTGATCTATTTAGCTATTCTATTCTATTTTTAATTATGGCAAGTAAAGCCGATGTCGACTATTCTGCCAATGTCAATCTATTTAGCTACTAGAATTGTCACACTGACAGGTGTCAGTAACGCATTCTCTCGACTGCCGTAAACACCTTTAATTCCTTCACTGACAGACAACATACAGCCTAACCGCTAAGTCTTGTAGCATGAAATGCACAAGAGTTTCTATTATAACGAAAGTGAGCAATAAGGAAGGATTTTTTACAATTCATCCCATAAAGGGTTTAAAACGTTTAAACCATTAAGCCCATTACCCGTTTATGGGATAAAAACTGGAATTAGTATGGCTTGTAATACGCGAAAGTAACTCTGTCTGTTTGTCTATTACCTTTTGACGCCGTAATGGCAGAACGGATTTCAATGAAATTTTGCAAACATAATATACTCGTAGACCCAGAACCTGAGTTAGGACATAAAATACTTATTTACTTTATACCGGTAATACGTTCCTTAAGGATAATTACCGACCTCTCACGCACAAGGGTCCATTTGAAGGACCAAGTGCGGAAACCAAACCCATAACAGAATTACCGACCTCTACGCGGGCTGAGTAAGTCAAAAATAAATCTGCGGCTCCCTACCCAATCATCATCAGTCTATAATGTTCCCACCGCTGGGACACAGGCCTCCTCTCGGTGAGAGGGAGTGGGCCGTAATCCACCACGCGGGCCCAGTGCGGGTTGGCAGATGCCACATGTCTTCGAATGTTTGGTTCTAGGACATCCCGGTTTCCTCACGATGTTTTCCTTCACCGTTTTGAGAGCAGTGGTGATGAAATAATTTACACAAAGTAAAGCGCCTGTCTGGGTTCGAACCTACGACCTACAACTCGTAAGTCGCGGCCGTTACCGCTTGGCCACCACTGCTCAATATAAAAAGAAAATGCTTTAAAAAAACGCCGCGTTTGTTGGTGCCTAGGAGATTGTTCTCCTTTTTACCTAGATTTGAAGACTTTTCTAATATTAATGTATGTATTTTTGGCTTATTTCAGGGTATGCTACACAGCCGCACGAGGTGGTCACATGTTAGAAGTATTCTCCTATGTTAATGTTAAGAGGATGACACCAGCTCCTGCTGTTGCATTCCAAGTAAGTATTAGAGTTTTTACTGTATTAACGAATGTCTGTTTATTGTAATGTTCTCTGGGAGGGCTATTGTTCTCGCAACTTGTAGTGGCAGCTGATCGCAAGCGCAACTGCTTAGTGTGGGATCCTGTATTCGATACCAATGTCGGAAAAAGTGTCATTGGATTATTCCTAATAACAACCATGAGTCTGCATTTTTGCCCGGTTACTGGCTCTGGCGGCGCGTCCTACACATATTTCGCTAAAATGGGAAATACATCAGGCTGTATATTATGCAATGCTAGAAAGAAATCGACTAACCTATCTTTTTTTTTTTGTTTCAGGCATTACTCACAACAGTATTCATTTTAGTTGGCAACATTAAGACGCTAATTGAATTCGCCAGTTGGTTCCTCTGGTTCTTTTATGGGCTAGCCATGGTTGCTTTGTTAGTACTACGGAAAACACAAGCGACGAAACCACGGCCATACAGGGTACCAACATTGGTGCCCTGTTTTGTATTGATAGTGGCAATATTTTTATCAATATTGCCAATAGTACACGACCCATCGCTAAAATACTTGATGGCTGTGGGTTTCATACTGATGGGCGTCAGCGTGTATATCGTATTTATATATTATAAGAAAACTCCGACTGCTATTTTAAGTGAGTATGAGCTTCATGTAAATCTTGGTTATGGTAAAAATAGGTTTTATTTCTCAGTGTTGACATTTGAAAATAAATAAGCATCACTATAAAAACTAAAACCAATGCTGTCATGCTGTGTTCACATCACTATTACGTACTATATTGATGAACGTCCATTGAAAAATCAATTATAAAAAATGTACCCGTTGTCAAAATGTAGGTAATATACTGTCTTTTTATTTACAGGAAAATTCACATTCCTGACTCAAGTCCTGTTCGAAAGTGTGCCGCCAAGCGATCGTCAAGACTGATTTATTATTATAATAAAGTTATAACTGTAAATATAGTACAAAAAATATACAATAATAAATATTTAGATGTAAGTTTGTCTGCTTTGTTTTTTTTCTTTCATTTTGTACTTCTGCTTGAAATGAATAAATGCTACCTGAAAATATACTCCTAAAAATACAGTGACATGTAGAAACATCATGAACTCTTACCGAGATGAACTTTTGATATAGGCCAGATAATGAACCAGCATAGCTATTCACCACCACTCGATACAGTTCCGTACTCTATCGAGCATCAATCAATATTATCGTAGGAGTCCTCCAAACGCTGTTCACAAGCCCAAAATCCGAAAATTTTGTCAGTTTAAATCAAATACACGACGGCTATTCTTCCGACAGCTGTTTGCAGTCGGGAGCAATTTAAGGCAAGTCAGGTTATCGCAATGTGTCATTTTCGATAACATAGCCTGTCGGATGGTTGTGAATAACTGATCCTAATACTCAAATAGCCAAAGTGTGAACTGCTTTGCCCTTTAATAAAATTATGAGCATGAGATCTTTAATTGAAGTGTACAATACAGCAAGAGTATCAGACCCAGTGGCGGTGGTGGCGTCGCTGTTGGTCTGTCGGTCGATAAAGACGACACATGTCACTTTTTACAATAAGTCAACTTTGGCTTTATGCCATTATTTAGCTTATCTAAGCTAGGCAGAGCGGATGGGCCTGCCTGCTATCTATACATTTTGACATCCCTTCGCCGCGCCGTTTTCGATCGGTTCTATGGTATGAGCATGGACTTATAATACAAATAAAAGTTCATGGGTATGAGTAACAATTGTAGTCAATAAACAGTCAATAGAAATATGACCACGAACAAAATTTTTAGTAGGTAACAGCCAAGGCTTTTTTGTTTCTTTATCTAATTTTGGTTAAACTATTGTCGATAGTTGAATGACATTTTAAATAGTCGATTTTTCAAAACAAGCCATAAACTTGCATTTTTACAAGTTACAACACCAACACAGTCGCGCCGGCGCACTCGCCACCTTATCTGCGAATTGTTTGCAGTCAGAAATACATAATAAAAGTCCAATAATCGAATTGATGAAAAGTTGATGTGTGATTAGTGAAATATCATCATGGCTTACCACTACGTGGTTACTGCACAGAAACCGACCGCCGTGATATCATGTGTTACCGGTAAACGTCCATTTTCATCTATGTTATTGTCACGTTGAGGTTAAAATTACTACAATATTATCGCGCCCTGGATCGCGCTATTTTCAGATTAAAGGTCCTTTGATGATGATTGTAGGCATTTTATTATTTTAACGTGCCACAGTCCACATACTGCAACATTACATTGTTTTTTCAGACCGAGGCTTTAAATAGACCGCAGTTGTTACAAAAATGTACACGCTTTTTTACGAAAACAAATATGATAACATACACTTTTTTTTACGATTGCGCCATAATACTGTAACATAGTACAATCCCTAAGAAAGCACTCCCTGCTGGGCTGGGCTGGGTATATCATGATTAGGGCGTATATCCAAGCTTAGAAGTTGAATAAAGGTATATCTAGAGATAACTCAGGGTTATGGCAGTCGCATGTCACGTTTCTGCAGATGAAACCAATAATTAGATGTTTTATTTAGTGGACTGGGCAGTTGCCTAATGGTTGCACCTAGTCTTATAGACTGGCTGTTTGTCCAAAAGTTGCCAAAAAAAAGGACCTGTTCTAATAGGATTTTTTTTTCTTAGCCATGACACATAACTTAATTTGTTTTTATTTATAAACAGCCTAAGTGAATTATCGCCTTTAGAAGTCATTTTAGCAGTTGGTCTTTAGACAAAAAATTCAAGGAACCATTCCACTTTTATCATTTTAACTCTCACAGTGAATTTTGTATACAATGCACTTCCATTTTTTTTGTATTGCTGCCTTGGTGTGCCCTGAAGCATTAAACTGACTAAAATAATGTTCTTTAGGCAACTTCACTTCACCAACGGACCTGAACCTCCTGGTTGCCAAGGTGTCCCGCTTGGAGATGTATTTGGTGACTCCAGAGGGCTTGCGTCCGATGAAAGAAGTGGGACTCTATGGGCGAGTGGCTAAAATGAAGATGTTCAGGCCACCAGTGAGTAACTATCAGATTGTAAAATGGTTTAATTCTATTTACAATATTGCAGTAATTGAAATATACAGTCTACTGTTGTGTGCATATAGTTTTAAAACCATGAACAAAAAAAAATTAAACCCATGAAGGGTTTTTTTTTTGTATGACACCTTTTTTTTTCTTTCTAAAATAAATGTAGCTTAAGTTACTCCTTATAACATCACCTATGTGCCAGTACAATTCCAGTCAAATTCTGTCTAATCACTTTTCACAGACATTAGCCGGAATAAATAGATAGATAAACAAAACCTTAAGAAATTGTTTTTTTCTATCATAAGTAGTGTATGTACTTTCATATGCATTTAGTAAAAATTTGTTATTTTGACATTACAAACAGATATTTCAATTTTATGTATTTGTGGTATAGATGAAATAATGTTTTTTAATAGACATCCTAATTTGCTTACTTTACCAGTTTTTTACCACAGAGTAGTACCTAAATGGAGTGCTACTTGGTTGATGTTTATTTCTTTCTTTTAATGCATGCAAAAGACGACTAACAAAGACTGCGATTTGCGATTTTCTGTCTGCTAAGCCTAAAATTAAATGCAATTGATAGAAAATGTGAATAAGTATCGCAAAGTCGCGTCGTAGGACTATTGTCCTGAAATCAAATATGAGAACTGTATAATATTTACTGTGAAGTAGCATGAAGCCTTGCAAATATTGAAAAAAAAATACTAAATATTCTTTTTCAGTATGAAAATAAGGACCTAGTGTTCATCTTAACAGCCCGTTACAATGCCATGATATTAGAATGGAGGACTGCAGCTAACGGAGAGCTAGAAGTTGTGACCAGGGCTCACGGCAATGTCTCAGACAGAATTGGAAAGCCTGCTGAGAATGGCATCCTAGCCGTGATTGATCCACAAGCCAGAGTGATTGGTCTAAGACTGTATGACGGTCTGTTTAAGATTATACCGCTGGACAAAGATTCTACAGAGCTAAAAGCTGCTAGTTTAAGGTTAGTGTTGGTTTTGAAGAAGTTTTTATAACTTATAACCCATATGTGATTCTCTATGGCTTGACACAAAATTGGCTAGTTGTGAAATGACATTATGTTGTGCGCAGAGTACAGTGCTCTTGAAATACATATAAATAAATAATTTTGAATCAAAAATATGTGAAATATCTGTGAATTTTTTATTAATGTTGAAATTAATACTTTTGTGCTCCTATTCTATAAAATGATATTTTCTTTTTCAGACTTGACGAGCTAAATGTGTTTGATGTGGAATTCTTGCACGGCTGCTCAAATCCCACCATTATTTTAATACATCAAGATCTCAATGGGCGACATATTAAGGTAAAACGCCTATAAAAAAATAAAAATTCAGGCTGTTATACTTGTATCTCAGAATATTGATTTCACTGCCATTTAATTTTAGACTCACGAAATCAACTTAAGGGAGAAGGAATTTATGAAGATACCATGGAAACAAGATAATGTAGAGACTGAAGCTTCAATATTGATACCAGTACCCAGCCCTCTTGGTAAGTGATCTAAAATATCTAGTCAAATGAATATGGCATCCTACTTATGGCCAGGTTTTTTATTTATACCTGACATGCTTTCTAAAAAAAGACCTATAAAAACCTTGTCCATGAAAAAACAAATGGTTTTGGACTTTGTCAATCAATACTTATAATAAAGTTGAAGAGTTTGTTAGGTTTTTGTTTGTTTGAATGTGCTAATCTCTAGAAATTCCTAGTGTGGGGCAACGTTTTCTTAAAAAAAAAAAAATCTCTGGAACTATCAGTTAGATATGAAAAACTCTGCTCTGAGCCGAGAAAAAAGTAAAAGTCAGAAAGAACGCTAAGCTGAAACAAAATAATAGCGACGGGGGCCGAGGGGGTTTTATAAAAATGTGGCTGTTATAATAGTATATATTGTGTAATTGCGACTTCCACGAGAACTAAGTCGCGGTCAAAGGCTAGTCTCATATAATACATATGTCGCAGCCAACTGGTTAAATTAGCCGTTTAGTTAACCGCCTGGCCTTTGGCTCGCCTCGCTTCGCTCTCTATGCTCGCACGCGGTTGATCACAGTTTTATATAACCTAACCTAACCCATTTGGTCGGGGGGCCCTCGCTTAGTTACTGCGACCAATTCAGATCTCGCGTGATTGGTTACAGTTCCAACCTGAACGGCCGCCGCGCCGTTTAGTTAAAATGCTAGGCGGTTAACTAAACGGCTAATTAAACCAGTTGGCTGCGACATTTGTATATACCAACATCCATTTTAAAATACATTGATAAAAGTATCTAGCAATTTATCTCCATTAAATAACACAATATCTGTTATCTTCGAATGACCAGGTAAATTACAATCATCATCTTCATCTTCCTGCTCTTTTCCCATGTTACAATGCGTGCCACGTAAGATGAGACTTGACCCCGCCTCCCCCGCTCTTTCCGCCGCCCCTATGACGTCCGGTCCCGTCCCGCACTCAGACCTCATAACGCTAAAGATACCTAAAATCGTATTCTGCGCATGTCAGACCACGTGGTGTGTCAAGTCTCTTCTTACGTGGCACGCACTGTACCTAGGGTTGGTGCAACACGTTTTAAGCAAACTATAAAAATCATATTAAAATTAGCACAATATTTGCAGGAGGCGCCATAGTGATAGGTCAAGAATCAATAGTATATCATGATGGACAGAGCTATGTTGCTGTTGCTCCACCACAGATCAAGGTAATTTTTCACAAAACTCGCAAGTGGTAACATAATTAATATAACTTTTAAAAATCTATACTAATATCCATACTAATATTATAAAGCTGAAGAGTTTGTTTATTTGTTTGTTTGGTTGAACGCGCTAATCTCTGGAACTACCAGTCGGATTTGAAAAATTCTTTTTGCATTTGATAGCCCAATTCTTGAGGAAGGCTATAGGCTATTTAACATCACACTATGACCTTTAGGAGCCGAGCAAAAAGAAAAAAAGTCAGAAAGAGCGATGCGACGGGGTGGGTCGGGGGAACAAGAAATTTCACGCGGACGAAGTCGCGGGCAGAAGCTAGTATTCTATATATATTTCCATGCTGTCGAATACCAAGGAATAATAAATAAGCTTACATGCGTGCAACTAATGTCCGTTTACACTAACAAACACTAGGCGACTCGTAAATGAATGCTTAAATAAAAGTGCTGTTGGTTTTTGAACTTTCGGGGCTGAACCGAGCTTTGAAAATCCAACAGCGTGCTTTTATTAAGGCATTTATTTAAGTGTCGCCAAGTGTCAGTGAAGACCGGAATTAATCACATCAGTCTTTCTAAGTGTATGCCAATTGACAAACCAGATCCATCACCAGACAAATCTCCATACCACGCGATAAATATTGTATTAGTACTTCATTTCTTTATTACTCCGTGGTTTTTCCTATACCTACCACTTGTGACTTTAAAATCACGGTTAAATCATTAAAATTCCAGTAACATTTTGATAAACTTTCAGCTTACGCCTATAAACTGCTATTGCCGCGTAGACGGGCGTGGTTTACGTTACCTTCTAGGGGACATAGCTGGACGTCTGTTTATGTTACTGCTTGAACTACAAGAGAAGATGGACGGCACACAGGCCGTTAAAGATCTCAAGGTGGAATTGTTGGGTAAGTGACTTACATTTTTATTTTTAACCGACTTGTAAAAAAGGAGGAGGTTCTCAGTTCGTCGGAATTCTTTTTTTTTTTAAATGGATATCCCCGATTTCTTGAAGATGGCTAGACCGATTTGAAAAATCATTTTTTTGTTTGAAAGCGTATACTGTCCAGGTGGTCCCATGGTCATCAGGTCAGGATCTGATAATTCTGGGGCGGTACGAAGTTCGCCGGGTCAGCTAGGTTTTTATGGTAACGCATGCATTTGCTCTCTGATAGCACCATTTGGTGAAGTGAAACTGATGATGAAGACCACAGGTGGCCACTGGAACTACTCAATAATAAGTATTTCATGAGTTGCGATTCCATTACTTACTTTAATATGGTTGCTAAACAATTTATGCTCGTCACAGTAAGAATGGTGAAATGGAACTGATGGTGAAATACCAGAACTCAACAATTAACGTTACTGCATCGGGAAAAGCAATATTTTGTAAAAAGGCGATGAGCAATTTGCCATTAGGCTATTGTAACTTAGATACATTATAAACAGACCTACTAAAAAGCGAGAAATAAAAACTTTTTAATAAAACGAAAACCGACGGCCAAAAACACAACAAATTGAAAAATAACTTTAAATTTGGAAGTCGATGGCAAAAACTAAAATACAGATCCAAAGACACCGACTTCCCAAGTTAAAGTTATTTTTTCACGTAGTATTTTTTTTTAAAGTCGGTTTTGTACTTTTGATTGGTAAAAGGTATTTATTAATAGACCAAAGTCCAGATAATATTGATTGTTGGTTGCAGTTGCCTCTTCCGTTGACCTGTGTCGATCGTCTGTATGAGCGCTAAATCCTAATTTATAATGTCGTATTAACTCTAGCTATATGAGAATGTTAAGTCAAAAACTTACTGACTTACGTCACAACAACTTACTGACTTACAACTAACTACGTCATAGAGTTGAGCCAATCAAAGGGCTTACAGGCCATACTAAACAGCTGTTTCTTTGCAGGAGACATCCCAATACCAGAGTGCATGACGTACCTCGACAATGGGGTCGTATTTGTGGGCTCACGTCTAGGAGACTCCGCCCTGGTACGTCTGTCAGCCTCCAGAGATGAGGCCAGTCAGTATGTACAGCCGATGGAGAGCTTTACCAGCCTGGCGCCCATTGTGGACATGTGTGTGGTGGACTTAGAGAGGCAGGGGCAAAACCAGCTCATCACATGCTCTGGTAAGTACGTTTATGATATGTATAGCTACATTTATTTGTACATTCATCTTTGTACATAATAAAAGTACAAATGCGGAAATAATGCTTTATGCACTTAGAGGTTTAAGATATAAAGTTTCATTTAAAACAGTCGCAAGTAATGGAATCTTTTTGCGTGTCCAATAATTGTTGGTAATAAACGTATTTAGTTCTTTTAATAATTTAATCGTTACATTGTTAGACCAAGATAGGGATTTTAAACCATATTTGTAGGCTAGGAATTTTCTTCTTATATGCAATGGCGGAATACATAGCTCACTTTCCATGGTGTGAATCGGCGTAGACTTTATAAAACCACCTATAATTCTCAGTGCTTGATTCTGTATTTTCTGCAATTTATATAAATGTGAATTCGCACTATTGTCGTAAATAAAACAACTATAGTCTACACGACTTCTGACTATCGCTATATATATTCTGCGTAAATGTTTGGGGTGTATACCCCAAGAAGTACCTGCCAAAACTTTGAGTATGTTTAAGTATTTCTGCGACTTTCTAACTACCTCATTAATATGACGTCCCCATCGTAGCGATCTGTCAAGCCATAACCTCAAATATTTATAACTATCCACTAATTCTAAGGCATGGTTGTTTATTTTCAATTCAATATTTTGTCTCCTAAACCCCCTGCTAAAAATACATAGTTTTGATTTATTATTCGACAAGCATAATCCTAATTCACTTAGACAGGACGAAAAGGTATCTAATGCTTCTTGTAATTTAGTTGTACTATCTGAAAGATTTTTATCTGTACTATATAAGACAAAATCATCAGCGTACTGGCACATATATACATTGTTGATATTTGAGAATAATTTAAAAGTTACAATGTTGAATAATATTGGTGAAATAGGGTCACCCTGGGCTAATCCTAAACTTGTATATCTAATCATAGTGTCATTTTCATTAAATTCATCAATAATTTTAAGATGTCTTTCATTCAAAAAAGTCCATAAATATGAACATAATTTGTTACCGACCCCGATTTCATTTAATATCGATAACATTTTATTAATTAATACATTGTTGTATGCACTTTCAACATCTATAAAACACGCAACAGTTGCATAACCTTTCGAGAAACCTAATTGAATTTGTGTGGTCAATCTCGTTAAACAGTCCTGACATGATTGTCCTTTTCTGAAACCCGACGTATATGGAGACAAAATATTGTTTTTCTCTATGAACCATTCAATTCGTTTTGTCAGTATGGAGTGAAAGATCTTACACAAGCATGATATTAAGCAGATAGGCCTTAATTTTGGATTGCTGTCTGAAGGTGTAGCTGGTTTAGGAATAGGCATCAATACTATGTCACGCCACTGTACAGGTACCACACTAGTATTTAAAATATCATTATACAACTTTACTAAAAAATTTTTTCCAATGGTTGGTAAATTAAATATCATTGAATAGGAAACTCCGTCCCCACCAGGTGCTGTATCCTTAGTTTTTAGCGAATTACATAGTTCATGTAATGTTATCGGGATTTCCAATTGTGCGTTTGATGAATTAAATGTTGGTTTCTCATCGCATACATAATCAGGAGCTAAACCACAAATTAGGGAAACTTTCTGGTCCCTTGACGGGTATGATTTAGTTGAGCTATACCCCTTCAACCAGTAAGACAGTAAGACAAGTAAGAGAGTAAGTTCAGACAGTAAGAGTGCCTTATATCATATAGCTCGATGCGCCTCTGGTCGAAGAGGTACACCGATAGCATACGAGATACTCTCTAAAATAAAGGAATTAGTGGAGAAAGGAGTGGATCTGAGATTGCAGTGGGTTCCATCGCACATTGGGATACGTGGTAATGAGGAGGCGGATAGATTAGCGAAAATTGGAAGTATAGAAGGACAAGAAATTTATGTGAAACCATATTATTCAGAAATATTAACGAAATATAATGGACAGTGTTATGATTTATGGAAGGAATATTTCAATCAAAGATCATTGGAAAAGGGCATATGGTATAAAACTATCCAATGTCAGCCTCCTCGTATACCTTGGTGTACATATAGTCGGTTAAGTAGGAAACTGATTGTTATAGCGCACAGAATCAGAACTGGACATATTCCATCAAACAATTTTGCCTTTTTAATGGGAAAGGTTTCTTCCCCTAAATGTGATACTTGTGGAATAATAGACGATGTATACCATTTGTTGATGGAATGTGTTCAATTTCATGCAGAGAGAGAGGAATTATTGGAAAAATTGAATCTGGACAAATTGCAGGTTGGAATCATGAATTCTATACTCTCAAACCCTAACAGTGAAGGAGCTTGTCTTTTGTTTACACTATTATCATCTTAAGTTAAACTAATAATGTAACTAGTAAATAAGATTAATCGGACTGACATATACATGTAGTATAAAAGTCCAAAAAAAAAAAAGAATAAAAAAAAAAAAAAGATATAAAGTTCTTCTAACTTAACAGACAGAAGTGTTGCTGAAGAGTTTGTTGTACCACTTCTAACCAGCTAAAACACTACTATGAAGTGATGAACCTGTTAACCTTCTGTAAAAAGTTTACACCACCCTTTTACAGTTATTTTACCTCTGACAGCAAGCCATTAGCAACCTAAAAGCAAGGGAAATTAAGATCACTGTGATTCAAAACCTGATTATAAATAACTGATGGAAAGACTGTTTCGTAAAATATTTCCACTTAAGTGGCTAGGTGCCAATATCAATGTCTTTATCCATTGCCTCCATCAAGTCTCATCTAAAACATATTTATCCCCCAGGTGCCTTCAAGATGGGTTCTTTACGCATCATTCGCAACGGCATCGGCATTCAGGAGCAAGCGTCTATCGACCTGCCGGGTATTAAGGGCATGTGGGCGCTTACCCTGGCAGAGAACCAGACGTACCATGATACGCTTGTGCTAGCCTTTGTAGGACAGACAAGGTAAGGGTTTATGGTAATTACGACACATTGAGATTTAGAATTGCAGTGGTGACCGAGTTGTAGGTCGTAGGTTCGAACCCTCACAGGCGCCTTACTGTTTGTAAATTATTTCATCACCACTGCTCTCAAAACGGTGAAAAGAAATATCGTGGGGAAGCCGGCATGGCCTAGAACCAAAAATTCGAAGACATCACATCTACCTACCCGCACAGGGCCCGCGTGGTGAACTACGTCCCACTCTCGCCCAAAGCGAGGAGGGCTGAGTCCCAGCAGTGTGAATGTTATATGCTGATGAGCTTTATGATTAGCCTACACACACAGACAGACAACAGACTACACACAGGTGTGAGTAACAGACAACTTTCTACAAAGCCGAAATTTTTGTTCTAAAACTCGAGGAGCCATATTTACGGACAGCGGCAGTCACGGTAATAAAACGTGTGAGTAGGATGGTGAATCATCATCATTTGCCGGAAATCGGCCTCCAGTCTAACCGAAAGCACCTAGTCGCTCCATGTCCATACTGGTATTCAGACCAGTATTTTAACATGGAGCGACTACTTATCTCACTATGAACTCTTTATTGAGTCTCGTGCTGTCTCGTTCCCAAGTTTTATGACCGCGCCTGCAATTAATTGTAACGGATTACCCATTCCAGTATCGTGTAGTGAACTGCAGTGTATTTTGTGAACAGGGTACTAACGCTTAGTGGCGAGGAAGTCGAAGAGACAGAAATCAAAGGTTTCGTCGCAGACCGACAGACATTCTACACAGGAAATGTCTGCCATAATCAACTTATTCAAGTGAGTTATCATCTAAAATTCTAAACGACAAAGATTTATGTTTGTATTTTTAAAAGGTTATCTTTCCGATTTCGTAAATTCTAACATCACTGGTAGAAAGCTATACTATTGCCGAGTGTCATAGGACATATCGTTTTACGTGAAATAATATTGTTTTTAGATAAAAATCTGTGTTTCTGTAGAAAGGGCTTAAAAAAAGTGCTTGAAAGTGAACTGCTTTAATCTTTTGATCGCCACAGTCATGTATAGATGACAAACCAACATGTGCCCAGCACGCCACGGTTCGACTACATGACAGACTTTGACGCCGAGGACACTGTTTTATTTTTTTGACGTGTGGCGGTCAAAAGTTTAAAGGCGTGCGCTGACCAAAAGGTTGATACCAATCAGGACAATGGCCGGACTTGTACCGGTTAACATATCCACGGTGGGTGTCTTCAGCGTGCATTGCGGAGCTCTGGAAGAAAAAAAATGTTTAAGTAGAACGTCGATTGTCCGAACTAGACACGGGTGTTCGGAAAACCGATTTATTCGGATAATCTAACTGTATGAATCCAAGTTCCAATAAAACCATATATGAAATCTGATAAGAATCTCTTTAATTTATTACAATAGTAATTATGCAATTTAATGACTACTAGCAGTTCGGTTAAGGGGATTACCTCGCTCAAATACTGAAAATACCGTGTGTTTAAAGAAGTTTGGAGATGAATCCTTTTGTGCGTTTTCAATATAAAAAATATATTTTAAACTAAAGGTACAAATACATTGTATTGTTAAATTTTTTATAAACTTACTCAAATTTTATCAAAAAATCGTAACAAATAGGTCCTTTTTCAACCTAAATTGAAAATTGTCTCTATAACGGCTCAATAACTCGGCATGAATTTTATACCAAAAAATACGTAATGACGTATTAACAATGTGTATTGGTTTTTTTCTCTTTTTCTCTTATTTCTTTTAATATTTTATAAATATCCGAAATTTCGCGAAAAGCACTATGTCACTCCCGCACTCGTCCCTCTCTCTCTCGTCGTTTCGTCGTAAGTTAGTACGGGCAGCATGCTCAAGGTCATTGGGCAATGTAATGCCCTTAAGCGGTCATTCTGTTAATTTAACCAACGTTCTAGTACGGGAGGTGGCGCTATATTTGAGCAAGTCATTTTATACCGGCTGAAAATCATAACAATAATAGTTTTCCTCTAACACATAATAGCTCCGAACGTCAGCTGCTTCGATAGCGGTGGAGCTGAAGGAGACAGCATGAAAAAGTCATTGGAAAAAAATCCGCTCCAATGATTTTTATACCGAGCAAAAATGTATAATATTATTGTTTTAATCACATTTTTTCAAAAAATAGTCGTCAGCTGTATTGACGAGGGGGGATTATATGTCAGTCACGTGCATGAACCTCATTGAAAATTTGAAAAAAATAGTAATTTTATACCTTATGAAATTTATACATCTCAATTTTTATACTTTTAAAATAATAATGAAAATCGTCAGCCGTATTTTTGACGGGGGTAACACCGTCAGTCAGCCTGATAAACATTTTACGCGCTCAATGCATTTGAGCGTTGCATAGGCTTTTTGGAAAATAAACTGACAATTTTCACGCCCATAAACAATTAGCTGACGATGAGTTTTTATTTTTTAACATTTAAATCATCTTATACTTCGAATTCAATAAGTATAACATCAATTTAATATAAAAACACCACATTTTATTTATTTATTTTGTGTCGGTTTCTAATCATATTAATATGTACTGTAGCATCAAGGAATTTCAAGCAGTTAAAGTCTCACGACTCTAACATACCTTTTCTAAAAATTATTTTTCTAGCCCTCAGGTAGACTGAAGTAAGTATACCCTACCGGAGTGAGACAAACTTATATGAATAAGAGAGAAATACTACCATCTGCTACAGAGATTTCGAATGTTGCCAACTTAGTGCTTTCGGCACTAGATCTAGTGCATTTCTTGATGTTTTAGCGCTCAAAATTCCATAATAGTGCCTAGTCCCCTAACTAGCGCATTTTTAATAGTCGACAATTTATCACGCACGTTGGTAAAAACAAAACCAATCAATGGCACGCTCTAAAAAACAGTTAAATTTCAGAACGCACCTCTAATCAATTAATTATCTATGGAAATGCGTGTCGTGGTCGTGTATCCGAATTCTATAAACACTGAATTGCATATGACAAGGATAGCATAGCTGTTTCCGTGGAAAGTGGAACAAGGACGCCCGATCTGAGTTTTGTTCTCTAGGGGAATTCCTGAATTGTTTCTTTAGCTGATCTTTTATTCTATATTTCTCTTATTCACTAACAAAGACCCGTCTTTGTGTAATAATAGTGTCCGTTCATTGTGTGCGTTGTGGAAAATAAACAATAACTTTTTATACATATACAACATGGAATTGGTGCTGAATCGGACGACGATCTAATTTTGTCAATATCGCTCGCCATACAATTCAATGGACTATCACACACGACGAAGATAATAAATAATATTTCATATTTTCGTATCTTAAGATGAATTTGTAAATACTAATAATAAAGCAGAAGAGTTTCTTTGTCTGAACGCGCTAATCGGTCGGATTTTTCTCGGAGTCGATTTAAAAAAATATTTTTACATTTGCTAGCCTAATTCTTGAGGAAGGCTATGTAACATCACGCTATAACCCTTAGGAGACGAGCAAAAAGAATAAAAGTCAGAAAGATCGCTAAGCGAAAACGAAGTGACAGCGCGGGCAGGCGATGCGATGCGATGCGACGGCGTGGGTCGGAAACAAGAAATTTCACGCGGACGAAGTCGCGGGCAGAAGCTAGTAAATATATATTTCTGTATACAGGGTGTCCCAGAACTCAACGTCAAGCCGAAACGGGGTGACAGGATTGATCATAACCATCACGAGAAAAATCTGAAAAAAAATCTATCCCATGCAGTTTGAAAATTATGGGCATTTTAAGAAAAACCTAGAATTTTGATCAAACTGTAACATTTTTCGGTTATTGTGGTTATTCTTTTTTATTTTTGTTCATTTGAACTTTGGAAACGTAATCCTAAATAACATTTCTAGAATTCCAATAAAAAATAATGACACAATTGCCTCAAGTTTCCGAGAATTGAGACTATTCGTTAAACTACGAATTTAAAATTTTCAAGATTCGTCGACTTTGATAGGCCCTCCTTTAAAAAAAATGTACTAGAGTGCCTTGGCAAGTGGCATTAAAAGTTGGCGCATTTAATCAGAATTCTAAAATGGTACAATACTTGTTAGTTCCATACAATAAAAAAGAGTAAAAAAATTAAAACCTCAAGTAACCCGATTTTTGTTATCTCAGTTAAAATGTTTTTGATTCGCACAAGCTCTAGTTAGGTTCTTAATTTTAAGGCAAAATGATGAGAGAGATGGATAGTAGGTATGTTTGCCATGAGTGAGCGAGACAGATAGTGACGCCACTTTTATTAAAGTAAAAAAAAGTTAGTAAAATAATGAAAAATCTTGATCTAGTTTAATTTAGGTTTGTTGGAATAAAAGTCAGATAGAGAAATAACGTTTTTTATTACAATAAATAAGCCCATTGAGAACGTAGCCGACCTGCGTGAACGCATTTCTCAAGCAGCTGAGGAGATCAACTCTTGAAGATATGCCCGACTAATAAGTAGATCTTTTTTAAGAAGATGTAGGGCTTGTATTGAGGCTGATGGTAAACAATTTGAACATTTATTGTAATAAAAATGTTATTTCTCTATCTGACTTTTATTCCAACAAACCTAAATTAAACTAGATCAAGATTTTTCATTATTTTACTAACTTTTTTTCACTTTTTTCACTTTAATAAAAGTGGCGTCACTATCTGTCTCGCTCACTCATGGCAAACATACCCACTATCCATCTCTCTCATCATTTTGCCTTAAAATTAAGAACCTACCTAGAGCTTGTGCGAATCAAAAACATTTTAACTGAGATAGCAAAAATCGGGTTACTTGAGGTTTTAATTTTTTACTCTTTTTTATTGTATGGAACTAACAAGTATTGTACAATTTTAGAATTCTGATTAAATGCGCCAACTTTTAATGCCACTTGCCAAGGCACTCTAGTACATTTTTTTTAAAGGAGGGCCTATCAAAGTCGACGAATCTTGAAAATTTTAAATTCGTAGTTTAACGAATAGTCTCAATTCTCGGAAACTTGAGGCAATTGTGTCATTATTTTTTATTGGGATTCTAGAAATGTTGTTTAGAATTACGTTTCCAAAGTTTAATTGAACAAAAATAAAAAAGAATAACCACAATAACCGAAAAATGGTACAGTTTGATCAAATTTCTAGGTTTTTCTTAAAATGCCCATAATTTTCAAACTGCATGGGATAGATTGTTTTTTATATTTTTCTCGTGATGGTTATGATCAATCCTGTCACCCCGTTTCGGCTTGACGTTGAGTTCTGGGACACCCTGTATAATTTGAAACTGACACAAAATAAATAAATAAAATGTGGTGTTTTTTATATTAAATTGATGTTATACTTATTGAATTCGAAGTATAAGATGATTTAAATATTAAAAAATAAAAACTCATCGTCAGCTAATTGTTTATGGGCGTAAAGATTGTCAGTTTATTTTCCAAAAAGCCTATGCAACGCTCAAATGCATTGAGCGCGCAAAATGTTTATCAGGCTGACTGACGGTTTTACCACCGTCAAAAATACGGCTGACGATTTTCTTTATTATTTTAAAAGTGTAAAAATTGAGATGTATAAATTTCATAAGGTATAAAATTATTTTTTTTTCAAATTTTCAATGAGGTTCATGCACGTGACTGACATAATCCCCCCTCGTCAATACAGCTGACGACTATTTTTTGATAAAATGTGACTAAAATAATAATATTATACATTTTTTGCTCGGTATAAAAATCATCGGAGCTGATTTTTTTCCAATGACTTTTTCATGCTGTCTCCTTTAGCTCCACCGTTAGTGCGACAACTGACGCTCACTTTACCGATTTCTGACCATTAAACAACTGTTTGAAATAAAATTTATTCGGTATAAAATTACTAGAAAAAATGCAGCGCCACCTCCCGTACTATTCGGATAATCTAAAGGCCGGTGGCCCTGTCTCCTGTGATACAGTTTTTTAAACTAGTACAGGATACAAGTGATCTTTTTCACTATACTGAAGTACTGTATTGTATTACATAGTTTTTGCTTATCTATAACTGGTGGAAAAATAATCTCTAACACTGTTTTTGGAACAATAGAAAACAGTGGCACTTCGGGAGTGCCGACAGAAGTGAAAACAAAATACTTTTCCGTCTCTCATTGACATATCAGATATACATTAAAACTGAGTACATCCCGAGGACAGCCGAACACATCCGAAGCGGGTATTTTTTTAATCGGCTTCTAAACAAAACACGCGCGGTGTCGCTTACGGTAACAGTGGCGCGAGCTCAATGGATTTTACCCATCTCAAAAAATGCCCAACGCGCCTAAAGAAATTTTCACTTCAAAAATGATTATTATTTTCGGGTATGATTCAATGAAGGAGTCATTATATCATAGTTTCATTTTTTTTTTCTTTTCTTTCTTCTATAAATCATCACATAATCGCATATAAGTATTTTTTTATCCGTAGGTGACAGACGAAGGCATCCGGCTTATAGCCCGCAGTCCTACAGGCTGGGCGTTAGCCGCCGAGTGGAAGGTGTCGGGCGCGCGCGGCGTGTCCGTGGTCGCGTGCAGTAGCACGCGGGTCGTAGCGGCTGCCGGCCCGAGGTTATATCTAGTGGCTATACACGACGCCAGGCTAGAACTGAAGGCGTAAGCATATTTATTATATACACACAAGAAAAATACATAATGATAGAAGAGCACATTTGATGAGTAAAATTTTTTTTGAACCAATTTATGATAATATGTATCATTAATCATCGTTTATCATTTATCACAAAGGTACTGCTTATTATAACAGAAATTTCTTCTAAAAAACTGCAAACTGTCCAATATTCTCCCAAGGTCAGTTTTATCAAATGAATTCTATTTTGTCACAGTGAGGTATGCATGGACGAAGAAGTAGCCTGCTTGGACTTGGGTCCTGGAGAGGAGGAGGCGCTTCTAGGTGTGGGACTGTGGACCGATATCTCAGTGAGGGTGCTAAAACTACCTGATTTGAGGCCATTGCATACTGAGAAGCTTTCTGGAGGTGAGCAGATAAATATGATCAGTGTTTATATTTTAGTTTTCGAACCTAAGACTCTTCTTAGGTTCTCCAAAAGAATGTGGTAAATTACTTGGTTCTCAGGTCTCTCTGACCGATTGCTCTGTTTCTATATTTTACCGTAAATTCGGTGACATTATTACTATTGGATGTCACACAATGTAATGTAACGCATATAGCTTTCAGGAGATGTAAATAGTACAATTACAATAATTTACATGTCCTATATACGTCAAAGCAAGCGTAGGAAACTATATTCGTTAAAAGTTGTGCAGCTTCCTGTAGCAACATCTTTTTGTGTTGCTGGCAATACTGCATGTAGCATGTGCTTGTAATATGATTCCAGCAACACGATACAGTGCAAACAGTCTTAAAAATAACTTTGTTTCAGAAATAATCCCTCGATCCCTGTTAATCTGCGTCTTGGAAGGCGTGTGCTATCTACTGTGTGCTCTGGGTGACGGCTCCATGTTCTACTTCACCGTGGACCAGGAGACTGGCGCGCTCACCAACAAGAAGAAGGTCACGCTAGGAACGCAACCCACTGTGCTCAGGAGTTTCAGGTTTGTGAATACTGGGGCTAGTTTTACTTGTAGTATATAAAGTCCACAGCTGAATTAAAATGTCAGTTCTAAAAGCTCTTCAGGTCTGAAGTGATTGGATTGGTGGTATTTATTTCTTTTTAGGGTTCTGTAGCCAAAGGTCCCATGGTCCCACGTCCGTCTGTCACCAGGTTGTATCTCATGAACCATGATAGAGAGACAGTTGAAATTTTCAGAGATGATGTATTTCTGTTGCCACTATAACAACAAATACCAAAAACAGAATAAAATAAATATTTAAGGGGGTTCCCATACAACAAACGTGTTTTTTTTCGGCGTTTTTGCCTTGTGGTACGGAAACCTTGTGGGAGTCCGACTCGCGCTTGGCCAGTTTTTTTTTATAGGTAGTAGGATTTCATTTATTTTCTTCAGAAGTAAAACAACTGATATCTAATTTATTAATAAAAATGAATTTTTGACCCTATATTTTACTTTGGGAATAGTTTTAGTTAAGGCGAAAGCGCCAGGGTAGCCCGCGAAATTCAATTTTTTTACGTTATTTGCAATTTGCTGGTCAGTATTAAGTTGTATGTTGATTAAAATTAGTGACCGACCGAAAGTTCGGTTTCGGTTTCGGTTTCGGCCAGTTTCGGCCAAATAATCTAGTTTCGGCCTTAGTTTCGGTTTCGGCCAGGAAATAGCCGAAACTTTCGGCCGCGCCGAAACTCGAGTGTTCATGAATTATCGTCCATCGTTCGGCGAACTTCGCGGCTAGCTCGTGCTCGCTCGTCGCGTCGCCGGCCCAGTTCGCCGCCGTCCATCGTTAATCGCATGGAGTTGAGGTTGGTTTTGCACATACGAGGGCGGTCCCATAATGAATTAGCCTAACTATAAACTAATGAAGGAAATGAAACGAAACCAATTTTATTTTTCAATATAATCACCACGAATACTATCTACTAACACACTTCTGACATCTATGAATCAACATCTCTAAACCTTTATAAAAATAATCACAATTTTTAGCCTCAAAATGACCGTAGACGGCCGCCTGCAACTCTTCATCGCTTGAAAATTTTCTTCCTCTTAAGTCTCGCTTTAAATTTGGAAATAAATAATAGTCGGACTGTGAGGTGGATGTTCAACTTCTGTGAACCCGCATTGACGAACTGCATCCTTCGAAACACCAGCGGTATGAACAGGGGCGTTGTCATGGAGCAACAGAACACCTTTAGACAGCTTGCCTCTTCGTTTTTCCTTTATCTTGTCTCGTAATTTATATATTAAAGAAGCATAATATTAGCCGTTCACGACTGTATTACATTCTTTAAAATCCACCATCAAAATGCCTTGAAAATCCCAAAAGATTGTGCACATCAGTTTTTTAGCCGATTGTTGCACCTTTGCCTTTCTAGGGGGCTTTTCACCCTTATAACGCCATCCCATTGATTCGCGCTTGCTTTGTGGGTCATAATACAAGATCATAGTTTCATCACCAGTCACTAGCCGCTCGATCACAGTCTTTGAATTTTCGCCACAAAGATCCAAAAACTCCGAAGCGCAGTGCACTCTTTCCTGTCTCTGTACCGCTGATAGAAGTTTCGGTACCCATCTTGCACACACTTTTTTCATGTGAAGATGTTCATGGATCGCACGATGACGTACTTTTAGAGAGCCCAAGCCTAGCTGCAATTTCTCTAATCTTCAAACGGCGGTCACTCAGAACCTCCTCTTCGATAAGAGCAATCGTTTCGGGAGTGAGTACTTCCACAGGTCGACCGTCGTGGCAAATGTCTTCGATGGTGTCTCTCCCGAGGCGAAACTCTTTCATCCAATTTTTCACTGTGCTATAGGAGGGGGCAGACTCCTTATACACGTCATCCAACCGTTCTTTTATTTGGGCAGGGTATAAACCTTCTTTATACAAAAACTTTATGACACTTCGATACTCAGTTTTCGACATTTTGAAAAAATACGCGACTCTCGTTATGCTAATGCCTGCTAAACTAAGACTAAGCATTTCATGTCGATGCGTGTTTCTTATGTTAAAGTGCACGATAAACGTACTATTTAATGCAACACAACATGTAGCGACATGTCGCGTAGAACTACATATATCAGGCCAGTTCATTATGGGACCGACCTCTTAAATGATTAGGTAAGTATTCAACTGTCTGTATGTAATAATATACATTGTATATTCAAATAAATGTGTAAAAAACACACCAGATTTCTGTATACGATAGAAATTTTAAATATGTTTAAGTAAGTTTCGGTTTCGGTTTCGGCCGAAACTAAGAGCAAGGCCGAAAGTTCGGTTTCGGTTTCGGTTTCGGCTGAAAAACCTGTTTCGGTCGGACACTAATTAAAATATGATTCGCGATCGTAACAAATATGTATTTACAGAATTATAATCATTAAAGTCATCAACACAACTCTCTAAGACCAAGCAATCCTACTGAATGTGAATGCTGAACAACAAGCTGTATTACTGATTGTAATGATTATAATTCTGTTAACACATATTTGTTACGGTCGCGAAACATATTTTAATCAACGTACAACTTAATACTGACGATCAAATTGCAAAGAACGTAAGAAAATTTGAATTTCGTGGGCTACCTTAGCGCTTCCCCCGTAAGTTATGATATCATTTTGTTAATTTGATTAATTAATTGAAAATTAAGCTGTAAAACCCTGTATTATTTACCATTGCATTGTGTGTCTTGTAAAAGGTATTGGGGTATCCAACACTAATCACTTATATTTCTATAACGCCCCTTGCTTTCTTGCTTGCAATGCCTTGCCCCCCCGGTGTGGCTGTTTGCAGGTATAACGAAAACGAAACCTTCCTCCTCATCGAATGAATGGGGACTGAAATTTAGGTAACATTGAAGCCTTCGTCTATTGTTTTGTGGCTCCTGTATTTGGGTCAATGCAAAGGAATACACCAAATCATTTTCGTCTGCAGGTCGCTCTCCACGACGAATATATTCGCGTGCTCGGACAGACCCACAGTGATCTTCTCATCGAACCACAAGCTAGTATTCTCTAACGTCAACCTCAAGGAGGTGACGCACATGTGCTCGCTCAACGCACAAGCCTACCCTGACAGGTGAGTCGCAACCTTCCTGCTTTTACCTTAAGACACAATGTTTATTGGAGCTATTTTGGACCTATTGGTTGATGGTGAAAATTGGAGCATTTTCGCTTTTGTGTCGGTTTGATTTCCGGCTGATACAGTGATGGTGAGTACACAACACATTCCTTTAAAGATTTGGACAATAAAAAAAGCTTTTTTGCAAGAGTTTTCATCCCTGGATAAACTATGACGCTACATTTAAAAAAAATCGAAGGTAATTTTGTTTTTTAAAAATTGAGCATGTGTTTCCTTTGACCACTTAATTGGTATTTTATTTATCCTGTAGCATTAAAAATAAATCGCCCTTTTAAATTATAATATCATCCCTAGAATACCAATTAAAGATGTTTATAATTCTTCCCCTTCAATGATTTTGGCTTAATATTCGTGACATTAATGTTAAACGAAATTGTCTAGTTTGGCGTTAGCGACAGACAGCACGGTCACAATAGGCACTATCGACGAGATACAGAAGCTACACATCCGCACCGTGCCTCTAGGAGAGACCCCCCGGCGGATTGCTTACCAGGAGGCTTCACAGGTACATACGCTATACAACTACTATTATATTCAAATTGTGACTGAAATCGGTCATCTACAGGCAATCCTTTTTTAAATTAAAAATGATTTTATTTTAGTAAACTCAATAACTATTTTGGTTCACTTTAAATAAGCATCGTGCATTTTACTGTTACCCTTTTTTTTAAACCAAGTTGGGCGCCAAGAAAATTCCTAAAATTCGGTGTACAAGTAGCCACCTATTTAGGTCATTAACTCTGAACCGACTAACAATTGGCAAAATTTGTGTTTGTAGGAAGGGTTCTCCTTGAAAAGGTCCTTCCATTGGTGTATATGTTATGGTAATTGGGCGCCAAGAATGCCTTAACTTCGGTGCCCAAGTTGTCACCTATTTAGATCATTAATAACTCCGAACTTAACTGATTACAATTGGCAAAAGTCGCGTTAGAAGTACCTTGGTACTAGGACCTTGACCCTACTTGACCTTTTTCTAAGTATTAGTAATTCCGAGAACTATCGACGTCGAGTCAGTCGGGACCGCTATGTACTCGAACATACTAGATGTTTATAGAATAGCTCTGTGGCACTATATAAGGCGGGCGCGAGCCGCGAGAAACATAGTTTCGATTAAGCGATACGAGCGAGTACATCAAAGCGACATTCGAGAGAGATTCAAGCGACTTAAGAGTGATCAGTAAGTGCAATTGTGTTTCCTAATTAGTGTGTTTGACTTGTAATTAGTGTTGGTGAGTAAAGTGTCAATTTTTGGTGATTAAATCGGTTTTTATTGTCACGAACCCCAAGCTCGTAACAATTGGTGTCAGAAGCGAGGGATAAAAACATGCCGATTTTACCCAAAGACGACATGGAGGGTATCCGTACCCGGAGTCAACGCCAGCAAGAGACGGACCAGAGGCGATTCGGTGGAGCAACGCCACAGAGGTCGGAAGGCCAGATACCGACCACGGAGGCTGGCCCATCCACAGCTGCTCCAGCATCATCAGCACCAGATTTTGCTGCTCTGATGATGATGCTGCAGGAGCAGGCCCGCCGACAGGAGGAACAGGCTCGTCGGTTGGAAGAACAGCTCCAGCGGGACAAGGAGGAGCAGGCTCGCCGACAGGAGGAACAGGCTCGTTGGTTGGAGGAACAGCTCCAGCGGGACAAGGAGGAACAGGCCCGCCGACAGGAGGAACAGGCACGCCGACAGGAAGAGCAGATGCTCCTTATAAAGGACGTTCACGCTACCTTCGGGAAAGACATGAAGGAGGTGAAGGATAAGGTTGCTCAACATGACAACCGTCTGTCGGAAGCTGAAACCCGAATCGACCAAGTGAATAACCGGGTTGACAACGTGATGGCTGACGTGAAGCAAACCGTGATGGCTGACGTAAGGAAAACGCTGGACTACCTTAAACTGGGTGATGGAATCGCAGCTCCCGTAGCTATAACACCTTCGCTACGTGGATTCAAAGTGCCACCGTTCGACGGAACTTCTTCCTGGTCGGCCTACAAAATCCAGTTTGAGGCTGTCATGAAGGCGAACGGGTGGAATAAAAGTCAGGCCATAACTGCCCTCACCCTGGGCTTGCGCGACCAGGCCTTAACTGTTCTGGAAGCTCTCGGTAAGGAAGTGACTTACGAGCAGCTCCTTGAGGCATTGGAGGCTCGGTATGGCGACGCTCACCTGGAACACGTGTTTCGGGCGCAGCTCAAGGATCGCGTGCAACGCAGTAACGAAAACCTGTAGCAGTGGGCCCTTGAAGTGGAGAAGCTGGTTCGCAAAGCTTACCAGTCCGTACCAGTCCGTACCTGCGCTTATTGATGGGAACCTGGTGCAGGCATTCATCGACGGCATCCGCAACCTTGAAGTTAGAGCTGCTGTGTGGCTCGTTCACCACGAGACGCTGAAGGACGCCTTGGCCCATGCACTGGAGGTGGAAGCTGTGCGGCAGGATCATCGTTCCCATCGCGTCAGGGAGGTTACAGCCGCTACAGTTCGCAACCGCAAGAAAGGATACAGCCCTAGGTGCTACGGCTGTGGGGAAAGGGGCCATCTTCGATCCAGTTGCCCTAAGCGGACTGCAGAAAGGGAAGGTGGCTGGTCTCCAGAGGGTAGTGCGGCTAACAGCACCGCCCAGCAGCAGCAGGAATACGGCTTTGTGGTTAAACATCGCAGCGGGAAGTCTCTTGGCAACACAGATACATTGTCAAGAAGACCTTGTCCTAAAGACTGCAAGCACTGTACTAGGCAAGAGGGTAAGAAAGTGGTACCTGTGAGGATTCTTAAGACAGACCTCAACAGCGAGTGGAAGGAGAGCCTACAACGTGCACAGCAGGAAGATTCGGACATCAAGCCGATTCTGGAGTGGATGAAGGCCAGAGCTCCTAAGCCCAGGTGGTGTGACGTCTCAGCGATGAGTTCGGTCACAAAAAGCTATTGGGCCCAATGGGACAGCTTGGTGGTTCAGGATGGAGTCCTGTGCCGTAAATGGGAAAATGCTCGGGGAGACAGCTGTCATTTGCAAATTATTTATTTATTTATTTATTTATTTTATAAATTACAGTTACTTACTTATACTTAAACAAGGCACACAATTAGACCTCTGGGGTCTGTCCTAGCATGCCATGGCCTGAGATTTGACCAACGCGCTATTATCAGTTAGGTTAAAATCGAGTTGATGTAATGTTCTTTCAACTTAAGCTTTATGTTTTTACTATTCATTGAGTCTCTAATGTCTACAGGTATTTGGTTTAGCAAATTGGGTATTGTGAAGGAAGCAGTACGCCTACCATAAAAGTTATTTTTGCGTGGCACTTGAAATAATTTTGATTTAACTTGTCGTGTATTCACGTCATATTTAACTGGAATTTGAATATCACTGTTATCAAAATGTTCTATGAGGAGCATATACTCAGCGCGCGCTAGAACAGGCAATACTTTGCAGTGTTTAAATAACCCTGTGTAATTGTCTTGGTATTCATTTTTTACATAGTTTGGTACTACAAGTTTCAACAAACGTGTTTGCAAATTATGTATTTTGTCTAGGTATGTTTTAAATGTGCGTCCGTAGCTGGTGAGTCCATAGGATATTACCGATTCAGCAAGAGCTGTGTACATTTGAAGGAGGGTTCTGTACGGTACATTGCGCTTTATAATGGAAAATTTGGTGAGTATCGCACGCAACCTGCCGCAAACCGATTCCACCTGGTAACTCCAGTTGAATCGATTATCAATTACCAATCCCAAATAGGTATGATATGGGACTTGTTCTATAGGCGAGCAGTGGCAGTCTGGCATGTTTTTATGTAAACAATCATGACTATGGGCTATGATTTGAAAGGGATGGGAGGTACTTATGTGACTTGAGTGTACGTGTATAACTTTAGTTTTTTGTGGATTCAAAACAAGACCCATATCATGGGCCCACTTAGACATAGAAGTAAAATCTTTTTGCAAGCAATCTGCGGCTAAGTTAAGGTTTGAGTTAGCAGATAATAAACAGGTGTCATCAGCGTATTGATAAAGAGAACAGTGTGTTATAATATTTTCTAGGTCATTAACGTATGCCAGGTAGTGGAGTGGACCAGATACTGAACCTTGGGCTGTGCCTTTTGTCACGTTTACAGGTCTGCTAAGGCTAGGACCAATTTTGACGCGATAACTTCGGCTACGAAGGTATTCTTTGCACCAGTCGAGTAATTTTCCTCTTATACCCGAGTTTTCGAGTGTTTTTAATAGTGTTTTATGCCCTAGTGTGTCAAAGGCCTTGCTGAAATCAATGAATATGAGTATCACATGCTGCTTGTCATCTAGGTAGCTGTTAACTTCATCAGTAAAATTGGAAAGTAGCTGGGATGTAGATTTCTTACTTTGGAAGCCATACTGTGATTTGGAAATTATGTCATTGTCTCGATAAAAACTATGTATTTGGTCGCATATAAATTTTTCAACTATTTTATTTATGGCAGGCAATATCGTTATGGGTCTGTAATTTGCCAGGACATTAATTTTACCTTTTTTATGAATGGGCCTAACTATACCTGTTTTTAATTCTGACGGATATTTGCCTTGTTGAATACATGCATTAATTAACTTTACTATTGCATTCACAATTTTATCTCCTATCATTTTGATGTCCATGATTCTTATTGAGTCATATCCAGCTGATTTATTAGTATTTAAATTTTTGATGATTTTAATAATTTTAAGAGGTGTAGCTTTTTTAAAGAATATTGATTTATCTTGGGATTTCATAAATTCGCATTCATTCAACAAGGGTTCGTCACATCTGGGCACAATATCAGACACACTAGTTTCAAATTCCATTGCAAAGTCATTAGCGATACTCAACTCATTATTTGATTCATTTAAAAAAGCGTTCGTTATCACCTCATCTACGGACTTCACTATTTTACCAGTAAGTTTGTTTAATATTTCCCACAGTTTTTTGGGATTATTTTTGTTTCCTGCTATTTCTTCTCTGTAATAATTATTTCTAGTGTTTAGTATTATTTTATTAACTTTATTTCTAGTTTTAATATATTCTAACCTAAGTATTTTATTATCTGGGTCATTTTTCCATTTTATAAATAGTTTGTCTCTTTTGGTACAATTTATCCTTATTTTATTGTTAACCCATTTTTCACAATTTCTTTTGCTTGAGTTATTTATCTTTTTAATGTATTTACATTCATTGTAGCACTTTATAAAGTTTTCTTTTATGTAGTTATATATATCATTGGGGCAGTTTAACTCGTCTATCATTTCCCAGTCGGTGCAAGCTAAGAGTGTTTTTATTTTTTTATTATCATTTTTTAATATCATATCAAATGGTTGTCCCTAAAGCTCAAGTACCAGATGTTCTACAGCTGTACCATAATGGTTGTTCAGGAGGTCATCTGGGAGTAAAACGGACTCTACTGAAGATACGAGAACGGTTTTACTGGGTCCACTGTCGGGACGATGTCGAGGATTGGTGTCGCAAATGTACAAGTTGTGCAGCTGTAAAGGGACCTCAGACTCGTAGTAGAGGTGCATTAAAATTGTACAATGTTGGTGCACCATGGGAGAGGATAGACGTTGCGGGGCCGTTTCCGGAAAGTGAAAGTGGTAACAAGTATTTCATGGTTGTGATGGATTACTTCACGAAGTGGCCGGAAGTCTTCGCCATTCCAAATCAAGAAGCTTCGACAGTTGCAGATAAATTAGTTCATGAAGTCTTCTGTCGTTTTGGAGTACCTTTGGAGATTCACAGCGATCAAGGAAGGAATTTTGAGTCCCAAATATTCCAGGAAACTTGTCGAGTTATGGGTACTCATAAAACAAGAACGACTTCTTACCACCCACAATCGGATGGAATGGTGGAACGATTTAATCAGACACTGGAGAGGTACCTAGCGAAAGTTGTGGAAAATCGGCAACGAGATTGGGACAAGCACATACAACCGTTTTTGTTGTCATATCGAAGTGCTGTTCACGAAAGTACAGCGGTGACACCAGCTTTCGCAAACTTCGGAAGAGAACTACGGCTGCCTGCAGACCTGATCACCGGAATACCACCTGATGCCCCATGCAGTCTAACTGATTATGCGAATGATTTGCGGAACAAAATGAATGACATTTATGAGCACGTCAGACAATCGGGCCAGCGAATGTCTGAAAAGATGAAAACCCGTTATAATCGCAAAATTAACAATAAAGAGTTCGACGAAGGTTCACTCGCGTGGTTGCACAATCCAGTCCGCAGCAAAGGGAAATCTCCTAAGCTTCAAGCTAAATGGGACGGACCGTACCGGATTGTGACGAAGATCAATGACGTAACCTATCGGATACAGAAAGGTGCAAGAGGTACTCCTAAGATCGTCCATGTGGATCGACTGGCGTGTTATTATGGGGCCGATAATGCTCGGGACGAGCATGTCTTAGGAGGGGGCAGTGTTGCGCGCCACAAATAATGCTTGATACATGGCGACATTAGTTACCACTAGCGCCATCTAGTATCGGGTAGCGGAACTAGTACCTTGGTACTAGGACCTTGACCCTACTTGACCTTTTTCTAAGTACTAGTAATTCCGAGAACTATCGACGTCGAGTCAGTCGGGACCGCTATGTACTCGAACATACTAGATGTTTATAGAATAGCTCTGTGGCACTATATAAGGCGGGCGCGAGCCGCGAGACACATAGTTTCGATTAAGCGATACGAGCGAGTACATCAAAGCGACATTAGAGTGCGACTTAAGAGTGATCAGGAAGTGCAATTGTGTTTCTTAATTAGTGTGTTTGATTTGTAATTAGTGTTGTGATTAAAGTGTCAATTTTTGGTGATTAAATCGGCAGTTTTTATTGTCACGAACCCCAAGCTCGTAACAATATCTTAAGGCTATTGGGTTTCAGGGCATAAATCCATAGTACGGTGCCCATTCTTCTTTGATTGATGTGTAACTTCTAAACGCTTAGTTAGTAATGATTTGAATCCCCAGACGTTCGGCGTAATAACAATGCGCGTGGACAAGCTGGAGTGGACGGCGGGCGGCGGCAGCGCGGCCGTGGCGGTGCGCGCGTGCGCGTCCACCGGCGCCGCCGCCACGTCGGGCGCGCCGCCCGCGCAGCCCAAGCACGCGCCCAACGCGCTGGACCTGGAGGTGCACAACCTGCTCGTACTCGACAACCACACCTTCGAAGGTACGACCCGCTACTGTCTGTTCCAAAAGTGTCTGATCAAAGTGTAAACAAAACGCCGCCGCCGCCACGTCGGGCGCGCCGCCCGCGCAGCCCAAGCACGCGCCCAACGCGCTGGACCTGGAGGTGCACAACCTGCTCGTACTCGACAACCACACCTTCGAAGGTACGACCCGCTACTGTCTGTTCCAAAAGTGTCTGATCAAAGTGTAAACAAAACGCCGCCGCCGCCAAGTCGGGCGCGCCGCCCGCGCAGCCCAAGCACGCGCCCAACGCGCTGGACCTGGAGGTGCACAACCTGCTCGTACTCGACAACCACACCTTCGAAGGTACGACCCGCTACTGTCTGTTCCAAAAGTGTCTGATCAAAGTGTAAACAAAACGCCGCCGCCGCCAAGTCGGGCGCGCCGCCCGCGCAGCCCAAGCACGCGCCCAACGCGCTGGACCTGGAGGTGCACAACCTGCTCGTACTCGACAACCACACCTTCGAAGGTACGACCCGCTACTGTCTGTTCCAAAAGTGTCTGATCAAAGTGTAAACAAAACGCCGCCGCCGCCAAGTCGGGCGCGCCGCCCGCGCAGCCCAAGCACGCGCCCAACGCGCTGGACCTGGAGGTGCACAACCTGCTCGTACTCGACAACCACACCTTCGAAGGTACGACCCGCTACTGTCTGTTCCAAAAGTGTCTGATCAAAGTGTAAACAAAACGCCGCCGCCGCCAAGTCGGGCGCGCCGCCCGCGCAGCCCAAGCACGCGCCCAACGCGCTGGACCTGGAGGTGCACAACCTGCTCGTACTCGACAACCACACCTTCGAAGGTACGACCCGCTACTGTCTGTTCCAAAAGTGTCTGATCAAAGTGTAAACAAAACGCCGCCGCCGCCAAGTCGGGCGCGCCGCCCGCGCAGCCCAAGCACGCGCCCAACGCGCTGGACCTGGAGGTGCACAACCTGCTCGTACTCGACAACCACACCTTCGAAGGTACGACCCGCTACTGTCTGTTCCAAAAGTGTCTGATCAAAGTGTAAACAAAACGCCGCCGCCGCCAAGTCGGGCGCGCCGCCCGCGCAGCCCAAGCACGCGCCCAACGCGCTGGACCTGGAGGTGCACAACCTGCTCGTACTCGACAACCACACCTTCGAAGGTACGACCCGCTACTGTCTGTTCCAAAAGTGTCTGATCAAAGTGTAAACAAAACGCCGCCGCCGCCAAGTCGGGCGCGCCGCCCGCGCAGCCCAAGCACGCGCCCAACGCGCTGGACCTGGAGGTGCACAACCTGCTCGTACTCGACAACCACACCTTCGAAGGTACGACCCGCTACTGTCTGTTCCAAAAGTGTCTGATCAAAGTGTAAACAAAACGCCGCCGCCGCCAAGTCGGGCGCGCCGCCCGCGCAGCCCAAGCACGCGCCCAACGCGCTGGACCTGGAGGTGCACAACCTGCTCGTACTCGACAACCACACCTTCGAAGGTACGACCCGCTACTGTCTGTTCCAAAAGTGTCTGATCAAAGTGTAAACAAAACGCCGCCGCCGCCACGTCGGGCGCGCCGCCCGCGCAGCCCAAGCACGCGCCCAACGCGCTGGACCTGGAGGTGCACAACCTGCTCGTACTCGACAACCACACCTTCGAAGGTACGACCCGCTACTGTCTGTTCCAAAAGTGTCTGATCAAAGTGTAAACAAAACGCCGCCGCCGCCACGTCGGGCGCGCCGCCCGCGCAGCCCAAGCACGCGCCCAACGCGCTGGACCTGGAGGTGCACAACCTGCTCGTACTCGACAACCACACCTTCGAAGGTACGACCCGCTACTGTCTGTTCCAAAAGTGTCTGATCAAAGTGTAAACAAAACGCCGCCGCCGCCAAGTCGGGCGCGCCGCCCGCGCAGCCCAAGCACGCGCCCAACGCGCTGGACCTGGAGGTGCACAACCTGCTCGTACTCGACAACCACACCTTCGAAGGTACGACCCGCTACTGTCTGTTCCAAAAGTGTCTGATCAAAGTGTAAACAAAACGCCGCCGCCGCCACGTCGGGCGCGCCGCCCGCGCAGCCCAAGCACGCGCCCAACGCGCTGGACCTGGAGGTGCACAACCTGCTCGTACTCGACAACCACACCTTCGAAGGTACGACCCGCTACTGTCTGTTCCAAAAGTGTCTGATCAAAGTGTAAACAAAACGCCGCCGCCGCCAAGTCGGGCGCGCCGCCCGCGCAGCCCAAGCACGCGCCCAACGCGCTGGACCTGGAGGTGCACAACCTGCTCGTACTCGACAACCACACCTTCGAAGGTACGACCCGCTACTGTCTGTTCCAAAAGTGTCTGATCAAAGTGTAAACAAAACGCCGCCGCCGCCAAGTCGGGCGCGCCGCCCGCGCAGCCCAAGCACGCGCCCAACGCGCTGGACCTGGAGGTGCACAACCTGCTCGTACTCGACAACCACACCTTCGAAGGTACGACCCGCTACTGTCTGTTCCAAAAGTGTCTGATCAAAGTGTAAACAAAACGCCGCCGCCGCCACGTCGGGCGCGCCGCCCGCGCAGCCCAAGCACGCGCCCAACGCGCTGGACCTGGAGGTGCACAACCTGCTCGTACTCGACAACCACACCTTCGAAGGTACGACCCGCTACTGTCTGTTCCAAAAGTGTCTGATCAAAGTGTAAACAAAACGCCGCCGCCGCCACGTCGGGCGCGCCGCCCGCGCAGCCCAAGCACGCGCCCAACGCGCTGGACCTGGAGGTGCACAACCTGCTCGTACTCGACAACCACACCTTCGAAGGTACGACCCGCTACTGTCTGTTCCAAAAGTGTCTGATCAAAGTGTAAACAAAACGCCGCCGCCGCCAAGTCGGGCGCGCCGCCCGCGCAGCCCAAGCACGCGCCCAACGCGCTGGACCTGGAGGTGCACAACCTGCTCGTACTCGACAACCACACCTTCGAAGGTACGACCCGCTACTGTCTGTTCCAAAAGTGTCTGATCAAAGTGTAAACAAAACGCCGCCGCCGCCAAGTCGGGCGCGCCGCCCGCGCAGCCCAAGCACGCGCCCAACGCGCTGGACCTGGAGGTGCACAACCTGCTCGTACTCGACAACCACACCTTCGAAGGTACGACCCGCTACTGTCTGTTCCAAAAGTGTCTGATCAAAGTGTAAACAAAACGCCGCCGCCGCCACGTCGGGCGCGCCGCCCGCGCAGCCCAAGCACGCGCCCAACGCGCTGGACCTGGAGGTGCACAACCTGCTCGTACTCGACAACCACACCTTCGAAGGTACGACCCGCTACTGTCTGTTCCAAAAGTGTCTGATCAAAGTGTAAACAAAACGCCGCCGCCGCCACGTCGGGCGCGCCGCCCGCGCAGCCCAAGCACGCGCCCAACGCGCTGGACCTGGAGGTGCACAACCTGCTCGTACTCGACAACCACACCTTCGAAGGTACGACCCGCTACTGTCTGTTCCAAAAGTGTCTGATCAAAGTGTAAACAAAACGCCGCCGCCGCCAAGTCGGGCGCGCCGCCCGCGCAGCCCAAGCACGCGCCCAACGCGCTGGACCTGGAGGTGCACAACCTGCTCGTACTCGACAACCACACCTTCGAAGGTACGACCCGCTACTGTCTGTTCCAAAAGTGTCTGATCAAAGTGTAAACAAAACGCCGCCGCCGCCAAGTCGGGCGCGCCGCCCGCGCAGCCCAAGCACGCGCCCAACGCGCTGGACCTGGAGGTGCACAACCTGCTCGTACTCGACAACCACACCTTCGAAGGTACGACCCGCTACTGTCTGTTCCAAAAGTGTCTGATCAAAGTGTAAACAAAACGCCGCCGCCGCCACGTCGGGCGCGCCGCCCGCGCAGCCCAAGCACGCGCCCAACGCGCTGGACCTGGAGGTGCACAACCTGCTCGTACTCGACAACCACACCTTCGAAGGTACGACCCGCTACTGTCTGTTCCAAAAGTGTCTGATCAAAGTGTAAACAAAACGCCGCCGCCGCCACGTCGGGCGCGCCGCCCGCGCAGCCCAAGCACGCGCCCAACGCGCTGGACCTGGAGGTGCACAACCTGCTCGTACTCGACAACCACACCTTCGAAGGTACGACCCGCTACTGTCTGTTCCAAAAGTGTCTGATCAAAGTGTAAACAAAACGCCGCCGCCGCCACGTCGGGCGCGCCGCCCGCGCAGCCCAAGCACGCGCCCAACGCGCTGGACCTGGAGGTGCACAACCTGCTCGTACTCGACAACCACACCTTCGAAGGTACGACCCGCTACTGTCTGTTCCAAAAGTGTCTGATCAAAGTGTAAACAAAACGCCGCCGCCGCCACGTCGGGCGCGCCGCCCGCGCAGCCCAAGCACGCGCCCAACGCGCTGGACCTGGAGGTGCACAACCTGTTCGTACTCGACAACCACACCTTCGAAGGTACGACCTGTCGATCCATTCTGTAAACACCGTGAAAACTAAGGTGAAGTGAGTTTGTTTTCGCTAGGAATTTACACTATTGGCAGCTCACTCCACGCTCACTTCACCTAAATTTTCACGGTGAAATGGTTACAGAATCGCACTGCAATACTGTCTGTTCCAAAAATATCTGATGAAAGTGTAAACAAAACCCTGTTTATTTCCGTTTATCGAGTGATTATGTGAGAATTTACTTCTCACATAATCACTCGATAAAGGGAATTCCCAACAATTATTGTTTGAATAACATTATTAAACTTTAATTTGGAACAATCATCAACGTAAATTGCGATTATAAAATTAACCTCAATAATTACCAAACGTTTTTATTTAGTTTTTACATTTTCAAATTATAGAAATTAAAGCCCTCAATTTGTAAGTGGCACTACAAAGTTGTTAATGACTGGTACGTTTTCTCCATTTGTTTACGTTTTCATCTGAAACTTTTGGAACACGCCATACTAAAATGTACAGATAAAGTGAGTAGGACTCGGAACACGCTTCTTCTACTTACGTTGAGTACACACGCATTACTTTCAGATCGCCGTACGAGTGCGTGCGCCGCTTTTCACTCGTATGATGTTAAAGTTTGAGCTACACGATTACTGATATGTCTGCACTAACTGGATAGGTCCACTTAAATCCGTGTGGTCCTCTCCTCAAAAGACCATCTGAATCGGAATGGTCCTCACAAGATCTCACCAAGATAATGTGTAAACCCTACAAGAGACTGTGACTGTTACAATACCCGGCGATAAATATTGCACATCGACCTTTGGTGATTGGTGTATTTTATACAAAGAATAAAAATAATTATCAAAAGAAGCACATCATAATTGTTTTAACAGCTCCTCATAGATACCGGACTGTTTGTATTTCGTGCAACAGAGATAACGCTCTACGAAGCCGAAATTAGCCGATTGTCTCTCCAAAGGTCGATGTGCAATATTTATCGCCGGGTACTGTACCTGACTTTCTTTCGTTCTAGTTTTGTAATATTTTGATTTCTTTTAAAGATAAGATAAGATAAGATCTATTTATTTGCTCAAACATGTGTACACATACAAGAATATAAATGCATGCTGGATAACATAAAAAAGAAAGGATCAGTCATGTTTGCCACCTAGTATGGCGTGCAAATATTATAAATTATTAATTTGAAGTCAAAAACATTAATTTTATGTGAATTAGTAAACAACAAAATAAATTATAAACATCAATATTAGAAAAATAGATAATAGAAAAATAGATAATAATGCATTAAAATTTATGTCAATATAAATTCTTCTGTCAGAAATTCGTTAATATTATAGTAAGCTTTGTCGATAAGATATGATTTTAGTTGATTTCTCAAATGTGAATTATTTAGCTCCCTCCAACTTTTTGGTAACTTATTATAAATAATGGGAGCCATGCAAAAAACACTTTTGCGCATAAGTGCCGTCCTACTCCTATGCAGACAAAGCTGACTTTGATCACGCCTGTTTCTTGGAAACTTATTTGCCATTTGCGAAAATAAATTAAAATTACCTCTAACAAACATTACTGTTTCCAGAATATAAATTGATGCCAATGTCAAAATTTTATAACGAATAAAATAGGGCTTACAACTATCAGTGGTTTTCAACTTAAACATGGCTCTGAGACATCTCTTTTGTGCTTTAAATGCAGCTTCTTTATTAGTTGAGTTACCCCAAAAGATAACACCGTATCTGAGAACAGATTCAGCTAGCCCGTAGTACGCAGTTAATAACGCATCTATGTTAACAGTGCGTGACAGAATATACAAGGCATACGCACTACTGCTTATCTTTTTAGTCAGAGCCTCTACATGCACCTTCCAATTTAAATTTCGATCTATTGTAAGTCCTAGAAACTTAGTTGTATTAACTGTGTCAATTTTAATGTCATTGTATGTTATGTCAAGATTAGAAAAGGTCAACGCGCGCTGGCTAAAATGCATTATTACAGTTTTATTTAAATTAATTTTTAAATTATTTTTGTCTAACCATTCTATAGTTTCTTTTAATGTATTACTTATGTCATCTTTATAAAAATCTCTCTGATTACACGGTATCGTTATTGTACTGTCATCCGCGAATAGTGTCATCGGATGTTTGATTGCCCATGGAAAGTCATTAATATAAAGTGTAAAAAGCGGTGGTCCTAGTATACTTCCTTGTGGAACTCCGTACACAACGTTACGTTCATTTGATCGAAAGATTTCTTCTCTTTTGGTGCGTATATTAATTTTACTTATTTCGGTTACTTGTTTTCTGTCATGAAGGTAAGATTTTAAGAGCTCAAGGACATTTCCTCTTACCCCGTAAGCGTCAAGCTTTTTTAGTAAAATATTATGTTGCACATAATCAAATGCCTGAGTCATGTCACAAAATATCGCACACACTGGAGTGTTTTTATCCATATTTGTCATAACAGTATATAAAAAGTCATAAATAGCCATGTTAATCGTCTTGTTTTTCCTAAATCCTTTTTGTTCGTTGCAAAGAATATTATTTGCTTCTAAATATAAATTGAGTTCTTTATAAATTCATATATTCTTAATATATTCTTTTGACGTGTAAAAGTGTTTATGTAGCCATTAAAATTACATCAATAAAATACAATTTATACTTAATTATAATTTATCATGAGAGCAGTTGTAACGGCCCCGACTCACGAGTTTATCGAGTTTAAAAACCGTGAAGGAAAACATCGTGAGGAAACTGGCAAGTCCTAGAACCCAAAATTCAAAGACATGTGACATCTATCAACCCGCACGGGGCCCACGTGGTGGATTACGGCCCATTTCCTCTCATAGAGAGAAGGCCTGTGTTCCAGTAATGGGAAAGTTGACTGATAATGCACCCGCCTTGGAGGCTAAGTGTGTAATGAGTAGGTGATGACAGCACAGTTCCCATTCCACAGTGCTCCACGCGCACCAGCTGATGACCAACGAGTACGCGATGTCGCTCGTGTCCTGCAAGCTGGGCGATGACCCGAACTACTACTACGCCGTCGGCACCGCTATTCTTAACCCGGAAGAATCGGAACCTAAACAGGTATGGGTTTGTTTTTACATAGAAAGGGGTTTAAGTGTTTGCTGTATTAAGTTGAAATATGAGGCTGGTATGTTTTGAGAAAACTACTAAATCGTGGTGACGCTTGAGAGAGGATCAAGATGTCCAAACGTCTTTCAGCTGAAATTATGATGAAAATAGTCACTTTCACACGAATGAAAACTTATTATATGCCTTTCGGCACATCTGAAAAAAACATTTTCTGTACAAATAGGTATCTTACGGTTTTGTGCCGGCAAAAAATGAACACGACTACGTTCAAAGGGAATCTGACATATTAAAATGTGACTTTGTACCAAATAGTAATCGATAAATAGTCTTGTTTAAATCATAATAGTTTAAACTAGTCATTCTTTTTATTATTCATAGATCAGTCTCATTAAATTTGGTCTTTAAGGAGTAAACTAATAAATGTTGTTGTATCTTTTTTACACAGGGCAGGATCCTGCTGTTCCACTGGTCAGAAGGCAAGCTGGTTCAAATAGCAGAGAAGGAAATCAAAGGAGGTTGTTACACACTGGTCGAATTCAACGGGAAACTACTCGCTACGATCAACAGTACTGTACGCATACCCGAATACAATATATATTTTTGGTTTAATGCTTTAGAATCGGACAAAACGTAACGTTATAGTGATGACCACTAGCCATAGACGTCGATATTGTCACAACCAATAACAGCATAGGCATTCATGAATTTCTAGCTTTTGTCCGTGGCTTCGCCCGCGTGGTGGTCGGAAATTATCCCACGGTATAAAAAGTATACTATATCACGGTCAACCTGTTTGTTAAATTTCATTGAAATTCCTTTAGCTGTATGGCGTGCAAAGGTAACACAAACAGAGTTACTTTCGCATGTATAATGTTAGTATGATTAATATCTACTAGTATCTAGGGACTGACGTCGAGTAATTGGGTCATACAACGTTCGACGTTTTAAGTCCTAGTTATAGGAGTTTAACCTTTTGCATTTATTTACTCAACTAGCTGCGCCTCGCAGTTTCGCCCGCATAAGCTCGATCCCGTAGGAATATCGGGATAAAAACTAGCCTAATGTTAATCCATCTACCTTCATACAAAATTTTATCAAGATTGGTCCAGCCGTTTGAGCGTGAAGGAGTAACAAACATATAAACACACACACTCACAAACTTTTGCCTTTATAATAGTAGTGTAACTACTACTATTGATTTTAAAATGATCGTTTTTAACTCCCCAGGTACGTCTCTTCGAATGGACATCGGAGAAGGAGCTGAGGCTGGAATGCAGTCACTTCAACAATATTGTAGCGTTATACCTTAAAGTAAAGGGCGACTTTATATTAGTAGGCGATCTCATGCGGTCGCTGTCTCTTCTGCAATATAAACAGGTGGGTTTTACTGAGTCATAATCTAGTAAATTCAGTATTTTATCTCACGAACCGACGCGCACTTTACTTGTGATACCCAAGTGTACAAACCCGATGTGAATGTGAGCCTGCAGACGAGTTGCGTCAGCACGTAACGCACACAAACACTTCCGACTTCGCCATTGTAATGCCATTGTTTTTGGAATACAATGCTTTACAACAAAATTATATAATAATACTAGCTTCTGCCCGCGACTTCGTCCGCGTGAAATTTCTTGTTACTCCGAACCACCCCGTCGCATCGCATCGCCTGCCCGCGCTATTACTTCGTTTTTGCTTAGCGTTATTTCTGACTTTTTTGCTCGGCTCCTAAAGGTCATAGCGTGATGTTAAATAGCCTTCCTCAAGAATTGGGCTCTCAAATGTAAAAAGAAAATTTTCAGCGCGTTCAACCAAACAAACAAACTCTTCAGCTTTATAATATTAGTATAGATATTAATCTGCTTAAGAAATATAATTCTTAAAAACTATTAGCACGTTTGACCATTAAAGAGCTTTTCAAAAGGTCTTATTTTTTTGGCTTTACTGTCAAACATAACACTAAGTCAGGTTAGATACTCAAGAACGGCTGGACCGATTTTTATGATCTTCGATTTGTTGGATTTGTCTCCGCCCCGAATATCAGAATAAATATTAAAATATGGGCCCGAATACATAATAGACATGGGAAGAATTCACGAACAAATTAATAATGAAGATAATTCATTTTCTCATACATTGATTCTAAAGCGGTATAAAGTTCGCCGAGTCAGCTAGTTGTTCATAGAAAACTTATTACTAATATATTAACATTTGTTTCTAATCTTGTAGATGGAGGGTAGTTTTGAAGAGATAGCGCGCGACTACAGTCCTAACTGGATGACAGCCGTAGAGATATTAGACGACGACACGTTCCTGGGTGCTGAGAATAGTTTCAATCTATTTGTGTGTCAAAAGGACAGGTAAGGAATGTCTTCTTACTTAGTGATTGCAGATTAAATTCGGCAATTAATTCCCCAAAAACCATTCAAACTTGTATCGCTCGTCCGATGGTCGGGAGCGCCGAGTCGTGGGATGCGGTGATCTCCTTCTGTGAAATCGTAATTTCGCCGAAAGAGGCTGCGGAAAGGGAGAGGGAGATCAAGACCTCTCTATACGCAGCAGGCAGGCAACGTCCTCTTCCAGACCCCATACACTTGTGCGCCCCCCGCGCCCCTCCACTTGTGCGCCCCCCGCACCCTCCACTTGTGCGCCCCCCGCACCCTCCACTTGTGCGCCCCCCGCACCCTCCACTTGTGCGCCCCCCGCGTCCCTCCACTTGTGCGCCCCCCGCACCCTCCACATGTGCGCCCCCGCACCCTCCACATGTGCGCCCCCGCACCCTCCACTTGTGCGCCCCCCGCGCCCCTCCACTTGTGCGCCCCTCCACTTGTACGCCCCTCCGCTTGTGCGCCCCTCCACTTGTGCGCCCCTCCACTTGTGCGCTCCTCCACTTGTGCGCCCCCCGCGCCCCTCCACTTGTGCGCCCCCCGCACCCTCCACATGTGCGCCCCCCGCGCCCCTTCACTTGTGCGCCCCTCCACTTGTGCGCTCCTCCACTTGTGCGCCCCCCGCGCCCCTCCACTTGTGCGCCCCCCGCACCCTCCACATGTGCGCCCCCCGCGCCCCTTCACTTGTGCGCCCCTCCACTTGTGCGCTCCTCCACTTGTGCGCCCCCCGCGCCCCTCCACTTGTGCGCCCCCCGCACCCTCCACTTGTGCGCCCCCCGCACCCTCCACTTGTGCGCCCCCCGCACCCTCCACTTGTGCGCCCCCCGCACCCTCCACATGTGCGCCCCCCGCGCCCCTTCACTTGTGCGCCAGCCGCCGAAAGTCCTGCCGGCTGTGAAGCACCAGTCCCAGGTACTTCGTGGTGGACTCGACAGCAATTCGGGCCCCCTCGACCACTATGTGTGATCCTCAACCTCGCCTTGGTGAATACCGTACCAGAGAGTTCAAGACTTATTTATTCTCAGTGCGGCAACAACAGATGAAGAACGTCAACAGATGTCGTACATGGGCCAGTTCCACGTGGGCGACATGGTCAACGTGATGCGCTCGGGCTCGTTGGTGGGCCAGCACGCCGACACGGCCGCGCCCGTCACCAACCCCGTGCTGCTAGCTACCGTCACCGGCTCCATATGTAAGTATCCATAAGTATATACATAAGAGAGCAAATTCTCGTAGGTACTCAAAAACATTCAAATTCCAGTCGCATCATCTCGGCGACAACAGATGCGAACCATTTTTGACAGATTAGAATGTGAAAATTCTTAAAAATACGGTGTCCCACTGGCTTATTCTGAAAATTTCCAATTAACACTTTGCCTGACCCAAAAATCGAAATCAAGTAATGCTTGCGACTAGACCAACACAAGTCACACGGAAGCACTACTACGGTATTTAACTGGAAGACGAATATCTCCCTTTTTAATATTAAGATATAGTCAGATTTTTTTTTCTATTTTTTTTTGTGCAATAAAAATATTCAAACAAAACACCTCTACCCAACAGGCCTAGTAGTCCAATTACCTCCAGAGCTATACGAATTCCTCCATCAGCTCGAAGAGAGACTCACACACACGATCAAGTCTGTAGGCAAGATCCCGCACTCTTTCTGGCGGTCATTCAACACGGATATCAAGACGGAACCCGCTGAGGGGTTCATTGATGGAGACCTCATCGAGAGCTTTCTAGATCTTAGCCGGGATATGCAAAAGGAAACGGTGCAAGGATTACAGGTTAGTATATAGAAGATACTAAGTTTCTAGACAAAAAGAAATGATTTCCGCGTACATGAGTTTTGCATGTAAATATCTCCGGGACTTTGTGTAATGAATTCTGTACATATAATAAAATAATGTGAATGTGATCAAAATTAAATTAAAATTTCGGTAACAATAAGTCACCAATTATTTCAAAATTGGAAATACTTATGATCTTGCGTCACCGTATAAAAAAAGCTGATAGGCAAAAGTGAGGATGAAGTTTCCGCGCACGGTGATATTAGATCACAAAGGTACGAACCTCTTTTTAAATCGCGGAACCCCTTTTCAAATCTTCTGGGTCGCGATTATAAAGGGGTTCAAGCCTTTGTGACCCACTATCACCGTGCGCGAAAACTTTGAAAAAAAAAAATCAAAATGGCGGCGGGTGGATAGGCCAACTTCCATAGAAAAAAAACATCGAAACTCTTTGAATCCAGAATCTCAGATAATAATAATTATCAAGTTTTGGGAACGCAAAACTGAATTTCATGCGTGACAAAGTTTAAATTCTATTGCAATCGATCTTTTTATTACAAACTGTCAATCAAAAATCAACTGTGTACATGACGCTAAAGAATACATGCAAATTATAGCTATATATTGCAAATAAATGATTAGGATTAAAAACGGTAATTTTCTTCCAGATCGACGACGGCGGCGGCATGATGCGCGACGCGACCGTGGACGACCTCATCAAAGTGGTCGAGGACCTTACCAGGATACACTAGACTTGTGATTATGTTATAGTTCGTATTGCAGATTAATTAAATACTTTATGTACTTCCAACTGTTTTGTATTTATGCACAAATTCAGTTTTGAACCATAGGCATACCCAAGCTTTCCGCCTAAGCACTCAATCCATACGCACATAGGGGAGGGCCCAATCAAGAATTTCCTATAGTACTTAGACATAGGTGTCCAGCTAAATGTATGAGCTAATCCAGCACGGGGCAGCTGCACATGCTTTAGTATAGTTTTTAGCCATTGCCATAATATAGCCTATTTCTAAAGGCTTGGTTGTAGAGTTGGAAGTATATGGTATTCTTTCAACTCTACAAACAAGTCTTTAGAAATCCATGCTAATATTATAAATGCGAAAGTGTGTCTGTATGTCTGTCTGTTACCTGTTACCGCTTAAACAGTTGAACCGATTTAGATGAAATTTGTTATACAGATAGTTTGAAACCCAGGAAAGGACATAGGATAGTTTTTATCGCGATATTCCTACGGAATCGAAACTTATGCGGGTGAAGCCGCGGGGCGCTGCTAGTAGGCTTTATAATACATTAGGTAATTATTCTTATGTACGAAGTTATATACATAATTTAATGTACTGCATCTCCGGAATTTCTATGCGAATTTTGATGATTCTTCTAATCCGTGTCTTCACTTCAATGCATCTTTTCAATGCATCTTAGCTTGGCACCGCTTGGCTGCAATTGTATATCTATGTTTGGTTTTTAACGGAAAAAGGTATGACTCAGGGGTGGTCCCGTATAAATTTGATAACTTTGCTTGGGTAGTTTTTGAGTTAGCTTCAATAATACGATTTTTTCTACTTACCCCCTTACTAAGAAACGTTGTATAGCGTCTGTATAGTTACACAACGCTTTGGCTTCTTTCGAAATCGAAAATCAAATTACTGACGACTGAAAGAGAGAAATCGGTGTGTAACTATGCATCTGATATAATACGTTTATTAGTAAGGGGCTTAGTTTATATTGATGATGTTTTACCTGATATATGGTTAATTAAATTTGTGTCGGGTAGGTTAAGGTAACTTATTGGCTAAAAAGTGGAAAATAAAAACTTTTACGAAAAAGGTTTTTTATTACATGTAATAGAGAGAGAGAGAGATAATTTCCATAGTCGAAGATGCTGAAACCGATAGCAAAGTCAAAATGAAAATCCAAGCTGGCGGCTGCGAAAATGGAACTTCGTTCTTGCCGGGGGTCCCCCGACCCCACAGTGGAATCTCTATGGATCAATCTCCACAGAGCGATAATTTGGTGGCACCACGTAATTATCAAATCGATTCTCTGGCCTGTGGAGATGGCGCCTAAAGAAAGATGGTAAAACTAAAGAAAAGCTATGTAGCCCGTCGTGTCAGGAAGCCTTGGTAAGGTCGGTAACAAAAAAAAGTAATTGTGTCTCATTAGCAACGGTTTTGTTCGTAGTACGAAAAATAATCAAAATAAAAAACCAGAATTCCGTTCCAAGATATAATCACAGAAAGGTAATACAATCACAGTTATTATGTACCAATAAATCATAATATTATCATAAAATGTAATGCCTAATAGCAAAAACACAGATCCTGAACCAAATACATACAGGACACTTCACACACTTCCATCTGACAACACAAATTGATTATCTTGAACTAACGAAGTGGTTGAAGTTTCTTCAGTCAGAAGCTGAAATGTGATGTAAAATTACTAGATACTAGAAACAACTTCAAAATCGTTGCGAGAGCTGTATTTCTCGCACATCCCTATCATCATAATCTCATACAAAATAGCCAAAAAAATAATTTCATTTTGTCTTTCAAATAAGGTACAATACCACGAAAATTCACGTAAAATTTCAACTTAGTTATAAAAAAGCATTAACATCTAATAGTTCGTAACCTCAACTACACGTCAGTAGTAACACTTAAATTACGAAACCCGTCTTTACTGCTACTATATAAAGACGCTTTCAAACTGTTCGTATTGACGTGTGGGTGACTGTACCACTGTTTCATAATCACTTACGGCCTATCTCACAAGGACACCAGTGGCAGCGCAACTATGGTCGCACTGCCTAAAAATGTATAGTTGGTCGCGCAATCGATCGGACGTCTGGTGAGATACCTACCATATAGCTGTGCATATTTCACTGGCAGCGCGACCATGGTGTCCCAGTGAGATATAAGCCTAAGTGCCAAAAAGTGTAATTTCGTGTGATACAAAATTGATAAGATATACATAAAATTATCTTTTTCTTATTAATTATTTATCGTTAAGTTATTGAAGTAAAAACTTCCGAACATTGAACGAAACTGAACCGTTACGCTCGGATCGGTGACGCTGAATCGGGGGTATACTCGGCTTCAGTCGGTCGGTGTTGCTGAATCGCGTATACTCGGCTCCAGTCGTCAGTTTTCGCTTCTTTAGTGTGGTCATACACACACCTTATTTTTTTCTTAATATCTTATTTAATATCCTCGACTACATGAAAAGGTGCTGTTTTAAGTGATTTTATCGTGACGAGATTTAAAATTTAAGGTGCTTTTCAAGACACAATTTTCTGGGCTGATTTGTATGAAGTACTTGGTCAGACATACATAGGCAACAATTATATTTGATTGAGCACCATAGGTAATCAGTTTGAGCGACAATAAAACGGATTTAATTTATACACACTGACATTTTCGCTGACTGATAGACGTTCCAGAGTGTTACAATAGTTTAGCATTTATGCAACATGCTTCTGTGTTAAATAAATAAATCATAATTAAATTCTATCCATGTTATAATATAATCCGACCTTAAACTCTCGGTTAAATGTCAAAGCAAATTGATTTCAATTAGATCTTTACAAGCACCTAGGCAAGGTTTCTAAACAACTTGATTATTTCTTTCAACCAATCAGAAACAATTATCTACCGCCGCGTACACACTGATGCAATGAACATTGTACAGTCCGGGAAATTATATTTCAATCAGAACTGTTATGATTTTAATATGCGGACAATTGGCACACGGACAGTAGGTAGTCAATTTGCTTTTCAATGAATTTCCCTGACTAAAATGATTCAAGCGCGCAAATTCTACAAGTTATGATAGTGTTGCGCGCCGCAAATAATGCTTGATACATGGCGACATTAGTTACCACTAGCGCCATCTAGTATCGGGTAGCGGAACTATTACCTTGGTGCTAGGACCTTGGCCCTACTTGGCCTTTTTCTAAGTACTAGTAATTCCGAGAACTATCGACGTCGAGTCAGTCGGGACCGGTATGTACTCGAACGTTCTAGATGTTTATGTACTAGCTCTGCGGCACTATATAAGGCCGGGTGGGCCGCGAGACACACATAGTTTCGATTAAGCGATACGAGCGATAACATCGAAGGCGATATTCGAGTGCGACTTAAGAGTGATCAGTAAGTGAAATTGTGTTCCTTAATTAGTGTGTTTGAGCTGTAATTAGTGTTGGTGAGTAAAGTGTCATTTTTTGGTTATTAAATCGGCAGTTTTTATTGTCACGAACCCCAAGCTCGTAACAATTGGTGTCAGAAGTGGGATTTAAAATGCCGATTTTACCCAAAGAAGACATGGAGGGTATCCGTACCCGGAGTCAACGCCAGCAAGAGACGGACCAGAGGCGATTCGGTGGAGCAATGCCACAGGGGTCGGAAGGCCAGCTACCGACCACGGAGGCCGGCCCGTCCACAGCTGCTCCGGCATCATCAGCACCAGATTTTACTGCTCTGATGATGATGCTGCAGGAGCAGGCTCGCCGACAGGAGGAACAGGCTCGCCGACAGGAGGAACAGGCTCGCCGACAGGAGGAACAGGCTCGCCGACAGGAAGAACAGGCTCGTCGGTTGGAGGAACAGCTCCAGCGGGACAAGGAGGAACAGGCCCGTCGGTTGGAAGAACAGCTGCTGCGTGACAGGGAGGAACAGGCTCGCCGACAGGAAGAACAGGCTCGTCGGTTGGAGGAACAGCTCCAGCGAGACAAGGAGGAACAGGCCCGCCGACAGGAGGAACAGGCACGCCGACAGGAAGAGCAGATGCTCCTTATAAAGGATCTTCACGCTACCTTCGGGAAAGACATGAAGGAGGTGAAGGATAAGGTTGCTCAACATGACAACCGTCTGTCGGAAGCTGAAACCAGAATCGACCAAGTGAATAACCGGGTTGATAACGTGATGGCTGACGTGAAACAAACCGTGATGGCTGACGTAAAGAAAACGCTGGATTACCTCAAACTTGGTGATGGAATCGCAGCTCCCGTAGCTACAACACCTTCGCTACGTGGATTCAAAGTGCCACCGTTCGACGGAACTTCTTCCTGGTCGGCCTACAAAATCCAGTTTGAGGCTGTCATGAAGGCGAACGGTTGGAATAAAAGTCAGGCCATGACTGCCCTCACCCTGGGCCTGCGCGACCAGGCCTTAACTGTTCTGGAAGCTCTCGGTAAGGAAGTGACTTACGAGCAGCTCCTTGAGGCATTGGAGGCTCGGTATGGCGACGCTCACCTGGAACACGTGTTTCGTGCACAGCTCAAGGATCGCGTGCAACGCAGCAACGAAAACCTGCAGCAGTGGGCCCTTGAAGTGGAGAAGCTGGTTCGCAAAGCTTACCAGTCCGTACCTGCGCTTATCGATGGGAACCTGGTGCAGGCATTCATCGACGGCATTCGCGACCTTGAAGTTAGAGCTGCTGTGAGGCTCGGTCACCACGGGACGCTGAAGGACGCCTTAGCCCATGCACTGGAGGTGGAAGCGGTGCGGCAGGATCATCGTTCCCATCGCGTCAGGGAGGTTGCAGCGACTACAGTTCGCAACCGCAAGAAAGGATACAGCCCTAGGTGCTACGGCTGTGGGGAAAGGGGCCACCTTCGATCCAGTTGCCCTAAGCGGACTGCAGAAAAGGAAAGTGGCTGGACTCGAGAGGGTAGTGCGGCTAACAACACCGCCCGGCAGCAGCAGGACGGCTTTGTGGTTAAACACCGCAGCGGGAAGTCTCTTGGCAACACAGATGCATCGTCAAGAAGACCTTGTCCTGAAGACTGCAAGCACTGTACTAGGCAGGAAAGTAAGGAAATGGTACCTGTAAGGATGCTCAGGACAGACCTCAGCAACGAGTGGAAGGAGAGCCTACAACGTGCACAGCAGGAAGATTCGGACATCAAGCCAATTCTGGAGTGGATGAAGGCCAGAGCTCCTAAGCCCAGGTGGAGTGACGTCTCAGCGATGAGTTCGGTCACAAAAAGCTATTGGGCTCAATGGGACAGCTTGGTGGTTCAGGATGGAGTCCTGTGCCGTAAATGGGAAAATGCTCGGGGAGATAGCTGTCATTTGCAAATGGTTGTCCCTAAAGCTCAAGTACCGGATGTTCTACAGCTGTACCATAATGGTTGTTCAGGAGGTCATCTGGGAGTAAAACGGACTCTACTGAAGATACGAGAACGGTTTTACTGGATCCACTGTCGGGACGATGTCGAGGATTGGTGTCGCAAATGTACAAGTTGTGCAGCTGTAAAGGGACCTCAGACTCGTAGTAGAGGTGCATTGAAATTGTACAACGTTGGTGCACCATGGGAGAGGATAGCCCTCGACGTTGCGGGACCATTTCCGGAAAGTGAAAGTGGTAACAAGTATTTCATGGTTGTGATGGATTACTTCACGAAGTGGCCGGAAGTCTTCGCCATTCCAAATCAAGAAGCTTCGACAGTTGCGGATAAATTGGTTCATGAAGTCTTCTGTCGTTTTGGAGTACCTTTGGAGATTCACAGTGATCAAGGAAGGAATTTTGAGTCCCAAATATTCCAGGAAACTTGTCGAGTTATGGGTACTCATAAAACAAGAACTACTTCCTACCACCCACAATCGGATGGAATGGTGGAACGATTTAACCAGACACTGGAGAGGTACCTAGCAAAAGTTGTGGAAAATCGGCAACGAGATTGGGACAAGCACATACAACCGTTTTTGCTGTCATATCGAAGCGCTGTTCACGAAAGTACATCGGTGACGCCTGCTTTCGCAAACTTCGGAAGAGAACTACGGCTACCTGCAGACCTGATCACCGGAATACCACCTGATGCCCCACGCAGTGTAACTGATTATGCGAATGATTTGCGGAACAAAATGAATGACATTTATGAGCACGTCAGACAATCAGGCCAGCAAATGTCTGAAAAGATGAAAACCCGTTATGACCGCAAAATGAACAATAAAGGGTTCGACGAAGGTTCACTGGTGTGGTTGCACAATCCAGTCCGCAGCAAAGGGAAATCTCCTAAGCTTCAAGCTAAATGGGATGGACTGTACCGGATTGTGACAAAGATCAATGATGTAACCTACCGGATACAGAAAGGTGCAAGAGGTACTCCTAAGATCGTCCATGTGGATCGACTGGCGCGTTATTATGGGGCCAATAATGCTCGGGACGAGCATGTCTAAGGAGGGGGCAGTGTTGCGCGCCGCAAATAATGCTTGATACATGGCGACATTAGTTACCACTAGCGCCATCTAGTATCGGGTAGCGGAACTATTACCTTGGTGCTAGGACCTTGACCCTACTTGGCCTTTTTCTAAGTACTAGTAATTCCGAGAACTATCGACGTCGAGTCAGTCGGGACCGGTATGTACTCGAACGTTCTAGATGTTTATGTACTAGCTCTGCGGCACTATATAAGGCCGGGTGGGCCGCGAGACACACATAGTTTCGATTAAGCGATACGAGCGATAACATCGAAGGCGATATTCGAGTGCGACTTAAGAGTGATCAGTGAGTGAAATTGTGTTCCTTAATTAGTGTGTTTGAGCTGTAATTAGTGTTGGTGAGTAAAGTGTCATTTTTTGGTTATTAAATCGGCAGTTTTTATTGTCACGAACCCCAAGCTCGTAACAATACTTTTTCGCGCTGACCGCGCACCCATTAAATGATAACAATTTTTCAAGAAATAGAGGAGTTATTTATCTATGGTTATACAAATACCTAATCATGTTGTTTATCAGTCCATAAAAATCAGTATGTGTTTTAAAACCGTTTAATTATATGGCTATTTTTTTTTGTTATTTTAATTTCTGTAGTCGCTAACTAATCTAACTATTCATCAAGTAGGGCTTGTCTTTACACAAATTACAATTATACTAAGTTTAAAAGGAATAAATTCAGTACCTATTGAAACTTCCTTATTCTACTGGGAAAGAACACTCCTCTAACTCTATAGTAATTATAGAAATAAAACTGAATAAAATATCAAATTCAAGCTAGAAGTTCTGAACTTCTGATAATTGAAGTAGAATTTACTTCGCAGTGATAATTTATTTTGCGACCTTCGTAAATGATATTTACAGAAGTTATAAATAATTTTATTATATCGCACAGGGATCGAATCACCGACTTTTCGCAGCCCCTGCACTTAAGCGTATTAAATAAAGATTTAAAAAGAATTGTCAAGGAAATGGCAAAGTGAATTCTATTTCAATTAAATCATAACTAGTTACTCAACGTGTTATCTATAATTCATGTAAGCTAAAAGCATTAATTTGTATACGTAATTAATGCCATAATTACGCGATAACCTAGCGACACTAGGTACTGCTGTACAGGGAATTAGTTTCCATTTTATCTCGATTTTTCATATACAGAAAAATGGTAAACTAAACTCAAGTTCATAATCTTATCATAAATATGTTAGCTGTCACGCCCTTTATACTTAGAGGTTTTTATTTAGGTAGTAAGTTATTGTTTACATTTTTAATTTTTATATATTATTTTTTTTGCTTGAGTATGTATAGTTTTTATTGTATTTGTTGGTATATTGGCGTGACTAGCTGACATATTATTAATTTAATATTCTGTGTCTTGTAATGTTGACAGCTGTGCAGTTGGGGAGTTTGTTGCCACTTCTTCCCAGCGATAGCACTAGGAAATACTGCAGGGCAGGCATTTTGGGGGACTGTCTTTTGTAATTTTGACGTTCGAAAAGTGCTGATTCTCAGCCTAATTTGAATAAATGACTCTGATTTTAGATAATGGGCATTGTTCATATTTTTTTAAATGTTGTAATTGAAAAACCATTTCGAGGAATAGCGTTACTGATCATTACGGACTAATTAATTTTGAAAAATATTCATATGTTATTGATATTTTTGATAAAATACGATTGACCTTCTTTGCCCTTCAAATTACGTACGACTTTGGATGTACAGTTTTGTATCGTTGCCTCAGAAAATAAAAAGTAAGAGGCAAGTATTGTCTACAATCTGTCAAATGTCAAATTTTTGTAAATATGTCAAAAATATAAACATTCTTGTTTATATCTCATTATTACATTACATACATTATTTAAACACTCGACAATATTTAATATACTGGAAGTTATGGAATACAGGAAGTGCTTTGTTCCAACTTGCAGCAATAATAGTAATAATGTCGGCGCATGCGTTATTATTCTATTTCTAAGTCGCCGCGTCGATTGTTCTAGTAACGATAGAGAGTAGTATATTCCTTGGAGGACACTTACACATAAAAAAACCATTTGTAAATAAATACGCTAAGCTAGGATTCGATTATTTAAGACGTCTATTCGGCCTATTGACACTTTGACAGATGTGACATTGTTGACGTTGTGTTGACAGATTAAAATTTTTAATTATGTACTAGTAAGGCAACGGCACTTAATCTTTATGCCACTGGATGACGTCACCTACCTTAAAAACTTAAAATAATTATATAATTTTTATTAAAATAACTATTGAGCCAATCATCAAAATATTCAAATTAGTTTCTCAAAATGCTCTAAATTTACAAAAAATAAAATAAAATATAATGGTTAGAAATTTAGGACAATCCCCATTATCAAGTTTTGAAAACTCAAACTCAATGTAATACATGACAAAGTTTAAATTCCATTACAAGCACAATTTTGTTTAAGATCTGAATATTGCAAATGGTTGCTCAAAAATCAATTTAGACTACATATGGCTAAAGTAGATAGTTGAATAAATGGCAATGACTATTAATATCTAATATTCTGAATCCACAAAGAACGGAAGTACCAAGAATAATTTACTAGACACAATTTACTTATGAACTGAATAGCAGCATAGGTGAGCCTTTTCATATCTAATAGTAATATTCATGAATCCTGCATCCGGTCATTATAAAAAAAACGGTAAATAATTTGCATAGCAATGAAACTTCACCTTGCATGCTTATAACAATGAACTGAGATTTCCTAACATTTTGATTGCCACGGTCAAGGTCTCAAAATGTTATGAAAATATAATATAAATACCCACCGTCCTGACGCAGTTGGGCAAAAAGTTGAGTCGATTGGTATTATGACGTAAAAGTGATTCATAGAAACGAAACACGAAGGTATTTTTGCACTTTTTTGCATTGCATGTTATTGGAAAATTGCTCTATATTTGGAATTAGGGATCCAAATATAAAACTGAACCATTATAGGTTTGTAACGTCTTTTAGTCGATATGGGCCAAACTCCTTTGTAATTTGCTACTATTACCCTGGACTATATTCCAACAACTATTGTTATAACGACCGGTAACAACGCTATCAAGCTAAGTATAATAAGATTATTCAATTTTACTACATAATCACAAAACTTTTACATACATGAAACAAAAAATCCGTCGTTTTCAACGATTTTGCATTCACCACAGTATCGCTCAAATGACCTGTCTTGACAGAAAACAGAAATTAATAAATAGGTATATTTGTATTTTAATTAAATCCATAATAACATTTATTAATTGTAGAAATATTGGCGTTAATGAGTTTCAAAACTGTTACAAATAATTATACAGGGTGGTCCGACGACCTTGTGATGGCCGCAGGAACCCGTTGAATGCGAGAAGTACAGAACCGGTCGAAGTGGAGGTGCTTGGGGGAGGCCTATGTCCAGCAGTGGACGTCTTTCGGCTGAAGTGATGATGATGACAGGGTTATTGGTAAAACACTAACACCCTTACAGGACTGGATTACTAACATCATAAACAACGTTTGTTCTATAACTTTTTACATAACATAATACATTTACCAAAAACAAATCTTTAAGATTTCTTTGTTCTATCTAGCACCCGCTCCCCTCTTTAAAATTTTATACTAGACACGGCTGTTTATTTACCTATCTAGCACCTTTTTTTTGCTTCGCGTAAAGTTCGTAACAGAAAATCTAATAAGTATTTCAATTCGTTGATTTGAAATATTTTTATTTTTAGGTATATGTATGACAGTCTGTCTGATGAATTAATAAAAGTCAAAGAGCAAGTTGTTTTTATGATGTTAGTAATATAGTCCTAAGAGGTTGTTAATGTTTTACCAATAACCCTGTATATGTACCTACCTAAGTACAGACGCTAGCACATCAAGCTACCCGAAACTGTCAAATTTTCCCAATCAACTTTGAACCTTATGCTTTAGCGATAAAGTTGAAAATCTATTAAAGAAATTTGACAGATTGTAGTAGCTTGATGTGCCGCCGTCTGTACATACGAACCCAAGTAGGTACCACGAATGAGTAAGAAATAGAATAATTGAAAATACAAAAAATAAATCTACTAAGCTTCAAGATTGCACCGATTTCATTATACAATCCTCGGAATTACCTACCCTGCATCATTAAGCCAAAAATCTATAAATAATAAGCAGGAAAGGCTAAACAACACTAACTGAACTTCTAAAAAAAATACTTAGTACTTATTTATGACTGTTAATTCCATGATTGAAACTAGGTGGACCATTAAGCTAGTGAATATTTCGAAAATCTGCTGAATGCGGGAAGCACAAGACCGGTCTATGTGGCGATGCCTGAGGCCTCCCGCTTATGTACAGCAGTGTGAACTTAAAAACGCCAATATCCTCAATATTAGACCGTATATATCCTTAGCAGGCGGATATACACTGTGTTTCAAACTAGAGTTGCCGCGAATACTCGCTATTATTCGGTATTCGGCATTACTCGTCATTTTTTTGATATTCGTCGAATACCGAATAATGGCTAGTATTATTCGGCATTCGGCGAATAGTCGTCGAAAATAAACTTTTAACGAACAAAAGAACTATAATCATTTTTTAAATTATTTTCCTTAATAAAACAATACACAATACCTATCTATTATTATCTGTAATATGTGCCTGTGCCTATCATATTCATGAAATTAAATTAGTAAGGCTTTTTAATTAATATTTAAAATCCAACAGAGGCAGATTGTGGTGCAAAAAAACAATTTTTTCTGCACCTTTCCAACCTTAGAAGAAATTAGAAATATTTTTAATGTGTTTAATGTTTTTTTTTATGTCGAATAGTAATTTCGAGTTATTCGACTATTCGCCAAAGTGAATGGCGATTAATCGGTATTCGACTATTCGCTATAAACACTATTCGCGGCAACTCTATTTCAAACAAATTGACCTACTTTCTGTATTTGTCCGCCTTGTTTCGTAAAAACCACATAAGAGCGAAGAGGCAAGATGGTGGGCTGTTTAGGGGTCCTGGGCCGGATATCCAATTCTCTACTTCAGATATTGATTTTTCTACAACTTCGATGATTTCGTCTTCGACGCCGCCACCTAGGAAATAAAAAATTAAAGTTATCACTATTTTATCAAGTTCACCAAGGGGTAGGTATCGTGTTACACAATAACTAGGTTGTGCATGGTTATGGATGTCAGATAGGGAGTCGCTTAATATTGGTAAGATTGGAAACCGACTTTAACATAATATGTAGTTGGAAAAAGACACAGAACAGAAAAAACTGTTTTTTTTTTCTGCTAGGAAGATGATGTGACTACCATCAAGGTCGCTATATTTCAATGTTCGGCTCTCATAAGCTCTACAATCAGACATGCATTTGATACGTTCGGCGATTGTGGCAGATTTCCTCTGAAAGTCAGATAAAGACCAGTTAGGTATAGGTACCTAAATCTGCTGTCACATCTCATTTTGGCTCCCGTGATTGTTAGTAGGACCTATGCATGAGATTCGACAGCAAAATTGAATAAGAAACTGCTAGAACAGGGGTGGCCAACCGGTCGATCGCGACTAGTAGTTCAGTCGATTGTAGCAAGGAAAAAAATATGAATGCGTAGAACAGACTGCGCAACGTACCTAATCACTAACTGCTGCACACATCATCTTGTATCATTTTTAAATCGCCGTTCCGTCACGTTATTTATCCTCTCTTCTATGCAGTTTAGCTCTCTTTTGTTTTCGGTGCGCGATAACAATAAGCGGGAAGCGTATGGGACGCGGGAGTGGGGCGCGGGCGGTTGACAATCCGTCAGTCAGTTGATGACAGACTAGCGGAGTGACGAGTAGTAACGAGTTATATTTTCCTTCTTAATAAAATAAAAAATACTACATAATTGTGTACTGAACTATGCTGTTTCATTTAAGATTTCAAGAAGTATGTAATTGGTAGATCGCTTAGGCACAGCTTAGGGTGTCGTCAATGAACAGTAGATCTTGGGTCTAACCAAGTTGGCCATCCCTGTGCTAGTATATCTTTATATTTCAATAATGACCTACGCGCTACGGTTAGTCGATGTTCCTGAGTAAAGTTTTCTCAGAGCTATTACTTTCACATAGGCACCTTAAGGAACTGCTTATCGCGGTGTATTAGGATAACTTTGAACCCACACTTAGCGGTATTTACTGCAACTAATCAACCAATCTACGTGGAGTGGAGGCTATCAAACGATTGAGATCGTTATCGCGAGTAGATTAGAAAGATAGGGAGTTCCGTCAATACCTTCACTTTACATAGATGCGAAAGTCGCAACGTCATACTGACACACCAGCCGGTCGATTCTGTAAAAATCTCACCGTGAAAACTTAGGTGAAGTGAGTTTGTTTTTGCTAGGAATTGACACTATTGACAGCTCACTCCACGCTCACTTCACCTAAGTTTTCACGGTGAGATGGTTACAGAATCGCACTGCAGTTATCGTATTCTATGACACATCTCGCATTTATCGCGACATGTGTCAGGTTAAAGATTTATGCGTCTGGCGTAATGTAGGTGTGTAAAACACCTTTGCGTACCGCTTCGGAGCGAGAAACCCAGGCTCGAACCATTGCAGGGCATAAGCCTCCTTTTGTCGATTTCTGCTAATCTTATCCAGAAGGGTAAGACACGTGAAATGACAATCGGTCGCAATTTGTTTCATTTGGACCGTCTCGTTCATTGCGTTATTTACGTTGTTGCAGACGATTTTTTCAAACTAGGAATTTCCTTCAAAACCCTAGGATTGTGATTGAAAGGGTGTTACATGATTAGGGTGCAGGTCTTTCCATGGAGCCTACTAACTGGGTCTTTCCATGGAGCCTACTAACTGGGTCTTTCCATGGAGCCTACTAACTGTTTCATCGATCAATCTAAATAGATGTTGTCGTAGTTAAATACAATCTTAATTCCTCATCACTGCAAATTATTGATTCGCTTATCGTACTACTTAGGTATATTACTGCTGTAAAACCATTAAAATTGTTATTACTCGTAATCAGTTCCTTTTAGTTGTTTCGATTATGAATTACGTTCGAAAGACAAAGATTTGGAATGTGTTATTTAATGGCTTACCTACCTATAGGTATTTTTAACTGAATTATTAGACGACTTATCCGAAAATCAAACCGATCATTAATTGTGAAGGACGCTAAATGGGATTAGAAACCAACTTTGAACGTGTCATTTTAAGGAGTTTGGTCGGTCTTATTATGTTTTCTGTTTGCATTGATGTCAGCTATCGATTTATATAGGTTCCACGCGTGGCCGCCATTTTGAAAGAGTATCAAAATGGCGCGACAGTAGGTATGCTACGGACCTTCAAACCACTTTAGCTCTTCTAACTAAACACTGTTTGCCCGTTGGTAAAAAGATTGTTGTAAAAGAGCGTAGCACCGTCGCGCCCTATTGTTTATTTATTTTCTCAGGTTTATAAAAAAAACTATAACAATAAGATGATTAGGCCTTGTACAATGACAGTACCTACAGAGACTAGCCTTGAGAACGGTGTTACTTAAATATTACTTATATTACCAATCGAATTTTAAGTACCTATTTATAGCAAGGAGAGATCCATTTAAGATAGATTAGATACCTACATACGGATAGAAATACTTTGATAAGTTAATTTCAGCTAAACAAATAAAGATTAACATCACTTTACACACTTTATTTCTCGAAGGGGCTGGCAGTGTACAGTGCCCAAATGTTTGTTTAACCCCCAAAGAACAGCTGCTCTGGGAGTCTACTCTCTAAGTCCGTCAACGAAGATACGGGTCCGTCCAAAAGAAGTTGATACGTCAAAACAAGTGTCGAATAAAAATTTTCGGACGGGCAAATACTTGACGGGATTAGGGACATCTGTCAAATCGTGTTTTCATTCATTCTGAGTTCGAGTCCCGAACTAATATGTCCGTAAGAGGTACGGAGTAGGCAACGTCCGTAACTTCGGTCGGAACCCGGAACTACATAAGTACATAATTATGTCGAGCTTAGTTACTAACTAGACCCCCACGGCCGTTACTGCGAATTTCCTAATGGAAAAACCGTATAACACATTATATCGCTCGCGACATATGCATATTATATTCTAGCCAGTAATGGATATTCGCATGTGGTGTCAAGGCCAGGGATGGGCGACCTCGATTAAATATTGATAACGATAACACAATCATTATGTTACCATCATAATCACTGGGGGCCTTATAGTTTCTCGACACTTGATTCTCCTTCTTTTCGAATGATACAACATTCTACTAGCTAGCTTGGCTAGATTATTAATTATCAGACGATAAAAATCTCCTAAATGAGGTAAGGCATTACTTGATTGATGAGATTTCTTTTTTTTTTTTCATGTTCGTTGAATAGAGCTATGCAGGAATAACTCATGCTGAGACGACAATATTAACCAGTCATCAATGATATAGCGCAACCCACCCCGCTATGTCATTGTTGACTGTCACGTTGGTTAATATTTTCATAGCTGTATCGCATTCTCACTCTTTTCGTGCCATGCTCATAAAAAAAAAACTGTGGTCACTGTGGTCAGTTGACACGGGACAAGGTAATTTATCGACTAGGTAACATCAATAACAATGTGCTAACATGTAGGAGGCTGCCTCCACGAGCGAGAGAATCGCGGCGATGGTCTCGCCGTGCCATCAAATTTTCGCGGCGATCGTATCGCCGTGTGGAGACAAATTCTAAGAGAGTGTATAGAAATACGTGCCACGACGATAATATCGCCGCGATTCTCTCGCTCGTGGAGGCGGCCCCTAACTTTTAGGGCTGTGTAAAGATGGTTTGGCCGGAAAGGAAGTGATTACCGACATGACGAATACTAGAGATGTATGGAAGAAAAAACATGTTGCGCTGACCTCAAATAAATTGGTATAGGGCAGTGGCGTATTTACCCTAGGGCCAAAAGGGCCATGACCCGGAGCGGCAGCCTGCGAGGGGCGGTGCAAGCCGCACCTCGCGCTCAGCTTTGTGCGCCTTTCTTTTTGACTTAGTAGGCATGAAGAAATTAAAAAAAAAACCCGTACTAAAAAAAAAAAAAAAAATATCTACGTTCCCGTTTAAATGAAGAACGTTTCAACAGTTTAGTTATTCTGAGAAGCTAACTTGACAAACTCCGTTAATTATGACAGTGTCATTGATCAGTTTGCTAAGCAATCTGTTCATCGGAAAAAAATGTAAAAATTGAAATAAATGGTGTTTATTTTCATTGTATGAACTTTTAAGTTTTTTCATTTATTATAATCATTCTCAGCCCACATCGACACACTGCTGGATTTTATTTTATCTCATTAAAAGTTTTTGCTTTTTCCCGTTAATTTATGGGGCGGCAAACCTTACAGGCTCAGGGCGCTGAATCCTAAAATACGCCACTGATATAGGGGCAGAAAAATGATGAAATGAAGATGTCGCCATTGTGCACTGAAAATTGCGATATTCTCATGTAAATTAAGCAAATGCAATGCAACGACATTCAGGTGTGGACATTTCTCCGTACGTCTGTTTTGTTTATAGTTTACTTACCTTTCCCTTTCTTCATTTCATCGGTGACCTCGCAGTAGAACATCGTCTGTAATGAGCCCTGCACGCCCACTCCGGCCCTGCGTGCAAAATATGGGTCAATAAACCAATTTACATTAACTCCAATTACTTTTTTTGTTGTGTTACCAAGGACGCTGAATTCAAATTAAAGTGAAGAATTTAAGTTTTGCTGATAGGTAAGTATTGTAATTATCTCTTTACAGGTTTTAATTCTTTGAACAATGATGAGTGAAAATACTGCTTATCAGATCTAATGCACGTGAACAAGACAATGCATGACAAGTTCATATAAAGAGGTAGGTATATAATTTAGTTTCGTATGGTAACTTATGTGCAGAAGAAGTGATGCTATTTGTCCTGCAATATCTTTTAAATCGAACTTGAACAATGGGCATTGTTCATATTTTTTTAAATGTTGTAATTGAAAAACCATTTCGAGGAATAACGTTACTGATCATTACGGACTAATTAATTTTGAAAAATATTCATATGTTATTGATATTTTTGATAAAATATGATTGACCTTCTTTGCCCTTCAAATTACGTACTTTGGCTGTACAGTTTTGTATCGTTGCCTCAGAAAATAAAAAGTAAGGGGCAAGTATTGTCTACAATCTGTCAAATGTCAAATTATTGTAAATATGTCAAAAATATAAACATTCTTGTTTATATCTCATTATTACATTACATACATTATTTCAACACTCGACAATATTTAATATACTGGAAGAGTTATGGAATTCAGGAAGTACTTTGTTCCAACTTACAGCAATAATAGTAATAATGTCGTCGTGTGCGTTATTATTCTATTTCTAAGTCGCCGCGTCGATTGTTCTAGTGACGATAGAGTAGTATATTCCTTGGAGGACACTTACACATAAAAAAACACCATTTGTAAATAAATACGCTAAGCTAGGATTCGATTATTTAAGGCGAAAGCGCCAGGGTAGCCCGCGAAATTCATTTTTTTTTAGGTTTTTTGGAATTTGCTGGTCAGTATTAAGTTGGACGTTGATTAATATATGAATCGCGGCCGTAGGAAATGTGTGTTTACAGAATTATAATCATTAAAGTCATCAACACAACTCTTTAAGACCACGTAAGTCCCAAGAATAACTGTTTCATGAAATCATCATTCTTTGGACTTATGTGGTCTTAGAGAGTTGTGTTGATGACTTTAATGATTATAATTCTGTAAACACATATTTCTTACGGCCGCGATTCATATATTAATCAACGTACAACTTAATGCTGACCAGCAAATTGCAAAAAACGTAAGAAATTTTGAATTTCGCGGGCTACCTTAGCGCTTCCCCCTTAAGAAGTCTATTCGGCCTATTGACACTTTGACAGATGTGACATTGTTGATGTTGTGTTGACAGATTAAAATTTTTAATTATGTACTAGTAAGGCAACGGCACTTAATCTTTATGCCACTGGATGACGTCACCTACCTTAAAAACTTAAAATAATTAAATAATTTTTATTAAAATAACTATTGAGCCAATCATCAAAATATTCAAATTAGTTTCTCAAAATGCTCTAAATTTACAAAAAATAAAATAAAATGGTTAGAAATTTTGGACAATCCCCATTGCAGCTCTAATGCCCGTTTTCGCACTTAAATGATTGCTGGGCACATCGCCGAAAGTTGGCAGTCCAATAGAGCGCTTTTATTCATTGGCATTCATTTAGGTGTCGAAAAACGGGCCTAACACTTCATATTAGTTTTAGTCTGTGTTTGGCCAGATAGGGGCGCGGGCGCGTGGCGGGCGCGGGTGCGGGAACGCGCGCGGTCTGCCTGTCCGCACTGGAGCGCGGCTGCATCTGCGTATATATATATAATATGGATGACGAAGACTTATTTTTATTAGAAAAAAGCTCGAACTAGTTTGAGAACCCCGGTCCCCACGCGGGCCGCGCGCGCCCGCGCCGCGGCCCCTTGTATTGTATGAACGAGTTACGGCGTGAGTAGCCCGCGCGCTCCCCGCGCCGAGCAGACCACGCCCGCGCCGCTCACCGCGCCCGCATGCCCACTATGGACAATTGGACACCCAAAGGAAGTTCATATGTTCGAGTTCGCCACGCCGCGCTCGCGTCACAGTCTGGCCAGACACTCAGAATAACCAAAATTGAAGTAAGTAGGTATTTAAATGAAAGTTGAAAATTGGAAAAACTGACCTGTAGGACGCAACTTTCTGCAGCTCATAGAGCGGCACGTCATACCCGCACTCTTCTAGCACCTCTTCCTTGGCAATCTCTTGCAGGGACTTGTTCTTGTCAACAATGCCAGCACACATCTCTAATGTAATGCCTAGCTGTGCGGGGTACTTGCTGGTGTCTATCACGTTATTTTGACGGTCCGATACTGGCACGCTGTTGTAGTATATTGCTGGGGACAAAGAAAACATTTATATCAACACAATTTATGTGTCCTTTTAAAATGTGGTGCGCGGCGCACGTTTACATGGACAAAGTTGGGGAGTTTGATGCGTCACTTATTCCCAGTCCCAGTAACAATACTAGGAAATGACGAAGGGCGGGCGTTATGGATGTCTTATGTAATTTTGGCGTTCAAAAAGTTCTGATTCTTATCTTATTTGAATACCGATTTAAGATTTTTTTTTTAGAAGCATAAAGAGCATGTATGGAGGAATCATGGTAAGTAGCGTTCTGAAGCTTCTACCTAAACCCTACGATAGGCATAGTGTACGTATAAGGATGCCTGTGATGAAGAGGTAGGTATGTATTGTACTTTACGACCATATCATATTACCGACGATATTAAACATCCAATGTAAAATATGGGGCGAATATTTTACGGGTAAAATTCCTATGATGGAAATATCCATTTGACGGAAAAATCCTATACCACCTGGGTCTTTAACCGGATCAGTGAAAACCGACCTGAGATCGATCCAGGCAGGACCCCACGCTGCACAGCCGCGCGTGCACCGACTACGACTACGAGGCGCATGCTGCATAGCACCAGCAGAAATTTGTCAAGGTATCGACGCGACGTTGATCGTGCAGGTGAAAATTATTCAATCAACTAAGCTTATCACAGTCCACTGTTGGACATAGGCTGCACAACAATACCCTGTCCTCCGTCTTCCGCATCGCGTCTGACCCAGCCACCGTTTTAAGGTCGTCGGACCATCTAGCTAGGGGGCGTTCCACGATACGCTTGCCGATAAGCGCGGTAAATTACTCACCAGGTCTAAAATGTCTAGTCAGAACTAGCACTTTTCTAGTTACATTGAAGATCGTGATACAAACGGAGTCCTCTTTTTCCAGAATATCTTGTGTCGTCTTGTTACAATTCAGGTGATAGAACAAACGAAATAGTCTAAGATCAGGGAATTGTACATCTGTCCTATAAACATTAGAAATAACCATATGGTCCATTGCAAATTTTTTTTTAGATTGTTTTTACAATAATTTGTATACAATTCATGCAAATCTGAATTAATAAATACTCCTAAGATTTAGAAAACTTGTAGAATTTTGTGTTTATTTTTCAAGAATACTTATTTTGGGTTTTTGTTTTTATAAAAATAATTTTATCTGTCAGGCTGACAATATGAGTAACCAGAGAGCATCACCTTTCCAAAGAGGAGGTTGGAAGGAGTTTTATCATGGTTATGCACACACTTTCAAACAGCTTTATAAGCCCACGTAGGTATAGGCGTAAAAATATCGCGGCAGGATTTTATCGCGCATTGGATTTCCAACTCTCGGTGTTGAACCAAGCATTGAAAATCCAATAGAGTGGATCCCAGCGCGTTAAAAAAAACGCTAAACATTCTGTTGAAAATGGAGGAAAAAAACACCCGTGCGAAACTGGGCTTATGCAAACAGGAAACTGGTTTAGTGCTTATCAACTCATATAATTAAAATCATTTTTCAATGTGGGCCAACTGCAAATGTTTATCTCAATGTGATTAATAACTAAAAAAACTAAGTAAACATTTCCTCAAAAGGAATTACCAGTATAAATGATACAATATAAATATAATATCAACAATCAAATATAAATATGATGTAAAACAATCCACGAAAAACTTATAGTCTCGGACTCCACAGCTGTTGACAGAAAGATCTAGGTGTTATGTCCAACAACCTAAAATGGGAAGCACACATATCCAGTATTTTTAAAGAGTCAATTCAAAACTTTACATCATCCGCAAGGCATTCAAGTGGCTGACACCTAAGACATTTGTCAAGTTGTACAGTCAGCATCAAAAGTCGATTAACACTTCAGTTTTTTTAATCTTAGTTATTGAGAAAAATATTAACACTTCAGTTTTCTTTAATCTCAGTTATTGAGCAAAATATTTGTGGCAAATTGCATCGTACTTCTGCTGCAATTTTGAATAAATATTTTGCTCAATAACCGAGATTAAAAAAACTGAAGTGTTAATCGACTTTTGATGCTGACCGTACAAGACCCACATAAGACCACCCTTGGATTATGGTAATCTCATCTGAGACCCTTATTTTAAAAAAGACAACACTATAATTGGTAATGTACAAAGAAGGGCGACCAAGATGGTTGCACCATGTGTAATCTGCCTTACAAAGAGTGCCTCAAAGAACTTGGCCTTATCACACTGGAATAGCGCAGACAAAGGGGGCAGGCTCATTGAGACTTACAAGATACTTACAGAACAATACAAAGTGCCCAGCTTTCAAGACCTTTACACACTGAATGCGAACACATATGCATGGGCATTCAATAAAGCTATGGGGAAAATCATAAAAAAAAATCTCTTGAAGCAATTCTTGTCTAACCAAATTGTAACAGAATGGAATAGGGGTCAAGGGGTCATCATAGGGGCAGGTTAAAAGCTAAATATTCTTCCTAATAACGAAATAAGTCATATTCCAATTAAAAGTGTGATATTGCTTTTGTAATAGAAGCTGTTTGAGATTACATATAATTTAGTTGGAACTTTTGTGAACAGATCAGCAGTTCAGCACAAATACCATCACATTATCTATATTGGTAGGTGTTTTATATTTAACATAGGTACTTTTCAAATCTTATTGTAATAATAATATATTGACTAAGTAGTGGGTAGGCAGGGCACGCCACGATAGCGGCGGTAAGACCCCTCTTTGAGGAGTGGCTAGAGAGGCGTCATGGCGCCCTCACCTACCGCCTGACGCAGGTCCTCACCGAACACGGAAGTTTCAGGAGGTTCCTGCACATAATCAGGCGGGAGGAAACGCCCGGGTGTCACCATTGCCAGGATCGCCCAGAGGACACGGTGGAGCACACGGTGGAGAGACCTCCACCGTGTCCTCTGGCCCGGCTTGGGCGGAGCACCACCGTGTCCTCGTAGAGGCGATTGGCAGCGGCGGCGACCTCTCGCGTCCGGGCCTGGTTCAAGCCAATGGAGCTGAAACTAGCGGCGATAGGTATCAGTCGAACGCGGAAAACCCAGGGCCGAAACAATCGAGGGGCCCCAGTAAACATTTGTTGTTAAAATACCCTAAAAAATTGATTACGTCTGCATTACATCTTATTTTCGCATTATACTAATATTCAATGAACAATATCGATTGATAAGACGCAATTACAGATTTCGTCTCAATCGTTGTAATCGCTTTAACACTTAGAGGGATTTTATTCAATAAAAAAAATAGAAGGCATGTTCGAAGTTCATTGATTTTCCTCCTGAATCATTGCTATACATTTATTTATCGAAAAAAGGTTACATCTCATAGAATCAACCTGTACAGAAATTGTTTAAGTATAATCATCATCTGCTGATGACATTCAGGAATACTTTATTCAATAAAAAAAATAGAAGGCATGTTCGAAGTTCATTGATTCTCCTCCTGAATCATTGCTATACATTTATTTATCGAAAAAAGGTTAGATCTCATAGAATCAACCTGTACAGAAATTGTTTAAGCTGAAGATATAACTGTCGGTATAAATTTTAAAAATTATAAAAAATTGGAAAACTACTTCGAGATATACGGAACACAATTAAAACATAGTTAATAATTATTAGAATTGTCACAAATTTTATATCTTTGTTACTACTAGGAAGAATATTAACGTTTCAAACATGCCTTCTATTTTTTTTATTGAATAAAGTATTCCTGAATGTCATCAGCAAGTGATAATTATACTTAAACAATTTCTGTACAGGTTGATTCTATGAGATCTAACCTTTTTTCGATAAATAAATGTATAGCAATGATTCAGGGGAAGAATCAATGAACTTCGAACATGCCTTCTATTTTTTTTATTGAATAAAGTGTTCCTGAATGACATCAGCAGATGATGATTATACTTAAACAATTTCTGTACAGGTTGATTCTATGAGATCTAACCTTTTTTCGATAAATAAATGTATAGCAATGATTCAGGAGGAGAATCAATGAACTTCGAACATGCCTTCTATTTTTTTTATTGAATAAAGTATTCCTGAATGTCATCAGCAAGTGATAATTATACTTAAACAATTTCTGTACAGGTTGATTCTATGAGATCTAACCTTTTTTCGATAAATAAATGTATAGCAATGATTCAGGGGAAGAATCAATGAACTTCGAACATGCCTTCTATTTTTTTTATTGAATAAAGTGTTCCTGAATGTCATCAGCAGATGATGATTATACTTAAACAATTTCTGTACAGGTTGATTCTATGAGAGCTAACCTTTTTTCGATAAATAAATGTATAGCAATGATTCAGGAGGAGAATCAATGAACTTCGAACATGCCTTCTATTTTTTTTATTGAATAAAGTATTCCTGAATGTCATCAGCAAGTGATAATTATACTTAAACAATTTCTGTACAGGTTGATTCTATGAGATCTAACCTTTTTTCGATAAATAAATGTATAGCAATGATTCAGGAGGAGAATCAATGAACTTCGAACATGCCTTCTATTTTTTTATTGAATAAAGTATTCCTGAATGTCATCAGCAAGTGATAATTATACTTAAACAATTTCTGTACAGGTTGATTCTATGAGATCTAACCTTTTTTCGATAAATAAATGTATAGCAATGATTCAGGGGAAGAATCAATGAACTTCGAACATGCCTTCTATTTTTTTTATTGAATAAAGTGTTCCTGAATGTCATCAGCAGATGATGATTATACTTAAACAATTTCTGTACAGGTTGATTCTATGAGATCTAACCTTTTTTCGATAAATAAATGTATAGCAATGATTCAGGAGGAGAATCAATGAACTTCGAACATGCCTTCTATTTTTTTTATTGAATAAAGTATTCCTGAATGTCATCAGCAAGTGATAATTATACTTAAACAATTTCTGTACAGGTTGATTCTATGAGATCTAACCTTTTTTCGATAAATAAATGTATAGCAATGATTCAGGGGAAGAATCAATGAACTTCGAACATGCCTTCTATTTTTTTTATTGAATAAAGTGTTCCTGAATGTCATCAGCAGATGATGATTATACTTAAACAATTTCTGTACAGGTTGATTCTATGAGAGCTAACCTTTTTTCGATAAATAAATGTATAGCAATGATTCAGGAGGAGAATCAATGAACTTCGAACATGCCTTCTATTTTTTTTATTGAATAAAGTATTCCTGAATGTCATCAGCAAGTGATAATTATACTTAAACAAATTCTGTACAGGTTGATTCTATGAGATCTAACCTTTTTTCGATAAATAAATGTATAGCAATGATTCAGGAGGAGAATCAATGAACTTCTAACATGCCTTCTATTTTTTTTATTGAATAAAGTATTCCTGAATGTCATCAGCAAGTGATAATTATACTTAAACAATTTCTGTACAGGTTGATTCTATGAGATCTAACCTTTTTTCGATAAATAAATGTATAGCAATGATTCAGGAGGAGAATCAATGAACTTCGAACATGCCTTCTATTTTTTTTTATTGAATAAAGTATTCCTGAATGTCATCAGCAAGTGATAATTATACTTAAACAATTTCTGTACAGGTTGATTCTATGAGATCTAACCTTTTTTCGATAAATAAATGTATAGCAATGATTCAGGGGAAGAATCAATGAACTTCGAACATGCCTTCTATTTTTTTTATTGAATAAAGTGTTCCTGAATGTCATCAGCAGATGATGATTATACTTAAACAATTTCTGTACAGGTTGATTCTATGAGATCTAACCTTTTTTCGATAAATAAATGTATAGCAATGATTCAGGAGGAGAATCAATGAACTTCGAACATGCCTTCTATTTTTTTTATTGAATAAAGTATTCCTGAATGTCATCAGCAAGTGATAATTATACTTAAACAATTTCTGTACAGGTTGATTCTATGAGATCTAACCTTTTTTCGATAAATAAATGTATAGCAATGATTCAGGAGGAGAATCAATGAACTTCGAACATGCCTTCTATTTTTTTTATTGAATAAAGTGTTCCTGAATGTCATCAGCAGATGATGATTATACTTAAACAATTTCTGTACAGGTTGATTCTATGAGATCTAACCTTTTTTCGATAAATAAATGTATAGCAATGATTCAGGAGGAGAATCAATGAACTTCGAACATGCCTTCTATTTTTTTTATTGAATAAAGTATTCCTGAATGTCATCAGCAATTGATAATTATACTTAAACAATTTCTGTACAGGTTGATTCTATGAGATCTAACCTTTTTTCGATAAATAAATGTATAGCAATGATTCAGGGGAAGAATCAATGAACTTCGAACATGCCTTCTATTTTTTTTTATTGAATAAAGTGTTCCTGAATGTCATCAGCAGATGATGACTATACTTAAACAATTTCTGTACAGGTTGATTCTATGAGATCTAACCTTTTTTCGATAAATAAATGTATAGCAATGATTCAGGGGAAGAATCAATGAACTTCGAACATGCCTTCTATTTTTTTTATTGAATAAAGTGTTCCTGAATGTCATCAGCAGATGATGATTATACTTAAACAATTTCTGTACAGGTTGATTCTATGAGATCTAACCTTTTTTCGATAAATAAATGTATAGCAATGATTCAGGAGGAGAATCAATGAACTTCGAACATGCCTTCTATTTTTTTTATTGAATAAAGTATTCCTGAATGTCATCAGCAAGTGATAATTATACTTAAACAATTTCTGTACAGGTTGATTCTATGAGATCTAACCTTTTTTCGATAAATAAATGTATAGCAATGATTCAGGAGGAGAATCAATGAACTTCGAACATGCCTTCTATTTTTTTTATTGAATAAAGTATTCCTGAATGTCATCAGCAAGTGATAATTATACTTAAACAATTTCTGTACAGGTTGATTCTATGAGATCTAACCTTTTTTCGATAAATAAATGTATAGCAATGATTCAGGGGAAGAATCAATGAACTTCGAACATGCCTTCTATTTTTTTTATTGAATAAAGTGTTCCTGAATGTCATCAGCAGATGATGATTATACTTAAACAATTTCTGTACAGGTTGATTCTATGAGATCTAACCTTTTTTCGATAAATAAATGTATAGCAATGATTCAGGGGAAGAATCAATGAACTTCGAACATGCCTTCTATTTTTTTTATTGAATAAAGTGTTCCTGAATGTCATCAGCAGATGATGATTATACTTAAACAATTTCTGTACAGGTTGATTCTATGAGATCTAACCTTTTTTCGATAAATAAATGTATAGCAATGATTCAGGAGGAGAATCAATGAACTTCGAACATGCCTTCTATTTTTTTTATTGAATAAAGTATTCCTGAATGTCATCAGCAAGTGATAATTATACTTAAACAATTTCTGTACAGGTTGATTCTATGAGATCTAACCTTTTTTCGATAAATAAATGTATAGCAATGATTCAGGAGGAGAATCAATGAACTTCGAACATGCCTTCTATTTTTTTTATTGAATAAAGTATTCCTGAATGTCATCAGCAAGTGATAATTATACTTAAACAATTTCTGTACAGGTTGATTCTATGAGATCTAACCTTTTTTCGATAAATAAATGTATAGCAATGATTCAGGGGAAGAATCAATGAACTTCGAACATGCCTTCTATTTTTTTTATTGAATAAAGTGTTCCTGAATGTCATCAGCAGATGATGATTATACTTAAACAATTTCTGTACAGGTTGATTCTATGAGATCTAACCTTTTTTCGATAAATAAATGTATAGCAATGATTCAGGAGGAGAATCAATGAACTTCGAACATGCCTTCTATTTTTTTTATTGAATAAAGTATTCCTGAATGTCATCAGCAAGTGATAATTATACTTAAACAATTTCTGTACAGGTTGATTCTATGAGATCTAACCTTTTTTCGATAAATAAATGTATAGCAATGATTCAGGGGAAGAATCAATGAACTTCGAACATGCCTTCTATTTTTTTTATTGAATAAAGTGTTCCTGAATGTCATCAGCAGATGATGATTATACTTAAACAATTTCTGTACAGGTTGATTCTATGAGATCTAACCTTTTTTCGATAAATAAATGTATAGCAATGATTCAGGAGGAGAATCAATGAACTTCGAACATGCCTTCTATTTTTTTTATTGAATAAAGTATTCCTGAATGTCATCAGCAAGTGATAATTATACTTAAACAATTTCTGTACAGGTTGATTCTATGAGATCTAACCTTTTTTCGATAAATAAATGTATAGCAATGATTCAGGGGAAGAATCAATGAACTTCGAACATGCCTTCTATTTTTTTTATTGAATAAAGTGTTCCTGAATGTCATCAGCAGATGATGATTATACTTAAACAATTTCTGTACAAGTTGATTCTATGAGATCTAACCTTTTTTCGATAAATAAATGTATAGCAATGATTCAGGAGGAGAATCAATGAACTTCGAACATGCCTTCTATTTTTTTTATTGAATAAAGTATTCCTGAATGTCATCAGCAAGTGATAATTATACTTAAACAATTTCTGTACAGGTTGATTCTATGAGATCTAACCTTTTTTCGATAAATAAATGTATAGCAATGATTCAGGAGGAGAATCAATGAACTTCGAACATGCCTTCTATTTTTTTATTGAATAAAGTATTCCTGAATGTCATCAGCAAGTGATAATTATACTTAAACAATTTCTGTACAGGTTGATTCTATGAGATCTAACCTTTTTTCGATAAATAAATGTATAGCAATGATTCAGGGGAAGAATCAATGAACTTCGAACATGCCTTCTATTTTTTTTATTGAATAAAGTGTTCCTGAATGTCATCAGCAGATGATGATTATACTTAAACAATTTCTGTACAGGTTGATTCTATGAGATCTAACCTTTTTTCGATAAATAAATGTATAGCAATGATTCAGGAGGAGAATCAATGAACTTCGAACATGCCTTCTATTTTTTTTATTGAATAAAGTATTCCTGAATGTCATCAGCAAGTGATAATTATACTTAAACAATTTCTGTACAGGTTGATTCTATGAGATCTAACCTTTTTTCGATAAATAAATGTATAGCAATGATTCAGGAGGAGAATCAATGAACTTCGAACATGCCTTCTATTTTTTTTATTGAATAAAGTATTCCTGAATGTCATCAGCAAGTGATAATTATACTTAAACAATTTCTGTACAGGTTGATTCTATGAGATCTAACCTTTTTTCGATAAATAAATGTATAGCAATGATTCAGGGGAAGAATCAATGAACTTCGAACATGCCTTCTATTTTTTTTATTGAATAAAGTGTTCCTGAATGTCATCAGCAGATGATGATTATACTTAAACAATTTCTGTACAGGTTGATTCTATGAGATCTAACCTTTTTTCGATAAATAAATGTATAGCAATGATTCAGGGGAAGAATCAATGAACTTCGAACATGCCTTCTATTTTTTTTATTGAATAAAGTGTTCCTGAATGTCATCAGCAGATGATGATTATACTTAAACAATTTCTGTACAGGTTGATTCTATGAGATCTAACCTTTTTTCGATAAATAAATGTATAGCAATGATTCAGGAGGAGAATCAATGAACTTCGAACATGCCTTCTATTTTTTTTATTGAATAAAGTATTCCTGAATGTCATCAGCAAGTGATAATTATACTTAAACAATTTCTGTACAGGTTGATTCTATGAGATCTAACCTTTTTTCGATAAATAAATGTATAGCAATGATTCAGGAGGAGAATCAATGAACTTCGAACATGCCTTCTATTTTTTTTATTGAATAAAGTATTCCTGAATGTCATCAGCAAGTGATAATTATACTTAAACAATTTCTGTACAGGTTGATTCTATGAGATCTAACCTTTTTTCGATAAATAAATGTATAGCAATGATTCAGGGGAAGAATCAATGAACTTCGAACATGCCTTCTATTTTTTTTATTGAATAAAGTGTTCCTGAATGTCATCAGCAGATGATGATTATACTTAAACAATTTCTGTACAGGTTGATTCTATGAGATCTAACCTTTTTTCGATAAATAAATGTATAGCAATGATTCAGGGGAAGAATCAATGAACTTCGAACATGCCTTCTATTTTTTTTATTGAATAAAGTGTTCCTGAATGTCATCAGCAGATGATGATTATACTTAAACAATTTCTGTACAGGTTGATTCTATGAGATCTAACCTTTTTTTGATAAATAAATGTATAGCAATGATTCAGGAGGAGAATCAATGAACTTCGAACATGCCTTCTATTTTTTTATTGAATAAAGTATTCCTGAATGTCATCAGCAAGTGATAATTATACTTAAACAATTTCTGTACAGGTTGATTCTATGAGATCTAACCTTTTTTCGATAAATAAATGTATAGCAATGATTCAGGAGGAGAATCAATGAACTTCGAACATGCCTTCTATTTTTTTATTGAATAAAGTATTCCTGAATGTCATCAGCAAGTGATAATTATACTTAAACAATTTCTGTACAGGTTGATTCTATGAGATCTAACCTTTTTTCGATAAATAAATGTATAGCAATGATTCAGGGGAAGAATCAATGAACTTCGAACATGCCTTCTATTTTTTTTATTGAATAAAGTGTTCCTGAATGTCATCAGCAGATGATGATTATACTTAAACAATTTCTGTACAGGTTGATTCTATGAGATCTAACCTTTTTTCGATAAATAAATGTATAGCAATGATTCAGGAGGAGAATCAATGAACTTCGAACATGCCTTCTATTTTTTTTATTGAATAAAATCCCTCTTAGTGTTAAAGCGATTACAACGATTGAGACGAAATCTGTAATTGCGTCTTATCAATCGATATTGTTCATTGAATATTAGTATAATGCGAAAATAAGATGTAATGCAGACGTAATCAATTTTTTAGGGTATTTTAACAACAAATGTTTACTGGGGCCCCTCGATTGTTTCGGCCCTGGGTTTTCCGCGTTCGACTGATACCTATCGCCGCTAGTTTCAGCTCCATCCATGCCATGGTCCGGGGCGAGAGGGAGTGGGAGGAAGTCGCCTCTTTCTGCGAAGCAGTCATGCTAGCGAAGGAGGCGGCGGGACGGCTGAGGGAGAGAGCCTCCCGTCCCAGCCGCCGCGGGAGACGCTCCGGGCGTCGGGAGCCGCGCGACGACTCCCGGCCACCTTAGGCGCAGGCCTGCGAGCGGAGAGTAATGGGTAGCTCACCGTCCGATCAGGACCAGGCCCGTGCCGGACGGCGCGTACGTGTTCCACGCGCGCCTCAAAGAGATGTCAGCATTAAAAGAAGGGGCCCGTAAGGGCCGAAGCCTGCCGGGTCAGCGGGATTGTCCGAAAGGGTTACCGCTGGCCCGGAACATAAAGGGCGAAGGAAGGAACACGGGTGGGTTTTAGTCAGTAAGAGTCTGACACTCCCTTCCGCTCCACCCAGAGCGGGAGGAGTCATTTGATGATTTCCCATCCTGAAAAAAAAAAAGTAGTGGGTAGGCGAGTTTTCTTCAGTTGATTTTCATACTGTTTTTGCTACTTAGCACAATAAACATATCCACCGAAATACAGTGTTTTAATGTACATAATACTACGGGAGCAAGATGTAGCTCAAGGTAGAGCACTGGTAAGATACTTAAACGCAATCAAGAAAGTTGATGGAGGCAGCATTCACTGACCAGTCCACACTGCGGGAGACCGCATAATTTGTAGATGTGTTGTATGTGGTCGTGATCCTCAGCTTTGAGGGAATGACAGAGAAGAACAATCCAGATGGTTTTTGAGCAAGCATATGCAGGGCAAAAAGTTGTTAGCTGAGCAGGTGCGGCATGATGAGAGAACATCACTCATTGTTGAAAAGCCAAATAAATAAATAAACACCAAAAATAAATTTGAAAAGGATCAGATATGACCAGCATGGTCAGGATATCTGTAAGCAGACCTTTCAGATTTCCAAAATGGACAAAAAATATTGTGATATCAGAGCCTTATTTTATGTGTGATGCATAATGACTTAAAAATTATGAGCTTCCCTAAATCTGTCGACTTTGAAAACTCAGATTTGGAAAAAATTTAAAAGCACATTTAGGGTGATATTTTATAATGTTAGTCTATGCAAGGGTCTGATAGTGAATATTATGTAAATATCTGACAGATTGATAGCCTTTTGGCAAATATAATGAAATTTCACTTATTTAGAAAATTACCCAAAAGTGGCCATAATTTTGCATTTACCTTAAATCAACAAAACTATTTCGGTATTCACAAGTTCGGAAACAGCAAATACTTGAGAGTATGATTAAAACTTAAGTAGCACAATAAGAACATATTTATTCTCCACATCACCATCTACTTCTAGGTGTAGTCCTGCACATAATCACGACCTAACTAACGCATTCCGACTTATAAAAAAAAACTTGCAACCACTCACCGGGTCTGAATTGCTTCACAAATATCAACATATTCCGGGTCACGTTAAAGACGATGATGGCAACGCTGTCGTGCACCTCCAGCATATCCCAGTTCTTCTCCTTGCCTCCCTGCGTATAGTTGAAACGAAAAGGCCTCACGTAAGGCGAATCCGGCAACGGAGTCATGTAAACTTCAGTTAAGTCTTCCATCGTCCGAACTCTATACTATCGGTGTGGTGTGGTGACAATTATTGAATTAATGCTATTAATTAATTGGTGTACTGATTAGTGTTTTATATGTTCGAATTTCATTAAATTCTATAATATTCTATAGCAAACTGTAACACTTTATGCCTTTCTCAAAGTTGCTTTCGAACTAAACTGACGTTGACATCTACTGCAATGACGTCGGCCAGGCAATCAGGCATGACAGCTGACAGCAGACAGTGCTGCCAGTGCTCTATCAAGTTTTTTTTTTTTTTAGCCATTAAACGAAGAGAAGAAGAAGAAGAAGAAGTTTTTTTTTAATAAGCACGATCGAGCTGCATCACGATCATGGATTGAACGCTTGCCAGACGTGACGCAATGGTAGATTATAAGCAAAATATCTGGGGGCACGACCGGCAGTGCCCTCACCAAGTCGAGCAAAAAGCGGCACAGCCATACCATCCTTTTCTCGAAACAGTTCAGGCCATTTTCGATCCCCCTATAACTTCGTTATGGATAAAACTAGAAGCCCGATATACTTTACTAACACTTAGTTTTCGTAACCCTATAAGAGTCTTCGCTTGAAATAAAGATTTTAGAATTTGTATATATAGGATTGAACTGCGCCGGTTTGGTCGTCTAGGTTTAACGTGCCTCTTAAGCTACGTGGCTACGGTTTCCTAGAAGAGTGGTGGCCCCGAACTTAACAGCCGCAGTAAGTGACGGCTATCAAGAAATTGGTAAAGTTATGATTGATCCAAAAGTAACTCTGTCTGTCTTTCTGTCTGTATGTCACCTTTTTACGCCTAAACCACTGAACGGAATTTGATAAAAGGCAGAGAGATAGATTGCATCCCAGGGAAGGACATAGGATAGCTTTAATCGATATACCTCGCGGGTGAAGCCGCGGGCGGAAGCTATTATAAAATAAGACTTAAATAAATTACAAAAAAAAAACGCAGCCGCAATAAATGTAGTCAAAACTAGGCCCAAACTGTAAAATATAGATTGTAACACGTCACTATCGTTGATACCAAAACACTAAGAAAGAAGACTGTTCCGATTTTTAAAAGAGTAAAAGAACACTGCCTTTCCACTTCATCATCGTTGTGTATATATTTATTATTTTGATTATCTAGTGATATTTATTTTAAAAGTATGTATGTTTATTAGTATGTAAATATCTTGACCCCCACAGTCCAACAGACCGCTTTGTATCTATTGATCACGCAAAAAATTGCCACTGCTCTCGGCAAGGGATAACTCCTCTTGATGTAAAGGTTTGTTCCTAGCTATATGTATAAGCTTCGACCAGAAAAGGGAGCTAACCCTTGTTCATTCAATCATAATCGATATGTATTTTACGAAGATCTGTGATATTTTACTAAATTATACAAGACTGTCTGTGGACTTTTCACTTCACTTTTCGTTCACTATACTTCACTTTTGAGTTTTGATTTTGACATCTTGTACCTGTACGGGAAAATAAATAAATTATATTTTTATCGAGATCAAAACTGAAAGTAAACTATAGTACAAATTTTTAATTTACTTTTTACCCAAGTGTAAATGAATCCACGACGAAAGAATTATAAATAGGTATTAGAATGGCTCGACAAGATAAAGGTTCTAAACCGGGATTCGTGATCAAGCTTTCTAACGAAACAGCGCAAAAATTGGCCGACGAAGAACTACAAGCTAAAACTCAGCTAGAAGAAGCTGCAGCGAGTAAGTCTGAGAGTTCGGATTCGGATACATTAGATAAATCAAAAACCTCTGAAAGTAAGAGCAAAGAGAATACTAATACAAAAGTGACTAACTTGCCTAAACCTGATGAAGAAGATTTATGTTCTAAAAGTGAGGATGCACGTGATGAATCTGCTAAAACTAGCGTAACTGATAAAGATGGTAGTAAGGACAATACAGCATGGGGTGACTATGCACCATATGTTACTTACGAAGGTGAAGACGCTATCTATACTGACCCTTCAAACAATCAAAAGTATACATGGGGCAAAGAATCCAATTCATGGACTTTAAAACCAGGCCAAGAGGTACTTGGAAGAGAATACAGTTATGAAGATGATACACATATTTACACAGAAACCGATGGCTCCAAATTTTTCTGGGATGTTGAAAAGAAAGCCTGGATACCTAAGGTTGATGATGATTTCTTAGCTTTATATCAAATGTCCTATGGGTTCGTAGATAATACAGCTGATGACAAAGAGAAAAGCAAAGCAGAGGATAAAAAGAAAGAACAACAAAAGAAAGCTGAGCTTGCTGCTGGAGTGAAACGGAAAGCTGAACCACAGTGGTTCCAGCCATCAGAGGAAACAAACACAAAGGTCTATGTATCCAATCTACCTCAAGATTTAACTGAAGAAGAGTTTGTAAATTTCATGCAAAAGTGTGGCCTTGTTGAGCGAGACCCTGCTAATCAGAAGATGAAAGTTAAACTGTACAAGGATAAAGAACATGATTGTTTCAAAGGTGATGCACTGTGTACATACATCAAAATAGAGTCTGTTGACTTGGCATTAAAACTTCTTGATGGCAGCGATTTAAAAGGCAATAAAATTAAAGTGGAAAGAGCATCCTTCCAAATGAAAGGTAATTACAATCCTGCTCTAAAACCAAAGAAGAAAAAGAAAAAGGAACTTGAGAAACTAAAGAAAATGCAGCAGAAGTTGTTTGATTGGAGACCAGAGAAGTTTATCGGAGAAAGATCAAAACATGAAAGGATTGTCATAGTTAAGAACTTGTTCCACCCAACTGATTTTGATCAAGATGTCCAATTGATTCTGGATTATCAGCAAGACTTGAGAGAGGAGTGCACAAAGTGCGGGGAAGTTAGAAAAGTGGTCATCTATGATCGGCATCCTGAGGGAGTAGCCCAGATAACTATGAAAGACCCAGAAATGGCAGATGCAGTTGTTCTACTCATCAATGGAAGGTGGTTTGGCAAGCGGCAGATCACTGCTGAAATATGGGATGGTAGAACAAAGTATAGGATTGCTGAAACTGATTCTGAAATCAGTAAGAGGATAAATAAATGGGATCAATTTCTAGAAGGCAAAGAAAGTGAAGAAGCCAAGAAGAATGACTCAAATGATGCAGCTAACAGTAAAAATGAACAAAGTGCTGTTACTGATGAGGTGGTAAAGGTAAAAACAGTTGAAGAAGTTGATGATAAAAAGGGTGATGCAACTAATAAGGTTTCAGAGGATGCATATAGAACTGAAGATGCTGATAAAACCGATGAGGTTATGGATGTTGTTGAAATGGGTGAGAAGACAGAGCGAATTTAAAAAAGTGTGAACTTATACAAAAGTTTTATGTAAGTGAAATAGTAATAAATCACTAAAATTAAACATGTTCTTTTCTACTTTACACACATGACACTGGTAAAAAAATTTAAATCGATTGACGACAGTTGGCTTTTAATTCAAAAGCACCCTCAATAAAGACCACAAGTCTTTTTTGCATTGTCGCGGATCCGTTTTTTACTAGATCTTACCTAACTTTCTTCCGAAACAGGTCCATGACGTGTTTTCTGTAAGTATGTGAAACTAAAAACGACATTTCATTGTAAATCTTAAACCTAACTTGTCTCCCGAGGCTCCGACTCAAAAGGTGCGTCATGGTTTACTTAGAATAAAATACTGTAAAGCTTTCGCGTCTTGGTTTTCAAACTGGACTTTGGACCAAGACGAGATATATTATTATATTATACCATGGACGGGATGAGATTAGTTTTCAAAGACAACTGACATATTATTTTATTGTTTTTATTAAGTACGGGAGGACAAGTCTATAAATCGACCAAGGCAACCGTTGCTCGCGAGTTCTGGCTATCTAAGCAGTCATTACAGCCGCATCGGGCGGCAGGCCGCACTGCATCGCATTTTTTCAATACAAAAAAGCGCCGTGCGGTCAGCGTATAGTATGCTATGATCTCTGTGGCTATGATTAATACAAAATGTTCGACTGTGGTAAAGGAGGATTTTTGCACAGCAGCTCGGCCCACCCAAATCTGCGTCAGCATATAAGAACGGGGTAGAAAGCTGTCGCCTCATATTAACCCCTGTGGGAGGCAGATTTGTATGTATGTACAAGCTGATAAATATGCTGATAAACAGATTCCAAATCCGTTTCTTTGGTGGACAGGCCGGATCTCCTAATGCGCAAACGTCTCTTTCCACTACATGCTCAGTGCTTTGCTTTCCACTATCTAAAAAGTAAGGTACGATTCAGACCAACCGGCTCGCATCGCGCCGGGCCGGGCGGCATTTTACAATGCGGTAAAGAACATTGAAACGTATCAACAGTAATTACAGTTCATATTTGCATGCAACTTACGCATATTTACCTCCGTCGGCATCCCGCGACGCGTCGCGACGTGTCGCAGAATGCATTCAGCTGTCGCGACGGCCGACCGGCCTCGATCAGCTCCGAACTGCGCCGCCGCCGTCGGCATCCAATCAGCTGCCGTCGGGTCCGTTCGGAGCCGGTCGGCCGTGCGTCGTAGAATACGAACGGAGATTACGGTGCAGCAACTAGCGATAGCGAATCATTCAATTTATTGGAGTGCGTACGGATTTCAGCGGACGCTGTCAGCTGCCACGGCACGCATACGGCTATCACAGTAGCCGGACGTATGCCGTGGTAGCGGTACGGCTCCGACGGGCGCGTTCGGCTGCCGCGGCATGCGTACGGCTCCGTTCCGATGCGGCACGACGCGAGCCGGTTGGTCTGAATCGTACCTAATAGGAGTTTTTAGAACACAGCCACACGACGATGGCCTCACGATTTTATTTACTAGTCTATGGTTCTTAGGCAGAATGGAAACAAGTCTATAAACTTTTACCAAACTTAATTTAAGAAATAAACATCATACCATAAACAACAAGCCGTCATGTTGTCTGACACCTGACTTTTTAGTTGCATACACAAATTTATCTAATTCGACGTTTTGTAATCAAAAACGTTCACAATAACGCTTGTTAACCAAGAGGCGGATGAATTAAGTTTACAGATGTGTATTGTTCTATAATGGGAATTGTGCACAAACGCTCGAATACGCGTCTAATACTTGAGTGAGGTGTCACGTCTAATCGGGGCTTCTCTAGCGGCCGACTCCATGAATAATAACAGGATAATATGTTAACATGGCTGTGCAATCGGACTCTGGAGGGAAGGACGACGTGAAGACACAGTTCGTGACGCGAGAGGGCACATATCGCTTGATGACACTGTCGGAGTATTCGAGGCCTAATCGTGTTGGTTATACGAGTGGCTCCGGGTCTTCCCATGTGCGCGTATCGCTGGTCAGCCTGCCGCCGGGGCCTGGGGGCGGAGCGCCCGGTTCCGACGGACAGGGCTCGGACGATAGAATATGCTTCAACCATGGCAAAGAACTTTATGTTTATGTGTATAGAGGTGTTAAAAAGGTAACTTGTGTTTTTGCATTCAAATAAACTTAAATTTAATTAAATACCTTTATCTTGTACCATACTACATGCAATTTGCATAAAAAATAGATTGAGGATCTGTAATACTTTAAAGTTGAAAGCTACTTGATTGACAGATTCATTTTATCATTTATTTTTATAATCTAGAGTGAACATTCAAATATACACTCAGCAGCACGGAATGTGGCCCAAACTTAAACAAACTGATAACAGGCGATTTTGACATCGCATATAAGAATTTTGAGTGGCAGTTGTCAGGACATTTGTTTTTGTTAAATTAAGAGGGTAAGTACAAAAAAAATCGTTTGTTTAATTTCTGTGACATTTAATGTTTAGTTTGTTACTGGAATGCACAAGACAGGGGTGAGTTAAAACTCAATATTCAAATGGTCGTACATTTAATCTTTGTTGTTTTATTTTTTAATTAATCTGTATTAATTTATGCTTTCAGAATTGGAACACAATGTCTCTAACTTCAGCTCAAGTTGCTCAAGCTGTGTTGCTTCAGAATCAGGGGCAAACCCTGCGAGAGATTGCTGAAACATTAAATGTACAGCATACAACTCTCAAGTACGCCTTACCAAGGTACAACCAGACCGGCCTTTACACAAGGAGACCAGGAAATGGCGGTATTAGGTGTACATCAGCATGAGATGAGTGATTTATTGCTCTCGCAATTTTGAGAAATTGGTTCCTTACTACGGTCGAAATACGGCAGTGGCTACAAACGGCACGAGGGGTCAATGTAAGTAAGCGGACAATAGGAAGGAGAATGGGGGAACGGGATCTGCGTGCTTGAAGACCAGCTCGAGGTTCAGAACTGCTCCGGCACCATCGTGTAGCTCGACTTTGATTTGCTTGCGAACACGCAAATTGGACTCACAAGCAGTGGAGTAGTTCTGTGGACTAACAATTGCAGAGTGGCCTTAACAGGTGCAGATGGCCGCGAACGTGTGTGGAGAAGGCATGGGGAGGTTTCTGCCAATAACCACCAGGCAAACCTGCACCTAGTTTGGGGAGGAATTTGTTCCGACGCACGCACATCGTTGGCAGTAGTTGCAGGTCGTCTAACGGCAGTGCGATACATTGAAGAGATCCTTCAGGAACATGTTTTACAATTCATGGGATTCATTGGTAGCAAAGATTTCATCTTAATGCAAGATAATGCCCAACCTCACATAACATGTTGCGTGGATAATTACCTGTTGGAGGTGAGAATTACCAAATTGGAGTGGCCGACACGAAGCCTAGACATGAATCCCATAGAATATGTCTGGGATATGCTTAAAAGATGCATCCGAACCAGTCCCAACCCTTCAGAGACTATCAGTCAATTGAAAACCGCTCTGGTAGCCGCCTGGGAAGAAATACCCCATGTGGACATTAAAACCATAATCCACAGCATGCCTGATCGCATGCAGGCAGTCATCAGGGCCAGAGGTGAAAATACCTGCTATTAATTTTAAGTACCATAGTTTTATTTTGTAAATTTCATTGTAAAACATTTTTTTTTAAACAGAGCATAATGTCTTTTTTTGTAATTTAATAAATTCTTAATAAAAAGTGATTAATTAATCATTCACATTTAAGATTCGAATAAACATTTAGGCTTTACAACAAAAAAACCCTGTTTCGCATTTCATTTTGATAATAAACCACATAGTGCGCTTCGGCCACATTCTGTGCCGCTGAGTGTATAATTTAGAATTTGTAATAGTAATAAAACATTCTGGCCTCAATATAATTACCCAACACCGCGTGCAACCATATTTGCAACAATTTCATATCTAAAAATAGGATCTAGATATAAATAACCTTAATTGGTCATTATTAAGTGGGCGTGTTTGTACTATGGCATAGCAACATACTCCTGAGCCAAAATAACTTTTATGATTTAGTTTTATATAGCACAAGCTAAAATAATCATCTAAACATTACCTATTAAAATTACCTATAAATATTCTTTATTAGCCATTTGTATATTCTCATAATGCACTCCACTCATACATTTGTACGTCCGACAGGGCATGTCACTATATTACACACTTCCTCGGCAGGCGGCAGATCTCACAAAGCCAGTTGACAAGAAGATGTACAAAGGCACAAACCCAACCTGTCATGACTTCAACACCATCACGATGACACCGGACAGTGTGTCGCTAGTTATAGGATTTTCTACCGGCCAAATACAACTCATAGACCCTATTAAGAAAGAATTAAGTAAATTGTACAATGAAGAGGTGAGTTATATTTTACTTTATCTTATCTTAAGAAAACATTACATGTAGGTATCTTTAGAAAAAAATACATAAAATATGGATTAATAGTTTAAAATGGATTAGCCACAGTTAATATTCTGACATATGATACAAAAACTTAAAAATGAAATTCCAGTCATATATAAGTAAAAGAGGTTTTTTTGAGTTGGTTATATGTATGTGAATCATATCAGATGGCATTGTATGGTTTCTGCCAACATTCACGGGGACAAGGTGTGATGAATGTTTATGTTTGTTATATACAAGGTCCTATTAAAATAGATGGACAAATTTTAACACAGCGCTCAGTATGTCTAACCAAAGATATCCTAGCAAATAAAAAAACACTGATTAAAGTGATTTTATTTTGACTTAAAATAATAAATTGCATTAGTGTAGTTTCGTTAGCTGATTATTATTCTTGTAAGTATGTAATGCGTTTATCTTATATATTTTTTTACCATCGTCCTTATTTTGGTGGTCTGAATGATTTCTAAAAGTTTGTCCATCTATTTCAATGCGACCTTAAATGTATTTTTTTTTGCATACCTACTTTATGATATTATATTCAGTGAGCTTATCAGGTGAGATTATCAGAGAGCTGTAGTGGCCCAGTGGTAACGGATCCGACATACGAGTTGTAGGTCGTGGGTTCGGACCCAGACAGGCGCTTTACTTTGGGTTAATTTATCACCATTAGGTACTCTCAAAAACGGTAAAAGGAAAACATCGTAAGGAAACCGGCATGTCCTAGAACCAAAAATTCGAAACCATGTGACATCTACCAACCCGCACTGGGCCCGCGTGGTAGATTACGGCCCACTCCCTTTTCCAGAGAGGAGGCCTGTGTCCCAGCAGTGGGAACAGTATAGGCTGATTATGTATGTTATGTAAAAGCAGTAACAGAAAAAAAGTTAACAACTAAAAACCAACTACGACTAAAGTATTACCATGCTCTGTGACTGCGACACAAACGCCCATTAAGGGGCTTACATGACCTAAAGCGCGGTCACTGTCGGACTGCATAGCGATGACACAACGCTGGTAATTTATTGCAAAATATGAAGCAATTATCTATTTACAAAAAATCTATTGTTTGGACTAAAAAATTAAAACACTAGTGCTTTAGTATGTTCCTTGTAGAATAATCTGACAAAAAATCAGAATGATTGTGTGTATATTAGTATGGTTTGTATTGTAAAAAGAGTTTTTAGAGGTATCTTCATGATTTTTTTCTATCGAATCAAATTAGTTGTACTTATTATGTTTTCAACACACTGTCTACCTAGCATTTATCCTGAAGAATATCGTATATTTTTCTGATTTTGTTTACTGTAGCCGATCATATACTTTTATTGCTTCTAAAACTTGCGGTTTTTGCGTTTAGGTCCTGTAATCCCCATAAATAAACAAGACTAATAACAAACTAACATCGGTTTTCGTATAACCGGAGCTCGTTTCTGAAAATATAACGAGTAGTTTGGGAGTACTTAATGAGGGAACAACGTAACATACATAGCCATAGCATAGCCTGTTAAAAGCATAACCCTCCTTCCGTCCTTTTGGCTTTTCCGTAGTTTGGGTGTGGGTCGTAAGCGTGTCTACCGAGCGACATTTGCTGGCCTTGATTCCCAATTTTGGCTAAACATTATGAGTTTCTCCAGTATTGTTGGTATATTTCTGATTTAAATCCGAAAAAACCATGTCAATTATAGGTGCATGCAAATACACGATAGCAGCGACATCGATGAACAACCTGTTAATACCATAGATGCAGTACATGATTCAGACTGTATAATTTCAGCGGAGGGGCCGCTGAAATTATACATCGGTTATTGAAAAAAAAAACTAGCAACTGTTAAACAGGTTTGGTATTATTTTCAAGCTTCATGGTTTTGTTTTGTAGGAGATAGGCTTTCTCCTAAGTGGTGTCACACTCACAACACCTATATTTCTCCCTCTTCCGTATCAAGTCTGTCCCAACCGCCTATGATGTCCACTGGTCACTACGTACGTGAAAACAATACAATCTTATAGCACATTAAGATACATTCGTCCTTCATACTACGTATAAAAAGGAGCTACGTCTGCCAACAAACTGCTTTGCAGTTTGGCGGAAGTAAATATATTTTGTAAAAAATATTTCTGTGAATAAACACTTTTTCATTTTTTTTTTTTTTTTTTTCATTTGATAGAGTGAAGTACCTTTCTATTGCTAGGCGCTGCATTATCACTAGCCAGTTATCACGAGCACATCCTTTGTATTGTATTACATGCTCTGTTATAATAATGTTCCGATTAAATGGGGAATGTTGATAAGGTAATAATCTACGTAATATTACATTATAAAGGCTAAAATATGGACCTAACAAACTGTTGCCCGCGAATTGTTTCGCACAGAAACGTTTTCGACCCCCCTTTTTGATATAGTCGGGGTAAAAATCACGATAGATCCTTTCTTAGTGCATTTTACATTTTCTGTGTTTATATTCTTTGTTTTATCTTTTAATTAGACACGGAACTAATTTGTAACACAGGTGTTTAGATTAGTAATCGCCCCAGATTATACAGAGTTGATATGACAGAGGGGCATTAAATTACACTACGTATACTATACGTGTATAGTATTAATTCGATACAGTACAAAAATAGAAAGCGCCAAAAATGAGATTTTTTTTTTTTCAAACAAACTAAATAGCTTAAAGTCAGAGTGAAACGCAACCACCCTTTATAAATAAATTTGACTGACCTTAGATGCCTAGTAAAAAGTGTGTTATCTCTCTTGGCGGGGGGCGGGGGGGGGGGGGGGAGCGGGCGGTTTAGACCGCTCGCTCGCGCGGCTTTTATGTTAGGTAAGTTGTAAAGTACGCGCACACACAAAAACACAAAATTTTTAAGTTCTCGATGTGTCCTCGATTCATATTAATGCACAAATTATACCGACGGAGAATATTGTTATTTATTTTTCTAATTAAATCACTGTCCGTCGCTAAGCACTTTAATTCCCGTAATCTTTGTACTGCCAATTGTATGGTGCCGGCGTTCCTAGGGCTATTGCGCCGGTCACCATACCTTTCTCGGTATGTTCGCAGAGCTAAATCTGTGTTTCCACGGCATTCACCGTAAATTAAAATCATGTAAGTGTATTCTGACGCCGTGTAAGTTACACGAGGCATTGCTGAACACTTTAATTTTACACACACATACAACCAACGTTTAATTACGTATCCTATCACAATAAAAACAGTCAATCACAAAAAAAAAAAACACTAACACTAAATAATAATATTCCCAAGTTACGTATCCTGTCACAATAAAAAAAAATACTGGATTAAACTTATTTAGTGTCTATCACAATAACAAAACAAAATCACAATTATTGTCAGCGAGTTCGACAAAACATAACGGCGCGGCGGCGGCGCCGGGGCTCCCGTGTTACGTAACGTACGTCCCGAATGGATGACGCTTGCGCACTGTCCACTGAAAGAACAAGTTTTTTTAGCAAATTCGTAAGGATCTAGGATACAATAGCAACACACTGACCTATTTCTATTCCTTTTACGCGCGGGAAAAAGGCGCGGGGGTTTTGCTATGTTTGTCACTCTCATAGTGAAAGTGCAAGTGTGTGTGTATTTATTGCTTCGTGAAATATTTGGTTGTACTTGTGCGGCAACAATGTATCTTATACTCAGATTATCGTTTTAAGGTGCATGACCTATGCGTATGAGATAATCAGCTGTTAGGAAATATACATCGTGTTCAAACGTAGCAAAAACTTCAAAAATCATTTGTGACTAAACTACTGCTCCTATTTAATTGATTTTTGGTACAGAGCTTGAAAATGGTATCTAGTATAGGCAGTTTAAAGGAAAGCCCCTCTGTCGTATCAACTTTGTATACGTTTGTCAAAAATTAATTAACAATCTGGTATTACATTAACATAAACTCTGTTGGTAATTTAAATTGAAATACATTTGGGTCGTGGGAATTTTTTATACTGTGGACAATAGAAAGTTTTAATTGTAAATGGGGTGTGAGATTGCATAAAGCTGTATTTCTTTGCTGTAGCTAATACGATTCAGAATAAAAAGAAACACAATAAAATTACCTTATAGTTATATCTTACTAGCAGCGCCCTGCGGTTTCACACGCATAAGTGTCGAACCCGTTCGAAAGACACGTGGCGCCATCTATTATCATAATAACGTTATTGTTGTTTTCCTCTAGAACAGCTTTTTTCGGGGTGAAAGGTATTCTATGTCCGTTTCTGTACACCTGACAAGGTATATGCAAAATTTCAGGATGATCGCTTCTGTGGTTTAGGCGTGAAAAGGTAACAAACAAACTTACTTTCGCATTTATAATATCAGGAAGTTAGGATTTTATAGTAATTACCACAAGACGCATTACCGCACGACCACGTTAACTATAGTATTTTATCTGTAATTAACCAAAATAAAATCCACACAGAGTTTACCAAAGATGTACCTAACCATATTCTGGATGAATGTCTTTTCTTACGGCCGAATCTAGTTACCATCTATCACAGTTTTGGCATACTGGAGGCAGTGCCGGATTAAGACTACTTGATGCCCTAAGCAATCCCCGCCTGTGGGTTGCTGGAAGGAATATGTCAAATTACAAGTCACCCTGTAATATTGATAAAGCATCGAGGCTTTCCAACGTCAACGCAATGACATCTCCCGCCGACAAAAACACGCGGATTTTCAAACAGCCTTGCTTTTCAATGAAAAGCCAAAAAAGAAAAGAAAAAAAAAAACAGTTTATGGTGCCCCCCGAGACGTGGATGCCCTAAGCAATCGCTTAATTTGCTTAGGGGCTAATCCGGAACTGACTGGAGGTAGAAAAACCTATCTGTCTCTGGTTTTAACGTCCCAATAGTCAATATCAGTAGCGATCTGTATGATTATACTGGCTACCATCAGTAGTGATCTGTCAATAGGTTAGTGGGTTCGACCGTTAGTCGCATCTGCACCATTATCGTCGGCATCGCGATGTATACGACACGGTTGAAAGTTATACCAGGAATATAAAATAATTTTCGAGAAATCAACCTTTAAGTATATGCTCATAAAACCTTTAATTACCACTTCGCGTGACTAGGATATTACCTACTTACGTTAAATATTTAACTATCTTTTTTTTACAATGTATTTTACGTGCAATTAACTTATTAATGTGCAATCTATTTTCAGAGACTGATTGACAAAACCCGAGTGACGTGCATCAGATGGGTGCCGGGCTCCAGCAACCTGTTCATCACGGCGCACGCGTCGGGGCAGCTCTACGTGTACAACGAGGAGCTGGCGTGCGGCACCGCCGCGCCGCACTACCAGCTGTTCAAGCAGGGCGACGGCTACTCCATCCACACGTGCCGCACCAAGTCCACGCGTAACCCGCTCTACAGGTGGCTCATCGGCGACGGCAGCTGCATCAACGAGTTCGCCTTCTCGCCCTGCGGGGCCAACCTCGCCGTCGTCTCGCAGGACGGCTTCCTCCGCGTGTTCCACTACGACACCATGGAACTCATCGGCAGGGCGAGGTCCTACTTCGGCGGCTTCCTCTGCGTTTGCTGGTCACCCGACGGCAAGTACGTCGTCGTCGGCGGAGAGGACGACCTCGTCACCGTGTGGTCGTTCAGCGAGAGGCGCGTCGTGGCGCGAGGGCAGGGACACAGGTCGTGGGTCTCCGTCGTCGCCTTCGACCCCTACGTCGTCAGCTTCAGCGAACCCGAGAGCGAAGAAGGCGTCGAAGATGACAGACAGAAAAGTGAAAGTGTGCAGTGTTATAGGTTAGGCAGTGTATCTCAGGACACACAGTTGTGCTTGTGGGATCTCACCGAGGACGTGCTGAAGCCGCCCGTCAGGGCGCGAGCCTCCGCGCATCTCTCACCCAATAGTCAAACATTCTCCCCAAACGGAGTCCCCGGTATGAAAATACCAGCGCCTAAAGGAGCTAAAACGAATAAAATAGGACACAAACATGCCGAGCTGAGCGGGTCGAATGCGGCGGGCGAACCGTCCGGCACGAAGCAAACGAAAGCGAAAGTGAACAACGTCTCGACACTAAACATTAGTGTGGGGAAAGCGAAAGAGGAGACTTCGGGATCGCTGGGGGTGAACTCGTTGACGCAGCGACTAGCCGGGTTTTCTTTCGGGGAGCGGCGGTCGGAGCATCGTAGGAACTTTAGTCTGACATCAAAGCCGGCGGAGCAGAAGTCTTCTGCGTCGAACAGCGTCGCGTTGAGAGGGAAGTCTGCCGGCGCGCAGTCGAACGACTCGTACGACCCTCTGAAGTTGATCGGCACGCCGTCGTGTCCGCGGTTCGACGAGTGCCCGGTGTTAGAGCCGCTGGTGTGCAAGAAGATCGCGCACGAGCGGCTGACGGCGCTGCTGTTCCGCGCGGAGTACTTCGTGACGGCGTGCGCGGACGGCGGCGTCAACACGTGGGCGCGGCCGGCGCGCGCGCACAACGGCGACGCGCGCCCGGCGCGGCGCTTCGACCGCATCGACCTCGTCGACTAGTCCGCGCCGCACAAGCGACACCGCCGCATACAGACCGCCACACTCCTGCTACTTCTCCTTCTAATCTATACCAACGTTTTGGACACTTACATTTCCACAGCCTGGTGACGATAGTTGTTGAGCAAAATAGATTGGTATTACAGAAGGCCGGCTGCAGACAACGTGCGATAACAGGTGCACGCACACAGGCGGGTACGTACGGCAATCTCAAACAAATACCAGTCGCGAATGCGCTTGGACTCATACACAAACAGCCAAATATTTGTTCCGTGCAGTGTCGGTTTCAATCGTTTAACCACTGCGCCAACCGTGCCGTCGAATGTGTGTGGGCGTGCGTCTTCGCTCGTTGTATAGAGCGCTGCCGAATTTCTGTACCTAACTATTTTGTGGTTATTGTCTTGGACCTTTCCAAGAATTATTAAGAGTAAATGATTAGTACAATATTATAGTTGAAAATATATTTCCTTACTTTAGCAGCACTGAAGGTTGTAAGTAGCCGTTGTAACGAAATAGCTGTTATTTCGTTATGGTGCGGACAAATAACGTTCACGTTATAGTTATTCGGAAGTAACAGTTATTTGATGATGTTGTTTCACAGCGAGGTTATAAAAATGTTGTGACGGTGTTGCTTTTAAGGATTTTGGATAGACTAAGATGTTAAAAGTTTGGTTGTTTGATATACTCTGGGTTGTCAGCAACGGTGTCGCTGGTTGTAAGTTAAAGTTGTGAGTGGTGTTTGTGTGCTATTATTCCATGTTAGACACTTTGTTCAGAATGCGTGTGAGTGTAAATGTCGTGTCCTGGAGCTCTCCTGTGTATGCCAATACCATTCATATATCTTCATAAGTTCCCAGATCGCAGCCAAAATCAGTGCAAACATTTAAAACTTTTTTAAGTTTTAAATGTTGCACTGATTTTCAGAAAATTGACACTTTCTGGTTTATTAATATTGTATTTCTACGCGAATCTGGGAATGGTAATATTAATGTATAATGTTGCTGTTCTTTTTATGGGGTTTACTCACCTAAGCCTCCATAACATTAAATAATTATGATTTTCATTATAGTGTGATCACCTTATGTTGAAATAAGGTATGGTTTCCAGTACGACATGCAAAGAACAAGCAAAACTATTATGCCCTACAAAATGAGCCTTATTGTATTCTTGCTAGAATTGATTTTAGACAAATCTTTTGTTTCTTATACACGTTGAACCCTTCCTTGCTCTTAAGTGTTTGCACGACATGTTACTAAACTAACACACGAGTTAACTGTAACTAAATTGTGATACTCCTTAAATTGTTGGTAATCTGTCCTTATATTAATAGTACTGGGTAGAGATAGCAATAGACTTAAATATTGTTAATACTGCATTGATAGTTCTATCGAAATGTTTTCAATTATTAATAGAATAGTCTACGTGCGCATCAGCATTCTGTTCTACGAAGTCAATACAGGAAAGTTCCAGTTGTGGGTTCCACTAAGCATTTTCTAGAGTTGTAATGATATACGATGAAAAAAAACATTTTAGATAGCAATAGATATGAGATTCGTAACTATGTATAGACAAATGTATATTATAATTAAGAAAAAAACGTTTTTTTTTCGGCTCACATCTGTAAATATAGTTCGTAGGTCAAGCGATCTGATCGCTTCATATTCGCAAAACACGTGCGCTTTCATATTAGAGCTATTTATTACGATTTTTTTATCGATATAAATGTTGTTGCATCGATTGACGTGTCTGTAAGACTTGCAGTGTTTAATCGTTTAACTATGTTTTTTTTTTAATATTGTGAGACTCTTTTAAGTTGTTAATTATTTAGATATTAGTTGTTAGTGTGTAGTTTAGTGAATTTATTTTATCATAGATCAACATAATTCTATATTTTTGCTCTCGTGTAGGTAACCTGATATGAAGAGCGCGGATTTGAAGGTTTTGAAGAGGAGAAATTGTATTGGAATGAATGTAACATTATTAGTGAAATTATATAAATGCTCTAAAATCAATTTCTTGGCGTAGGTATTGAATATTGTCCTTGTTATGTTTTAATAATCGACCAATTTTAGAATGTGTGATGTATCTAAAGTCAATGATTACCACATAAGATAAACCAGTAAGATTTATAATAATCTATTTCATGCTAGTATTCCGTCTTTACGCCTTATTATCAATTTCAAGTTAAATTTTAATCAAATAAATAAATACACTGTGAATGAGACTACCTTTTCACAAATCCGCGCTTGAAATAATCTTCCTAATCTATATTTAGATATTTTCACAATTTGTCCATTGCTAATTGCAAAATAAAACTTAGCAACAATGTAAATAACGGTAAAATAACTGTTATAACAATGCAATTAGCGTAGTAACGAAATAACTAAAGTCTTTACTTGTATTCGCCTAAATTATTTGTTAAAATTATGTTTTATAGTCACTATTATTTATGTGTATAGCGTATAACGTTTTATTTTAATTTTGAAAATAGATATTATAAATGAAACAACGTTATTTGTGGCACCGTTATTAGCAGTTACTTTCAGTTGCAAGAAATGACGTTTTGAAAATAGCTGATAAGCATGTTGCAAAATAGGTATTAAACAAAAAAAAATGTGTCATTTTTTACTGTATTGTAAAGGAATGTTTTCTTTTTTGTGGCCTTAAAAATGTTACTTATTATGAATATCAGTGGCTGCAATTAAACTTGCCTTTCTTATTTATGTATGTCAGATAATTTAAATAAGTTTGTAATAAAGACAGTAGTTATGATTCAGAGCTAAATGTGGCCAACATTGGAGCCAACTAGAGACAAAGTTGACAAGACAATGTCTTATTGGATTCAATTTTAAGAGCTAATGTGTCTCTTGCGCATCGTGATATTGCATTCTAATGTTTTAATTAAATACGATACTAGTCGTAATGTGCTATTTATTGGTACAACTTGAGCCTTGGTAACGTTATAAAGTTTTATAGTTATTTGTACAGAATAGGGTAACGTCTTCGATAAAAGTAGGTATAAGAAAAGACCTAATAAATGCAAAATACGTAACAACATGAAATTAAATGATCTCAAGCAAAATTATCTTATAACTATCGCTTTAAAATCGCGATGCGCATCGCTTTAAGAGACGTGAAAATCCTGAATATTTCTAACATTTTATTTATTTAATAAAAATCTGTATAATTCCTAAATTGCATCGTTATCGATAATAAATTGTCCTTTGTGAGGTCGGCAGCTACTCCAGCGCATCTGCTACATTCAATGAGCCATTTATAAGTTTTAATTTCATACTTAATACTAGGTTGTGCTCATAGTTATAATGTTAGCCTTTGAACAATCACTGACCCGCTGTTTTGACTGTATGCGAATAAACTATTTTAATACTTAATTGCTTTTTTCGAGGCACAACTTTATCAACCGAGGCATACCTTTAATCAAGAAAGGCATGCCAATTAAACGACATGTTGCCAATTGCTACCCCAGTATTGTTGCATTTAATTTCGTGTGATACTCTATTTATAAAATGGTGGATAATTCCTATAGATTGATAAAATTTACAAGACTGGAAAAATCAAGATAATGGTTTTAAATGTGGATGGATAAATTGGCATACTGTGGTATATTTTTGTACAGTCGAAACAGCGCTTGAAAATATTTTATTTCAATAAAAATGCAGTGGACACAATGCAAAGCGACTCTGAAGACTTTTTAATATGCCTCAGTAAAAGTATATTTTTGTGGCGAGACAGATGACATAAATCCTCTATTGTGATAAAATGTTTGTTAAATTTGCTTGATAATCCAGTGATTCAGTATCTTTGTATTGTGTCATAGTAGAATTAAATAGAGTATGTTTTTCTATGTTTTGAGCAAACATTATGGAACTAGGGTTTGCGAGACTGCCTCTACTGTCTTTCTTATTAGAATTACATACAGTCAAATATTCTATGAAATATTATTTGAAAGTTTCGGTCTATTTTGAAGAAAATAAGTCAGTACACAGTAGCAGTATTTCAAATTTTGGGTTTTTCGCCCCTTATTTTTTCCGTTATTTGACACAACAAGCCAGTAGCTAGTTTCTAAATATATAATTGTCTTAAATAAGGCAGTCTAATAAACATTAGTCCCATACAAAGTTAACTATGTCACCGACATTATGCAGTTATAATGTTAAATACTTATTAATTTATTGGAGTTCTTTGTTCAATAATAGTGAGACACGAATTACAAGCCTATCAAGTTAATATTTAAATAGAGGATTCTCTTTATAAATTTTTGCAGTTTTATTTCAATGATTTCCGAAGAATAAATATACAGTCAACTGCACATCAGTGAAATTAATCAATGATGAGTGATTGTTGGGAACTTGTTTAATTATAAAAATGAAAAATGCAGATTGGATGGAAAAACTATGTGCTACCTATGTGAAATAATGACGTTAGTGACATTGACAGTAGGTAATAAAACAAAGCTAAATGTTGTGTTGCGTGTTGCCAACAGTGATGTCAATTTGACAATGACGATGTCGTAGCAGTAGGCAGTTGCAATGTGCGGTTGACTGTACCACCGAAACTGATAGAACCAATTAAACCAGCAAACAGTTTTTTTTCTTTGTAGAATTGGGAAAGATCCGGACCAGTTCGGATCACACACATATTGTGGTTCTCTCTCCACACATTTCGTGGTAAAGATGGGTTGAATTTATTTTTATTTCTCGGATTGTCAAATAAAAAATCCAAAAACTATATAATCCATATATTAAATTATCTAAAAGCCGGGGTCCCACGCTGTAGTGTCGGACGCGTCCACCATTTTGTAACAAACCACGGTATCTCCCGGCTGCACGTCGAACGGCTGTTCGAAACGAAGACCGCATTCCATGTCTCGCTTTATGGTAGGAACTTCGTCTTTTAAGTGCTTCATTGATGCTAGTTTACCTGGGGAATATAGTAGCATTTAGTATGGAGGTAATAAGCCAGATAAAGCGGCGAAAGAATTGATTGAGAATAAAGATTCGCGCTCGAAGTATCAAGATTTTATTGCTGATTATAGTCAAGTTGACTTGAGGTTATTAGGGTTCAGTACCAAAATGGTAAAAGGGTTCCTCCCTTATGGTGCGACTCAATCTGTCTATCACAGCTGGATATCTCAAGAACTACTTATGCTATCAACTTGAAATTTGGAATAGTTTTAGATGACGTTTGCCCAAGTATTTTGTAAATAAGAAAGAATTTTTTTGCAACAGACTGAAAGGGGGTCTTAAAAACTCGAAGTGGGGCTACTAGGGCCTGTGGAGTATCACATGAAAGAGCGCTATTTGCACATTCTTATTTTTTTTTCTTTTTTTTAGGCTGCAGTTTTCGACTTTTTTACCGTTCCCTCCCCGTATCTCCGAAGTTTGCATTGAGAAAAATCTGAAATTATTCAATGTGATAGAAGTTTATGTAAAGATTACAGCAAAAATAAAATTATGTCTCTAAATAGCACACTTTCTCAGAAATCATCAATAAAAATTACATTAGTTCCACTATCGGCCAAGAGATGGCACTAACCTAAAACTGCAATATTCTTCACCACAGCGTTAAAATTCTAACGAATATAGGCCTCGCCGATGAAAATTTAAAAACATGATTGTACGAAACCCTTTGTGCGCGAATCCGACTCGCTTTTGACCGATTTTTTTTTTAAATAATCGTTGTTATGCAGAAGGCTGTTGTGAATTACTCGTTATGTATTATCTAATTTATAATTTGTCTTAATTCTATCGATCATGTTCGCTACCGAAAAGTCAAAAAAACTCATGAGTTTAATTTCAGCCATAAAATGCTTCTTAATCGTAGAAATAATTATGGTAGTACTACTTTTTCGGAAGATTTTTTTCGAGGTCTGGTCTAAATTAAGTGAAAAATCTAGAAAACGTTTTAAGAGAAGTTAAGCTTACCCTCAAACACGACGTCCTGTCCTCTGACGACTCTATACATAGCGTTTCTAGCGAGAGATCCCTTCACACATCTGCAGCCTGCTACGGGCACTTTCTTCTTGTTTTCCGTCACTATGAATTGTTGTAAGACGTTTGCTTCACCTGAAAAAACAGAAACGGATTTAGTAAATAATTTAAAAGTGCCTGTAAATAGTTTAAATTGCCAACTAGTATGCACATTAAGTAAGTAGGTGCAGTTAACAAAATAAATGAGTAACCGACACATAATGATGTAATTATTTACACTATTGGCAAAATACACTGGTTTTTTTCAATTACTTTTAAACATAAAACAGACGAACATTTGATAACTGGGCACACGCATAACATGGTGCCTCAGCCCATTTTGTAATACGCGTGTTATCCATACTAATATTATAAATGCGAAAGGGTGTCTGTCTGTTACCTCTTCACGCTTAAGAGGGTTGATCCGTTAGAGCCACGCTGGAGTCAAAATTGATGATTTCCGACGGACAATAAAACAATAATCTGTTTAATTTATAGATAAGATATTGACGTCATATTAATGGGAATTTCATAATCTAGTGCATGGCTGAAAAACATTTTCATTTATTCGTACAGTTTTCTCATTAGAACAGTTTTTATGCAAGCCTTTTTTTAAACTAGCGATCGACGGTCTACGCAAATGCAAGGTATTAGTAAAACCATATACGACAAACTTATAACAACGTTGCTTTATAAATAATAATAGCATTTATTAGTGCATGGCTGAAAAAAAAAAACGATTACTGTAAGTTTTCATTCAAGAAAAGTATATTCAAAAGTGTCAATTTTAGCCACTTTTCGATATTTTAAACGCGTTAGTTTAGGATGAAATCTGAAATATTTATATGTTATTTTAGGCCTAGTAAACGAAGACATTTACGTTCTAAAACATGGTACAAATATTTTTTTAATAACTTATTTTTTTATTTTACTATGAATTATTTAGTGATGCTATATAATCGGCGCGGAATCACGCCAGCGCTCAGTGCCGGCTGAGGCCTTTCAGAGGTAGGACCTGTGTCGCTCCCGTAGCCGCGAGTCGCGTAAAATATTATCGTACTTTCGCGAGTTTTTGGCGCGTCTAGGACATGTTGATACTTTTTATTATAATATATTTTTATTATATTACAAAACTTTGGTGAGTACATATTTTAATGTAATGGTGTTCTATTAACTTAAGAAAAATTAAATTAGACTTCTTTATGTATGTTTTCATTTTACTTTTTTTTTCAGATATGGCTAACAAAAGGCGCTATATGGGAACAAAAAAAAAACGAAAATTTGGCTAAGGCTAATGAAGCTAAAAGGTATGTTACCGAGGTTCTCTACTTATAAAAAATATATTTTTATTAGGTGTAATAAGAAACAATATACTTACTACTTTTTGAAGTATTTTTTTTTATTACTTTTTGTTTGGATATTTTTATGAAACACAGTAGTAATAAGATAAAGTTAATATCCAATTCGTTGTTATAGGCAGAAAAGAGAAGTTCAAATACTTCAAAACCAGGACTTAAATAAAAATGCTGTTGTAAGTTTTATTTTTTTACTTTATATTTTACTAGCTGCGGCAGACACGTGTTTCCTTGGTTTTGATTGAGCAGTTGTTAAACCAAAACTAAATAAGACCTTTCTTCATTATTTATTTATCTCAAGCCGACAATCGATCGCCTGTCATGGTGCTTACTTTTTGTGTCACTATATTATACCCTACATATTATTTTCAGAATCAAGAAAATGAAAAAGACAGTGAAAAAACACTGGAAATTCTGGAAAACTTGCAGGCATTAGAAACGGCTCCAATTCAAGATCCTGACGCAGGGAATCTTGTAAGAATTACTTGGTCATTTGTATACATATTTTAGCACAAAAAAAACATTGTTACTCGTAGTTATGTGCTATCTTAAGCCGACAATCGATCGCTTGTCATGGTGCTTACGGTTTGTGTCACTATATTATACTCTACATATTATTTTCAGACTCAAGAAAATGAAAAAGACAGTGATAAAACACTGGAAATTCAGGAAAACTTGCAGGCATTAGAAACGGCTTCAATTCAAGATCCTGACGCAGGGAATCTTGTAAGAATGACTTGGTCTTTATAAACATATTTTAGGACAAATAAAACAAGAACCTTCAAGAACAAGTGCGTATTTACAGTATACTTTCATAAGTTCAGATACATGTTGTACATTGTTTCTTATAATATTAGACTTAAAAATATATTTCCAAATTTTATGTTATAGGTAAATAATAGACAAGAAGTTGAAAGGGATACTGTACTTCAGGCAGAGAGTGCACTTTGGCTAGAGCTACGACGTTGTTTATTGACAGCCTCTTCATTCTGTAAAGTGTGCAAACGGCGATCGACTATTAGCCCAGCCCCTTTGGTTAAACAATTTCTTTACTCATATTCCTTGGACCATGTCCCTAGTATTCAACATGGGAAAGTAAACGAAAAAGTGGCCATAGAACAGTTGCAGGTACAAGTTTAGATTTTTCTAACAAACTATTTATTTTTGTATTCTTAAATTCTATTAAAAAGAAGTAATTAGAGTATTGAGTTTCAAATTATTATGATTACAGGTGCTTCGCCGGATGGACTAATCGACGATGATGGCATCACCGAAATTAAATGTCCTACTTCGGCATTTGGATTAGAGGCAGAATTTGCTATTAGCCAAAAAAAAATTAAATTCTGGAAAATAGATGGATCTGTGAATCGACGCCATGACTGGTTTTATCAGATACAGGGGCAGCTGCATATAACTAACAGAAATTACTGTCTGTTTGCTGTGTGGACAGGCAAAGATTTTAAATTGAAGACTGAAAACATAATCAGGGACGATAAATTTTGGAGCGAAAATATGGAACATCGGCTAGTCAGCTTTTACAATAAATGCCTGTTACCCGAAATTGTTGATCCCCGAAAAGCTAGGTCCATGAAACTTAGAGACAACAAATATTAAGATTTTATTTTACACGAAATTGTTTTTATTTACTTTAACCTAACTAATAATAATTTAATTGCTCATTTATTACAATAAACAAAAACCTGAATCCCCGCTTACGGAAAACGAAAACATTCCCTACTGACTAAAAACTGGCTAAGTATCAAGATGATTCTAAGCGGTGTATGATACGCGCTCCAACACAGACGGCTGTGTGTGCGTTTAACTGTATAGCTGTGTGAGTAAATTTACCTAAACGCGAGGCGCGCCGCTCTGGAGTAACGCTCTTAAACCGCTGAACCGATTTAGATGATGAAATTTGGTATAGAGATAGTTTTTATCCCGATATTCCCACGCGATCGACACTTATGCGGGTAAAACCGCGGGGCACTGTTAGTTTATTATATTGTTGTAAGTTTGTTTATTTTCGATTTTTTAACAACACACGCATCGTTGAAATTTGTTTGAAAGTCAAGAGTCCTACCTATAAACTCTTCCTCCGTCCTCTTGGGTATTCTGTTACTGATCTCTTCCTTCACGTCATCAACCAGTCGGTATATAATATTGTGCAGCTTCACCGGTATGTTCTTCATCTTGGCCTCCGCGGATATAGAGGGAGGACAGTCTACGTTGAACGCGTAGATTGCAGCTTTGAAGACTTGTGCTGTCTGCAAGTGAATAAAATAACGAAACTAAACACCCATGTTTGTGACAGGCACCGTCATAAAAAGTGGGAGCTATATGACACGGATATATTAGAGCTTTCAGAAAAGAATATTCACTGTCTTGACCCAGGTTAGCACGGCCGATTTTTTTTCTGCGGCTAATTTGCGTCATGATGAAGTTTTTAAGGTCACTTAATGGTGCGAGAAAGCAATGGTCAGAATTACACTAGCCCCACACGCAGGGCTGTCTTAAACATATTGGGCGCCGGGGTGCGAAAAACCGTCTGGGGGTCGTTTTTAAGGAGAAGCACCAAGGTAGCCCGCGAAATTCGTGTTATTTCTTGCGTTTTTGTCAGGTTGTATATTTTGTCTTGCAATTGACTTAGAACAGGTTGGACGGGCCTTTCACGCGGCACTGGTAGGGCTTACACGCACCCGTATGTCGGGCGTGGGGCAGGTAAAAATTGTTTAGAGGGTTGTATTGATATAATATAACCCTCAGTTAATATAACCCTATTGATTGAAATTTCATGAAATAGTAATTTTGAATTTTACGGGCTACAAGTAATACAACTTATTAGGTTAGTATAATCCCAAAATGTCAAGATTTCATGAAATAGTCATTCTGTGGGATCTCTTGGTCTTAGAGAGTTGTGTTAATGACTTTAATGATTATAATTCTGTAAATACATATTTGTTAAGGCCGCGAATCATATCAACGTACAACTTAATACTGACCAGCAGATTGCAAAATACGTAAAAAAAAATTGAATTTCGCGGGCTACCCTGGCTTTTTCGCCATAATAAAATACAATGAATCTTGCGTAAAATCTTGGTCAGGGCGTCATAATTTTGTAAACGTCTCTTTTGTAGGAATGCACTATATCGATCATGAGCGAGTTCATACTCCGACTCGCACTTGGCCGATTTTCGGGTGGTTGTGACCTTTTTTGAGGGTTGGATCCGCGCCAGACACGATTAGCTGACAGCATGGTGAGAACAATAATTACGTTTTTACGAGCAGACATACGGAAAAGGACACTGCTGTTAGTTTATGAAAATATTAGCTTACCTCTAAATCATTAGGTGTAACGGGTCCTACACCGAAGTGTACCAGATCGAGCCTCACTGTGTCATGCTCATCATATGTCTCCAAGATGTCTAGAATAGCCTCCACTGAGCCGTCCACATCACCTGGCGAAAACAATTAAGGAAGGTAAATAAAAATAACTCTTGACACGAGGCAATAAGGTATAATTTAGCACAAAATAATGTATCTGTTTCCGTGTCCTTGTCTTATTAGGAGTTATTGGCACTTCGCCGTCGATATGCCGTTTTCATCACGATGCGATGTTTTCCTTCACCGTTTTGAGAACAGTGGTGATGAAATAATTTGCATAAAGTAAAGCGTCCAAGCGTAAGTCGGGACCGGTACCACTGCTCCTGGGCCACCACTTAACCTAAGAGATATCTTATCAGTCGCTCCATGTAAAATACTGGTATTCATCTACAGCCGATTAGACTGGAAGCAGACCTCAAAATAGTTGGGTAAAGGCTAGGCAGATGATGGTAAACAATTATTTATTACTAGCTGCGCCCCGCGGTTTCACCTGCGTAAGTTTAGATCCCGTGGGAATATAGAGATAAAAACTATACTATGTCCTTTCCCGGGACTCAAACTATCTCTATACCAAATTTCATCTAAATCGGTTCAGCGGATTAAGCGTGAAGAGGTAACAGACAGACAGACAGACAACCTTTCGCATTTATAATATTAGTATGGATACTTCACTAAATTGCTCGTTGTACAGGTCACGTATTTACCTTCTAGGATCACATCATCTCTATTGCATTGCTATACTAGTTTGGATAACACGCATATTACAAAGTGGGCTGAGGCACCATGTTATGCGTGTGCCCAGTTATCAAATGTTCGTCTGTTTTATGTTTAAAAGATAGTCAGACAGACACACTTTCGCATTTATAATATTAGTATGGATAAGAGCGATGCGATGCGTTCGTCGGAACGAGAACCGAGTATAATAAAGAAGAAAAGTCGAACTGTACATGATCCCGCGCCGCTCTGACTATTACTACGCGAACGAAGTCACGGGTAGTTTGTTACATGTTACCTTTTACAATGACGCTGAGTGTGGGATGCAAGTCGTTCTGTATCATCTTCTGGCGAGGCCCGTCGGCCCGCAGCTTGTACCTGCCCAGCGCGCGCTTGTGCGCGAGGCGCGCGTGGTACTGTTCCTGATGGACGGCCTCCTTAGCGGCGATGACTTCTTGGTCGGCGGCTTGTTTTTCCTTCATGCGGAGGTTGTGACGCCAGCGCATTACTTCGGCCGCGCGTTTCTGTGGGAGATGTATGGAAGTGAAGCTTTGTGTTGTTTGTTTGTGTTTTGAGGGTTCTGTACTCAGAGGGTAAAAACGGGACCCTATTACTAAGACTCCACTGTCCGTCTGTCTGTCTGTCACCAGGCTGTATCTCATGGACCGTGATAGCTAGACAGTTGAAATTTTCACAGATGACGTATTTCTGTTGCCTACCTAAAAATTGTTAAAAAGTTAAAATTTAAAGGGGTATAAAAGAACAGTTTTTTTTTCGGCATTTTATGCCTTGTGGTACGGAACTCTTCGAGTGCGAGTCCGACTCGCACTTGGCCGCTTTTTTGTTTGTACTTTGCTTTGAATTATACCGCCCAACCTGTGACTTTCAACAACGCAAGAGCTACCAGTTTCGCAGCGTGATTGGTGGCTCGTGGGAACATTTATAAACCTGACCTGTTCACCTGTCTAAAGTTAGTTGCCTACCTAAAAGTTGAACCAGTCTTGGACTGAACTGCATTCTGTAGATGACTACTGGATAGCAATAAGATAAATGTAGAAACGCAGAAAAAAATATACTGCATCTACATCGACTTGGTCTAAAAGCCGTCTCTAAGCATGTTACAATAATTTATAATATTCATCGAATTGAATAAATTCGATTCGATGAAATTACCAAAACGAATATTGAATTAGTGCAGAAAAAAAACATTTTTTTTTCCTTTTTTCTTGTAGCTCAATCCTTCATACTTACATAAAATAAAGTCGCCGAAATGTCTGTACGTGCATTACTTCCGAATGACTGGACCAAATTGGAAAATTCTTTTTTTTTTTGTTTCGGTATTGCTAGGACAAGGTTTGAAAGGATCATGACCGTTGATGTATGGAAATCCGTCTTAAGTTGAAACACAATAAATCTTTATTTATTATAGACTACGGTTTATATACTATTAAATAAAAGTATTTATTTTCACACAAGTATCCGAGTTTTAAAGTAATTAAACAAATTCGGAGATAACCTAAAAATTATGTCTAAACTACTCGCAAGTTATAAAATGACCACAGATCACTCATGTAGGTACAAAACAACAAAGATAGTTAAAAACAAAATAAGAGAACAGCTGCTAATTGAAAAAAAAACGTGAATAATCGTGCTTTTTACTATTTAAGTGGAGAGATTAATCGCGGTGACTATTCTCAATCGACACATACTTAAACAATAATAAACAGTAATGGCGGCTTCCGCAGGCGCCGGCGCTTAGGCATGGCGATCGATTTTTTAATCGATTTTAGAAACTTGAAAACGAGTTCCAATGTTTTTCCTGTGGATTGCAACTTTTAAGTTTTGATACGCAGTTTCTTTGTTCTGTTTTTTGTAACCAACAATATTATTTAATTTATTTTGTATTCGATTATTCATTACATTTGACTAATTATGCTGGTAAAGCTGTCGATGTAGAATAACAGCGGGAACAGATCTATCAGAACTCAATTTATTGCTGAATCGATTCTTTCCTGCGATTCGGATAGATTTAAAAATCGATCTTGTTTAGGAATAATCGTCATCCCTACCGGTACGTCTGTCATCTGCCTTGACAGTTGCATCTGCGTGAGACGAAACACAAAAATAAATATTTTCACAACGGAACTATGAAATACATATACAGTACCTACGTTATAATAATGATATTACTAATTATTTAGCTATTTATGAGTTTAATATAATTTTTGTGATGTTTTTATGTAAAGGCTCATACTTACGTAACTCGTACAAAATGAAATGAAGAGAACGAAACGTCCATCATCACTATACGGAAATGTACCTAGCAATCGTTAATTTACTGTTTATCTTAAAATCATAATTCCGGATACGAAAACAAAATTCCTGAAGTGAAAAGCTTGTAAAAAATAAGCAAGTAATTTGTATATTAATTTGGTTTTCATACGTGCAACTTTCCTAGACTGGTTTTGAACAATCTCCTTTTGAATGCAAGAAAATTTCGGAAATTAAAAAAAAAGAATTGCACCCGTGCGAAGTTGGGGCGGGCCGCTAGTCTATTATGTATATAATATTCATATTATATTTAAAGACTTCGACAACAAACATATAACTCACCTCTGAGCTAACTTCTAGGACCTGGTCTCCTGCTGATGGTAACTCTCGCCAGCCGAGCACAGACACAGGCGTCGATGGCGGCGCCTCTTGCACGGATCTACCATCCGCTGAGTTTAATACTCGTACCTGTAATATAGACAATTCCATTACTCAGCCATTTCCACGAAATTATAAGTACTGTACATTGTACAATGATATGTTTTCTCTCTTACCTTGGCCCAGCCGGTGCCTGCTACAATAACACACCCTCGTCGTAACGTCCCGCGTTGCACTAATACTGTAGCTTGTTTTCTGAAACAAATAAATAGCGTCTTTACAAAGTGTAACACTCAAAGCACTGGCTGCAGGACACAGGTCGATAATGAAATAATAAATAAATAAATACAGTTTGCTGAGCCTTGTAGGTATCTGTCACGGGTACACCTACCTATTTAATTTGCATTTTAGTTTTCGGCAAGTTTCATTACGTGTCTTGCAACTTTTCCGTGCAACGAATTCCATGCGAAATTCTGTTTAATATCTTGCAAAACAAGTAACTTTACCTATTATTAAAACTTTACACAAGCAAAAAAATACTGTATCAAGACGGAATGCCTGAGGCATTTTCTACTAGTCAACCATTGGGTGATGCAGAGACAAAACATGCCAGGTGCGAAATTAAGGATATATCTAGATATTATATCGGTCGAAAATAACAATTTATTTTCAAAGGTAGACCGACCACTCAGGCACTCACCCAGTCCTGGGATCCAGTTGAGCTTCAATAACGACCCCCTCGACATATCCTCCCGGGTCTGCCTTCAGCTCCATCAGCTGAGCTTGCAACGTTAGCGCCTCCACCAGTGTGTCGAGGTTCTGTTTCTTCAACGCTGATACGGGTATAGCCTGGATGTCACCGCCTAACGCTTCGCAGACAATTCCGTGGGTAGCCAGAGAACGCATTGTGTCGTCCTGTGAAGGGTTTGGGGGTGAGATTTATTTTTTTGACTGGTTTTTGGTTAGGGACCGAGAAAACGACACCTGATTCAACAAAAATAAAAGGGAACTGGTAGTGCCATCGCGCAGTTCACATAAATATTAAAATCTGTAGGATGCAACAGCACAATCAGTCTACAATCATCCCACTGCTGGGACACAGGCCTCCTCTTTTGGGAGGGAGTGGGCTGTAATGTACCACGTGGGCCCAACTGGTAGAAGTCACATGTCTTAAAATTTTTGGTTCTAGGACATGCCGGTTTCCTCGCGATGTTTTCCTTCACCGCACGCGGCTTTTGAGAGCAGTGGTGATGAAATAATTTACACAAAGTAAAGCCTGCCTGGGTTTGAATCCACGACCTACAAATCGTTAGTCGGGGCACTGGTGCAACAGCGATGTTCTTAAATCGTAAAACAGTCATAGAGGCGTATTATCTGCAGTGAGCGCGTTTTTAGTTGTAGATACTTCGGGTTTATTCTAAAGAGATGGACAACATACCACGGCCATGGATGGGTATGGTAAAATCGACAATTTGGATCGGTAAACACGGACATTTACAGTAGGTACTTAGCTAACGAAGTTAAACCTAGCGTAAGCTAGGAAAGTTTGCAATGGGCATCCCCGTTTTCAACTTTCCTATGAAAAATGTGTACTTCTGTAAGTAGGTCTTTTAAGACACACGTCAATATTTAAAGCTAGACGACGCGCGGCGCGCGTCGCCAGCGTTTCCTAGCTGTCTGATCCCTGAGAAGAAATGCTGAAACAAAAACAGAGGTGATGGACTCTTTTCAAGTCCGAACATTATGTTATTAGGATTTTATGTGAGACAAAAATGTAGGGCCATGTCTGGAAGGGTTGATTTGTCCCAACAAACGGCATGCATGCATCAGTCATCGTGTAGCTCAACCCTATTTTAGGGAGCTCAACAACCCGTCACACGACGCTACCAGATCTGCAGGACATTTGCGGAGGCCATATACAAAATACTCACTTATAAATTCATGTATATAATCTAGCCGGCATTCTCAGTCGTGTTGTGGCTCAACTAGGCCAAACTCCATATTTATTCAAATGTGAACTAACATACTATAGACTGAGTTGTTTGATTCACATGTTAAAGGGCTTACATGACCTAAAGCGCGGTCACTGTCGGACTGCATAGAAAAGAAAGAGAAGCGCGATGACACAACGCTTGTAATTTATTGCAAAATATGAAGCAATTATTTGATTACAAAAAATATATTGTTTGGACCAAAAAATGAAAACACTAATGTTTTAGTATGTTGCTTGTAGAAAAATCTGCCAAAAAATCAGAATGATTGTATGTATATTAGTGTGGATTTTATTGTAAAAAGAAAGTTTTAGAGGTATCTTCAGGATTTTTTCTATCGTATCAAATTAGTTGTATTATGTTTTCAACACACTATCTATATCCTGAAGAATATCGTATAATGATTCAGCATTTTGATTTGCTTGCATTCATGATGACGTGATGTGTCTTAATTAGACGCAACCTTTTCTTAGCCAAAGCGTAATTATGTATTAGTCATTATGTAAACGAATCATTAATACTATGCATGCTCGGTATTGCACGTGATTGTGATGCGCACTGACGATAAACAGTTCGTTATAACTTGAGGATGATTGTAGTTGTGATGGAATTTGCATACACGTGCGATGAATGAATTTCCAGTACGACTTGTTGGGATGAACAATAGAAGTCTAAAGGTAAACGTACAACTGCACATTGCAGCAGATATTTTTCACAAGTGGGAAGTGGTAACTCCAGCCTGGTAAAGTGGGATTAAGCCGACGGAACGGCAGCAGGGTGTGGATGTGGAGCTATGTCGCAAACTATGCTCCAATTCCTATCCTGCCCTCATCATCTGCCTAGCCTTTTCCCAACTATGTTGGGGTCGGCTTCCAGTCTAACCGGATGTAGCTGAGTACCACTATTTTACATGGAGCGACTGCCTATCTGACCTCCACAAGCCAGTTACTGGGTAATACCGGTAATACGATACCCCTTGGTAAGACTGGTTGTCAGACTTTCGGGCTTCTGACGACCCGTAACGACTGTCAAAGATCCATGAATGACGGCCGGGACCAACGGCTTAACGTGCTTTCCGAGGCACGGCGGGGTTTCGGTATGTAAAGATGGTCACCCATCCACAGACCAACCGCGGCAAGTGTAGCTTAACCTGATCGATCGGCCTGTGCTGCTGTTATTATTTAGCCACGGGCCCCCCCGTGTCTTTAAACATGCAGTCAAAGTGACCTCTGCGCTGCCACCGACAACACCGTAAAAGTGGCGAAGTTTTGGGCCAACAAGATTTTATATACAGTCGTGCCAGCGACACGAAGAAGAAGAATAACCAGCAGATATTTTATTAGATAAAACAATCTGTGTCCGCGACTTTACTCGCGTAGATAACGGAATAACATAAATGTGTCTCTTCACTAATTCTTTTTTTATCTAAAGTAAAAGTAGCCTCAGTTACACCTTATAACATCAGCTATCTCCTAGTGAAAGTGCCGTCAAAATCGATCCAGCCGTTTCAGAGATTAGCAGGAACAAATAGACAGACGGACAGACATACAAACTGCCAAAGGAGGAGGGAAATTCTGGGCCCAGCAGTTAACTAGTTGAAATGTGTATTAAAAAAACCGTTATATTTTTCTAAAGTAAACCACTAAATATAGTACCATGTTTATATCTAGGAAGCGAGAAAAGTTAAATTAAATCATGAAACTAAATAATCGATTAAACACAACTGAATTCTTAATAATCGATACCAAATAAATCGCTAAAATCACAGAATATGTATGAAAGTCGAGTGACAAATGTTTATCAATCGTTTCGTGGTATCGATTCATGGCGAATCGAGTTCCTTTACTTTTTCTTCAGTTAGCAACACTGGTCACCGACTGACAGTGACAGGATAAAACCGGTACTCGTTTGTTTTCTTTCGTTCTGAGTGCGTACGTATTTTCCATGTTTTATTGTTTAACCCCACGACCTCGGCTTTGCATATTATAAAGGACTATTCGACGGATGCACTCCATGCATAAAACCATTACAGGCCTCCTTTACGAACCGTATACACAAATCTGGCAATGGACTATTGAGGGCCATATACGAGGTAAACTATTTCTTCGTATATGGCAATTAATATTCCAGCGGCAATAACACTTATCTATTCCTTTGTTGTTGTGTTGTTTTTAATCATTTTTAATTTTTGATATAATTTATAATTTTTTATTGTAATTTGTAATCTGGTTAAATTTTATATGGGTGTATACTTGAAATAAATGATTTGATTTGATTTTTTAAAAGTATTTCAATACTCAGAGAGCAAAACCAGATTAAGGAACTGTCTGATGTTATTTTCTGTGAGTCTGAGATTAAAACAAAGCGAAAAGCGTTTTAACGTAAAGATAACATAGAAATATAAAAAGAGGCATACCTACAATGTTCACACCTGGCTTGTCGATTTTGTTGATCGCCACCAGTATTGGAACTGAAACAAGAAATAAAAGATGAGGAATTTCTTTAAACACTAATGCAGTATCTGCTTCTGAACTTTTCTATGTGTAGAGCGAATCAGAGATAAACAGTAAAGATCTTGATCGATTGTCCTGAGTTATTCATTCCTTTTTCTTCTTCTAACTACAGGCAAAACTCATAATATGTACATGGTCCGAGCGAGTAAGGACTTTAATATTCTTTGCAAAGAGTTCTCATTTGACCCATTTACTACCAAAACCTGTTCTGCACGCACTCGGCTGAACGCTGACTTTTTTAAAAGTGCTTAGTGCTTATATATTGTAACGAGTCTTTTAAGCCCGTTACATGATAGCGCCTTCTTTGCTTTAATTTGTAGGCAACATGGTGTTGCCATGTAAAAATTCATTTTTTGGTTGAATCGGAATCGTGTACTGGTCACACTGATTTTTTCTTTTGATGCTGTCAGTTGATTTTGACAGGTTCACTTTCCGACTCAAGCTTTGCATGGAATGGAGTAATTTCAGGGCTCCGAAATAAATCTTGAAGGAGTAATTTCAGGGCTCCGAAATAAATCTTGAAGTATTAACTTCAGATGGACGGCATCTAGTCCCCATTATGTGGTAGCCGATTTGCCCTTGCCGGATCCTGATCGGATAGCCCATATTTTTTATAAAGGTAGGTAAAATTCTTCGTGGTTTCATATTCACGTTGTCGCGTGGCTATTTTGATGGCAGACGTTAATAGTTTCCGATATTTGTTTCAGGATCTTTTAAACCTTATATATTTTGGATTAATTCATCTACTGATGACAGCATTTTTTTTGATAAGAGACGGTGAGTTAATTTGTATTTGGTCATAACCATTTCGATCGCCATTTTTATCAACGCTGGATATCAGCTAACAGCTATTCATGTTTGATTTCAGCCGCGAGTCGTTTCTTCTTTCTTTTTCTTTTACAACTTAAGTTTGAAAGCTAGCCCCTATCAGCATATTTCATGGACCGCCTTTGACGTCTCCGCGAAGATCAAAATCACCAAGATGAGCGTGGTTTGCTCTTTCGGTTGTTAGTTTATTCGACGGAACGTGGTATGGTTTATAATACATATATTGACAAAAGTGCAATAATGACAGGACAAAAATTAATTTCTATTCCATCTTAGTTTTACACCTTAGAATTGTTAATATTAGAAAGGAATTTTCTTGTATATTGAAACCAGCAGCCTACGGGCAATAAAATCGTTCAATAACTTTTATGTCGATTTTTATTGATACTCCCCGCTTGAAGATTAAAGGTTTCCAATTCCCGCAGGTTAGTCTATCCTTGGCATAGTTTTGTGTACTCCTGGCGCCCGAATTATCACTTCTACTTATTGTTTATTTATTTGGAGTACCACACACATTCATAATACACATTTTTTAATAACATCCATTCATATTCTTTTTTTATTATTACAATATGTATTCTTTTCTATCGTGCTTGTCAGTGATCCTAAGATGTCTACAACATGTTCTGTTTTTACCCGTATGTCTCATATATAATTGTTATGCTTCTGTTATAGCTGTTGGTTCTCCTATAAATAAATAAATAAAATATTATTCCACGACTTTCTGTGGAATTTGCTTTAAACTTCACGATTTTCACTTTTCGGTGTCTAGAATCCGTTAATTTACTACCACTGGTCTCTATATGTATAACGACACGACGCCAACGGTAACATGTTCAGACACCTCTTATGTCATCACGAGAATAGTCTGCTAAGGCAGCCGACACTGACCGTTGGCCTCCCGCGCCATGCGGATAGACTCCAGCGTCTGCTCCATGACGCCGTCGTCGGCCGCCACCACCAGCACCACGACGTCGGTGGCGAGCGCGCCGCGCGCGCGCATGGCGCTGAAGGCCGCGTGGCCCGGCGTGTCCAGGAACGTTACCTTGTCGCCGGATGCTAGTTGGACTGGAGAAAAGAGATTGAAAGAATGAAAAAGTTTTTATTGCGACTCGTACAGGATGATCACACATTAAACACAGTCAAACTCAAAAATAAAAATCCAAAATATATATATTTTTTAACGTAACAAAAGAAAAATGAATCAAAAAGTCCTATACAAGGCCAAAAGGCTCCTATCTCAGCATGATGCTGCGACATTTAAAAAATAAATGTCGCAGCGCTGGTATTCAGATACTGATAGGGCCCGCTGTGATGTCATCGGCAGTTGAGTTGAGATTGAGATGTTATAGGTTTTCTAAAGACAGAAGATTAAAATATGTAACTGCAGTGGGACAGTTGACGGTACCCTAGGGTCCTTTGGAAGGCGTACGAGGGACCGAAACCAATTCGCAGAGGCCCATTAGACTCTTTTAATTAAATGATAACTAAGCTAGTCTCAGTTTTTCTCTCATTTCAATAATTCGATTTACATGCCTACACAGATATACCAAGAAAGGTCATGCAAAATACAACCTCAAAGTCCTTTAATGCTTGCAGAAGCGCCGCGGTCTGTTTGATATGAGCTGAGTCATTGAAGTACTGAATAAGGTGTAAATTTAATAACTGAAAGCCAATTCCCGTAATTAAAAACATTAAAAAACTAGTCGCAATCTCATTTCAGTGATAATCAATGTCAAAAACTTGTCAAAAATGTAGGAAAATTAGAAGTATTTTTGACTGATTGAGACTGAGATCAGACTGTGAACGTTCTTAAAATGACAGAAATTGCCCCTTGATCTCTGAAAGACGGAACGTACAGCAAATGAACATTAGATTACCTTCAAAAGCGCCTATATGCTGCGTGATCCCTCCAAACTCCTCATCAACAACGGCCGTGTCTCTCAAAGCATCTAACAGCGTAGTCTTGCCGTGGTCGACATGACCCATCACACAGACCACGGGCGGGCGAGACCGGAGCGCTTCCGGGGGCGCGGGGGGAGCTGGTACTGCGTCTTTGTTCTAGGATCATTAATAGTTACTGATTTATATTACAATATGAACTTTATTTACATTGCATTGTTCAAATTTGAGTGAAAGCATGGAATCAGCAACAACCAGGATTAGGATCATTAATAGTTACTGATTTACATTGCAATTTGAACTTTATTTACATTAAATTGTTCAAATTTGAGTAAAAGCATGGAATCTAACAATGTTGTCTCTCCATGGTATACGTGACCCATACCAGTCAACCAGCGGGTGAGGGCAGAGCGCTTCCGGGGCGCGGTGGGAGCTGGTACTGCAACTTTATTCTAGGATAATAAGGAGTTGGTGACTTGATGCTATATTTTATATTGATTTTGACGCATTTATGGTTGTATTATACATTGCAATTAAATTTGAACTTTACTTCTATTGTATAGAGTGCAAATTTGAGTGAGAGCAAGGAATAAAAAGCCCGTTGGGCGAAATCTTGTGAGTTTGCTGTCAATTGCCTTGATGTTCTCCAGAAATGAAATCAAGGCTTGATTTGATTCTGCTCAGAAGATTTGAAATACATGTGTGTCAGTCTGCAATGTAGACAACACAGTCATCATTTATTTGGTGTACATAATAAAAAATATTCTATTCTATCAGGACCTACAAAACCATAAACAAAATATCTGACTTACTTCTACTTCTTCCAACTCCTGATCAGGTTTAGGAATGATCTTGAACCTGCAGCCAGAAATTTTGACAATGTCTCTGATGATCTGAGGGTTGTGTATCACAGTCTTCTCTGTGTAGTCGACGTCTGAGTTCTTGTCTGCAAACTCTAGAGATTTCAGCACATGATCTAAAACAAAAAAGTTGTTGGTTAGTAACTAAGAGAGAAAATGATAGTAATAATTATTTAAGAAGTTGCAATAATATCGGACGGTAACCAATCAGTTCACATTTAAAGTGAAAGCTCGAGAACACATACATGACACAAGAAGTTGGCACATTCACCTCGAAATTAAGTTTTTGCAGGTTTTCTTGTTGATCTTTCATAAATTTTTATTTTTTGTTTATGTATTTATTCTTATATTCTAGTTATAAATATTTTCTAAGTTGTTTTCTGTTATTGCACCTACTGTGTATTATCTCTGCATCACCCTAAGGTAGACTGGTAGAAAATGCCAAAGGCATTACGTCCGCCTTTGTACAGTTTTTACTTGTGCATAAAGTTATAATAAATAAATAAAAAATAATATCAGTGAAAATACAAAATAAACATTTTTAAAATGTTTTTTATAATTTTAAATTAATTTTGTTTCTATTCTAAAACACATATTTTATGTTACAGCTTGGTTAATAGTGTATTTTTTTTTTATTTATTAGTCTGCCGAAAATTGTGCAAACTTCTTATTTTTTGTGTCACTGGCACAAGTTATTAAAATTTTGTTGGCCTAAACCCTACTTTGGCTGGATGTTTTGCGGCAAATAGGGCAGGATAGGAGGTAGAGCACAGTTTGTGACACAGCTCCACATCCACACCCCGCTGCTGTTCTATTTTTCACACAGGTTTTATGTTACACTGATGATCACTCACCTGATTTAATGTGTCATAAACGTTAACAGTTACAGAAACTTAACAAATTGATACTTAAGTCAACCATGTGCACATAAATGATACTTACCCACATCTTTGTTGAGGACAGTGGCTATTTCCTGAACAGTCATGTTCCGCCATATTCCGATCACTTCTGCACCTTTTGGAGAATACCTGATTGATTGCCTGCCTTTGCTTTCAGCTTCCTGTACAAAAGAATAAACATAAGAACATCAAAAATGAATAGATATTTATTTGAAATAAGAATTTGAGATAATTTTCAAATTATGGAACAACAAACTGAATGTCTTACTTAACAAAGTTCAAATTCCATTGCAACCAAAAACTTATAAGTATAGAATAGAATACTCTTTATTATATACCATATTAGGATCTTGTTCTTGTTACAAATGGTCACTTAAAAATCAACTTAGAATACATTTACCTAAAGTAACTAATTAAGTGGTGATGGGATGCAAATTATCAGAGATTATTAGCACTGCTATACTGCCGTGCTAAGCTCAAAAGCAGTACCTCAAAAATTTGTAAAGTTGATTTTTGTGGCATCGGATAGCTTAAAGAAATATGCATCCAATGAGCTAAGCCAAATAGCGGTATCTTAATAAAAAAAAGTCCTTAGAAAAGTGTTCCCTATCTCAGCTTTAACTCAAATCACTGAGAGAAAAAAAGCAAAACTTCAATTTTCTCGAAACTAGCTTTTCCTGAGATATCGCTTTTGCGTTTAGCATGGCAGTATAGTACTTTTATTATAATGACTTATTTTGTAAGAAAAGATATAAAAAATCATTTAGAATCCATCCTAATGCATTCTGTTTTTGCAGTATAATAATAACCAGCCTGGGTTGTCCCACTACAGAGCAAAGATCTCTTTCCTTTTTCCACTCAACTCGATCCTGAGCTGATATGGGAATGGACCAATCCAGATGTACAGTAGTTATTCAGTAACAATAACTGGCCATAGTAAAATCATAACTTGTGGCAATTTTACATAAAATAGCTTCCTCTCACAAACTGGAACACATTCCTGGAAACTCAACACCTGCCTGCCAGCTTCATGGTGTTGACTGTGACATTACAGAAGTTTAAAAGTGTTTTTTATAATAGTAGGTTATCAGCAAAGTACCTTTTCATCGTGCGATCTCCTTTTCTTGCAGCAGATGTATGATATTGAAAGCTGTCTAGCCCATTGGTGACTATTGTTTAATGGAACTTTCTTGAACCCATATACTTGAGAAACAAATTCATTTTTAATTATTTTGATTGGTAATCTGAAAAACGAAAGGATTTCTAATGTAAAATGCATACATTATAGTATTTTTATTAGAGAATTCTATTGTGCACTATAGATGTTTTAGTTTTGTATTATTACTGACACAAACTGTAAAATAATATTCTTACCTTCTAAATAGGAAACTTTTGTACATTTTTCCTGTTAGAAAATACAGGACTTAAGTCATGAAACAAACGGTAAAAAGGGATTCAAGTTATCAAAAACGTTATGTCATAAAGTTTCAAGGTTATGAAGTACTAGGCTTTATTTTAGCTTTTGTTTCAGTTTATGTTGTATTCATATCGCTTTGTTCTCAAGAGTAACAAGTTAGCGAAATTTAACATTTAATAATAAATTGCGAAACATAACATAACCTCTACACATGACTTTGACAGCACTCAACAAAAGAGAAAGACAAGAAAAGAAAAGACACGCGTTTTGTTCGTACACTGGCGGGTAGAACGTGCCGGCCGGGTTGCTAGACGTTTTGTTCGACGCAAACACAAAAGGCACAGCAGACAGAAAATAAGAAATAATTTTTTTTTTTTACTTTATTTAGTCATACATGTCTATCAAAAGTAAACGACTCACAAAACGACCCAAACAATACATACAACGCAACCTAGGAACCTAATTCATCAAATCGTAGTGTGATCTTTTTTAAGATGAAAATTGAATTCATCATAATCTGCCTAGCCTTTCCCATGTTGGGGTCGGCTTCCACTTCCAGTCTAACCAGATGCAGCTGAGTGAGTATCAGTATTTTACGTGGAGCGACTGCCTGTTTAAATACAAAACCTTTGTGAAACATCGTGTAAAACCTGTCTTACACACAACCTGTTTATTTTATTTGATTTTGAATGAGGGTTGGAACCAAAAATGAAATCCATAAACAATATCCGATAAAACTCATTTAAAAAAGTTAATCATAGACAAATACTATTTATGTCCGCCATTCATTCTTTTGAGTTGCTTTTTCGTTTTACGATTCCCGAGAGCACGATTTGTCATCGAGATCTACGCAACACCATCGCGTAATTAATTAACCTACGTAGAAGCAGTTGAAACAATAAACTCCACGCGTTTAGGCATCACAGCCACCAGTGTAGTGTATCAGCCATCTGACGTGATCATACCGTGAGATCGTATCTACCAGTGATGCTTTTGCTCGCCTTTTACGTTATCGGTTGCGACGTGCGTTCGAGTGCCTGATGGTGTGGAAACTATGTGCGATTAACTTAATAGTAAAAGAGGACTCAGTATGGGGGCGTTTTTGAATAAGCCCGAGACTAAGAAATACAACGAGAATGGGGAAGGGAATGGTCTTCGCTATGGCGTGGCGTCGATGCAGGGTTGGCGCGTTGAGATGGAGGATGCGCATCACGCGCAGCTAACTCTGAATGGTACTCTATCGGACTGGTCTTATTTCGCGGTGTTTGACGGGCATGCGGGAGCGCGGGTGTCGGCGCACTGCGCGGAGAATCTCCTCGAGTGTATCCTTCAGACGGAAGAGTTCCGGCGCGAGGATGTAGCCGAGGCGATTCGCGCTGGTTTCCTGGACCTGGACAAGAAGATGCGTGAGTTGCCGGAGCTGTGCAACGGCGAGGAGAAGTCTGGCTCGACGGCCGTGTGCGCGTTTGTGTCACCCAAGCAGATCTACATAGCGAACTGCGGCGACTCGCGCGCAGTGCTCGCTCGCAACGGCGTGCCGATCTTCGCGACGCGAGACCACAAACCGGAGTTACCATCCGAGAAGACACGTATTGTTCAAGCTGGTGGTTCTGTCATGATTCAACGTGTGAACGGGAGCTTAGCTGTGTCTAGGGCACTGGGCGATTATGAGTATAAGAAGGTGATGAACCGTGGGCCGTGCGAGCAGCTTGTGTCCCCGGAGCCTGAGGTTTCTGTTCACGAGCGGAATGAGGTGGAGGATGAGTTCATGGTGCTGGCCTGCGATGGTGTGTGGGACGTGATGAGCAATGAGGCACTGTGTGCGTACATACACTCACTGCTCCAGCTGACGGATGACCTTGTGGCCGTCACCAACCAGGTCATCGATACCTGCCTTTATAAGGTATGTTCAATGTGGTACAGTAGTCAGTTGTTATTTCAGCATGCTATTTTTGAACCTCATCTTTAAAGTGAATATTAATAGATCATAGGTACGCACCTGTTATGAAAATAAAACAGGTGATCACTTCCTTCATTTTGTTTTGTTTTTCTAAAAGTTGCTAATTTAATTATACTTTACATAATACTAACTGGCAGGAAAACAACAGGCATGGATATGTTAGAAATAAAAACAATGTTTTTTTTTGTTCACATAGTTGAATTATTTACACAAATAGATGTTTGGATTACCTCATTTTTTCTGAAGTGATGTGGCTTGTTTTTATTTTGAAGCTAAACAAGTGTGGTATCAGGTAAACACCCATTGATCAACTGCCTTCGCAACCCTCAATGAAATGCCTTAAATGATGCGATCTGCTCAACCATAGGACAGTTTTCCATTCTACATCGGGCAGCTAAACAGTTAAACTAAAAAAGGGCTTATTGTTGACAACTTGGTTGATGTTTTTTTTTTGCTTTATCTCGGTGGGGGGTATGAAATGTTTTTTAATCACAATGTTCTGTTGTGGAACATGTGTTAATAACCAATAAGGTAATTGTTCTAATTATATTTTGTGAAACAAGCCATTGTACAATCTTGTTTATTAAAGAATTTGGTAAGTTTTGTAGTTAGCCTGATATTTAGTTTGTGTCTTTTTCAAAATACTGCAACTTTGTATTAAATTATGCATATTTCACAAAATTAATAATAGTAAAATATTTTAAAAAATGGAAAGAAGAAAGGACATAGTTTTTACTGATTATTTATCATTATTTTCCTATCAACAAATTTCTACAAAAGTAGAGGATGATTGAATTGAAGGTTCTGATCATTCCTACATATATTTAGTAACATTTAACATTTCATTTATAATGCCAACATTCAGGGAAGTAGGATAATTCTAAAGTTTCTCAAAAATATAGTTTCCTTATTTTAATATTCCAATTTGATCATGTGAAATGTCTTCGCTCTGTAGTCAACTTATGATATTTTCAGTTACTGGTTTATAAATTGCTTTAATTACGTCAATACTATGTATCATTCACATACAACAATGTAAAATTTACAGTGTTGTATGTGAATGATATGTAAAATTGACATTTACAGTGTAAATGTATTATTGTTCATTGTTGTTGCAACATATAGGAGAAAATGTGACCACAAATTTCATCTATGGCATGGATTTGGTTGCCTAATCAGCAGGGTGCTTCTGTATTGATGTAAAGTGAACTAATTTGAGTTTCTGAGTTCTAAAAGTGTCTCATAACCTAGACATAAATTGTAGGACTTCCAGTCCATAGAGCAATGTCCTCTCACACAGATCGCTGTCACATATTTGCATGAATGTTGAGTGCATAATGTCAATAAATAAAGACATACCTCACTGCAGTTACAGTATATATAAGTAGGTATATGTTCATTATATCACATACCTTCATAGTCTTCACTATGAAGGTATGACTAGACTACAACTTTTAGGAAATACTAAATACCCCTAGGGACACTTGGCAATTTCCCCTAGGGCCATTGCCATTGTGCATGCCAGCCCGACAAGTCATCTATCTCATACATTACCCAGAATTCTCATCCACGCTTCTCATTTACAGGGCAGCAAAGACAACATGAGCATCGTTCTGGTGGTGTTCCCTTCGGCGCCGAAACCGAACGCTGAGGCCCAGCGCGCCGACCGGGAACTCGACGAGACGCTCCGACAGAGGCTCACAGGTTGCTATCATTCACTATTGCATGCCTGCTCACACAAACACAGAGACAGACAAAGGACTGACAATCATATCGACGGACAGAATGACAGTAGGAGTGAGTCTAGCGACGCTAGGGCGTAAGCACTAAGTTGAGAGCATGCGACAGCCCGGGGTTTTAGGTACAGCACGAATTAGGCTTTATGATCACAATAGTCCGACAAAAACCCAATAAGCTGATCCAATGACTACTGTTCGGGAGTCGTGACCTAATCGATGATGTAAACTCCATTAATTTGCTTATAATTAATAATTATAAATACGCCAAACGTGACGGAATAGTCTCTCAATTTTATTGAGGAAGAGCTGAGTAGTGAGTTCTGCTTAGGAATAATTATGCAAGGAAAAAAGAGTAACTCCTGCCTATTTCTTAACTCTTAACACACTCCCGCGCTGTCGCAATGTAGCTATACGTACAGTCAATCAATATTTTTACGAAGGGGATCAGACATACCTATTCTGTGCTAAAAAGGGCCTTAATTGACAATTTGGTAAGTTATTAAGACTAGAAATTTTTGGGAAGAATTTAGAGATAGGATTATTACCTAATTGGTATTTTTATATATTATCTAAAATTAACCTTTTTTATTCCTAAACAATTTACGTATTGCCGTAATGCCATATCTGCCAAAATAAGTTAGTAATTATTTTAGCAAAATTTAGCTTTAGGTAAAAATTTATTAGTACAAATTGGTACATTGTTAAGTTTATTTTAACGTATAATGTGATGCTAACTTAAGACTTGATGGGATACAAAATTAGCACAATATGGTGTAAAAAAAGACGTGTTCATATTTTTTGAACAATTAATATTAGACTTATGGAATATTGACGAGACTAAAAAATAATTATGGTTTTAATATACGTATCTTGTTGCTTCTTATTTATTATGTAAATATTTTACATGATATGCCTACATGCTACTGGAATTAAATCTCACCCTGAGTTCTAGTTGAATAGCAATAACCTTCGAATGCTTCGCCGTGCCATCTTCGAGTCATTTAAGTAATTAATACATTGCTGTGTTTCAACATTACCTAATCAATTCGTAATAGGATAATTCTTCTTCATATAAGGGCAAGTAAAAAGTTTTATTTATAGCTTAATTAGCTATTTCATGCAATTGTCAACTGATACGTAACTAATCTTTTAAGATAATTAAAAATAGGTTCATCCGCCCTAAAGCGCTTCATCCACAAAAATCAAAATTGACATAGAGCAGGCAAATCAGCCTAGATTTACTGCCTATGTAATTTTTATTATAATTTTAATTCTATGTAACATCGTTTCATCTACTTAGGACGAGGCGGATAGATTTATTTCCTAGACAATTGATTAGTTTTAGGGCTGATTTTTCCAACGCCAGATAACTTTATCGGAGGAATAATTTTGAATTGTTGACAGTTCTTCCACACAGAATCTGTCAGACGTCAAATCAACACGAATAAGAATCTGTCGATTGGAAAAATCCGCCATTAAAAGAATACAAGAATTACCACCTAGTTAAGTTCTTCGAATACGTATATTACTTCGTGGTACGAAGTTCGCAGATTGTTATCACAGGTATGATATCACAATCATAGTATATTTACTATCAGAGGATGACATCATTTATTTAGGTTATGTGCACACTACGCTGGGCTGGTCATGCGCACTGATCACCGCGTGATATTTTGAAAATAATTTATCTAACAACCTATCTTCTTCTGGCATAATTTTCCTCCTTCTGTTATCATGAAAACAGTTCCTTAAATTATCGAGGAAAATATTATTTTAATCAGCGACTATTTATCTCAAATCATAATTATGTAAAGGGCTCAATGTATGATGAAGTCATTAAGTTAATGATCAATTCAACGAAATGATGATGAATCGGATGGTAATAAAATTGCCTTAATTCTTCGCTAACTCACCGGTTATTTTAAGCGTTGTTTGTCAATTGAGAGTCTACATTATGCAGCATGAGACATTTTACGGTGCACGTGTGTCGCTCCTAACGTGTTTTGATTTCAATTTCAACCGCAATCTGAAAATGAAAAACACTGCGTAATGTGCACGGACCTTTACAATATTTTATTTACACAATAGCTCCATTTGATGAGGGGATTCCATGTGAATTTAAAGGCAGTAATTAAAGTTGTCTATCTAGTTTTATTTAGTTAGCTTAAAGATGTTATACCTCGCAATATTATATTTCCTATACAGCGTGGCAGTGATATCGACGCGCAACCTGAGGGGCAATTCTACTAATTTTAACAACGTTCACAGTCTGATCTCAGTCTCAATATGTCAAAAAATACTTCAAATTTCCCTACATTTTGACAAGATTTTGACATTTCTTTGTCGCTGAGATGAGACTGCGACTAGATTTTGAACGTTTTAAATTACGAGAATTGGCCTTCTGTTACCATGATTTCAGTACCAGCACACCAAGCTACCCGAAACTGTCAAATTTTCCTAGTCAGCTTTAAACCTTATGCTTTAGCGATTAAGTTGAATATCTATTAAAGAAATTTGACAGGTGTAACTTGATGTGCTGGCGTCTACGCGTCTGTACATGATTCTGGAATACCCCGCGTTGAATATTTTCGTCGTTTATTTAAAAAATAATTAGCTGTTTATAATATTTCTACTCTATGGGTCTAGGATCGTGTGTGTGCGTTTCATGCTTTTAGCTGGCGCGTCGATATCCCTGCCCCTGTGTTTTAATTTTCAAGTACAAATTTTTGTGATATTAAAATATCAAATCTGAGTTTATGGCGTTGGTTGTTACACCACGAATATATTCTGATTATTCTGTTTCAATTTGGCACTCAACACAAGTCGCTCATACAAGAGTACATGATGATTATTGTAAATTATGATTTCATAGTTCATACGTCGATTAGATTGCCAAAGCCAATGCTTCCATGTTATTATGTTCGACATCACGAACAGAATACTAATGAGCTATTATTATTATCAATACAAACAATAAAATCTAAGTAACTTGCGTGGATAAGGTTCCAGTTTATAAGTGAATAAGAAATATTAAATTATTTTACATACAAAAGACAAACCTTGGCATGAATTAAATTTTCTAAAATGTTTTTCTAGATTTCAGCGTTATCTAAAATAGTCTTTATTTGGTTTCATACCATTATCATGTTGAAATGAACATTCAATCAATGACTCACACTTTTAAAGAGTCTTGTTAAAGAAAACTCCCTAATAGACTTCCTAACGAATTTAAAGGGACTAAACACCAAACTACTTAGAGTATAACATAAACCAGTTTACAAAGTACCCCAGTCATATTAGTAAGCAAATCTGCATTCGCTAGTCAAAAGTTTAAATATACCAGGTGTGGAAATCCTTCGCGTATTGCAGGAATACTAATAAAGCTTAGCATCAGTGAACAGTTATACTGTCCAGACAGTCTATGACACGTGTCCAGCTATGTCTGAAGACACTTAAATAAATAATGAGCGTATGAATCTACAGAATAATAATGGACCAACTTTTAATTGTGGAACGTTTGGCGGAGATTTGATTGGTCGTTGCTTGGTTCGGGTAATAACGACTTTTGACAGTACAGAGAACATAGGGCCAGCGCGTACTAGATACTTTATAGGACCGGCATAGTTTGACGATTGTATGCCTGTAATTTTAAATTAAAAGTAATATCGCGCTTCCCAGTAAAGCTTTACAATAAGTCCCTCGTGTGCGCTTAGACTGTCTTCGACCATACATTTGCATGATTCAAGAATGTGATATCGATTAGTATTCATTACATTCTTTAGATATTAAGAATATCTTTTTGGATATTTTCAAGTCCTATAAGCCTGACCTCATTGTAACATTTCTATCCTATTAGTTATACTGCCTATACCGATTTTATTATACTTAAGTAGTCCAATTATATTCTTGCCATTATTCTATTATCCTTTATTATTTAGAACTTAGCAAACGTAATACAGGTATTACTACTGTACATATTAAAAATAAGTTTCTCATTATTTAGATTAATCAAAAATATTAGTTAGTCTTTGTCTGCTTAGACATTGTCCCGTTTGTATTTTTTTGTTTGTTTTTTTTTTCTTTTTTTTTAGTTAAATGTTTATTATTTAGTAAGTAGTCTTATTGTAATAATAAGTAAACGTCTAGCGAGAGCTAAAGCAATAAAGCGATTTTCTTCCAAAGTATAGATTGAAAATCAAGACATTCGAAATGGTGGCCTGTGTTTGTATTGTGAAATATTTTTAACCGACTTCCAAAAAGGAGGAGGTTATATGTTCGACTTTATGTGTGTTCACCGATTTCTCCGTGAATTATGTACTTATTTAATTTTTTTTAATAATTATAATTATACTTTAAAAGAAAATTGCTTTTGAATAATTATACGGTATATTTATACAAACAATTACAAGTGACTATGTCACTCCTTACCGAAAAAATATTATCAATTATTATCATTAATGGTACTCATAATTTATTAAACGTCTATCTTTACTGCGATAAATGTTACCAGTTTATGGCTTTATTTATTACACAAAGTGTATTTTATTTTTTGTTATTTTACTTAGAGTTTTATTATATTATTTATTTAACAAATTGTCTATGTAATTATATGTCAATACTCACAGATGCACCGCATCAGCAATGAAGGCTTATCAAAAATAAAATTTGCACACATTTTGCACAGATATTAAGATATTTTTCCCTTAAAATTTTCCTTGTCTATCTGAGTTTTACTCGCGTGTGCCAAAACTCGTTCTCTACCTTGATTTTACATGTTGTTTGCCCAGTCTATTGAATTGCGTTCAACGCTTCACTACTGTCCATTTTGATTGACCTGTTGTTGTGACGACGACGGACACATTTCTCTAAACCTTGGCCCCGTATTGGGCAACTAACTAGTGAAGTGTGCCAGTAAATAGATCAAGCAATATAGCGTCTTCTTCTGCGCTATTTAAATAGGTACTTAAACGTTTTGAAAAGTCTTCAATTTATAGCTTAGCTTTTAAGTATTTTTTTTTGTTTTACAAGCTATTTAACTACAATGTACTTAATCGAATTTGTGTGTTTTTTTTCTATGTAAAAAACTAACATTTGTGATATTAACATTTTAATTCTAAAGTTTACTAAAACTTTTATAATACCTAATAATTAATCCTTTTACAAAATTTTTACTAACTTGTATTGTGAGACTAAAAATCGCGCTAAAATTATATTGTCTAAAAATTTGTTACCCTGTTTTCTAATATTAAAGTATTTTTGAAAAATGATATGTTTAGTTTCATTGCTTTAGTCCTGACCCTGATCATGTCATTGTTCCATAAAGTTTAAAATGAAAAATTTAGCTTTTTTTTTCAAATGGAAGGGTTAAAGCAATGAAATGCGTGCGTGTAGTATGGCGGCCTAGCCTCGTGTGACGGCTGCAGTTAAAGACCGTAGGTTTATAAGATTGGAAGCCGTAATAGTGCACTGTAATCTCGTTGGTCTTGACTGTTATCGATTATGTAGTGCATGCTATAAATGTTCATGAAATAGTATTAATAGTATTTGAATGACGAGATTGTTTGTGCGATAATATTAAACTCGAGAATCATTAAAACACGATAAGTAACAGTTCCTCAAGTAAAGTAAGATAGGGTTATTCTTTCAAAAATATATTTTAACTAGCAGTGCCCCGCGGTTTCACCCGCATAAGTGTCGATCCCGTGGGAATATCGGGATAAAAACTACCCTATGTCCTATCCCGGGACTCAAACTATCTTTATATCAAATTTCATCTAAATCGGTTCAGCGGTTTAAGCGTGAAGAGGTAACAGACAGACACACTTTCGCATTCATAATATTAATTATGGATTAGTATGAATGTTTTTAAATTCATTTAACATTAACCAAATTCCTAATTAAACAATCAAAGATATGCTTCTTACAACACCTGAAACATGCTTTTAAAAATGTTATTGGATTTACAAATATGATGATACAGGCTGGCAACAGTGTTAACCCATGACAAATTAATACAAGATTTCCTATTGGTCAAGATGGACAGTATAGCAAACCTTTGTGTCATTTTATTTATTTTACTAACATAATGTAAAATCTTAAACAGTCTCGTGTCATTAGCTCCTATTGCCTGCACATCATAAAGTACGGATCTATTCACGTGAAGCCGATTCGACCTCTATAGACAAGAAAGGGTAAAGATATTGATTGGTCACTGATTTAGTTCTTACAATAGATAGTTTTGCAGTAAGCAAACAATATTATTGAAGTCTTTTGTTTTTGGATCGGAACTGTAGAATGTCCAGTTTTAAGAGGAGTCTTGAGTAGAAATTAATAATAATAAAATTTATCAAAAAATATTGAGACTAACGTTAAATACAGTTTTTCTTAAATCTATGTCATGTTCACCCATGATTTGTGCCTGAACTAGGTGATCCTGTGTTTCAGGCGATTGGAGGTAACATTAATTGATAAAATAATCACATAATTATCATATTTATGTTATTGGTACTTATGTAAAAAGGTTATAAAATTATATATTAAAATAAAAATAGAATTATACATATAATACGAACAACAATCACTTACCGTACTTACTGTTATTACTTTAGCAGAAGTAATAAATTCTATGTTGTATCATCATAGGACATAGTTTGGAGAGCCTCCATAGGGATTTTCTTGCAGTTACTATGATTTAAACACGCCTAGTTATTTTTTTCCCAAGATTCTAGTGCGGTTTTCTGCATCTTAAATACGTAACTCACTATCAATCTCAATCTGAATAATTCCGAAAGATATTGCTAATACATTGCTTCATATGTTCTAAAAATGTGTCAGCTCAACGACGTAAATAACGCAATGAATGTTGTTGAACTGTCAAAATGAAAGCTATTGCTACTGTTAGTGGTTTACAATGCGTGCCACGAAAGAAGAGACTTGACACACCACGTGGTTTGACATGCGCAGTACACGATTTTAGGTATCTTTAGCGGTATGAGGTCTGAGTGCGGGACGGGACCGGACGTCATAGGGGCGGCGGAAAGAGCGCGGGAGGCGGGGTCAAGTCTCATCTTTCGTGGCACGCATTGTACGCAATTACCCCGCTGATCGTTCAAGATCGAGGCTAGTTTAGGCTACCGCTAACAATAAAAGTAGGTAACACTTTCAAGTCGGGAAAGTTAGGGAAAATTAATGAACCTTCATTTAAAATAAGGCTATTCTAGTAATTATAGCCGTCGGTGAACTATCCTAGGAATTGCAATTAGTTAATTCATAGATGCAATAGATATTTAGGAATAACCAACTCGATTGAGTATTTCTCATTTCCATAAATAGTTCCATACCAATAACAATCAATATAAACATAGATTAAAAATATGTTGTCTACGTGCTTATAACGCAGTCTGCTTATTTATGATTTTCGTGTGATAAATTGGCAGGTAAAGCGATAAAAAAATATGATTTCCGTTATTTGTATTGCTCAATTTCACGATAAAGGCAAGTTTTTAAACAATAGCAACTTTCTTGAAAATAATTTTTCTAACTACTGGTAACTCTTTATTGCTACACTACAGTTTATGATGTAGAAGAGTAGAGATATATTCTAAATTCTGCTTCTATATGGGCTACCTATCCAGGTTTTTACAATATGATTAGTGATGCTATATATATTATAATCATTAGAGCTTATGTAAATATGTACTGCATATCTCCATCTTCCGATCATCATAATCAGCTTAGAATGTTCCCATTACTGGGATGCAGGCCTCCTCTCTGGTGAGAGGGAGTGGGCCGTAATCCACCAAGCCGGCCCAGTTCGGGTTGGCAGATGTCAGATGTCTTCGAATGTTTTGGTTCTAGAACATCTTTCTATAATACATTTTATTTTCTTAATCTGTATCTTTCTTCAGTCAAAAATACTACCTAGTTCGTCTGTGAATTTTTCTTAGTATTTAAAGTAGTGGATTTTGATGATGTCTTGAGATAAGTTAATGAGAATAATCAGTATTTAATGACATCACCCGCGTGGGTCGCTAGTTTATTATAACTAGCGTCTATTTTTTATGAATATATTGATAACTTTTACATCGTCATGCCATTATTGGGTGAGTTGCAATTTAACCGATAGCACATAGAGATAGATAGCTAGGTTACACAACATTTAAAAAACGTAAATAGGTGTGTACAAAATGTTATCTTTTTCTGAAGTCTTTATTTTGTACTGCCCTTGACATTGCCCTTACCAAAAGTCAAGGTCAGCTTGTCAACGTCAAGATGTACAGTCAAATAAAGAAATAAGTATACAGGCAACTACAACACTACAAGGTTCTTTTAGCGCGTGAGCAAAATCGAAACTAACGCTAACATCTTGTTTTGTCAATAAAATTTCTGTGATATTTCACAAATATTTACCAACAACGCCCTATCAATGTCATCCAGGCGCCAAAAAATCCTTGACTCCTTTTAAACAATGTTTTAGGTGTTCTAAGTAAGCAAGTATTTTACATCGTGCTTTTTAAGTGTGTACCTATCAAGTTTTAAAAGTTATCACGCATACAATAAAGTAGTGAGAAGATGAATACTTTTGCCTGCATACCTAGCTCTTTGTTTGACTGTACTGAGAAATGTGTCTGCAGTGGTACGTTTAGGTTGCGTGTTGAGCGTCTATATACCAGATGTATGATCAGAATATAAACTGAGCAGCATTTTAGCGTACCCCTAGTTTTGTAATAAAATGTCGTGGTTGCGATGTGGCTTATGGCCCTGTAATACTCCTTTTGGGGTTACTCTAGCAAAGTATTCTTGAAACTTTCAAGAATACTTTGCTAGAGTACCATTCTTCAGTTTCTTTGAATGCAAATTTGATTCAATAGTACTATGTGGGTTGTCAGCATAATTTTAAGCGATGTCAAAGTTCACGACGAAAATAATAGAAATGGTTCAGAAGAGTTTTTGAGGAATTCAGCTTCAAAATCAAAGTTCTAAACATCTTTGACTTGTAGAAACAAAATTAATGAATGCGTAAATAAACATGCGAAAAAATAAAAATGCGAAAATAAATATGCGTGTATAAAAAGATCAAATCCGCTTTTAGGTGTGTTCGAATTTAGGCCAATTGTTAACCCTAAAGTAGTATACATAAATCAGAGGTCAGGAAATGCAGTTGACTCTAGCACGAGTATATCAGACTTCAGCTTTTCAATTTAAGGTGTAAAGATGGCTCACTGACCTTGTGCATGTGGGCGGAGCTAAACGCCCTACTCCCGAATACGTAAAATGTGTGCGGTGGCGCGCGACACTAAAACTATGATCAAAGAATATGAAGAGGCGCAGACATGCCGCACGTAGGTCGCCATTTTTGCCTACGATTCCAGAAGGGAATGGCGGATGCAAGGCTGATATATTTTGTACTAGCTGTTAATCGTCCGTGTGGAATTTAACAAAAAAGTTATTGTTGAGTTCGCAGAGTTTACGATAACTTATTAAGGCGCTGTACTTAGTCAAAATAGGCTTCACAAAACAATATTTTAGCCAAATGTATACATTTTAGAACAGCAAAAAAAAATTTTAATCTTGATCATATTTATGAGTGGACCATTGTGTTCAAAACACGTTTTCGGTAAATTTTCTCGATAGAAAAAAATCATAAAATAACCATTAAAATTGAAATCGTTGCAATTGTAATTGTGTTATTTATAAACAAATCTTGATAAAATTAATAACAGTGATGTATAATAATAAAGGGAACTGTTGTTTTTATTTATCGATTGTAATAAGATATTTGTAAGGATTAATTGTATTTAATGATAAATAACTCGAACGAAACGTTGCGCCATCGCGGCGTCTTTTTAGCTTCTCTTTCATTTCTACGCGGAGCGACAGTGAGTCTTGTTTTTTAGTTAGGTACTTATACTCTAAGGGAGGGGTGAGACAGTACTTTTTAGTTAGGTACTTATACTCTATGGGAGGGTATAAGTACCCAACTAAAAAGCAGTGACTAGACATGGGTCGTACTTGCAAAATCGCGTACCAGGGCTTACAAGTACTTACGACTTCTTTAAGAAACCACGTCCTAAAACTAGATCTCGGGATACTTTCAAGTATTTTCTATCTGCATAGGAAATTGAACCTTAACTGTATACAAATAAGGAGCAAAATCACTTTTACAAATAAATACGTACTTATAGAGTATAGACGATTAAAGTTTCTACTACTGTTCCAACCAAGAGCCCTGTTGGAAAAAAAAAACTTGCATAGGAAATGGAACTCTGAATTCTTACTTATGGAGCACGATCGCGTTTAGGCATGGGTCGTACTTGCAAAATCGAGTACCAGAGCTACAAAGTACGTCCACCTTAAAAAACCATAGCTCGAGATACTATCAAGTATTTTCTATCTGCATCGAAAATTGATCCATGACTTCATACAAATAAGAAATACAATCGCGTATTCAAAAGCCCTGTTGGTAGTAAAAATACTTGCATAGGAAATTGACCCGTTACCTTCTATGAATAAGGAGCATAATCGCGTTTACAATTAATATTTTCACAAACCATTAAAGTAAAAATACTTTCATACGAAATTGTTCCGTAGACTCTAATTGATAAGGAGCATGATCGCATTTCCGAAAACTGACGCGGTTGGGTACCTATGTAGTTGAGCGAGTAGCCGTATTTAAAATACTTTGAAGTCTTGCAATTATTTCGGGTCGGTACCAGTGTACGTACTTTGGTATCTGTTTGTTGATGAAAGCTGTTTATTATACATATTTTATTTTATGATTAGTTTTTTCTAAGTAATGTTGTTGGTGTAAATGTTTGTACTGTTTCGGTTCTACTCATAAGTTGTATAAATAAGCAATCAGTGTATAAAAAATGGTCAACAAGAAAATAAACGGAAGGCAATAAAGAGATCTTATTCGACGAAACAAATTGTAACGTAAGTAGGTAGGTACCTACTTTTTTGTACACACCATATTTTGTTTGTATAGATTATCTATAGACGCGTAATTTCGACATACATTGCAACAGCTCGATTGGTCTAGTGGTCTCGTGCGTCACTATAGTTTTCTGTATCAGTCACTAATGTCCGGGTTCAAATCCAAACTTTTTACATATTCTTTTTGTTGATTTTCTTATTTGATATGTTTTTTTAATTATTATTTTACTTTTTGCCGATTTTCTTGTTTGAAAATTTTCAGACTATATTATTATTGCTTATACTCTTTTGTAACACACTGTAGGTATATTATTTTTCTTCCGAATCAAGCTTGGTGGACGTTTTTATTTTATTTTTATTATATTACTCTAGATTTTGAAGAAAAATAACTATAAGAATAAAAATGATTGTTTTTATTATAATAACAATTACTTATTGAATTATTTTAAAAATAAGAAAATAAAAATATGCACATTATAATTAAAAAATAACAAAACAAAATAATGATAAGCACATTATAATAAAAAAATAACACAAAAAGAGGTATGCGTCTACTGAGATTCGAACCTGGTGATTACGCAGTGAGAATCCGGACAATAGAGCGCGGAGGCAATCGTGCATCTTATTCGAGTCGCGAAATTACGCTTCTAAATATAATGGAAGTCGCTCATCGACAAAATTCGCGCGGTGCACCCCGCCGTAGGCGGGGACTATTCGTATCCCACTTACATAAAAGTAAACTCAAATACATAAAAGTCGTCTATTCACCGCCACGTAAAGAAATACCTATGCTAATTTTAATGAAATTCTTCTAATATTTCTCCATTTAGTTCTTTTTGATCGTTTTTGCATTTTTAGTTTAATTATTATTTATTTTTAGTTTTTCGTATTAGCCTTTTTTATATACAATATTTGGTGAACGATTTCCTTGGGCTAAAACAAAAACACTATATTATTTATTCAATCAATTTCATTGGAGATTAAGGAATCTTCACGTCTTCTAGTTTTAGGATCCACTTATATAAAAAAAAAACTAAACTCCGTTTCTTTATTATGATTTATTTACATTTGGTTAAGTACCTAAATAAACGTAGTATACAACCTCCCTATTTGAATCGGATAAATATTCAATATTTAATTTCATAGGTTTTAATTTTTTTTCGTGGGAACCTAGTTTCTTTTTTTTTCTAAAATAAAAGTGCCTAAGTTACTCCTTATTCACCTATCTGCTAGTGAAAGTCCCAGTCACAGAAATAAATCCGCACAAGAATATGAGAAGGTAGTAATCAATAAACTCAGTAATGCAAATACTCGTAGATTGACAACTAAGAACGCTCATTTTTTATAAATTATGGTGTTTGAAAACATTTTTTTTTATTGTGGGTAAGTAGTTATTTTCTAAACAGTCAAAATAAAATGGCCTGAAGCGGTTGTTTTAATATTACAAACAGACACTCCAATTTTATTTATTTGTACCTATAGATAGATAGATACTTATTAGTCCACTCAACGAATAACCCAAAAAGAGGTGTAGAGTGCGTGAGCTGGGCCCTGAGCCATTTCTTCAGAAAGTTGCTCAGAGTGCTTAGGGAGTAAACATACTAAAAGTCCCCGCGTCTAGGAGGTGAGCCGGAGTGGAGGGTATAAAAATTCCCACTTTTGAGTTTTTCGCTAATATCTATAAAACGGTGCGTCGTCGTAGAGAAAACGTATTTTTCTTGACTTGCTTTGCTTTGGCATTTTTATTTATTTACAAATTATATTTACAAAATAAACAAAAACAGTATTTAGAAATGGCACCACTAATAAAGCGTCCACGCGGACAATAGAAATGGGCCCTCTGCAGCGAGCTAATCTATAAACGCATACTGATACAATTCGTTCATAAATATTTGCACTAACACAGCCAAACGCGCGTAGTCGATCGATAGCCGGGGCGGAGCAGCGAGCGACACAGCCACCCCGTCTCAGTGCTAACGCACGACTGCCGCCTGCGCCCGCGCAGAGCACCTCTGAACCTATATCTCAAAGTGGGGCATTGTCTTTGCAACTGTTGATTGATTTAAAAACGCTATTTCAAATATGTAGTACCTCTAACCAGCAATTTTTCAGTGTAAAAATATTTCCAAACATCAAAGCCGTTTAGAAGTTATAAGCAAATGTTAGCCAAAATAGCGTTTAGGTAAATATTTTTTTAAGGCAAAAGTATTAGCCTTATGAAAAAACCCTGTTTCAAAAATGCAGTACATGAATCTATAGCAAACATATATTTTTTACAGACCTTCTAACCAAACCGTTAATGAGTTATAAGCTTCATAAAGTGACCGTGTTACGGTACTAAACGAGAGTAAGGCCCTTAATTATATCGTGTCTCGTGTTTATGCTAACAACATTAGTTTCATAGTTAGGTCAAGACAATGTCAGCTCTCGTAAATATAGACAGGAAATATGAAGCATGTGCCAGATTATGTTTTAATTAACATTATAATTCTGTTAACACAATAATAAAATGTGCATTGACTTAAAAAAATAAAGGAAAGATTGTGTTAGTTATTTTGATCACTTATGCATAGCGTCAAGCGACAGTTATGAACTTCTTGTGAATATGTCTGTTTAACAATAGGGCTTTTTTCCCCCACATTGTATTACTGACAAATTCCTATTCGGTCATGTACGGTAGGACATTATTTTCGCTTACTGAGATCTAAGACATAATATATCTGGCTTGATAGGCTTTTCATAACTACTCTTCTTCAAAAAACTGATGACACATATTTTTGTATAAAAATATCAAACATTAGTGACCCATTATTGTGTAGGGCAAAGGCATCTTCTCAATTCTCATGCAGAGAAGGCATTGATCACCACGCTTGTTCAAGGCTGATTGACGATTTAAGTTCAGCCAACACTAACAATGGAGGTTTTCGTGAAAATTTACGACACCAGTTGGCACCACTTTGACAATAGGTCTTCCATTTCGACAATGAATATAAAAATATGATGTCGTTCATCATTCGATTCATTCATTCGTTCATCATTCCGTCATGACTAAAGAAAATATAGGCTCTTTAACAGATGTCTGGACCTGACGTGTCAGTGCTGCCACCTGGCGAACGTCATTTCAGAAAACCCTCATTGCAATGCCTTTCATTTTGACAATTCGACAACATTCATTGCGTTATTTATGCTATCGAGCAGATGAATTTTTCAAACACTAATGCAGGCTTAGGAGTTTCTACCAAAATCCTTTGGATTGTAAAAGAAAGTGTTACGCAATTGGGGTGTGGGTTTCCTCACGATGTTTTCTTTCATCAATGGCTAATCTTAACGTGACGTTTATTACACAGCGTTGATCGAGCGCAGTGCCGGGAACGAGGAGCGCGAGGACTCGTCGAGTCACTTCTCGTGGGTGCTGAAGCAACTCGTGCAGGAGAACATACAAGGCCTGCCGCCCGGTGGGGGGCTTGCTGCCAAGTAAGTGTACCGAATTTTTTATTTATGTGTGGTATCTCGTAGGTAAGATACTCCGCTTGGGGCGTCGCTGGGTGAGGGCTGCAAGGATCAGGTTGGATCGAATTTATAAGATCCCCTTTTTAGATGGGATCTGCAACCTGCAACGACAACACATAACCCTTTGAATAAGACCCTTGACAAAACTGCTGACTGGTGGTGCGTCAACAACCGACAGAGTGAATCTTTTTGGATTTTGGAAACCTGGATGCCAAGTGCCGTTAGGCGTTCGGTAGTGCAGTTGATAGCTGAAGGCTCTGGCCAAATGTGTTGTCTGTTGATTGTCAAAATATTAATAAAGGACCGATGTTTGAGTTACCCAATAACCTTAGAAACCCGAAATCCTATGATAATGATACCATAATTACAAATACCATTAGAGCAGTTCTAAAATGAAACTTTTCCATTCCAGGCAATCGTTACTGGACAAAATATACAGGGAGTTCTATCCGGAACATCCCGACAGCTCGGAGACGTTCGACTGTCAGACCGAACTGGCCGACGCGTTCAGCGCAAACTAACGCTATACATTACGTTACACTAACACATACGGGACGCGATCGTACACTAGCCCTGTGCAAGCGCCGATGGAACGCTAACTAAGAGACAGTAGCGTGGAATGTCGAATTCCAATCGTTTGAACAGTTTGGTAAGTAACTTTAGGAATCTTTCTTTTTTATACTAGTGACACTCGCTAAATTAATTGTAATTTTGACATATCAAACCAAAGCTAAGTTTCAAATTAAAAGTATGGAAAATGCCTGGGAAGAGTTGTTCTCAGCTTCGGATTTTAAAGTGTGTTCACTCGCTAAGTGTGCGGTTTCGTCCCAAAATTAGCTGAATAGAATACATCATACTAGTACAAATCGAATGGAGTTGCAGTTACATTACTTCAGAATTTTGAACGTTGGTAACATTTCATTTTGTACATAACTGTCTCGAATGTCGGGTAATGTAGTTGGAATTTTGTTTGATTCAGGCAATAATTGGTGCTTCGGCTGTGTTGATGCGTCGGTTTAAAAATCCCCTGATATGGTCCTGTCATTATTGCCCTCAATCGCTGTATATTGTCTTCTAGAGAGAACGCAACACCTTCCTCTAGTTGCCATTACATTCTAATTGTTCACTTAGAATAAATAATAGTAATAATATTTGAGTCCTTTCATGATAATCATGATGTATTCTAATAAGCTGACAACTCGACAGAGCCGAAGCAAGTTCGAATCCTAAAATGCATATAATACTATGTAATACTCTATAGGCTGTGGTATGGCCTTCCGAATAAATGTTTACTATAAACCTATATCGTTCAGCCTCACCACAGCCCCACTTGTATCACACGGCACAAAATTTCCTTATTTCCAGCCATGTTTAATGTAACCCTACCGGATTGAAATGAAATGCCCATCCCCTTCAACTTTTATTTGTATAGCAACCATTTTATTTTGTCGTGTTACAATTTTATTTTTTGTAGCTTAGATAGTTTTGTTTTGTGTTAACATTGGCCATTCGTGAATGTCATAATATTAGATGTATAATATTAGATATTCGATTGGATGTAATAGAAAGTCTATGATAATATTTACTTGTATGAGCGGTTAAATTCTATAGTTTATGTTCCCGCGTTTAACATTTTTGTTAAGAATTTTTTATACAGATGTTTTACCTAAACTGGCTTAGTGTTTAGAGAAAATAATTTGTTAGTAGCAAAATCTTCTTAAAATGAGTGTTAAGCCTGTAATAGCAGATTCAAATGGCCAGTTGGATTAAGTGTAATCTTACGTTCCGTTCCACATGAAAGCCTAAGAAAATTGATTTCTCAATTCTATTAATAAATATCTAGTTTCCTTTTTGTACATATTTTTTTCTTTATTACAACAAACATAGTCATTATCCAAAACGTCAAAGTAACATATTGATTTAAAAAAATATAAACTAGCGTTATTAATTGGGAATTGGAATATGGGGTAATATTAATTGTTAGTTTTTTTATTTCTTAAAAATTATTGTACTTCGTTTCGTGTTACAGAAAAGATGAAATTAGATTTAATCGCTTTTTAAAAGTAACGCGTTATCGAAAGATGTATTGGGTATGCTTTTAAATTTTTGCTTCGTACTTAGATGAAAAAAAAGTAACTAATCTGTTGATACGCGTAGTGTCTGTGGCCGTACAATATACAAATTAGACCGAATTCCATTTTGTCATAATTATAATGTTGTTACCAAATTCTATGTGTACTATTCATTTCTGATATTCACCTCTTGTAAATAAAAGAGAATAGAAAAGATACTTTTGTACCTGTTTGTGCGGTTTAGCGTGTTACTAACTAATTGTGAGGAGTTTATCGTGTCAGCGCTCTTGGAAATACATATACCATCTTCAAATATACTTCTACATTCATTATTTTAGTCTGCTTCTTCATGTGAAGTCACTAAGCATTTTTCAATTTATGCCGTGTACAAATCGATTACAGAATTAACAGTATGTTTGATATAATTTTAGAAATAATGACAGTTCTACATAAAAATTAAACATGGTGTATGTATTTTCAGCGCCTGATATAATAATGTAACTAAATAGTTTTTACTGAACAAAAATATTTCAAAGGTTTTCAAATGTGACGTAGGAGACATTGTTTTAGTATGTAACGATTGAAGTAATAATAACCAATTATAATATTATATTATGTTTCTATTTACAAATGGAACTTGAACAACCCTTTAGAAATTACTTTGTCTTTCCTCCTAATAACGCTTGACATTTTTGTAGTTGAGGCAGTTAAAAACCTTGAGTTCATTTGTAAATTCGAACGATCTTATTGAAAATTCAAACCATATCTAAATTAGTTTAATATATTAGAAAATAAAGTGCAGAACATGTTTCCTAGATATTAAAATAATTATTATCTATTTTATTGGTGGTAGCAAAGCTATTGCGATTTTTATTATTATTTTAATCTTGTGCAAGACAGCACAATACGTATTTTTTTCTTACTATAGTCAGTCACTTTGTCGAGGACGTAGATCCCGCACTAATATAGCTTACTTCGGGTGAATAATATACCGTGTTATGCTGCCTTGCGTTAGCGTTTGATTCGCCATGACCCCAAAATTGTCAGTTACAATTGCTTCCATCATAATTATTTTCTATATTTTTTACCCCAAAAAATATACCTCAAATAAATACACTTTTTAACCCATTGTCGAGGATCAAAACGTTGCGTTCTTCTTTTGTTTACGGAAGGTCATATTCATTGTGTTTTGTACAACCGTGTTTAGATTTGAATGCTAATTCATAAATGTGCCTTTGACGCTAGTTTATCGAATATCTCGTCGAGATGTTAAGGTTGTCAACATGTCACATAAATGTGACGTTGGTGTCATGGGCCCTCTCCTGTTCCTTATTATGTGAAGGTTCCGTTCGACTTGATTATCCATACATCTCTTAATTAAACCAAATATTAATATTAGACAGTGGGTTTTGAATCGTATTTTTGATGTCCTTCCGGGACGAGTATGTAGGTTTTATGTCTGGTTGTTTCTTTTTTAAATTTTGCTTTCGGACGAAAGTCTACATCTCACAAAGTGTGTCTCGTTATTTTCTAGTAGACGCTTGAACAATAAATACCTGTACCTTGACAAAATATTTTTTTATTTTTCTTTTATTATGGTTTTATTAGGTCCCGTTTTTGTTGTTAGCGTTTTACGATGTAGTTATTAATTGTCGGCTGTATAACACATAAGAACTTGCAAACAATATAATTGATCATTACCTTCTGGAAAAGTTGTGTTCATTAAAATGTCAAAATTTGATGGACGCACAACCTACAAATAACGTCTACCCTCCCTTAATTATTTGGCGAAATATATGTTTAAATATTTATTACGCAAATAATTTGGCATAGACAATATAAAGCTTACATAACTGTGTATATTAAGTCGGCTCGAAAGGTGTAATTTGTATGATATTAAAGTTTACAGTGTCATTATGGGATATTTTTAAAATAAATTCTAAACTATCTACACATCCACACTTTCGGAGTATAGTAGTGTTTAGGTTATATGAAAATAAATATTTATAATATGTGAATTTGTGTTTGAAAACTGCCGGTCGATTCTGTAAAAATCTCACCATGAAAACTTAGGTGAAATGAGTTTGTTTTTGCTAGGAATTGACACTATTGACAGCTCACTCCACGCTCACTTCATCTAAGTTTTCATGGTGAGATTTTTACAGACTAGCACTGCTGTACTTAATTAGTTTTTAAAGGACGTATTCCAACTTAGCGTGACGATAGCTAAAATAACACGAAAAAATAATATCCTTTTATATTCCAATTAATTATTCATCGTCTTGGGACGATAATTCCCGTTTTTGTACACCTGACAACGTTTAAATGCAAAATTTCAGGATGATCGGTTCCGTGGTTTAGGCTTGAATAGGTAACGAAACAAACTTACTAGGTATCGCATTTTACAATATTAGTTAGGATACATAATTAAATCGTAAGTGAAAACTGTACATTGAATATTAAAAGTAATTGCTACGAGGTCTGGAAACGATTTTAATGCCGAAAATATAGGTTTTAGATTTTTTGTCTGTTTGCCTGAATGTATGTTACAGCATCACACAAATAATACCGGATAGATTATATTAAAATTTTGCATAGATATTTGCTATAAGTCTAGTCAGTCTATCCATACTAATATTATAAATTCGAAAGTAACTCTGTCTGTCTGTCTGTATGTTACCTTTTCACGCCGCAACCACTGAACGGATTTCGATAAAATTTGGCAGAGAGATAGATTGCATCCCGGGGAAGGACATAGGATAGTTTTTATCCCGATATTCCCCCTGGATCGACACTTATGCGGGTGAATCCGCGGGGCGCTGCTAGTAGGCTATAAATTGTCACGCTATTTGCTATGGGGATGACCAATATTGCTGATGTTCGTATTCTTCTATAGTTTACCGCAAATAGTAAAAATTTGAGCAAAAAGGTTCGAATATTGTAGATACTAGTTACTTTAACTTTTTAAGCGATTATCGTCACGCTATACCTTTATGGAGCTAAGCAGTCAATCATGATATATATGAGAACGGTTATTTTTGTCAACTTTCAAATAAGCATTAATAAGCTAAAATAGCTTAGCGGTTCGGCGACTGCTTTGCAAACCTTAGTTCGATTCCCAACAGTTGATAATTACAGTGTGAGTCTTCATAATGTGCACCTATCGAAATCAGGGAAACTAAGCTTAATTTTATCGACCTTTAGGAGCCGAGCAAAATAAAAAGTCAGAAAGAACGCTAAGCAAAAACGAGTTATAGCGCGGGCAGGCGATGCGATGCGACGGGGTGGGTCGGAGTAACAAGAAATTTCACGCGGACGAAGTCGCGGGCAGAAGCTATAATATTATAAATTCGAAAGTAATTGTCTGTCTGTCAGTCTGTATATGTATTACCTTTTCACGCCTAAACCACTGAACGGATTTCGATAAAATTTAGCAGAGAGACAGATTGCATTCCGGGGAAAGACATAGGATAGTTTTTATCGACATACCTTGCGGGCGAAGCCGCGGGCGCAAGCTAGTTTTAGTATATTAGTGGTGCCTTACAACTTCTACGCGAATGATGTCGCGGGCAAAAGTTAGTGCAAAATGTTATGCGCAAGCGCTTCTTTAAATGAAACAGCAAATACGTATTAACTAAAAAGCAAATTTAATCAAAAATAATTTTGCTAATCCTAATTTAGCACATTCTGTATCCAAAAAGGTAAAATAAAAAAATCGTCGTAGAATTTAACATTTAACGTGTAACCTACCCACTACTCCATATAAAGTCGTTTTAACAAAATATCTATGAAACTTAGCCGCTTCCAAAGTTGCAAGCATTGCTGTTTTGCGCAAATATAGACCAACCAAGTTTTCTGTAAGTACACGAATAAATAAAAAAAAATGTATGTTAGCCAATTATTTTGAGGGAAAAATGCAGTTTTCAACAAAAGGGGACGTCTGTTTCCCGGTATAGCTGCCAGTGGTCACGAAGCTCGCCTTGTATTTTGTAACAGCAACATCACTCCACTCATTGCAACTTCATTAGCTACTAGTAGATAACATTAGTAGTAATGTGCCATTGTGTCGACGACGACCTGACAATCTATGCTTTGTTGGTACGCGGCCTGTTCGTAGGAAGTATCGTAATGTTCGGGCTTCCGACCCGTCATCAGGTTTGCCTTCCAAGCACGTCTTTCCTCGATGGCTTTCTGTAGATAATGTCAACATAAAAATGATTATAAACAGTCCAGACGATTATCAAGATCAATATATTTCGGCTCTTTTGGTCTGAAATAACCGAAATTCTGAAACGACACTTTATAGGAAGAAGTTTCTAATAGTCTCCCTTCAAAAGCAAAAGGCAAATACTATCATAATCTGGAATTACTTTAGTCAAAACTCACATCCTTTCGTTTCTTTTTGATATCAAGGCGGTACTTCTCAGCATTCTTCCTCATGTTACGGAGATCTGCAGCGCTCGCCTCGAATCTAAAACATACCTTTACGGTCAGAAATAGGTGAAGAAAGTCATTATTAACCAAGTTGAACGCCGTACAACAGAAACAATTAAAAAGCTGCATGCTAACTACTTGCGTACGTCTTGTTGCTTAGATGTTTGAAATAATCAATCTGAAAGTAATCAAACATGTACGGACGCCAGCACATCAACCTACTAAAAACTGTCAGATTTCTTTAATAGATTTTCAACTTTATCGCTAAAGCATAAGGTTCAAAGTGGATTGGGAAAATCTGACAGATTGTGGTAGGTTGATGTGCTGGCGTCTGTACAACAAGATGTAGGCAAGCTAAAAAAAAAATGGATTCAACGTGACGCTTTACGGCGTTTGGTCCTAGTATATTTTCTGTTTGCATTGATGTCAGCTATCTATTTATATAGTTACTTAAGAATGCGTGGCCGCCATTTTAAAAAATAAAACTCAAAATAATCGAAATGGCGCGACTGTCGGTATGCTACGCTCCATATAAAAATATTCAATCCCCTTTCTTATCTGCCCGTCGACAGCTAAGAACACCAACTTATTTTTACGGTCGATACAAACAATACTGTGCAATTGTGCATGGGTACCTAAATATGCATCCCAACTACGGAACCCTTCACTATGCGTGGACCGACCGGTTTTTGAAATTCAGTCGCATTGTAGAACTTTTTAGAAATTAAGCTGATGCTGTCAACAGTGGCGTGCATTGCTGATAGGCATTTAAGCAGTGCCTACCTCGATAAATCACCATAAACTTGTCTATTATATTTTAGTGTGTATGCCCCATAGTTAAGTACTCACAAAATTATCATACTTAACAAAAAACAAAATGTTCATACAAACACGCGCGGCAGGTAGGCAGTCGCCAGACGGCCTACTCGGCTCCCGTATTATTCGCACATTTCAAACTCAAACTCAAAGCATTTATTTCAATTAAACCATTTACAGGCACTTTTGAATTGTCAAGAAGTCGGTCAGTCAGAAAATATGAAGCTAGTTGCCCATTCCAAAGAGTAGGTACCTATGGAGAAGAACGGGCAAGAAACTCCATGGACACTCTTTTTAAATCATATTTTACAAAAATATTAGTTACATCATTACTTTTGATATTAAAATTATATAATGTGAGAACGATGTAAAAAATTAAAAAAGACGTACGCGTTAAAAGCGTCCAGAGTACAAGAAATAGTACTTAACTAACAACAATCCAAAATTAAAATAATTAAAAATAAGCCGAGGCAGCTAAGTGATGACCAGCCCCAACTGACGGCGCCCGTTCACGAACATGACGCATAAATCAGCACCATTCAGCTCAACCATTTTGAAGGGAGCTAAATGATCCAACACACACGCCACCGTCAGCGAGACATTTGAGTGAGCATGACACACCATCAGCTGCCAGGGCACATTCGAGTCAATGAAAGACATATTATTACCCGGTAAATGGTAGCTATAGGGTACATAGAACTCACATCTGTGCTATGCAATTATACAAAACAAAGGAAATTGATTTTATACAATGCAAAGATAGTCTTACAATCTTCAGCAGCTCCAACAGTATTTTCATGTGTTAATCAATTAGTTGTGGTTGTGGAGCAGGACCAGCATTGAGCCAGGCATTTTTATCAGCAATGTAATCCCCTAACTTATAATATGCCTGACTGCATAGTGTGCGTTTTATACAAGACTTGAATTTTGTCTCATTCAGTTGAAGAATGTGGGGAGGTATTTTATTATAGGTAACATTTTAAACAGTACCCCATAAAAGATGAGTCTACTTTAGCCAGTCTGAAACCTGGTTGAACTAATAGGTCCCTATTTCTAGTACTATAATTATGTCTTTCACCTCTTTTACTAAAAAGATGTAAATTTTTCCTTACATACATGATGTTTTCATAGATGTATTGACAAGGTACCGTCATGATGTTAATTTCCTTAAACCGTTCCCTTAGAGAATCGCGCCTGCGGAGATTATATATGGCTCTGATAGCTCTTTTCTGCAGAATAAAAATAGAATCGATGTCTGCAGCCCGTCCCCAAAGTAAAATACCGTAAGACATGATACTATGAAAATAACTAAAATAGACTAGTCTCGCGGTATCTACATCAGTAAATTGACGGATTTTTCTGACAGCATAAGCTGCTGAACTTAGCCGTCCTGCAAGAGATGTTAAATGAGGACTCCATTGTAGCCTTGAGTCGAGCGTGATCCCTAGGAAAACAGTTTTATCGACGAATTCTAGTTTCTCTTGATTCAATATTATCTCACAATCACTACCCTTGACATTTGGTAAAGAAAATCTTATGCACTTAGTTTTTTTTCCATTTAATACTAAATTATTAGCAGTGAACCAATTTTGGACCTGCAGTAGGGCGTTATTTACGTCGTCAAAATTTGTAGCATGTCTATTTACCTTAAAAATTAAGGAAGTGTCATCAGCAAATAACACCATTTGTGGTTGATTTTTTAATAAATGGAGTAGATCATTTATATACACTAAAAAGAGGAAAGGACCCAATATCGAGCCTTGTGGCACACCAATTTTTACTATTAAACCAAGTGAATTGACACCATTTATTTGAACTTGTTGTTGTCTATCCTTTAAATAAGAACTAACTAAACTGAGCGCAAGTTTTCCAAGTCCGTAATGCTCAAGTTTCAAAACCAAGGTTTCGTGATCGACGCAATCAAATGCCTTGGAGAGGTCACAAAAGATTCCTATGGCGTCTTGGGCCTCTTCCCACGCGTTAAAAATGTGTTTTAATAAAGTTACACCGGCGTCGGTCGTACAACGTCCTTTGGTGAAACCATACTGTTGATCGTGTAGGATCTTATTCATGTTAAAATGATTAAGCATCTGATTAAGCATTATCTTTTCAAACACTTTGCTGAAAACCGGCAAAACAGATACGGGTCTATAATTATTGGTGTCTTTACTGTCCCCGGATTTGTAAAGTGGTATTACCTTACTGTATTTCATTAAGTCGGGGAAGACTCCTTGATCCACGCACGAATTAAATACTAAGGCTAAGTAGGGCGCAATAGTCTCAATTATGGAGGTACAGACCTTAATGGACATTCCCCAAAGATTTTCGGTCAATTTGATCTTAATTTACTTAAAAGCTTTAATTACTGTTATGGGGTTAATATGCCTAAAGTTAAATTCAATCGGGCAGGCTGAAACGTTCGCCCTTACTAAATCAAAAGCGAGCGAGGGCGAGGAATTTAAGGTTTCAGTTGTTTTGAGTGGGATACTAGTAAAGAAATTTACAAATTCTTGAGCCACTTCTTTGCTATCGCAAATGAGACCGCTTGACGTCTGCAGTGTACTCAGAATTATGCTTCTTATTCCTGTTCGTTTCATTATTTATAATTTTCCAAACCGTCTTTATTTTATTGTCTGCTGATTTTACCTTGTTGCTAATGTATAAGGCTTTAGCTGCCTTACAAGCGTTCTTAAAAGTTTTAGAGTAAGTAGCAACATGCTTATTAAAAGTTTCAGTGTTAATATAAGGCTTAAGGCCATACAGCTCGAAAAGTCTTTCCCTACTTTTTCTGAGTCCTTTAGTTGCCCAGTCACAAAATAAAAACTTAGGGCTGATACTTTTAGTGTTCATCTTAAAAGAATTATTGAACTCGGCTTGGACTAACGAAAAGAATTCATTATACAAAATATTAACATTGTTCACTGTAAGGTTCTGATTACTTAATTTACAAATTAAATTGCTATTAAATTTATTTAAATTACTTGATGTTATTGGTCTGGATTGAATCTGCACTTTTTGTATTGGCATGTTGGACTCAAAAGTTACAGTTTGACCACTGTGATCAGAAGGGAGATAATTAACAACGGCTTTATCTAAATAGTCGCAGCAACAAAAAACATTATCAATACATGTAGCAGTAGTCGTAGTTGTTCGGGTTGGTTCTACAAACACATTTGACAAATTGAACGATTTAAACAAATTTAATAATCTACTGGTATTTAAATTATTTTCTGAAATATTAATATTAAAGTCACCACAGATAATTATTGACCTATTACTAGTTGCAAGTTTTGCCAAAACATCTTCCATTACTGACTCAAATATAGAATAGTTTTGATAATTTGGGGGTCTGTAAACGCACACTATAACATGCTTATCTAGCTCAACACAAGACAGTTCAATGCTATTAGGCATGGGCGTTTTTGGTTTTGAACGCAAACTGATATTTATCTGATTTCAGATTTCAAAATCGATTTCAAAATCCGTTTTTAGAAATCTGATTTCCATAGCGCCAAACCAAACATTATTTCTCAAAAATTCGCGCTATCTTTTTTACTCCGCTAAATTACGTTTAGTTAGAAAGAGAGAAAGCGAATTTCTAACAAAATCCAAACGCAATCTGTTAGTTTGCGTTTGGATTGGATTTCGTTAGTTTTCGTTTGGTTGTTGCGTTTCGTGGTTTGGTTCGGCTAGGTAGATTTTTGAAATCCAATCTTCAAATTTGAGAAATCGATACGAATCGATTTTTGTATGAAATCGGATTTTGAATTCGTTTTGATATATCGGACTCATGCCTAAATGCTATGTTCAACTGATAGTTCAACTATGTCTTTACGAGGTTTGAATTTAATACAACTTTTAATTAGGATTAGTGAACCACCACGCAGCATCGAATATCGATTAAAACAACTGGCCACACTATAATTGTCATAGTTAATTAACATTTCAGAATCTTTTAACTAGTGTAGGGTAGGACACAACTTGAAAAAGAGTTTGTAAGAGTAGCCTCTTTTTCAAACTGAGCCGGTACAATGTCCTACTTCAAATGAGGTGAGGCGTTCGGGCTCGGCGGTAGATTTGAGGAGGTGAGGCGTTCTGAGCTCGGTGGTACAATTGAGGAGAATATTACAAACATGTTATTTTGTAATTTTGATGCATAATTTGTCATTTTAATACATATTAAACAAAGAAGTTTCTGTAGGTATAAAAAAATAACATTTCTTTTTTTTTTTTTCAAAAATGTAATAAAATATAAAAACAAAGAAAGTACAGAAAAATTTTGAACTGGCCTGTTCACGTTCCAGGCGCATAAACTTAGTACAATATAAATAGCTTCGCGTCATATTGTCATCTCATTCCGGTAGGTACATACAAATGACATGAAAGAGTAGACCTAGGCAAGTGAGTGGAGGCTCGACGCGTTCTCTCTCACTCATTTGTATGTACTGATACTGTGCTCCGTCTCGTTTGCGACTATCGCGACAACTGCCGCGTACTGCGACAGAAAATGTGAAGTAGTACATTTTGAAACGCTGTACCGCTCTTACATTTTAACGTCATGTCCAGGACAAATGTACTGCCTCTTGTATGTCCTACCCAACACTACTTTTAACCAATGCTCAGTTATACAAATAATGTCAAACATTGTTTTTTCTAAAAACAACTCAATTTCCAATTGTTGGAAGAAAAACCTTGAATATTTTGATGAAATAATTTCAAGGATTTCCTCTTAGCCCCTATTCTAGAGTTTACTATTTTATTGCTAGAAAATACCTTATTGTTATTAAGTGTAACTATACTGTTAGTGGTACCTTCTGTTGTCTTACAAACTAGTTTAAATTATCTGAGCTAACCACCTTAAGGTGAATGGGTAGTTGAGACCGCGAAATTCAAATTTTCTTACGTTTTTTGCAATTTGCAGGTCAGTGTCAGGTTGTATCTTGATCAAAATATGATTCGCGACAATAGCAGGTACATATTTAGAGAAGTATAATCATTAGAATCAATAATCCATCTTTCTAAGTTAGATTTCTACCACTAACACTTTTCCATAAGAGATTGGTGGTTGGTGGTAGAAATCTAACTTAGAAAGATATATTAATGATTCTAATGATTATAATTCCTTAAATATGTACCTGTTATTGTCGCGAATCATATTTTGATCAAGATACAATCTGACACTGACCTGCAAATTGCAAAAAACGTAAGAAAATTTGAATTTCGCGGTCTACCACTACCCATTCACCTTAACATTAGTACTACCTATTACTAAATGTGGTGCTAATTATAGATGACTTCGACATACTAATTATGTCTGGGTTAATAATAAGTGCTAATAGCCTAGCTATTTGACGTCTAAAACTAATGGGCAGATACACAGTATCCCTAGTCGACCTTAACTTATCAACAAAAATGTTGGTATCAAAAAATATAAACTTGTCACTATAGTGACTAACTATGAAATGCATGTAATTATTTAACATGTGAATGTAGTCGTTTTGTCTGTTTGACAAGTGCTTAAAAGATGGAAAAGCACACAAAATTATTTTCTTACAATTTAACTTCAGTAGGTTGGTGACACTATCAGTGATATCATCTTTTTTAACATTTAAACTATTACCTATAAGTACAGTAATAATGGCATTAGGATCATATTCATTCCTAGTTATTGAAGACATTATTTGTTTGTAGGAAGTCTGAGGCATGCAAAAGTTTTGAGAAGAATGACACAGGTTGTTGCTAAGTAATTTAGGTACCTAATCCTTTTCCAAAACTATCAGAAAACATAATGGAGCAGTAACAAACTTTACTACTACAAGGGAGAGAACTGGCTTCAGTCTGAACTACTTGTGATGGACCTTGTTCAATATCTGGTATATCTTGTTGTGGAATAGAGACATGAGCACTTCCTGACTGGGACGGGTCCTCCGTTGCCTCAGTTTGGAGAGTGCCAAGATTGGACTTGCTTTGCAATGAACAATGAGGGCTGCTGTGAGTCAGCGGGTCTACTCTGTCTACATTGGAGTTGCACATGTCCACTAACTCATTTGCTGCAAGGATATGCTCCTGAATTTGTTTTTCAGACCGCACATACTTAGTATAAAGTGAATGTATGGACTCTTCAAGTACCTGAATTTCAGACTGTAAGCGTTGAGTGTCAATCTCATAAATGTTCTTACTGTCTTCTAATTTAATTTGATATTTATTTAATTTATTTACGAGAAAAACACGTTCTTTTCTTAGTTTAATATTATTAGAACTGTGTTTTTTTTTTATTCCTATATTTATTGCATTTATTTATGATTTTATTTAGCTTTGCATATTTTTTAATTTTATTTTGACTAACTTTGTAACTACTAATATTATGTTTCAAAAAGGAATCCTCAGTAAGGTCTATTGTTATTAAGGGGTTGCAATTAGTGTTTAATAATTCATTATATAAGTTATTGGATTCCTTAGCCTGAGTACATTCTTTTACTTTCTGTAATTTATTGATTCGAACATTTGCATGAATTAATTCCTCTTCTAGGTCCCTAACCCTACATAAAGCCTCCTCATATATATTACTGCAGTTGTTGAAACCATTGTCATTGGTCTTTACCCGTTGAAGTTAATACGACGAAATTAAAAATACGTACGTCTCACGCGTAATACCATGACGTTCGACCTTCGGAATTTATCACCCTAAAGTAGGCATGCCGACTCCAATAACCAACCGAGTATGAATGTTAATATCGTAATTTGTAATTCGTTCGTAATTTGGCCGTGCAAAGAAATAAAGGGATGGATATTGAGGTCGCCGATAGCGAGGTAAAAATGAAAATCCAAGATGACAGCTGCAAAAAATTTAAAATTTTTCATCATGGATGTCGTTTTCATGGTTTTTGTGGGCACTGATGCCAAAAGTGAAGTCAAAATGAAAATCCAAGATGACGGCTGCGAACAGCTTTTTTTTGTTAATAGTTCCTTTTGTTTTATGTTTCTGATTAGTGACCTCGTCTGCCTAGACTAGCCTCGGCCTAGTAACTGCCTACCTATTCTAAAAACCAATGCACGCCCCTGGCTGTCAAGTGTCACAATGCCGGTAAACACGCTGGGCGTGTTTATTTATTTCGGTGTTCGCTGCCGGCGATGCGACGTCCGCGCCCGCGTTTGTGCGATACTAAGCCATGGTCAGCTCCTTAGGCCCTAGATTATGAAGACCATTTTGGTCTCACCTTTCGCTTTCCACTCGAAGATTTGCCAGATGACAAATAAGGTGAAATATATACAATAAACAATACTGAACCATCGTTGCATAAATGCTGAATTACTTAGTTGGCTCTTACTTGCGCTTAATTAGCGAATGCGCCATGGCGTGTATGGGGTTCTTGGGCTTTTTCTTGGCGACGTCGTACAGCACTTCAGGCAGAAACATACCGAAGCTGTCCCAAAGGTACTTCACCGAGCCATGGTCGAGAATTCCTGAAAATATTACTTCAACTATGCCAAAATTAATGTCGTCACGAAAAAAATTATTGAAAATCGAAATTCTAAACGCAACAAAAATAGTCAAGAAGAACAAGCAGTTTGTGGCAGTCACCAACTTACTACACGATCAAATTATACCTACAAGTAATTATTATATACTTCACACCTACCACCTCTTAGCGAGAAAAATAATAGCTGATTGGTGTAAGTTTAAGTGGTATAAGTTTGGTAATTCGGTTACCTTGGTTCTCCTACGGACTAGTCGTCAATATGGCTCCTCAAAACTTACCAGTTATATTAATGGGATTATTCCGCGGCAGTATCACCTTGTCAGTCAAGTCTTTGATCTCCTCCAATCGACAATGTGGGTTGGGCTTTTCAGAGTGGCCGCAGTCTTTAGTGATCTTTTTGAAGAGAACTTCGTCGCCTAACTGGTACTGGCTTGTGCAAGGCGCCACCTGGTATATCTTTTCGTCATTTTCATCAAGTGTATATCGACCATTATCGTCAAAGTAATATGGCGTATTTTCTGAATTCTGGTGGGACAAAGAAATTTATAATAGTATTTTTGGCTAAACAATAATGTTTGATGAATTGAGTCCAGCCGAAATATCAACGTGAATAGTAAATCACTGCGCTTCTTTGCAACAGCCAGAAAAGCTAATACAAAATGGTTGACTTGAAAATGCCAACTTGTTGGCAACATGCTGTTGGAACAATGTCGTGCAACTTTTGTTTTCCATTAATACGGGGCATAAGGCACAGACGCCAGCACATCAAGCTACTACAATCTGTCAAATTTGTTTAATAGATTTTCAACTTTATTATTAAAGCATAAGGTTCAAAGTTGATTCGGAAAATTTGAGTTTCGGGTAGCTTGATGTGCTGGCGTCTGTACATACAACAACAAACTTTTGGACTAGCAGATTCAAGGAAGGAACTAATATATACGAAAAGTTCATTTTAGTATCTACTAAATATTAAATAGTAAACTCCATTTACCCACCTCTACGAACTCCCCGTAACAGTTGACGTGGAAGTACTTCAAGCCGTAATTTGAGATGTAGTTCTGATGGTTGAACTCGTCAACGTAGAAAGAACCGGCTCTGTCCGTGTATAGGACACGATCCGTTCCTATAATTTACATCTCGTGAGCATTCAGCCTCGTATTCATGGTAAAAAACAATTTGTGCAACAACGTAGCAGCAATAATAGGATTTATTGGCAACATTTTATGTGTGAAACATGTTCTAGCAACAGAAATTATGTTGCTGCAACATAATGCAGTTCAACTTTTCATTACCATGAATCAGGAGCCTATGACTGGTGACTACGTATGTAAGTACAGGCGTGATTTGATATTAATAATGTTTTGATTGATATTTCATACTTTACCTCTGACATAGAAGAAAGTTATCATCGCTCTAGACATTTCTAACTGTTTCTTTTGAAGGTACGAAATTCTCTCATCGATATTCTCGCCCATCAAGTCAAAACACACCGTCTTGGTCCCGGTTAACTCCAGGCACCTTTAAAATAAGGCTTTTTTTAAGGCTTTTATCGTAGGTAGCCTGTCTAGAGAATGTTAGTGCGACTTTGTCAGTGAGTTTGGGGTCCTAGGTTCGATCCCTGAGGATCCTTTGAAATTCGAATAGCAAAATCAAAATCAAAAGTCCAATCGAACAGGCTGAGAATCAGCACTTTTCGAACGTCAAAATTATAAAAGACAGCAGACTGGAGACTCGATTTGTGGCCGGTTAATAAGCACGGACCACGGCACCTCCTATCTAAATGCGTACCTACTTCCTATGCCTATCCCTTTGGGAAATAGAGGCATTCTAAGGATTTTTATATGCGACGACGAATAGAAATATAACTTAATAGTGTGACATTAAAATTAAAATTTCAATGATGATGCCTGAGGAACAGGCCCCTCTTTCCTATTGGGCCCCGCGACCGCCGGGGCCACATGCATGCCTCAAAAAAAAAAAAATCTGACCGCGGACCAAGTGACCGCCCTGAAGCTGAGAACCGAACGAAGGGGAAGAACAACGTGCATAGAGCTACGAAGGCCTTTCAGGAACACGTTACGACCTTCAGTACCTAATGAAGTATGCGACCAAGAAGAAGAGACTACACAGGGGCCCCGTGATCCTTATGTGCCCAGGCCCAGGGCCTCTAATAGGTTAAAGACGGCCCTGCTGAGGGCGTCGGCGGACGGCTGGAGTGGATGCGAAACGCGGAGAACCAGGTGTTGTGGTACAATTTGTGAGAGGCCTGTCCAGCAGTAGGAAGCAATAGGCTGAGTTGATTGAAGGAAGCCCCCGGTCAATACAACCCAAGTAACATTTTAAACTGTATAAAAGCTGTATTATGGACTATTTGTTTACTGCAGGCTGTTAAACGTGCTGTATAAAGACTGTATAGCAAGCTATACAGCCCTTGTAACTCTGAAATGGGCCCCAAAATTATACAGCTTTAAGTGTAGATTTAGCTGTATAACAGCTGCATAATAGCTGTACTATTTGGCTGGCTAAGATACTATTTAGATACTTTTATACAGCTTCCATTCTCTAATTTTCTTTTTTATTCTTTTATACAGACTCAGGCTTGTGAAAATCTTAATAAAAGAATAAATATATTATAATTATGTTCGTGGCTGAATTCATTCTCCATTTTATTTACTATGTGCCATATCTGAAGATAAGTGAAAAAATATTTAATAACCAAGTGGTAAGTACTCTTTCCTGTTTATCGTTGTTGTTATGCTTGCGACTGATATTTTTATGTGAGTATGTATACTAGTTTTAAGCTTAAAACTCACGCCCCTTCGAAATAAGGAATATACATACATTTTTTCTGTAACAACAAATATGTGATCAAATCTGAAAACAGTTTTAAGAGTAACCCGGACTGTTCTATTGATAGTAAACGTAATTGTGTGTACTATACAGTTAAAATCTTTTGTAATTTTGTACTGAAATTTCAAAAACAAAAAAATATCTCGTAAAATTGCAATGCAATTTATAAATTATTATAAAATGGCGTCCTTAGTTTATACAGCTCTTGCTCTTCTAGTACCCCTTAATACAGCTTTTTGCATAACAGAGTCGTTATTTAAGAACGTATCTCAGCCTAAAGAGTAACATTGTCTGTACATTAGTATTTAAGTACTGTAGAAGCTGCCTTAAATTCTTATTCATATTCATTAATACAGTTAATTAGGGTTCAGTTGAAAATATAGAAAACCTCATTATGATCCAAGGCCCGTAAGGCGGTGAGCAAGGAATCGGATAATAATTTACCAAATAGTAGTTACTGATAGCGAAAAGAAACAATGTATTGTTTTTATTTATAGAGATGTATTGTATCTAATTTAAATACTGAAGCAAACACTACAGAGTGCAACAGTTTAATGTATTTTTATTTTATATATATTTGTATCTTAACTCTTGTTCACTTAACAAATTGGCAACTGATCAAAATTATGACTCCGTGTTGTTATTAGTTGTATCCAATAAATAGACTGATTTTAGGTTATATTAGTTTCAAAATAATCGATAAGCTGGATAATTGTGTATGCCAACACTATAATAATAACTTTAATCTTCTAAAACACGAAAAACTGTAAAAAGGGAAAAATGTACGCCAATCACATAAGGCTTTAAAAATGAGTAAATCTAAACTCTTCTACATGAGACAGAATTGAATTAAACTATTATAAAGGGAACTGCTTGCTAAGAGTATCCTAGATTTCCGTTGTACAGCTATTATCAAGCTTAACTTGAAGGCTGAACAATAGAGTAATTTTACACCAATATTCAGGCTATAACAATATTTAATGCTCTTGTGCAGAAGTAGGTTATATAAAAGTATAATTTGAGAGCAGTATACAGTTATTGTCTTATAAAGTTGCTGAACGCAGTTTTTTACGCCGCGGTCTGTATTTTAGCATTTTCCAATGCTATTTAAAAGCTAAAGGTAAAAATTTAGGCTCTATACAGCCGTTAATCAGCTATACTGTATACAGTTGTACAGTTATACTAAAGTACAGTCCTATACATATTTTTACACTCTTGTACATCATTTATTAAGCTTATAGCTGGTAATGCGCTGGTAAATATAATATTTTTCCGCTTAAATGTTACTTGGGAACTTGCATGTGTTGCTTCTGCTTGTACAGACGCCAGCACATTAAGCTACTACAATCTGTCAAATTTCTTTAATAGATTTTAAACTTTATCGCTTAATCATAAGTTTCAAAGTTGATTGGGAAAATTTGACAGTTTAGGGTAGCTTGATGTGCTGGCGTCTGTACTAACGTGGTCAAGACTGGTATGACCATAACAATACATTCTACAGAATTACACAGCTTTGGAGGCGTATACGGAGGAATACATTTAGCGATGTCTACCTTTGGATTGGCAATAAATTAGATGGAGCAGTAGTTCGTGGTGTACAATACTTCTGTTACACTCTGACATGGCTCTCTATGAATGTGATGAACTATAGAACTAAATCTGTACAAGTATCTTTTCGCACGTGGCAAAAATCGGAACTAACGCCACAATCTTGTTAAATTCAACACTATTTCTGAGATAATTTTAAAAATGTTTACCAACAAGGATAAAGTACTACAAGAATCTTTTGACATCTGAATGACATTTACAGGAACCATCATGTAAATGTCATACATGGTGGGGGTAATGTCCCTGTAATGTCATTCAGGCACCAAAACATCTGGAGCGTTTTGACATGAAAATGTACTGGACTATGTCAAACACCTGTCAATACCAATACATTTCATGTTACCTAGTTATCTTTTGCTCCACATTCATAATTGTAATCTTACTCACGTTATAGTTTCGTATTTTTTCCGTTCCTCCTCGAGGTTTTCAAGCTCCATTTGGATCCTAATCAGTACGGATGCGATCTCGTTGAAATCACTCAGTCTTTTGTTCCAAAATAAAGACTCAAGCTCTAGTCTAGCAAGAGTCTCTTCATTACCGATGTTTTCTATCTTTTCTCGGACCAGGTCCATGGTTCTTTTAACCTAGATTACATAATAGTACCTATATATTGAGTTTACCTAACGTAGGTGTAAGTAGTATAATTTTATTGTCGCATGTCGTACCTGCAAGTTGGTAGTACTAGTAGGTATAAGCCTAATGTCATCTGTTGAGACTTGAGACATCAAGGCCGCTTTCCGAATTAGCTATAATCAATCACAGCGCTCACATCATCTCACATGCGTTCCGATTTAGATATTACGATTATGCCAGCTGAGAGCTGTCAACAATTCGGAACACTGGTGAACGCGCTCACAGTGCTTACTCAATGTAAAAACGATATTCTTACAATATTTCTTTGTATAGACACCGGATTTCTTCTTCAGTTCTTCTTTTTGGTTAGGTGGAGACTGTCAGCCAAAAGCACAATTCCAAAAATGCCACGTTAGTTTAATAACTCAAAACAAAACACACACTGACACATCCTCTCACCAGTTATTGTCATTTTTGGCAGTGCTCACGGTGATATTATTCTATGGCATGGTCGGCGTTATCGCAAGGTGGCGCATGTCATGACGTCATCTATGACGATTCACGGGACGTCGTTATCGCGCTCACGCTAATTCGGTACGGGTTTAAGTACGCTCACAACGATTATTTCCCAACTCGGAACGTAGGGCTAGTCTGGCCGTCGAGAAAATGCGTTCCTGACTTCCTGACACCTGTCACTGCGACTACGAAAAAATCATCAAAAACACGATTTCGTTATGAAAATGACAGGTGTCAAGAACGCATACTTTCGTCGGCCGAATTGCATGACAGTCGCGTTTATGTCGTATGCTACGACATAATGCGTTATCAATTTTAAATTGCTTATGTTCTAGGTACTACGTAGCACGAGTCTTTCAGCCTTATGTTAAAAAGATTACTAACTTCTGCAGTATCGATGGATCGGTTATACAGACGCCTGTATATATCTAGATGCTCCTTGTTTCTCTCGTACAGGTTTTGAATCAGCATGTTTTTCTCATAAGTATGACCATCTTTGCATTTTTCCAGGTTAAACTTCATACGGGTCGCTGTTTCTTCGATACTCACCGCTATTTGGTAAAGCTATATAAAATTGTTAAAACACTAACAGCAATCCTTTGAATTAGTTTGCGAAATTTCACAGACGTGATTGGCATATATTAATTCATCATAATCATCATCATTTCAGCCGAAAAACGTCCACTGCTGGACATAGGTCTCCCCAAAGCGCCTCCACTTCGACGCATTCTCGCATCCAATGGGTTCCTGCGGCTTTCACAAGGTCGCTGGACCACCTTGTGGGAAGCCTTCCAACGCTACGTCTTCCGGTACGCGGTCGCCACTCCAGAACCTTTCGGCCCCATCGGCCATCTTTTCTGCGAGCAATGTGCCCTGCCCACTGCCACTTAAGTTTGGCAATTCTTCGGGATATGTCGATTACCTTGGTTCTCCGGCGGATCTCCTCATTCCTGATTTGATCACGCAGGGAAAGTCCAAGCACAGCCCTCTCCATTGCCCTTTGGGTGACTTTTAGCCTTCTTATAAGGCCCATTGTGAGCGACCACGTTCCAGTGCCATAAGTCATCACTGGCAACACGCACACTGGTCAAAGACTTCAGTCTTGAGACACTGCGGTATGTGGGACAAGAAGATATTGCGTAGCTTCCCGAATGCTGCCCAGCCGAGTCGGATTCGACGATTGACCTCTTTCTCGAAGTTAGACCTACCTAACTGGACAGTTTGTCCTAGGTAAACATACTCGTCCACGACTTCGAGTGTAGCGTCTCCGATCTTTATGGGAGTGGGTGTTACATGGGCATTTGACATGACCTTCGTTTTGTCCATGTTCATTTTAAGACCCACTCCTTCGGAGGCTCTATTGAGGTCATCGAGCATTGTACTGAGGTTCTCCATATACATATATGGAGGACCTCAGTACAATGCTCATCAAAAAATTCTAATCAGTATAAAATTTTAGTTATCTTGCTGAAAAAAACCCTGTTGAAATTCTTACTCTAAATATAGCTAGTATTGAAAGATACTTACCCGATCGGCTAACATCACTGAAATATAAGTATGCGTAAAGTTACACAAATCACTTATTTTCTGAATAGATTCTTCAAAAGTCTTCTTCGCGAAAATGTCTAGTTTATCGTGTCTGACCTCCCAAACATCCCTAATCTTTTTTAATTCTTCCAAAAAGTTCGCCTGCGCGTCTATAACCCGTTGGTAGTTTTCTTTTTCTATTTCTGAATTTAATGGCAGATAATGTTCTAAAAATTTTGCATGATTTTCCTCGTATAAGTCTGTAGTGTCATCAATTAGTTCGATAAATAATTTATTATCCAAAAAGAAAGTATGTTTATTGATCTTCTTCGCTGTTTCGTCTATTAAAGACGTAAAGTAATTCATAAAACCAGTAACGATATGTTTAATTTCTCCGTAATAATATGCATTTGAATTAATACCATCCGGGTCCTTCACTCGTTCAATGAGACGAATGAAAGATTTTAATGTAGGAATAGGGTTGTCGCATATCAAGATACCAGCTCCGCCCTCAAACGTTTTCATACTCAAGTGATAGATGAAGTCCTTGAATCCATGTAGCCTGCTCCTATCCTTGTGGTCACAATAATATTTGTAGTTTGAAGCGCGGGGGAAGTGGGGTATGTCTTTCTTCACCTGTTTGAAATAGAACATTATTTACGTAGGTACTTTTATAACAAATTGATACAGAAAAAAATATCTTAGGTGCATGATTCCAATCAGCCGTTTCCTATGGACAGGCATCGCGCCTCTAGAAGTTCGCCAGTCGCATCGAGAGGGCGAGCTGCAGGATGACGCACGCCACTCAATGCACAATTTTAATTAAGTGCCACAGAAGAAGCTTAAAAGCCGTAAAAAATTTATTGGGTGCGTGAGACCAGTCAAAGGCAAACCCTACACGGAAAGATGTGATCTTTGGAAAGAACTACTTAAACCTCCTGATCTCTCATCCGCCTCACGTCTCACGTCTCAGCCTCTCATCCGGGCATAACTTACCGTGACCTATTTGGAAAACCTTAGACTTCGTGCCTAAATAGGCCGCAGCAAGGACAACCTCTACAAGTGAAGGTTCGTGGAATGCTCAAACCTCCGGTGTGTATGCGGTGTCTCTCCACAGACAATGGCTCACCTCCCATCTTGCACCACATGCCCTGTCCCCTGCACACGTGAGGACCTAATGGCTGCGTCAGCGAATGCTATCCGCATTGCTGAATTTTGGATGACACTAATTTAAGAAAAAAACTATATTTTTGCCATCGACACGCTAAGAAAAAGTATGGAGAAGAGCCAGCAAGAAACTCCAAGGTCACGCTTTTAAAAATAATTGGCTTCTACAATATATAGGAGTGTAAGTAACAAAGGTTCCCCTTGAAAAACTCTTTTCATTGGTGTATATCTTATGGCTAATAAATAAGCGCCAAGAATTCCTTAACTTCGGTGCCCAAGGTGTTACCTTTTTAGGTGTTTAACTCCGTACTGACTAGCAATTGACAAAAGTCGTGTTAGTGGCAAAGGTTCTCCTTAAAAACTTTTTCTATTGGCAAATAGCTAACCGCTATTGGGGGATGCAGCAGGCTTAACTTTGTGTCCGGTTGACCAACTTTAAAAACATTGTACCCAAAACGGTATCTAGGAGGCCAATGTTTTAAAACATCCGTTTATAGGCTTAAAAGGTGATGTTTGCAAGACACAGAATTATTGATAGTTATTTAATTGATGAAATACCAGAATTTCAGCAAGACACAGAATTAATTAATTGACGAAATACCAGAATTTCAATACTTAGTTAATCACATTTACAGCTCTGTATTTCCATAAGTGCTAACAATCAAGAGAAATCGTCAGAATAAGACATACTCCCTTGGGGAGAGCTTTCCATTGGTATGGGTCTTAAGCTTAACCCTATTGGGCTTCAGGGCAGATTCGACCAATAGGTATCACAATTTTCATGCTTACTGCATGTATTTATATTTTAAATAGGTTCTAAATTTTTGAAAAGTCCCAAGTTTTTACGAACATACATAAAAGGTCATAAAGGTTCTTAGATACAAAGTAAAGGCAGAGTCAGTTTAGCGATTTCTTGGAATTTGTCTCTAAGAGACTCGCGAGGACGCAGACACATTTTTTACAGACCGCGTGGATTTGCCCTCTTTTGCAACATGCAAATTGAATGAACATCGGCTGCCGATCCTTAGTGCAGAGTGTCGTCAGACATAATACTGTGGAAATAAGCAAATAATATCTGCCTGAAAGAGCTCTAATATGGATGACTGCAATTTTGAATCAATAACAATACCTAGAAATACAGTTTCCGTAACATCTAGTTTTTTGCCGTCAAATTAGACCCATTTTTGGTTCAGGCAATGAAAACTTACGAAATTTAGTTTTGGGGCTGCATTAAAAGATTATAAATGTATATTAGCTGTGAACATTTCGAGAAGTATTTTTGTATGTTCTATGAATAATTCAATCCAATCTGCCAAGCCTTATCCCAACTATGTTGGGGTCGGCTTCCAGTCTAACCGAATGCAGCTGAATACCTGACTGCCTATGTGACCTCCACAACCCAGTTACTAGGTAATACGATACCCCTTGGTAAGACTGGTTGTCAGACTTTCGGGCTTTCTGACGACCCTACACGACTGTCAAAGATCTACGAATAACAGATACATACAAAATAAACCACTGACCTGTAATAAACAAGACAGTGTATGATAGGGGTCAATGAAATAAACTCATGGGGGTAGGCAGCAACTACAGCTCACCACTTGATACGGTCCTTACATATTTCTACATAAATAATTATGTTAAGAACAAACCAGTAAATTTGCCTCTCGTTGAATGCGCTGTATGAGTTCTTTATATGAATCGGGTCTTTTTTCTTGACTGTGGCTGAAAATTACAAATGATGCCATTTTTTTAATTTGCCCGGCGCGGTGGCGGTCTGGCCAGTTTGACAGGCACTAGGCACCTAGGCAGGTCCGCAGGTTTGACACAATATTAATTATCAACTTCCGGTTCCACAGATAATAAATAAATACATGATTACTAGCCCAGACACGGAGTCGTCTGGCGCCTTAGAGCATTATAATGCTCTAAGTCTGGCGCCTATGTACTGGTTTAGTCCCTGGGGTGGTCGCAGCGTGCTGTGTGTTCTGGTGCGCCGGTGATCGGGAGTGCTCCTCAGAGGAGGGTCTGGTAACGGACAGCCGCGGCGGGTTCACGGATGAGTGCTAACGCGTGCCCGTGTTCCCGCCGTAAGCGGCAGAGGAGGACACCGTGGAGTTTTAGTGGGTTAGAGTCCCACATAACTGCACATCTCCCCGTGGTAGTGCAGTATGCATAAGCATTTCTCCACGATAAAAAAAAGGAGATATTAGCTCAACCATAGTAGTTTTTAGGCTAAGTTTTAAGCCAAGTCATGCGCTATAACTTTACTAGGACACTATGCAATAGGTAGTTTATAGTTTGCGATCTGACCGCACCCTAATGAATTTTTACTTAAGGCGAAAGCGCCAGGGTAGCCCGCGAAATTCAATTTTTTTTAGGTTTTTTGGAATTTGCTGGTCAGTATTAAGTTGCACGTTGATTAATATATGAGTCGCGGCCGTAAGAAATATGTGTTTACAGAATTATAATCATTAAAGTCATCAACACAACTCTCTAAGACCACGTAAGTCCCAAGAATAACTGTTTCATGAAATCATCATTCTTTGGACTTACGTGGTCTTTAATTTCACTACATTTTTTGACAGTGATTGTCACCCAAATAAAATTACGACTAGATTTTGAATGTTTTTAATTAATTAATTTTTAATTGCATCCTGATTTATTACAATATTGTATTAGCTATGCATATTGGTCGTCTAAGGTCCCCCGTACATTTTATTTCTGAAAACAGAGTAGCCCGCGAAATTCAATTTTTTTAGGTTTTTGCAATTTGCGGGTCAGTATTAAGTTGTACATACGTTGATTAATATATGATTCGCGGCCGTAACAAATAAGTATTTACAGAATCATAATCATTAGAATCAGTAATACAACTTGTTAGGTTAGTATAATCCCAAAATGTCAAGATTTTATGAAATAGTCATTCTGTGGGATTACATGGTCTTATAAAGTTGTGTTGATGACTTTAATGATTATAATTCTGTAGTATAATAATGCAAAACAAAAATATTTTTGTTGATTAAAGAAATTTCATTGAATTCATTGTGTATTTTTTTCCGTTTTCATGAAGGCATATTTATGTCAACTTTGGCGCCAAGTGTGGCAGATTTTGGCAGGTTTTTTGCCCAGTCTGTGGCAGATTCGCCATTTATAACATGGTCACACTGTTTCTCACGTAACTTTTCTCGTCCGTCGTTCTCACAAGTTTCTCTGTCTACGTTCTCACACCTCTATTCTCTGTCTACGTTCTCACAGAGTACCACAGACTCCCGTATTATTATTTTACTCTTTGACCACAGACCAAAGAGTAAAGTACACAGCTACCGTACGATCAGTGTTGCCAACTTAGTGCTTTCGGCACTAGATCTGGTGCATTTTTTGATGTTTTAGTGCTCAAAATTCCATAACAGTGCCTAGTACCATAACTAGTGCATTTTTAAAGTCTGCAATAATTTATCACACACGTTGGTTAAAACAAGCTACTAATATCTAATCTGTGGTGGAGAGTGGAACATGGATGTCCGATCTGCAGATGACATCGATAAGATAATTTATCAGTGGCGGAATATACACATTTAGAAATGGTTTCACACCAATGACACTGTCAAGTTTTGGCTTGAAGTATGTCACTACAAAGATGCTGGAATGAATAACCCATTCCAATAATTAGTTGATTTTGCTTTGCTCGTTTTAGTATTACCACATTCAAATGCCGATGTTGACAGAGTGTTTAGCCAGATGAACATAATAAAAATAAAGCAACGAAATCGAATGAGTCTTCACACATTTAATTCAATATTATACATTATATTCGATATGGGCTACGAGCATCAATTAAAACTTGCTACAATTATGATATTCCGAAGGAAGTTCTTGAAAAAGTCGGTTCTAAAGAGTTTAAACTCCAACAATCAACTCCTGGGTCCTCATCAACTTCATGGTCCCTCAACTTCTCAAACAGCCACCACAGCAACCGTGAATTCAGACCAAGAATCCTACTCTGATTCGGACGATGAACTAATTTTGTACAACTTAAATATTCTTAATAAAAACTTTTTTTTTTTGGTTGATTTTATCTTTGGTGCTCTTTTATCAAAATTAGCACAAACCTAGTGCATTTTAGGGTTTGTTTAGTGCATTTCTTACAAAAGCAGTTGGCAACACTGCGTACGATAGATAATTAATACGTATCAGACAGAGTAGGAGTACCTACTATATTCTGTATTTGTATTACAAATGGGCTCTCGAATAATCTGTCAATAGTTATCAAAATTTTATCAAAACGGGCCTGAAAATATGAATGATAACATGTGTTTCACGACTGTTTCACGTAACTTAAGGTCAAAATAGACATCTTTGACCGTGTCGGTGGACGTGCAAGGATCCATTTAGGAATCTTTCTATAGAAAAAGTTGGATCCTGTCCTCCGGCTTATTGGTAAGTTCACATTTTAAATAGTCGTTCTGTGTAATTAATACGGCTCTTTTATTTATATTAAGGTATGGTTTATTGCATACGTCATATTCTACGTGAGACAAATTATGGTAACCGCATATGCCGCTCAGTGTCATTATAATTTGTCCTTCTAATGTGATTTAATGAGTTGAATGAACGTTGTTTACTTCGTTATTTCTTATACCTGCCTACGTACTACGTACGTGATCATGGTCACAAAGTCACAAAGGCTTGTGCGCGACAGCGGTACGGCCCAACTTGAATACATTCATTTTGTGACCTACATTGATTATGTTTATGTAATCGGATACACGCGGGGATTATGTTACAAATCATTGTTTTTAAATAAAAACAAGTATAATAACAGTCTTTCTGTTATTTTTCACAGAAAAAACGAGCATGGTGTTATGCTGAACTTGTCAGTTCATTGTTTACAATCATTCCAGTAATAAAATAATAAAAAAAAGTGTAAAAATGGCAAGATATTTTGAAAACACATCCACTTTTAACTTTAGTTGGGATCAGGTGGCTCGCGGATATTGGAAGAGGTACCCAAACCCTCAGAGGTCAGTTTGTTTTTGTTCTTTCACTTATAAAAGTCATAGTTAGTGTGGTGGTCAAAGGTCATTATTGTATTTTAGACATCCAATTTACAAACTAATAAAAGAAACTAGCTACATAATTGAAGGGAGTTTTGTTATTTGGCTATTAAAGAAAAAAAAATTTTTTTTTCAATAATTTCTAATGTTTTTCTGTCAGTGATAAATCTTCTGTTGTAGAATTTCAACTAAACATTTGAAATTATTGAATTGAAATATTATAACACAAACTAATTAATTAAAAAATAAAAATATACAGTAGATAAAATTTACATGACAATGACCAATCACCTTCCATTATCTGATATTGTCTCAAGGCTAAGACTTTAGAATAATGTTATGGCCACAGACATTGTTTCAACCTTATGAGACTATTGAGTTTTTCTTTGTTAATAAGGTAGTCATCAATAAAAAGCCTGTTTAGATTAGGGTTCTCATTTCGAACAATGAAAGTCCTGACAAAAAGCTGGACTTTTGCAAAAAAAGTCTAGACATTTTACATTTTAATTTATTTTCTAAAAGACATCACCTATGTCGAAAAGCCTGGACTGAGTCCAGAAGGAAAACTATGTCTGTAGTCTGTCTATGACGAGAATAGAAATTGTAATCTCTAGTTGATTAATTCAATTAGCATACATGTTAAGTTCTGCTTGAGGACAAATACTCTAGTGGAGTTTTTACTATGAATTTTGTTATGTGTAAGAATTAGTCATACTCTAAGCCCTGTCTCATACAAAAATTTGCACTGAGGTATTACATATATTTTGTTTATTAAGAAATTGAATCCATACTAATATTATTAATGCGTAAGTGTGTCTGTCTGTCTATCTGTTACCTCTTCACGCTTAAACTGCTGAACTGATTTAGATGAAATTTGGTATAGAGATAACCTTTCCCGGGACTCATTCCTGTGGGAATATCGGGATAAAAACTATCCTATGTCCTTATGTATGATAGTTTTTATCCCAATATTCCCACGGGATCGACACTTATTTGGGTGAAACTGCAGGGCGCTGCTAGTTAAAAATAAAAGTTAAAAACTAAAACTTAACTATGACAAAAACTGCAATTAAAAAGGTTTACCCCCGAATTCTCAAACGACACTTAACTTTAAGGTGTGCTTAAATGTATTTCTGTCACTACAATACACCTGATAGTGACAGAGACAGCATGATACTTAAAGGCGACTTAAAATTGAATTGCGTTTGAGTATATTTTGGCCATTAGACAATTATATGGAAATTGATGTTTACTTGCAGTACTATCTTTCTGATTCCAACTAATCTATAATGAATAAAACTGCTTTATTGCAATAATTTAACTTTATAATTTCAGTACCCATGTCCTGTCAGAGGATACTTGGAGCAGAGAAGTGAAGAACGGATGCTTGTACACAAAGCGAGTTCTCACTAAGACGAACAGGGTGCCCAAATGGGGAGAAAGGTATTTTTTAAAAATTAAATTTAATTTGACATCCATCATCCTTGTCCCGTATCCCAATTTATTTAGGCATGTGTTCTTCCATACATTTTAATTTACATCTCAATATTTTTCTTTTTTTTTTGCCATAGCACACATACATAGTACATAAAGTCACCCCTTCTTCCCACTGGGGTAGGCCAAAGCTGCAGAACTCCACCTGCTATGATCCATACATACTCCTTTTGCTTCGGTTACGTTCATACGTCACACACAATAATAAATTTTACACATCATTTTTAACATTATTTATGGCAAGTTTTATAACTATACTGATTTGTATACAACAAAGTCATAAGAAATAATAGTCCTCCAGACCGAATTTCGGCCATGGCGGCCAATCTCAGCGGAGACTAGCCTTCGTCCCGGGAGATATTATAGTGCACAAGTGTCTGCACAGATACAGGTGCACTCTCTATTCCCTCACTCTCATAGTTCGATAGGACGACAATCCGACACAACCGGAGATAGATGAGGCGCAGGACCAACGGATTAAAGTGCTTTCCGAGGCACGGGGGTATGAAACCGCAAACTTCCAAACAGAAAAATATCCAAAAAACATGTCCTTGTATAAAGTACAAGGTTCTCTTAATGATTGAAGACTTGTGACGTAATTTTACATGAGTAATTGAATTTATCTCTGATTATTATGAAACTTATCTTCTACCTGAAATTGTTTGTAACACGATAACATTTCTTTATCTGTGATTCTTACCACACTTTCAAGATTTTTTGAGATAACAATTTAGAGTGACAGTTTCTGATTCAGATAAAAAAAAGGTTGGAAGTCATTTCCTATCATAATACTTATATTTTAAATCCTGCACAGCTGTAATAGGAAATTGATCATAATTATATCTGACGTACTTTTAGCAATAGATAAGCTATTTTATATCGTTATTTATGCTTAGAATATTCTTTTAATATTTGACTTTTTTTAAAGAATTAATTTAAAAGGCTTGTACAAAAAAAATGTGTTAATGTCCCGATATTTATTATAGCATAACATATTGTTATAAATCCAGTGGATGCACCAGATGAGCCACTGGAACTAAATATTAAATGGCAGTCATCATTGTTGGTCAAGGTGAAAGTAATAAAGCCCAGTCAATCTTGTTTATTAGAGTGTATCAGTCGCTCTGGGGCAGACAGAGACCTCTTTTGTTGATAAATTAATTCTCCTTGTTGGGTCGAAAGCAATAATAAAATTGAAAGTACCTCAGCTTCTTTTCAAAGGAATTTCTATGCATAGGGATGTTGGAAACTCTGTTCAAATAATAATCTCTGTGAATGTTTAAAGTTTCAAACATCTGTGCAACAAGACGCATCATCTAAGCATCGTCATTCTCCGGTCCTTATCCCAATTTATTTAGAGTCTGCGCAAAATGTCTTACGTCCGACCCTAAAGAAATTGGGTTTCTTCCATATTTCTTTATTAGTCGTCATCTCGGTTAACCCCCTTTCTAACCATATCATCATTCACACAGTCCATCCATCGTTTCTTTGGCCTTCCCCTACTCTTATAACCATCGACATTCATATTCAAAACTCTCCTTACGACTTTTTCCTCATTTCTCCGTAACACATGCCCCATACAGATTTCCACACAACTTTTCAGTTTTCCTCTACGAACTCATTTCTTATTCTATCTATTCTTCGAGACGTAAGAAAGATTTAAAGGGTCAATCAACTTTTAAGTGTACATCAATGATAAATTTTACTTTTTTAATTTTATTTGAATTTTTTTATATTTTAACATTTTTTCTTTAGATAATTATTTATATTTTAAGAATTCACATAGAGCAGAACGATTTATTTAAATAAAATAGTAAATTTGACTCCGAAATCCACATGACTCTAGTTAAGATAGTCCCTTGGACAACTAACTAAATAGACTTCTGAACCATTTGAAATTCAGTCAAATTGTGAACCGTCACTTTATCCTCACTTAATATAGGATGGATTTCATTTTGTCTTCCATAAATAAAAGACGTGACTTTTAATTGATAAGTTATTTCCAATTATATTGTCTCCTGGACAACGACAAACTTTAAATGTAACGAACTTTTCATTTAACTTGTAAAATAATAATTAATACGTGATATTTAAAACTCTTTGTTTCACTTTTAATTGTTACATTCATATTTGAAAATTTTGTAAACCTCACTGTTTTTTTTTAAAGTATAATTGACGATAATGTGTCTTTAGGAGACAGGGACAAAATGGTTGTCCAGTGGACATATACGGTTGTCCATTGTTTTCGCAGCTTCCATATAATTCTGCAGTTTTCTTTATCTTCGGGCGGCATACTTGAAATTAGTTTTTTATTCTTAGGGTAGCTTCCCTATTTCGCTCAGCTAATTTCTCCGGGTCTGCTTTAAGTCTTTCTCTATAGCGTCTTGATTTTTCTTTTTCCGTCAAACCCATTATCTAAAAATAATAACAAAAATAATTTAGAATATAGAACTATTAGATATAGCAAAAATGTGTTAAGTAAGTAAGCTAACTGCCTCCGTGGTGTAGTGATTTGAGCGTTTGTCTTAGGGTCCGGAGTTCCCTGGTTCGATTCTCGGGAAAGGAACACGTAAAGTTCTTCAATCTAATTTATATTAAGCAATAATAAATGCTCTAGCCTTTGTAAGAGGCTCTTCAGTGACTAATTATTGAAAGAAAAAGTATTGCTTTATGCTGATTCTATCATTAATTGTCCTATGGGCAACCAAAATGTCCCACGGACAACGGTTTTGGTTGTCCAAGTGACTGGTTGTCCGAGTGACATTTATCAGACTTTGCGCTTCCTGATAATAAATAACGATATTTTGAAATAGGTCTTACGCGCAGTGAAAAATATAGATAAAATAGAATATATTTCACTTTTATTTACTACGATATATCAAATACTTACGTTGTTGTGCTGGTTGTCCGGTAGACACACAAAAAAGCCACGCACTTTTTCAAAACGCGCGCGACCGACTGACACCGCGGCAATGATGAAATCAAAATGGCGGTTGGATGAGTGTTGTCACCAAATCGACCGACTTATTGTCAAGGCACTGATCACTCCATCTATGTTTTGGTTTCGGCACTTTTTTACGGTTGTCCGGTGGAAGTCGGAATAATAAAATATAATAGGGACCAAAACGAACATGCAAAAAATTCGGTAAAATTATGAAACAAACAAAAATCTATATGCTAGCATCTTAGTGAACATTGTAATGAATAATTATGTACAAGCGTAATTAATTGCCATATAGTATTTTTTTGTATAAAGTAATGTTTCATTGTAATTAGCTACTGGGGGACAAATAAAAAAACACTACATCCAGACGTTTTGTCACCTTGACAACTATTAAAATTCCAGTTTAATAGTGATTTATTTAAAATAATTTACTCGTATGTTTGCTTAATAATAAGATAAATGCGACATATGCCAAAAAACCACTTAATTTTCTTTAGAACTGCGATTATTGGTCAGGGACAAAACATAGTACTTACAGGACAAATAAAAGTTGATTGACCCTAAAAATAAAATGTAAGAATATAAAAGAAAACACTGGCACTCCGGTAGTGCCGACAGAAGTGAAAACTTGAACAATTACGAGTGTATTTTGTGAATCGTCTTATAAACAAAACACGCGTGTTAAGGTGTGTTCCTTATTTTATAGGGTTTTTTGCAAATCAGGTATGATGACCAAAGTGACTGGTTTATTCTTCTCGTGAAAGGAATTTATTCAGATTTACAAATAAGCACACAGGATAGACTTCAGTTCGTGGTGTTGGTCGCGGCAGTGGTAAGAGAAGCAAGCCGCTCGCATAGAGCTCGTCGTCAGTTATATATCCGTGGTTCAGCGCCATCTCGTCGTTGTTGGATGAACTACGTAGTTAGTACGCGAGGCCCTCGTAGTTCTTCCCGATGTGCATAGATGGCGCTGTCCTCAACAACGCGCGTCTTACGTTTTACGTCTTACGTTTTACGTCTTACGAATTTTCGATCAGGGTCACGTGACCTGACGCGAATTTAGAAGTTTTTACCCATTCCAAAAAAAGTACACAGCGCCGCTAAAGAAGTTTTCACTTCAAAAATATAGATGTCACGTGGTCAACTTTGAACGTTAATGTCTACGTAGTTTGGTCCTATTACTATTTGCATTGATGTCAGATATCAATTTATATAGGTGTCACACGTGGCCGCTAATTTGAAAAAAAAAACAAAACAAAATGGCGACACTAGGTACCATAGATATGCTGTTTTTTACATTTCTATTGTAGTTACCTATGCCAGACTCCATATAAAAATCGTTCAAGTCGTTAAAACCGTGCGAAGCAGGGGCGGGTCGCTAGTTTAATAATAAAGAAATTAGAATTACGTAAATTAAAAATGTGTCCAAAGCGCATCGCCGGAAATGCTTATTACATCTTTCCATTGACGTCAATAATAAGTAGGAAGCCAGATCAGCAGTTTACTTATTAGCCTTGGAACTAACTTGAATATTAGGTATTACATTTGTGTCACATTTAAATTTACCTAGCTGTGGGTATTATTTTAACTAAGTACTTACGTGTCTCATCTATAACTTATGAACCTGCTTACTGTATTACCTACATAGTTAAACTATAAATTAACATCCTAATAATGGTTCCTTTTATTTCCAATTGGAATAAGAGCAGGAGAATAATGACGAATGTAGTAAACTAGCAGCGCCCCGCGGTTTCACCCGCATAAGTTTCGATGCCGTGGGAATATCGAAATAAAAACTATCCTATGTCCTTTCCCGGGACTCAAAATATCTCTATACCAAATTTCATCTAAATCGGTTCAGCGGTTTAAGCGTGAAGAGGTAACAGACAGACAGGCAAGTTTCGCATTTATAATACTAGCTTCCGCCCACGGCTTCGCCCGCGAGGTATGTCGATAATAACTATCCTATGTCCTTCCCCGGGATGCAATCTATCTATCTGCCAAATTTTATCGAAATCCGTTCAGTGGTTTAGGCGTGAAAAAGTAACATACAGACAGACAGAGTTACTTTCGAATTTATAACATTTATGTTATTTTATAATTGTAACTGTTTGTCGGGAACTTCGTCAGTGTATCAGTGTTGTGCCTTATTCAAATGAAAATGAATTAATGAACGCAGGTGTTCATTAGTTCACTAAAAACGAAAAACTTCGCAAGCGATGGGAAATTGCTACTCAAGGCTGCGGGTTTGGTCAGCGGGATTGTCCGAAAGGGTTACCGCTGGCCCGGAACATAAAGGGCTAAGGAAGGAACACGGGTGGGTTTTAGTCAGTAAGAGTCTGACACTCCCTTCCGCTCCACCCAGAGCGGGAGGAGTCATTTGATGATTTCCCATCCTGAAAAAAAAAATGCTGCGGGTTTCGAGCTTTCGACCTCAGGACGAGCTGCTTGTCACACGGACAACTGTACGTTGCTTGCTCCCGCGTTTTGTCTTTTACTGTTTAACAAACATTTCTTCTTACTGTATAAAGTCAGTAAGTTTTAATGAAATCGCTTTAATGTGGTGTAGTAAGATATTATTTTTTTCAGTGTAAAAATTAAGTAAACAAACATCACATATCGGCGTGATAAGTTATCTTTGTGAGTTTTTCGTAAAGTGATGTCTAATCTGAAATAAAAATACACCACCTAATCGTGGAACGTCAATATTTTGGTTCTTCGTCTTGTTTTTATTCAGCGGGTTATCGCTTCCAGACGAAGAATTTTTATTTACGGAATTAATACAGGTAAAATAAGATTTTATAGGCAGCTTATTGCCTTAGCACTTCATTCCACTCACTGAAGAGCCATCATCATCTGCCTAGCTTTTTCCCAACTTTGTTGGGGTCGGCTTCCAGTCTAACCGGATGTAGCTGAATACCAGTATTTTACGTGGAGCGACTGCCTATCTGACCTCCACAACCCAGTTACTGGGTAATACGATACCCCTTGGTAAGACTGGTTGTCACATAACGCCTGTCAAAGATCCACGAATGACAGCCGGGACCAACGGCTTAACGTGCTTTCCGAGGCACGGATAGGTCACGGTTTGAAGAGCTGTGATTCTTTTTATTTCACATTGCCTCTAACAGTATTTAAGTGATCTTATTCATTGGAAAAATCTCGTTCGCCGAAGGTACATTTGACAATTAATTTTTAAGACTTATAGGCACCATGTATGCAATAACGTGACTATAAAAAATATATATAATAGTTTTTCATACATCCTGTATAAGTACGAAAAGTGGTTATCTATACTTAGGTACTTATAATGAAGCTGAAGAGTTTGTTTGATCGCGCTAATCTCTGGAACAACCAGTCGGATTTGAAAGAATCTCCTCAAGAAGAGGAAGGGTATAACAGCAATACAGCAGCACAGCGGGCTAACAGCATAGGGTTAAGTTCACTTTATCGTCACACTAGGACCCTTAACAGCCGAGCAAAGAGTCAGAAGGAACGAGAAGCGAAAACAAAGTTATAGCGAGAACAGGCGATACTATGCGACGAGATGGGTCGGGAGAACAAGAAAGTCGCGCTAGTATTCTATAATACTGATTGAGAATACAGCGAAGATGAGCTTTGAAGCAAAATATTCAAATATTTATGCAACTCAGTTCTAAAATATCCAAATATTTATGCAACTAAGTTCTAAAATTAGGATTATTTATAACTGTGGTGTGAAGGTGATGCATCTTTATTTTAGTATTTCCTTCCAGTACAAATTTCTATAATGTTTACACATTCTTTAGATATGAACCTAGATAATCTATGGCGATATTTATCTTATTCATAAAATATACTTAGCTGTTGTTGTTACCGGCGTAACCTTCACTTGTGACCTCTAAATATGTATCTATAATGATAGGAAGTAAGCCCAGGTTCGCATAGGGGCGTTTTTCCCGTGGCGATTTTTTTTCGCGCACTGGATTTTGAAAATCCAACAGTAGGTATATTTGTTTGACGCGCTGGGATGCCCTCTGTTGTATTATCAACGCTCGGCTTAACACCGAAAGTTGAAAATCCAATGCGCGATAAAATCCCGCCGCGATATTTTTACGTCCTTGCGAACCTGGGCTAAGAAACTTGATTCTTTTGTGTTGGTTGAGCATTACTCACCGAAATTAAATTCTAAAGTGATAATGCTCAATATTTATGTATATTGAACACAGCAATCTATGAGGTTAATTTGCTGGAGATATTTCCTAGGAAAAACATTTAAATTATAAAAGAACGTGTGTTTATTTATCCTAACTAATATTATAAAATGCTAAAGTAAGTTTTTTTATTTGTCACCTTTTCACGCCTAAACCACTGAACCGATCATCCTGAAATTTTGCTATAATGTTGTCAGGTGTACAGAAACGGACATTGGGTGGTACCTTTCATCCCGAAAAAAGTGCTGTTCCCGAGGAAAACAACAACAACGATAATATGATAATAGATGGCGCCACGTGTCTTTCGAACGGGTTCGACACTTATGCGGGTGAACCCGCGGGGCGTTGCTAGTATTTTTAATAATGAAAATACCAGTCTATTATAGTCCCACTGCTGGGAAAAGGCCTCTTTTCTCATACAGAGAAGGCCTGTCGAGATTTCAATAGTTTATAGAAAAAAGGACGTTCAGTTATTTCGCAATCTGGAAATTTTGCGGGAAAATTTTGCAATTTTTTATTCCATAAAAACTAAATTCGGACTTTTTTAAAACAAAAAATAAACAAATCGGCCCAGCCTTTCTCGAGTGATCTGCTTACCAGCGAACATCAGTTTTCTTTTATTTATAGAGAAGATGCTTTGCAAAAAACATTCAAAATACGACCTAAATACCTTAATCAAAATACTTCATGCTTTATTCGTCGATAACACTGGAATCAAACGACCCTGGCCATGCAAGCGGATGTTTCACCACAAAAACAAACTGACGTCAGACTGTTTGTAAACACGAATCTAGGAAACTACTCGACCGATACTAACGTAACTTTCAATTCATTTATTTTTGCAAACATACAAAAATATCTATGTAACGAACGCTGATTATGGTAATAGAAATACCAATATGAATTGTAGCTAACAATTATCAATTTTAATTATGTTGATTTTACTATGACATTTTAACAATTCCAGTTGCAAAAGAAAGTGAACTTTATGAAGTGGACCTTAAGGTGTCTAATAGCTTAGGGTTTCTCTTTGTGATAAAGGAAAAGTCATATCAGATAATTAAAATTATGACTTATGTAAGTCGTTATCTGCTGGTAATAGTGGAATATAAATATAAACTCTCCACTCCTATGTATTACATGTTTATCTGTGATCGATAGAAAGAAGACGACTTATCTGTTTTTATTTGATAACTGATAAGAATATATGATAAAGAACTATACTCGTCTCACGGTCTCATATCTAAATTGATTTTATAATCGACTTGCTTTTGTAAGCGGTTTCATTCCGCGGAGGCCAGAAATTATCCCAGTGGAACGTACTATCATTTGGTTGAGGCGGAATTCTATAGAGTGTGCCTAAATCAAGTCGATTCAACCTTCACATTATTTTTATCAGACTCATATCGAACACCATCCATCATAGAGTGATGTATATTAGAGCCAGGAATTTGAGATAATTATGAAGTTATTTTGGAACAACAAACTAAATTTCATCGTAACAAAATTCAAATTCCATTGTATCTAAAAACTTATTAGGAGCTTTTTGTTACAAAAGGTCACTCAAAAATCAACTTAGAATACATTTAATTAAAGTAGATAACTGATTAAGTGGCGATGGAATGTAGATAATATCTGAGATTATGAACACTGCCATAGGTCTTGCGCAACAATTTATATTTTCTTAGCAAGCACAAAGATTTCAATATTTTCTAGAGTTTACTATGAAAAGATTTCTTATACCTTCAGTGGAACTCAATTTAATTTAATGTGGCCATATTATTATTATATTTATTTATTTAATACTTCAAGCACATACATGTACAGAGGCGGACTTAATGCCATAGGCATTTTCTACCAGTCAATCTTTTGGTGATGCAGAGACAAACAGTGGTAGGTGCAATCATGAAAATGAGAAAAAATATTTTAAATATAAAGATACGCATAAACCTATTAAAACTATGAATATAATAATAATTATACCTAATCCCTACTCATATTATAAATGCGAACGTGTGTCTGTCTGTTACCTCTTCACGCTTAAACCGCTGAACCGATTTAGGTGAATTAATTTGGTATAGAGATAGTTTGAGTCCCGGGTAAGGACATAGGATAGTTTTTATCTCGATATTCCCACGGGATCGACACTTATGCGAGTGAAACCGCGGGGCACTGCTAGTTACATAAAAATATTGTTGACTGGTAGAAACTGCCTATGGATTATAAGTATTTATTTTTGTTGCAGGTTCTTCAGTGCAAAATCAGTGAAAATTATTGAGGAGAGTATCGTAGACCCTGAGAAGAAAATATTGGTGACATACACGAGAAACCTGGGATTTACTAAAGTTATGGTAAGAAACATGCAGTTTAATAACTAAACCCAAAAACGTTTAACGTTAAACCGTTTAATGTCCCAAAAACTAGACTTGAAAAATGATTCATTTATACAGTCAGCCTTAAAAAGAGGGCCTTGTGGATAAGTTAGAACAGCCGCACGTCTCGATCGGTCAGGTTAAGCTACGCTGACCGCGGTTGGTCCGTGGATGGGTGACCATCTTTACATACCAAGTCTCCTTCGTACCACGGAAAACACGTCATTCGTGGATCTTTGGCAGTCGTTATGGGTCATCAGAAGCCCGAAGATCTGACAACCAGTCTTACCAAGGGGTTATCGTATTACCCAGTAACTGGGTTGTTGAGGTCAGATAGGCAGTCGCTCCGTGTAAAATACTAGTATTGAACTGTATCCGACCGACACTGGAAGCTGACCCCAACATGTTAGAAAAAGGCTAATCAGATGATGAGTCAGCCTCAAAAAGTAAAATAAACAAAAGAAAGAAAACAGAGACAAGAAGTTTTATTGTTACAGACAACCATTTTTCCATAATATTGTTTTGTGTAGCTTCAAAACATATTACACATTGTGTACATTCTTGCAGTTACACATTGATACAGTATTATGGAACAAAGATTGTCGTAGGCAATACATTTCTTCCTAAAAAAAAAAGTGCGCAGTGCTGCAAACTCCTACCCTATTTCAAGTTAAACAAATATCAACTTTATTTCAATCACAATTAAGTTGATTTCAGAGCGACTAGAACTATTGACAAAGTTATAAAAATGTTTGAAGCTGTAGCGTAAACTGAAGTTTATTGTGTAGGAATTAAAGTTACTTTTCCATTAATACATCATATTTGTTTACATTTTTGGCAAATAAATCGCGAATGCACGGTACATCCTTTATGATCATCGTTGGAAATTATGCTATTGTCCGCCAATAGCATAAACTACTACATATATTATATAACTACTTACTTAGGAATATATTATACTGCTATATAAGTTTTTCGTCCGGTACCGGTGATTGAAAAGTTGTGTGGGAGTCATGGTATGGCAATGTGATGCGGAAGAAACAGAAAAATGTAATAAAGTTTTGGGTATGAATGTGGATGGCTATAAAAGTAGGGGAAGACCACAGATATAGATATACCTAGATAACGCAAGAGCAACTACTTCGCGTGCCCTGTTTACGTCGTGTACAAATATCGTAAGCCGCCACTTTCGTGCTCAGTCCTGTGCACTGCTGGCTGGGTGAGCGTGAGCGCTGGCGCTAGGCCCCGGGGGTGGGGCGAGACGGGTGCCGCACGCGGCGGCGTCTTTGAATCGATTTGATTTTCCCATCACTAAATAGTGCTTGTGACGTCATAGTAGGTAGTCAAAAAATGCCACGCATGGTTTTCATACAGATCGTGATACTTGCGTTATCTAGGTCTATCTAAATCTGTGGGGAAAACCAAAAGAAACGATGGATGGATTGTATGAAAGATTACCGCGATGACGTCTAATAGAGAAGATGACAAATGTTGCACCGATCCCAAATAAATTGGGAATGATTAGGGCAAGAGAATGATGATGGTTAAGGTGAATGGATAGTGGTAGACCGCGAAATTCAAATTTTCTTACGTTTTTTGCAATTTGCAGGTCAGTGTCAGATTTGTATCTTGATCAACATATGATTCGCGATAATAACAGGTACATATGTACATATTTAGAGAATTAGAATCATTATTATATCTTTCTAAGTTAGATTTCTACCACCAACCACCAATCTCTTATGGAAAAGTGTTAGTGGTAGAAATCTAACTTAGAAAGATGTATTATTGATTCTAATGATTATACTTCTCTAAATATGTACTGCTATTGTCGCGAATCATATTTTGATCAAGATACAACCTGACACTGATCTGCAAATTGCAAACAACGTAAGGAAATTTGAATTTTGCGGTCTCAATACCCATTCACCTTAAGTTACTATGCTATGGTCTCTTCCTCATCATCTGCCTAGCCTTTTCCCAACTATGTTGGGGTCGGCTTCCAGTCTAATCGGATGCAGCTGAATTTTTTTACATGGAGCGAATGCCTATTTGACCTCCACAACCCAGTTACTGGATAATACGATACCCCTTGTTAAGACTGGTTATCAGACTTTCGGGCTTCTGACTACCCGTAACGACTGTCAAAGATCCACGAATGACAGCCGGGACCAACGGCCGTGCTTTCCAGAGGGGTCTTGGTATGTAAAGATGGTCACCCTTCCACAGACCAACTGCGGTAAGCGTAGCTTAACCTGACCGATCGACCCGGCTGTTATTATTTAGCCATGGACCCCTCTATGCTACGCTATGTTCTCTTTCATAATGTGTTCACATTCCCTCAGAGCGTGGTAGAACGCGTGGAGTACCGCTCGGCGGGCCCGGGCCAGACGATAGCGTGCCGCTCGGCGTGGATCGACTCGCAGGTGTTCGGCTTCTCGCGGGCCATCCGCGCCTTCGGGGTCGATAGGTTTAAGAAGAACTGCAATCAGATGGTGAGCACCTTAATACATATTTTATACTCGCTTTAAGTTACATTAGGCGACAACTAAATAAAACCGCACGGTTGGATTTTCGACTTTCGGCGCTGTACCGAGTGTTGAAACTCCAACTGTGCGCTTTTATTTAGGTACATATTCATTTTAATAAGTGTAGCCTAGTGTTAGTCGAATGAGATGCGGACGGTTAAGTATAATGTTTTTAGGTAACCACCATCCTACCTCCAAAAACTTTTCGTGTTCAACTTGAGAACCTCGGAGATTAATCTGTCATAGATTTTTAAAGGTATACCTTTCAAGAAGAAGTCTTGGAACCTACCTCGTCGAATGCATAACCTCCTCCATTTTTTGAACTAGGTTAAAAAGTATCTCGTTGTTTCTTTCAAGAGTTACTATTCTTTTTTAGCGAGTATGGAACTATTGAAACAAAATACGTTAAATTAATGAAGGAAGAGTAGAACTTTCGACGATCTCTTCTCTACATGAACGGCAGCGAGCGGTAAAGGCCATTTCGCCAGGAACCCCACTCGGACCGTAAGCCTCACACCTCAAAACACAACTTCAAAACTGGCTTTACATTCCAGGTAAGCGGCTTCAACCACGTGCTGCATAGCATGTTCCCTCGCCAAGTGCCGTCGTCGCACACGATGACGCACACACTCAAGGAGATGCGTGAGGCGGCGGCCGCTGCCACGGACCGCGCCAAGCACAACGTGCTGTCGTCCGTCAACAGGACATAACACGATGCTGACTGACCCAGGAGTTAAGGACTAAGTGAGTGTAGTTGATGCAGGCCCTTTTAGGTGGCATGGAGTAGTGAGGAAATGGAGTGCTTACTATAAGAGGGTTACATTGTGATTGCACAGAATTTTGCATTGTCTAGCGTCCAGAAATTCCGTAATAAGTGTTCTTGCTACCCAGGACATGATGATAAGTGTCCCTATGTCTGTAGGACAGTACTACATTTGATGCGCTATGTATTTTTTTGAGAAAGTAACGCATACAGTTGGTGCAATGCGTGGGAGATCTGCGATGGCATTTGTCGTCTGTCGGACACGCTAGCGACTGCTCTTGAGGCAGTCCAATTGAGCGATTATCGAAGATACAAAATCGTAATGTCTAAAACAGTGTTTCAGACAAACACATGTTATTCCGCTTTTGAGCACTCCATTTTTTTATAATCTATGGTAAAGTGACGCCTAATTTGAAGGAAAGTACAACAGGGGAGCATTGCGAGTGAAGGACTGCTTTAGAAGTGTATTTTAGTCTATACAAAGATAAGGAATTGTATTTTAATGATGAAATGGTTCTAATCTATCTATTAATAAGATTTATAATGGATTTACTTTTAACTGGAATTATTGTAATCTTTTTTAAAGGGCTTTGGAAGGTCTGTGGCATACTTACCTGTGAGATGCCAGATGTTTGATTATTTTAAAGATTCAGAGTGATTATTTCAAACATCTATGCAACATTATGTAAGCAAGTTTAGGACATCCCGATATTCCCACGGGAAAGACACTTATGCGGGTGACACCGCGGGGCGCTGCTAGTCTTCTATATACACTCGGTGGTCCAAACGGTGACGTCAATAAAAAAATTACATGCTTCATATCTAGGGATATCCGAAAACAAATATAAATTATTAATTATTTATTAATTATTTTTAATTTTTGGGGAAATCTTCGGGGACGTCTTTAATTTTTTTTTTTTGACGAGCTCTTTTGATGATTTTGTTTGCAATGGGACTATCATGATCCCTTATCCCTTTCATGTCCCTAGTTATTCTGTGGCTATGTAATGATTTCTGAATTGAGTTAAGGAGTTAGTGTAAAGGGCGGCGAATGTATTTTTTGCCCGGAGCGGCTAAATAGCTAGATCGGGCCCTGCACCGAGGGTTCCGTACAAATTTGTGGGTAGGTACGTAAATAATTATATAATTATTTTTTTTTGTAATGTAACTACAAATTTACGGTTTTCGGATTTTTTCCTTTACTTGTGCTACATGAAATTGCTTCTTGTCAAATTTCATGATTCTAGGTCAACGGGACGTACCCTATTTTGATTTCGGAACATAAACGCCCGTATCTTTTGATTGCGTTGACGTAGAAGTTTGATTTTTTCACTGCTTCAAGGGATTGCAGCCCTGAGTATTAGATTTTAATTTCAACTTGATAACTCCACGCGTTCCTGAGAAAAAGGGTTTTGACTGACGGACAGACAGACAGACAATGAAGTGATCTTATAAGGGTTCCGTTTCCTTTTGAGATACGGTACCCTAAAAATGTCGGAGATGTAGGTATGCCAGATCTTCAATCCCAAGTGATTATCATTATCCATTACAACAGCAAGTATTACTGCGGTGAACCAGTAATATTAGAGATGCGTCGATAGCGGATCCGGGCGCGTTTTGTCTTTGGAGAGGTTTTTAAACGGAATAGGCTCGCGTCACACTCTACACATCGTTGTGCATCTGCATCTGTGCCAATATTATCCTTTGCCTACGCTTAGAGTTCGAGCACTGGGGGCTGTCTTCGTGACTTAAAATTTTCGGTTGCCTCTTGACGTATGTCCGTCCAATCGTCAAAAACAACATTGTCATTGCCGTATCACATTTTGATAAAAAATCTACCTAATTCGGAGCAGTAGTTTGCAAAAGATGTAAGAGAATTTGAATTTTGTATGCTACCTTAATGCACCTCTTTGACAATAACAATATAAATCTCGCACATATCAATTCTTATCCAATTAAAAGTAAGTCCATTACTTCTTACTGTATTTTTTATCACTTCACTGCCAATTTCGTCATTTACACGCACACGAAGCTACTTGTACCTTCACCACATTCCAGCCGTGTGGTTTAAAATGAGTATCTATGATTGTGTATATTTATGTTTGAAAATGCTTTTTGCACTACTTAGAGAGAATGGCAAACTTAAGGCTATAGAACAAATTCACGCAAGCATGGAATCAACACACGCACAGATGCAAGAGGTAAGGGTAACTCTACTTACCCATTGATTAGGGTAATTACCCTACCCTCGTAGTTCGTCGATCGTAGTTATGCCTAGAGCTAGTTTTTCTCTCTAAGCTGTGCGGTTTGACTGAGTTTTTTTTCTGTGTATTATTTGGATAAAGTTAGCGATTTTGCGAGCTGCAGCTGTATTGTAAAGGCAGATTTAAATAAAGTTTTCTTTTAAATTAAGATCAGTAAAGGAGATCAGGATTTATTAAAGCTATTATTATTGTAATTAGTTCACTATTACTCTGTTAACTAAAACATACTGAAAGTTGTATTTCCAAACTCTTATATCAGCACAGGGAATGACCCTACAGATTTGGTCCCATAATGAAAAGTGAAGATAGTAACATATTCTAACGTAATGTAACTTTTTTTTATTTGGTTTTACTTTCATACTTTAGCCCAAAAATGTATGGACGGTGTTTGTTCTCCTTTATTGATCAGAAAATAGCAGTTCATTGTTGGACGTAGAACTTGCGTCAATTATTAAAAAATGAATTTTAATTTATTTCTGTGATGGTCCAGTATTTAAGAAATAAAATGTTTTAAATTATTGTCGACTTTGTAGCACAGTTATCAATCAATTGATTTACTTTCAAGTCTTGATGAAATAATTAATGTATTAGTCTTGAGACCTTATCAAAACATCAAATCAACTAGGGGCAAATGTAAATGAAAATGGCGCAATCGTCGTTATTTGAGAAAGCGATCTGAATTATTTTGTCAAATCGTAAAACGAAATATTGTGTTGGATAGACTTTATTTTTATGCACTTATGTAAACATGTATAGATTTCAAACTTATGTAATTGAATGGTTAAGGGTTAAACTATATTGTCACAGAATCGAAGCAAATAACTATAATATAACAACAATGAAATTTCGCAACAAAAAAGTCTCCCAGATGAACCATACTTGTTATGGCTTCCAAAGACTTTTTTTGAGGTTTGAATTCGAATTTGTGCCAATATTTCTTGACTTCGTGTAGTGACGAATGGTCGGAGCTAAGATTGAAAGGGGGGAGGGGGGCATGAAGTTGGTTTATTTTCAATTTCTGAGGGGAATTACCCAGTCGGTCAAACATTACTTCTGAAAGCGTGCTCCATCGTCACTTCACTTTAATTTCTAAGTAAAACCTGCACTACTGACTATACCACCCGAGAAGTTGATCGTAGTTAAGCGAATACGCGAGTGTCCGGTTCACTTCGTGCAACCTCGGTTCGCCTCGAGCGACTTCCGATCGTTGTCGGTTTTTGCCAAGAAGCTTATAGATAAAAGTGGAGGCATCACTCTAAACATCTAAGTCAAGACAACTGTGGTCGGACACTCTTTCTAAATACACACATAAGAACGAGACAGTGATATGTGTCGTATAGCATGATTGTACAGTCCCGTACTTCGGACTTCGGTCAATTTCGACCAGTACTTCGTCGAAGCAACTTCGCGAGTAGTGTAGTGCAGGTTTTAAACAAAGTCGTAACTTCAAGGATTTTTATTGTATAAATGCAGCTCCATCTCGCTAGCTAATAAACAAATGGTTTGTATTGTATTTAACCTTTTGACCGCCACTGTCATGTATAGATGACAAACCAAAATGTGTCCAGCACGCCACGGTTCGACTACATGACAGAGTTTGACGCCGAGGGCTCGTTCTTGATTTTTTGACGTGTGGCGGTCAAAAGGTTAAACATTCACTTATTAACTTCTTATTCTTTATTTATATTTTGTTTAAATTCGAAAGTGACTTATCAATATTTTATTCCTTTCATCTGCTTTCTAATTATGTGTTGTGCTTGAAAGATTATTTGAAGTGTAAAACATATATCTATCTATAATGTGATTAACACAAATGCAGATAGTAATAATTAACACAAATTAGAATGTTATTAAAATGAGAATTCATCTCTTCTCTTTATTGTATTACTACCCAATCGTTCCAAATGGTTTATTTACTTTTGTACATAAATAGAGTTTAAATTTCGCCAGAAATGTCGATAATTATCTAAGGATCTACACAATTTTAAAAGAGTCTATGAAAATGTACGGAGAAACTACTTATTCAAATAAACCATTACATTATTGTGACTTTAATAAAAAAAATCTATCTTGAATTTGAAAAAACCTTGCCATAAAATATATGAAATCAAACAAAAAAAGGAAAAATATCAATGTTTAAAATGTAAGAAATATATTTTATTATACTCAGATAATATGTTTAGTGTAGTCTCTTCGGGAAATCATAGTTTACTTTATCTACCTATTTGCATTTAGGTGTTTCGGAGGAGTTACACTCATATTCGGGTCGGCATGGTTCGGCACAGGCCGGGAGGCAAAACCGACTGTAGGAACATTTTGCCAAATCATGCCGACTCGGACATGTGTATAGCACGCTTAGCAACTACAAATAATACTAGTGACTATAGCTATTATTAATTGTTGGCGCCACTTTACATTATGAAGAGAAATGCGCGCGCTTTTCTTTCTATATTAAAATGGGAAAATATTTAATTAGGTATGCGTTGTTTCGTAAACTAGTAACATGTCTATAAAGTTGTTTATTGTGATCAATGTCTTCCTCTGTATGTTATAATATTAGATTACATATTATTGTCCAGGTGAAGTAATAAATATACTTTTGTCTTTATAATGAAGATAAAAATCGGAAATGCGATTTAAGTTCTACGTAATGTAAAGTGGCCTTTTATGGGAGGTTTAAATGTTAACTTGACGGTTAAGAAACTTTTGAAAGGATATTCTAAACACATGTTATCGTAATACAAAGTTTGGAAGCGTTTGAGCAGATCCATAGTGTAATAAAAATTAGTATTAGTTACCATAATCAATAATAAGATAATAAACGAGTCTATTTAATTGTATGGTTTTATTTTACCAGCGTGTGTCTGATTAAGTGATTACAGTTCGGCCGCTGAGAGAATGTGTTCCTGACACCTGCCAGTGCGATAATTCTAGTAGCTAATAGAGCGCAAAACAAGCGTCTATTCGTTTGTACGAAACTTACAGGTGTCAAGAACGCATTCTCATCGGCCGCACTGTAACTATTATAGGGTTGTGGGTTGGCGGACTATGTACAGACGCCAGCACATCAACCTACTACAATCTGTCAAATTTCTTTGATAGATTTTCAACTTTATCGCTAAAGCATAAGGTTCAAAGTTCATTGGGAAAATCTGACAGTTTCGGGTAGCTTGATGTGCTGGCGTCTGTACATAGATGTTTGACGAAGACAGACATTTATTCGTCGGATATGGTAGGTACAAAGTTGGATAAGTTCAACACATCCGCCGCTAATAGCGGTATACGAATATTTACAATCTGACCCTAATGTACACGTTGGTAAGTATAAAACCTAAAATCAAGATAATAGAGTAATACAACAACTAGTTTTGTAATGTTTTGATCGTAGGGTGTATTTATGTATTTCAATCAATCTGCTTAGCCTCTTCCCAACTATGTTGGGGTCGGTTTCTAGTCTAACCGGGTGCAGCTGAATACCATTATTTTTAGGGATGCCTCGATACGCCTTTTTGCCGATACGATACCGATACCGATACTCTTATAAAAATATCGGCGATACCGATACGCTTACTGAATTCAAAAAGGAAGGTAGATTAAATAAAACACAATTAATTAATAGTTTTAGTAACAAAAATTAACATTTATAAGATTTTTATGGAATTATCAATTGTCGAAATTTCAAAGTGATTCCATATAGTACTTTTGTGTTTTGAAGTTGATATGACTACTATTTATTTTATTTGACTCAAACGACTAGTTATAAATGACATACAATACACAAACAATTACGATATGTAATTCTTAATCTTATTTGACATCACGCGCGTCTTACATTACATTTTTAAAGCGCGAAATTTGAAAAGTATCGTTGAATCGGCCATAAAAATATCGCCGATACCGATATATCGGCAAACCTGAAGTATCGCCGATATATCGGTATCGGATGCATCCCTAATTATTTTACTTAGGGCTGATCTTTCAATCGACAGTTAATTTATATTCGTGGAATAAAATTGACATTTGACAGATTTTGTATGGAAGAATTGTTAAAAAATTTGAAATTGTTCCTTGGATAAAAATATCTGGAGTTGGAATAATCAGCCCTTACAGCAACTGCCTATCTGACCTCTACAATCCGAATACTGAGAAACATGATGCCCCTTGGTGAAATTTGGTTGTCATGAGAAATGCTCATGCATTCTGCACTACCACGGGGAGATAGTGCAGTTATGTGGGACTCTAACCCATTAAAACTCCACGGTCCTCTGCCGCATACGGCAGGAATGCGGGCACACGCTTAACGTGCTTTCTGAGACACAAAGGGTTCTCGATATGTAATGGATACCTACTTTCGGCCTGCCCCTATGGGAAAAGGCGTGAGTATATCATATGTATGTAAATATGATTTTTAAAATAAAACACGAAAATTTGTCTAACATTTTTTTAATAGAAACTACAATCCTTAAAATCAAATTGTATTTACAAATAATACAACCAATATTTTATTACTAAGCTATACATTCTGTCAAAAATCTCATTTTACTTTGATGGCAGCTCGCAACCTAGCACTACGGCTTCTAGGATTCGTCTCCACTTCTTCATCACTTGGTACCTCTACATGCTTATTGATGGCTTGCCAAGGGGTATCCAGGAATTGGTTGATTGTATCCTGATTCTGCACTAAAGTTGGACTTAAATACTTCAAGGGAACCGGATTAGCAACCTCATTGATTAGATTTCCTGCTATATGACGCTTGACTATTGTATCTTCTAATGAATGGAAGCATATTGTTACTAATTTTCCATTGATTTTCAAGTAATATTTAGCTAATAACATGCCGTAGTTGAGTTCATTTAACTCATTGTTTACAAAGATACGCAACGCTTGGAAGACCTTTGTAGCATTTGACTGTGGTCTTTGTAATTTGTCCAATCGTTTCTCATCCGGGCAGCATGAGTTCACAAGTTCTGCTAATTCTTCTGTGGTCTCAATATTTTTGATCATGTATCTAGCTTGTATGATAGTTTGTGCAATTTTTGCTGCTTTCTTCTCCTCACCATATATTTTGAATATCTTGTAAAGTTCATGTTCATTTGCAGTTGCTAACACTTGTCTTGCTGTTATTTGATTCGGGTCCCTGCCAGCATCCATTCTCATATCTAAGAAACCATTTTTGCTTATAGAAAATCCTCTTTCTCCTACATCTAATTGCATTGAAGAACATCCAAAGTCAAATAGCATTCCATCTATTGTGGACTGTTTTATTTCTTTGGCTTTTAGGAGGGTAGGAAGTTCACTAAACCTCCCTAATAATGGTATTACTCTATTAGGGTATTCTTCAGCTAATTTTTGGGCTTTCTCATAAGCTAAAGGATCTCTGTCTAAGGTTATAAGTTTACAATCAGCCGCTTCTAGTATTTTCTTTGAGTGTCCCCCAGCTCCAAATGTCATATCAATGTACAGCTCATTGTCTTTAGGATTTAAGTGTTTTATAGACTCATTTAACATAACAGGTGTATGGTCTCTGTACTGTACTTGTTCTGTGGACAGTCTCCGAGCGAGTACCGCCCTGTGGAGTCGCTGGAACAGTCTTAGAATCATTTTTTATCTTTACCAAATATTTTACTAAAGAAACCTTTATTTTCCTCCTTCAAATACTCAAGAACTTCGTTAGACAGGATGAGGTTGCACTCTTCAGTACTCAGGCCTGTCGCTGTACTGCTGTGTTTCCGTTTGTACTTGTTTTTGTAAAAGTTATCGGCTAGTTTATTGAGGGAGCTGTACTGTTTGTTGCACAGCTCAGAATCCAAGTTCTGCCTCTCCGATGACTCAAACGCCGCCTTCACCTTATCTCTGATGAATTTTCCGAGGTCTCTGTGAAGTAATTTTGATGTCAAATTGTCAACCAGTTGTCAATCAGGTGTTGCATACGAAGAGGATAACAATATTATGTCCATAACCTCACTTTCTTACCTTTCGCCTTTAGTGTTGTCTACGGGCCATTTAGCTATGAGTCTAGTGAATTTCTTGTATTGAGTAGTCATAGCTAGTTATTTAGTATACCATCTTATTATTCAGTGGCTTTATTTTGATAATTTCGAAGCAAAATCTAATATTTCCAATAAAACCAAAATAACCAACAGAGGGAAACAGATTTCTGTCATGGGTGTCAAGAAGACTGTCAAGTCCTGTCAGTCAAGTCAACCTGCAGTCAACTATTATCTCTTCTTCTTCTCTTCGTTTAATGGCTTTTGCGGAAAAACCACCACAATTTAGCCAATGTCAAGTGTAAAAATGTAAAAATAGTATACTCGGCAACGTTGTACGGTTCAATCAAGTATTATTCCAACTATTATCTACTCAGTCTACGATCTCGACCGACGTAATCTCAATGTCACTTTGACGACTTGACGTATTGAAAATATTGAAATAAGATGTTTCGTTCAGAATTCGAGGAGGAGTTCTTTAAAAAATATGATCCTATAATATTTAATCATATTTATTTATCAAGACTAATAATGTCTATTCAAGATTGGAGACCAAGTACGAGCACGGGAATGAGCCTGTAGCGCCAAGGTTTTCTTCCCGTTGGGTAACCGCGAATACGTGTTGTAGTTGTTCTCCTCGCCCCCTACGTTTTGATTTATTATGTGACATATGTACTCTAACAATATCCAGGGGTCAGCCAGAATGATGAAGAATATCAATCATTTATCCTACTGGCCGCAGAGTGACCTAAATAAGAAATAAAATTATGTCGTTAGCTATGGGGCCTTTGGACAGTACTAGTATATTGTTTGCAAGCTACTACAAACTGTCAAATTTCTTCAATAGATTTTCAACTTTATCGGTAAAACATAAGGTTCAAAGTTGATTGGGAAAATTTGACAGTTTCGGGTAGCTTGATGTGCCGGCGTCTGTAACTTTGTACTCAAATTATAATTATGTCGTATCCCCCGTATCCCTATGTATTTTACTGTGTGTACCCAAATAATAAAATAAATGCATATAATTGAGGAAAGAAAATTAAGCACAGTTTCTTTTGAATTTCCTTCAAGGATAACCGGATAAAATCTCTACCGCTTATAACGGAAATATGGTGAACAGGTGCAATTTTCCAATAGTCGTTAGAGGAATGGAGGAAGTCCATTTTATTATTAGCTATTATGTTAGAGTTGAGTGGGAAAGCGTCACGTAGTTATTATTATAACAGGCAGGCTACGGCTGAGGGAAATAATTGGGTAGCCATCATGGGCGTAGCCACACTGGGGCAAGCTGGGGCGCTTGCCCCACTCTGGCTCTGACCTATAAGGTGCCTAATTAAACAAAAAAATTTTTTTTCTTAGTCTATCAACAATCATAATATCCGTAAGAAACTTACACAAAAAAATTAGTCGACATGAAAAAGAGTGCGATCCTGTGGCGTAGCGAGCCGAGCCGTCCGTCACCGCGCGGTCACTCATCCCCGCCCGCGTCCCGCGCAGTGCAGACAGAACTCTTCTATGGCTCGTGGCGCGATTCGTATTGTTTGCTTGTTTTGTTTAATTTTAATTTCTAGTTAATCTAGTTTACTTAATATTTATTTGAACAGTGCTGGTGCCTGGTTGATGTTTTTTGTATACTTAAATAATTGAAAAGGACAAGAAAGAGACTTGTGAAACACAGAGAAAATGTCGACGAACACAGCGGCAATTTCATAGCTGAAGCTCAAGAGATCGCTGATGCTCTAGAGATTGATTTGTCAATGCCGCGTATCGCAAAGAGACAGACACACCGTCCAAATCCTCCAGCAGAAAGTCCTGCCCAGTTTTGGAAACGATCACTGATTATTCCCTACCTAGACTCGCTGATTATGTCATTAGAAGATCGTTTCGCGGAGAGCAACTTACCCGGCCGGCATATTCTTTGATAACATTGCACCCATGTCATATGTTGCAAATGACCTGCGACGAGTTTTTGAAAAAAAGAGAAGCTTTCTGCAAGTTTTACAAATTAAATGATACTTTCCCAATCGAGGCTGAAATGTGGTATAATTTGTGGGAAGAAAAAAATACGGAAATTAATGCATTGAAGGAGATGGAAGTGGCGGATCTGATCAAGATTTCGGAAATGCAATTTTATCCCAGCGTAAAAACTGCGCTCGCTATTTTTCTTGCCCAGCCATGTACAGACGCCAGCACATCAACCTACCACAATCTGTCAGATTTTCCCAATCAACTTTGAACCTTATGCTTTAGCGATAAAGTTGAAAATCTATTAAAGAAATCTGACAGATTGTGGTAGGTTGATGTGCTGGCGTCCGTACGACCTGTACAATAGAGCGATCATTCAGTACATTACGGCGGGTCAAAACGTGGCTTCGCTCAACCATGAGCGAAAATCGTCTAAGCGGCCTGTGATGCTAAGTGTGCACATAACGAGAATCGCCGAATCAAAAAATAAATTTGTAGAAGTGCTAAATAGGTTCTGCCAGAACCCAAGCCGGCTTCTCTTGAAGTAATATTACTTGTAAAGTTAGTTAAAACTTAAATTTTTAAACACCGACTATTCATAAATAAAACTATAATATCTATCCTGTATTCCTGTGTGTAATTGTTTATTTTCTGTACCTGAAAATATAAACCTCTAAATTTACAGATTAACAAATAGGCATAGGCGCAGAGCCCAAACGGCTCAAGTTACTAAAAAATTACCGGGGGAGGGGGGGGGGGATAGGTTGACTGCTGCCCCAACCTGAGCCCAAGGCTGGCTACGCCCATGGTAGCCATCTGCGGTCTACGGGATGGGTATGAAACGACGCGGCGACGACGTTGGACAATTATGTATGTACCTACTTATAGTTAGGTCGGAGTCTGCTGTGTATTTTTATGTTTGTTATTACAGTAAGATGGAACAAATTAATAGTACCTACCTTTGTACAATTATCATTTTTTGAAAATATAATTTAAAAAGAGTGTCTATGGAGTTTCTTGCCCGTTCTTCTCCATAGGTACCTACCTACCTACGCTTTGGAATGGGCAACTAACTAGCTTCATATTTTCTGACTGACCGACTTCTTGACAATTCAAAAGTGCCTGTAAATGGTTTAATTGAAATAAATGCTTTGAGTTGAGCAACTAAAGCTGGATGGAACGGTAACATTTTACATTTTCGTTTCGTTGCTGACTGTACTTAAGTATTTTTATTGGAAACATTTGAATGGAATTAAAATTATATTATTATATGGAAGCCAATTATACGGAAAAGAACCGGAGTTATTGACGTAGCTTGCAGAGTAAGCAAGCTGAAGTGGCAGGGGGCCGGCCATGTTTGTCGAACGACTGATGACCGGTGGAGCAGACGAGTCCTGGAGTGGAGACCGCGTATCAGCAAGTGTAATATTGTACGCCCTCCAGCTAGAAGGTCCGACGTCCTTAAAAAGGTGTCTGGGACAGACTGCATGCGGAAGGCGGAGGACAGAGTGTATGAGTGATGTATAAGAGTAAGAGAAACCAGTTTTCGTAGTAGAAGTTACGTTTGTAAAATATAGGTGGGCTAATAACATGTCGTGGCATATGCTAGCAGAGTGTGCCGCTTGGGAGGAGCCGCGCCGTGTCCTCATCTCAGAAATAGGCAGTGTAGTGAGTGACCTGTCGCTGCCGGCCGTGGTCGAGTCGATGGTCGGCAGCGAAGAGTCCTGGGACGCGGTGGCTTCCTTCTGCGAAACGGTCGCCTCGCAGAAGCAAGGCTGCGGAAAGGGAGAGGGAGATCTCGTCCACTCACCCAACCCGCAGCAGGCGCACTGGGCGTCGGCGCAGGGCGGACAACGCCCTCTTCCAGCCAAAATGGCCAGGGGTAAATGGGTCCAGGGGCGACGGACTCGGGGTCGTCCGTCGCGCCCCACACATCAGGACCCGAGCTGGCGTCGCGTAGTGTTCCGCGCGCGCCCCTCTTAGACGTCGCGGGGGGAGTCAAACACCTTACTCCTCTCCCTGACCCGACGAGGCCCGCAGTGGCGGGCCAGGACCAGGACCAGTAGTGGTTTTTTTTTTCAGGATGGGTAATCATCAAATGACTCCTCCCGCTCTGGGTGGAGCGGAAGGGAGTGTCAGACTCTTACTGACTAAAACCCACCCGTGTTCCTTCTTTAGCCCTTTATGTTCCGGGCCAGCGGTAACCCTTTCGGACGATCCCGCTGACCCGGCAGGCTTCGGCCCTGACGGGCCCCTTCCATTGACGCTGACATCTCTTTAAGGCGCGCGTAGAACACGTACGCGCCGTCCGGCACGGGCCTGCAGGTCCTGAGAGTCTGACAAACCCCGCCGCCCGCCCCAGGTTGGCGGACATCCATGAGGATTTTCCACCTCCGAAACAAAAAAAAAAGGGTAATAACAAGTGTTGTAAATAAAATATGTATAGTATAGGTGTACTATGTTGTGCCGTTGACGGCGTAAAAATATCAATAAAGTAGTGTTACGTTGTTTTTTTGTACCTAACATTTACCTGTGAGCATACGTTATAAATTGAGAGGTTTCCAATATTGATCTCAATGGTTTCCAAATGAAATGTTCATTGTTGTTTGGCCAATGACTTTAGCCTGCGATTTATAGAAGGAGTTATACCTTCATCTGTACTTCGTCACTGGACTCTTTAGTAACACTTTCTGACGATTAATCACTTTCAAAACTCTATTAAAATTTCATATGGAGGTAGCTGACATCCTGGATTAACATATAGGCTACTTTTTATCCCGATATTTCCACGGGATCGACAATTATGCGGGTGAAACCGCGAGGCACAGCTAGTCTTATATAAGATCAATAAGTGCTAAAAGATAAACACTACGGAATGGGCTGTCGAGTATTGACTGTCTGACCTGACAGACATTTCCTGGCCGAAAGTAGAAACCCATGTTGCTCATCCAATCGACAGACTATAAAGATAAACAAACAAAAGCATTTCAACAAAGCTTTCACATTTTATTCCTTCCTCATACTTCATAGAGAGAACAATAAAAATTAAGTCCGGCCCAGTTTACAAAAACGTATGTAATAGGATTAATAGGTCATAACTCACAGACGCTGTTAATATGTCTCAGTGTTATTTTAAAGGCGTTGAAATGCAACTCTCTGCTTTGGTTACGTTGTCTGGGTGTCTTGGCACGAAATAGGGGATTAGATCGCGAGTTCATACCAAAAGGTCGGGATCATTGTATTGTATAGTTGTCCCGTTTTAGCATGGCAATAGCGGTTATTGTCACCTACATTTTCTAGTACCTATATTTTATTTAAACAAACCTTTTATTTTTAGATTGTTTAAAAAAAATTAAGTAGGTAATACATTTATTTTCATGCTTATTAAGAAATCTTAAATACAATATACAATCATACACTAAAATATATTACGGATTACCGGCTGACTTTTTTTACCGACTGGACAAAAAACAAGGTAGGTATAAAAGGCGAACGGAGTATATTATGTACAAGTATATAAAGGAAAAAAGGCAAGAGTTCATTTGGCATCAAAAAATTCGTCCGCATCGCTGTCAGTGGGAAAAGTGTCCAAAAGGCTCACAGTGTTGCCACGTGGGATGGCAATGTTTTATTTAAAAAACTGATATAAAGGCCGATAAACTTCCTGAATATCTATCGTGATTTTCAACATGTTTTCCAATAACTGACACCATACATAGTTTATTGTTTGGGTGCCTAGGCCTACGGAGGGAAAGGGCAATGACCGCTATTGCCATGCTAAAACGCGACTACTATAGTAAGTTGGTATTTTCATGCCGAATCATTTTGATGTTCGATTTTAAGGTACAGACGCCAGCACATCAAGCTATCTGTCAAATTTCTTTAAAAGATGATTTTTTTTATTTGAAATTGTTTTGCTCTTGACTCTAGTCTAGGTCAGAGATGACAGAGACAAAGTTTAGGAGTGGTGGAGTGAGCTAACCCAGAAGAAGCCTGTTCACTCTTACTTTGAAGAGATTCGGATTCCACTCTTTTGCTATGCGCATTATAAAGGACATTTGAAAACGCTTAGTGCGAATTGGTGGAATAGCAACTAGGCAGGGATGGTAAATTGCAGTGCGTCTGGATCTCCGAAAATAGAAGGGGGCCGGTGGAATGAGGTCGTGGAGTTCTTGGGCACACTCACCGAAGTACAATCAGTAGAAGACCGACAAGCAGGCAACCTTGCGGCGATGAGCCAAGCTGTGAAGCTTGGCATCCACCAGTTTTCTATTATTAAAGATTTTCTACTATATCGCTAAAGCATAAGGTTCAAAGTTGATTGGGAAAATTTGACAGTTTCGGGTAGCTTGATGTGCTGGCGTCTGTACCTACCTTACCTAGGTAGGTAATCAGGTACTTACCTAAGTAGGTAGGTAAATGTTGTAAGTATCAACCGATGAGATCCTATCTAATAATAATTATTATTCATCATCTGCCTAGCCTTTTCCCAACTATATTGGGGTCGGCTTCCAGTCTAACCGGATGCAGCTGAATACCAGTATTTTGCATGGAGTGACTGCCTATCTGACCCCCACAATCCAGTTACTGGGTAATACAAGGGGTATGACTGGTTGTCAGACTTTCGGGCTTCTGACTACCCGTAACGACTGTCAAAGATCCACGACTGACAGCCGGGACCAACGGCTTAACGTGCTTTATGATTGTAAGTGGCATACATTTAATAATTTGCGTACATTATAAGTTCATAACATAACATCAGCACCTGCCGGGTCAGCGTGATTGTCCGAAAGGGTTACCGCTGGCTCGGAACATAAAGGGCTAAGGAAGGAACACGGGTGGGTTTTAGTCAGTAAGAGTCTGACACTCCCTTCCGCTCCACCCAGAGCGGGAGGGGTCATTTGATGATTTCCCATCCTGAAAAAAAAAGCACCTTGATGGCGTAACACACTATGAATCACAATTTGAATCATTTTGAAGGATATTGCTAATCCATTGCGTCATATGTTCGAAAAGTTTGTCTGCTCGTCACCGTAAATAACGCAATGAATATTGTTGAAATGTCTAAATGAAAACCACTGCTAATGTGTTACTGCTACTGTTAATGTGTTACGCAATTACCCCGCAGGCTTGTATTTTCTGAAAGGCCGAGACGTTGCATATCAAACCAAGGAGGTTTTCGAAAGTTTTCTTGCTTCTGCCCGCGACTTCGTCCGCGTGAAATTTCTTGTAACTCCGACACACCCCGTCGCATCGCATCGCCTGCCCGCGCTATTACTTCGTTTTTGCTTAGCGTTCTTTCTAACTTTTTTTCTTTTTTCTCGGCTCCTAAAAGTCATAGCGTGATGCTAAAGAGCCTATAACCTTCCTCAAGAATTGGGCTATCAAATGCAAAAAGAATTTTTCAAATCCGACTGGTAGTTCCAGAGATTAGCGCGTTCAACCAAACAAACTCTTCAGCTTCATAATATTAGTATAGACAGATAACTCCCTACATTTTCCTTACACTAGATCGCAACCAAATTACTCGAACTTGAGCCCAACCAACACATTACACGGGTGCTGCATTCACATGGTATTTGTCACAAACAAGTTGTACTGGAACGTGGGTGTGTACGAAAAGTATGTGTGCCTGAATTAATGTGTCAAATATGAAAGGAAAGTTGGAGCTGTAAACTAAAAACTGTCGCTACGGGTTCGCTTGTTTTCAGTAAAGGTAACTATTGATTTATTAAAACTAGAGCCCCACCCCTGCTTCTACTGATGTGGTGGCATGGCAAAACATCGACATAAGTTATAATATCCTATCTTCAAGAATAAATTCTCTTAATGATAATGAAAATTAAGCAAGCGGTCACACAGACATATTGGAAAAGCGACTTTGTTTTAGACTATGTATAGATATAGAAATAGGTACTCAAACACCACGCCTTTTTTTTTTTTCAGGATGGGAAATCATCAAGTGACCCCTTCCGCTCTGGGTGGAGCGGAAGGGAGTGTCAGACTCTTACTGACTAAAACCCACCCGTGTTCCTTCCTTAGCCCTTTATGTTTCGAGCCAGCGGTAACCCTTTCGGACAATCCCGCTGACCCGGCAGGCTTCTGCCCTGACGGGCCTCTTCTGCTGATGCTGACATCTCTTTGAGGCGCGCGTGGAACACGTACGCGCCGTCCGGCACGGGCCTGGTCCTGATCGGACGGTGAGCTACCCATTACTCTCCGCCCGCAGGCCCGCGCCTACGGTGGCCGGGAGTCGTCGCGCGGCTCCCGACGCCCGGAGCGTCTCCCGCGGCGGCTGGGACGGGAGGCTCTCTCCCTCAGCCGTCCCGCCGCCTCCTTCGCTAGCATGACTGCTTCGCAGAAGGAGGCGACTGCCCCCCACTCCCTCTCGCCCCGGACCATGGCTTGAACCAGGCCCGGACGCGAGAGGTCGCCGCCGCTACAAAACACCACGCCTTGTTTCCCGGAAAGGTTAAGAAGAGTTGTACGGTCACCAAAGGAAATAAGTAACCAGGGTCGTCGGATATAGTTGAAGTTTGAGAAAGAAACCAAAGAATCAGCATTGCCATACAACGTGGCAATGTTGCCAGCCTTTTGGGCATGTTTCCTGTTGACAGCGATGCGGACAAATTTTTTGATACCCTTTGATTATTTCCCCTCCTTTTCATATTATTATTTTAAGAGTGTTAGCTTTTTAAATTACTTGTTGAAGTTTAGTAAGAAACCGATGGATGTTTTCGTTTACAATTTAATTTATTTAATAGAAAATAAACAGTTCACTTAAGTATCAGATCGTTTTTTTTTTGTTTGTTTTGTTTTAAATGTAAAAAAAAAATAAAAATAAATTTCACGTGTTTTTTTTGAAATCCTGTTACTGAAACCCCTGCATAGCCCAGGTTTCTGGTAGTTAGGTACCTACAGGATTTGGGAAAAAAGTTGAGGAAAACTTGATAGTTACTGACTTTACATTATGTTACACGTGCTGGAATGTCCTAACTCCCAAGTGTCTTTTACTTACGGGCTAGAAGGTGAACTTGTAACCATATGAAAGAAACAAAGTGTCCATGGAATTTCTGGCCTGTCCTTCTCCATATACGACCTTACTATCTTTTGGAATTAGCAACTAGCTTCAACTTTCTGACTGACCTTGATCTTTAATCCTTGACAATTCAAAAGTGCCTGAAAATAGCTTAATTGAAATAAATACAATCGGTCTTATTACAAAACAAGGCTTTTCTTTGGTCACGGTTTAAGTTTAAACCATACGTTCTCAACGTGGGCGATATTGACTTTAAGGAGAGACTTTAAGGGGGCAGTAGAAGACTCAGAAAAATTTAAATATATATCCTATCTTACGACTATATAACATTGTTACGAGCTTGGGGTTCGTGACAATAAAAACTGCCGATTTAATAACAAAAAAATGACGCTTTAATCAACAGCACTAATAACAACTCAAACACACTAATTATAAAACACAATTGCACTACTGATCGTTCTAAGTCGCACTTGAAGATCGCTTCCGAATGTATTCACTTGTATCGCTTATCCAACTGTGTCCGGCTCGCGGCCCACACCGGCCTTATATAGTGCCTCAATGAGTTCTAGAACCTTCTACTATTGAAACATCTAGAATGTTCGAGTACACACCGGTCCCGACTGACCAGATGTTGATAGTTCTCGAAAGATCTAGAAAGTTCTAGCGTCGAAATTTCTTGACTCTACTAGTTCTGCTATCCGATACTAGATGGCGTTAGTGGTAACTAATGTCACTATGTACCAGGCATTAATTGTGGCGCGCAACAATATTACACATTTAAATATAATCGTGGCAATAGCTGTTTCAGATTCGCAACAGATGGTACAGACACCAGCACATCAAGCTACCCGAAACTTTCAAATTTTCCCAATCAACCTAGAACCTAATGCTTTAAGCGATAAAGTTGAAAATCTATTAAGGAAATTTGACAGATTGTAGTAGCTTGATGTAATGGCGTCTGTACGTTAAAAGAATTGAGGGCCCTCGAAAAAAGAAATCATAGTGGGCAAAATAATGGTTTTGAAACTGTCGAGCCAGTTTTTGTAATAAGAACCTAACTGTGATCGAAATACAGTTTTTTTTAGAAAACTGGCAACTTAACTGGTTGTCAGTTTTTTTTCCTTGGTTTGTAATAAAGTTCCTTCTAAATACAACAACTGGTTCGGAGGTTTGGGCTTGGAAAGTTTTGTAGTAGGTATGTCATTAATTCCTAGAATTCGATCCTTATTAGCGACACTATCGAATGGTGTAATAATACAGTGTGTTTTTTTTTACAAAATCAACGGGTTCGATTCCTGGCTAGAAATACCTTCTGATTTTTCAAAAATTCAATGACGCAGTTTTAGTTTTCATCAAAATTGAGCCCGAGACTCCTTTGAGTACTTTTCGCTATTCCTCATAGTCTCGGATTTAGCCATCCACGCCCACTTGAAAAATGAACCCTGTATAAGTCTTGGGATTAGAAACTCCTTTTTGGAAGACCAAAACGAGAAAGAGCGTGATTCAATTGATGACTAAAAGGACATTGTCGGCCACGGATGTATTTTCTTCGTTTTCCGAGGCACAGAGGGTTCTCGGTATGAAAATATGGTCACCCATCCACAGACCAACTGCGGCAAGCGTAGTTTAACCTCCACCTGATGCTAGGGATTGACACTATTGCCAGCTAACTCCACCTAAGTTTTCACGTTGAGTTTTTTACAGAACAGCCGGTCGATTCTGTAAAAATCTCACCGTGAAAACTTAGGTGAAGTGTGTTTGTTTTTGCTAGGAATTGACACTATTGACAGCTCACTCCACGCTCACTTCACCTAAGTTTTCACGGTGAGATAGTTACAGAATCGCACTGCTGATCGGCTGCATTCTAAAGCGTTTTTTAAAAAAGCGCCAGCTTTTTCTTTTAGAATAAAAATCTTACTGTACCTTCCTATGTAGTCTATTTTGTAATCAAAACGCAAATATCCAAGATTAAAACATCAATTTTGTTGCACTTATTTATTAATACACTGTAAACACACATTTTAGAATGAATATTTAGGTAATCACTTGCGCGCAGTAGTGGCCCAGAGGTAACGGACCCGACTTTCGAGATGTCGAGGTCGTAGGTTCGAACCCAGACTTAAACAATAGGAGCTTAAACTTCTTAAAGCTCTCAAAACGGCGAAGGAAAACATCGTGCGGAAACCGGCATGTCCTAGAACCAAAAATTCGAAAGCATGTGACATCTACCAACCCACACTGGGCCCGCGTGGTAGATTACACACCACTGCCTCTCCAAGAGAGGACACCTGTGTCCCAGCAGTGGGAACAGTATAGGATGATTATGCTAGGTAATCACTTTGCATCGTGTTGATCAGCGGCAAGGATACTATTCCTGGGTATTAAATATCCCAGAGGCTTGTTTCATAGAAAAACCAACAACGGTGCTATTCTGTTAAAATCTCAACGTGAAAACTTAGGTGAAGTGAGCGTGGAGTGAGCTGTCAATAGTGTCAATTCCTAGCAAAAACAAACTCACTTCACCTATGTTTTCACGGTGAGATTTTTACAGAATCGACCGGCAGCTTCGTATTGAACCATAACCTCACGTATCAAAGCTATTCTTTCAACCACCATGGCAGACTACCAAACAATGTTTAAGCAAATGTCAAACCTTTTAACTCCAAAATAAAACATCATACATAAAATTCGTAAACACTGACATCTACTTTTCTCCTTATATCTTATTAGCTGCGCCTCGCGGTTTCACTCGCATAAGTTTCAATCCCGTGAAAATATCGAGATAAAAGTATCCTATATCCTAAACCAGGTCATAGTCTAGCCATGTTCCAAACTTCATCGAAATCCGTTCAGCTGTTTTAGCGTCAAAGTGTAACAAACAAACACACAAAAAATCAAATCTTTAATATTAAGTTTAGATATTATATCTTCATTTTAGCTCGACTCAATAATTATCTTATTGCACATGGTGAATTCGAGGCTTCGTCTAAAAATCAACATTTTTTCACGACGAGTTGCCTGCTCCTACTGAAGATATAATACTACGAGACTGCATCTCTCTGCTTCATAAGCATTGCGGCTTTCGTTCAGGACTTGAGGTAAGGTGGTTGTGTATACGCGGCAGTGTATGTCGTACATTTTCAGATGTTTTGATAAGTTGTGTCTTGGGTACGAGGTAACGCTGAACGTTACAAAGTGCGAGCCTTTTGTCTAGATTAGGGTGTTGTTCCGCTGTTGCGTTTAGTCGTAAGGATTTTTTTATTTAATTTTTAGCTAGTGAATTTCTATTTTAATAGAGAAATGATGTAGATTCAGTGGCGTGCCTAGGGGTCAAAATTAGGGCAAGCCCACAGATTTTCAACGTATAAAAAAAACGCCTAACTGAGGTATTAGCTGATTTTCAGTTATTAATGTTTGTGTTCGAGTTCATTGATTGGTATTTTTTTAATATATTTATTTATTGATAGGTTTAAGTAAGTTTGTTGTTGTGAATTATGATTTTATTAGGGCAAGCCGGGCTTTTCGGCTTCTATGAAGGTACCGCCCCTGTGTAGATTATACAGTAACAACAGTTATACAGACACAGTAAATGCTTGAACGTACTTATTTTGTTTTATGGTTATTATTTTTTGATATTTTTTAAAAGCGTTATACTATTATTCTTAGATATTTTTCAGAATAGTAACTAAGAAATGTTTCCATAAGGTCACTCACTCTACTAATAATTCTAACTTATTAATTATTTATGTATCTGAGCATACGTTTATAGCGACTTAAATGAACGAAAATAGGTAAGTATGTCTAGTTACTTTACATAAGTAATAAATCAAAATTTTAACGTAAAACTACATTCCTTCCACTAACAACACACAAAATTTACGACAAAACATCCACGCCAAAAAACCCTAAATCGGTCTGTCCTACGCCTTAGCGAGAGCCCTCACTAACCCGAGGGCGGGCGGCGCGCGCAGGCGGCCGCCATTTCTATCTGCAGTCGTACATCGCGCGGACTCCTCGCGCCATGCTATAGCCGAGCACATTACATAAACCCAGTCCACAAACAATCATCAACATCAGTGATCAGTGTTATATAACTAAAATAACATTACAACTTAAAATATAACAAGTGTTAGTGTTATTTTTAAGTTGTGCAAACGGACGCTCAAGTTTATATCAGGTACGGTTCTTGCTATAAGTATACGTTTTCGCACTCACGCTACGGTTCAAGTATATAGCTTTATATTTACTTCGTATTTTTTTTTTAAGTTTGTAAGGTTTTTAATTGTTATTTTTGTGGGTTTTAGTGTTATTTTTGTGTTTGTGTTGTTTTTGTTAAGTTCTCGTAGTTCAATGTTTGGTTTATCGATTATTCTCTAAAACGGTGTTAGTTTTACCGCTTTTATGTTGTTTTGACCACACGTTATTACATTTTGATAATTATAGTGAACATTTTCATGTTCATTCATTTATTTTGTGTAAAATAGGTTTGAATACGAATTTATTAAATGAAAATCAGTTTTTGTTGAGGTTAGGTTATTAATTTAGTCACACATAACTTTAAGAAAAACGAGTATATTTCCTATCTTAAACTGGTTAAAGTAGGTACTGAAATATGTTAAAGAAAGTCTTCTAATATTTCCCCCAATCAATTTCAAATCGCCATGCTCTCTAGGAGATATTGACCCCGCGGTTTTTCGATAGCGTACCTAAGATTGTATCGTGCTCTTGTTTCGACAATTTTTTTTTTACTTTTAGTTGTTAATACATATTTGATATATCGTGTGTACTTATTGTGTGTATTTTATGAAATAAAATTATGTTTTCTTGATATTGTGATTACTGTATTTCTAGATTTTATTAAGGTAAGTACCTACCTACTTACATACCATATTTGTAATTAGTAAGTTACGTTTTGATTAGCATGTATGATTTCGATTGACTTTGTTTGATGTAATTGGCGTTTATAACCACTATAGAAAACTTTTTATCGATTCATTTGTACCGAATCCAAGTTACTCTAAAAAGAAAGATAAAGAAAGAAATTAAAAAGCTGGTCACAAAGTATGAGCAGAGGTGTAGGTACCTAAGTATGGAAAACCGAGGCCCTTACTCTACACTGAGACAATTTAGGCTAGATAGATGGTATCATATTCAATCGTTTTTCAGTTACTGAAGGGATGATCCTTAAAAGCAGTGGCTCGTGCCTAATTAAGAACAGCCGTACGAGTCGATCGAAGGGAAAGCTACGCATGCCGCGGTCAGTAAGTGGATTGGTGACCATCCATAACAGATCGAGACTCCTCTGTACCTCGGACTCGGCTGTTATTTGTCCATCTTTGATAGAACCTCAAAGCCTCTTTCGGGCTTTGGGCTGAAAGATACGATTTTACGAGTCTTACCAAGGGATAAGCCCCTTGGTAAGACTATCGTATTACCCAGTAACTGGGTTGAAGAGGTCTGAGAGGCAGCCGCTCCATGTAAAAAAATGGTATTCAGCTGCATCCGGTTAGACTGGAAGCTGACCCCAACATAGTTGGGAAAATTCTAGGCAGATTGATTTCTTAAAAGCAGTAGTAATGAAAACGCTGTACGAGAACCCGTGGTTAGTAAAGATAGCTGTTATAGGCTCTACGGATATGCAAATAAGATCTACCTCATGTAAAAATATGATAAGCGAGTTTTTGTACCATTTAGGGATGCCCAGAACGGAGAGCAGTTTTTCTAGGACATCTTTGTCAATGACATGGCATGTTTATAGCTAGGGACGATATATCAACTACCTCCAAGTTTGATCCCAGATTGGTCAAAGCAGAGCCTACATACAGTACTTAATTTAAGCGAACGTAGTTGAGTGCCCACTGTAGGTACATGAGTGGACACTTAGCCTTTGTCATCCAGTGTAGGATAGCACCTATTATTCCTTGTTAATTAAACACAGCTGGATAAAAGCCTGCCTAGATTTCAAAGCCGTTGACCAGAAAGCTGGCCCGGTTTAGAAGTTTTGAATGAACGTCGTTTACGATGTCCTATTAAGGGGCTTACAGGACCTAAACGCAAAAAAACGCAAGTTTTAGAAACAATAAAAGTAAGTATATGATCGACTACAGTAAACAAAATCAGAAAAACATGTGATATTCTTCAGGATGCTTGGTTAGGTAGATAGTGTGTTGAAAGCATAATACAACTAATTTGATACGATAGAAAAAAATCATGAAGGTACTTTTAAAGACTTTCTTTTTACAATAAAAACTATACTAATATACTTACTCGTACATACAATTACAATGATTATGATTTTTGTCAGATTATTGTACAAGCAACATACTAAAACACTTGTGTTTTAATTTTTTCGTCCAAACAATAGATTTTTTGTAAATAGATAATTGCTTCATATTTTGCAATAAATTACCAGGGTTGTGTCATCGCGCTTCTCTTTCTTTTCTACGCAGACCGACGAAGACCGCGCTTAAGGTCATGTAGTCGCCTTAATATTACAGCTGGTAAAATTGTTATCAATCTAGTTCGTCCCGCCATTATTGCAGTCTACTTTGAAAATATAGTCTACAGAGGGGCAATTCCCGTAATTTTAAGAACGTTCACAGTCTGTCAAAAATACCTCTAATTTCCCTACATTTTTGACATTGATTGTCGCTGAGATGAGATTGAGACTAGACTGTAAGCCCCTTAAAATAATATATAATTGTAGTCCAATGTTAGCAAGTATAACTACACTATCGTATTAGGTAAGCCTGTGATGATAGTTGTATGTGTTTTAAAATAAAATAAATAAATAAAAATAAAAAATTTTGGACGTTTTTAATTACGGGAATTGACCTTCAGTATTCATTAGTTATCTCTTCTATGGTTTTGGTAATAATAATAATAATCGTCACCATTAGCAGCCTCATCCATTGTCTACTGAATACAGACCTTTTGTGCCTAGCTTCCCTGGTCTGAGCAGGTTTTATAATACGTAAGGGCCTGAGGGGTAACCAATTAATGCAGGCGCCTGTACCTTTATAAAGCAATTATCTAGAATTCGGCTGGGGTAATAAGATAGGTCGAAACAGTCCGCTAGGGGTTACACCGACGGCGTTGACATTAATGGGGCTAGTAATTATGTTCGGGTTTTGGGTCATAGAGCTCAAGGTGACAGTCAATTTTTGGTTGACTTCAAATGGATTACATTATCAGATAAAAATACTGTTACGTGCTGTTTTAAGAGAGCAATGGTGGCCCAGTGGTAACGGCCGCGACTTACCGAGTTGTAGGTCGTAGATTCGAATCGAGCCCAGACAGGCGCTTTACTTCGTGTATATTAACGTCATCACCACTGCTCTCGAAACGGTGAAGGAAAACATCGCGAGGAAATCGGGATGTCTTAGAAACAAAAATTGGAAGACATGTGCCATCCCGCAGTGGGCCCGCGTGGTGGATTACGGCCCACTCCCTCTCCAGCGGTGTCAACATTTAAAGGCTGATTATGATGTACGAATTGTAAGTTGTGTCTTGAAATGGTCATAATGTAGTTTAGCGGTTTCCTCGATTGCTTGCGGTTTGGCCAATCGTGTATTGAGGCCCTGAATTTAAAAAAAATAACAAAAAGAATAGAGCAAATATTGAACTGAAAACTTCTTTAGGTGCGTTGGCCTTTTTTTGAGATGGGAAAAACCATTGAACTCGCGCCACTGTTACCGTAAGGGACACCGTGCGTGTTTTGTTTATACGACGAATAAAACGCATGAGAAGACTCGGCTGCCCTCGGGATGTACTCGGTTTTATAATGTATATCCGATATGTCAGTTTGTGATGGCAAAGTATTCTGTTTGTGTTTTGTTTTCACTTCTGTCGGAACTCACGTTATTAATTACCTTTTAAGGGGCTTACATGACCTAAAACGCGGTCACTGTCGGACTGCATAGAAAAGAAAGAGAAGCGCGATGACACAACGCTGGTAATTTATTGCAAAATATGAAGCAATTATTTAATTCCAAAAAATCTATTGTTTGGACTAAAAAATTAAAACAGTACCTAGTGTTTTAGTATGTTGCTTGTAGAAAAACATTACACAAACATTTTCGTTGTGGATTAGTATGGTTTTTATTGTAAAAAGAAAGTTTTTAGAGGTATTTTCATGATTTTATCGTATCAAATTAGCTATATTATGTTTTCAACACAGTATCTACCTAGCATTTAACCTGAGGAATATCATATTTTTTTCTGATTTTGTTTACTGTAGCCGATCATATACTTTTATTGTTTCTAAAACTTGCGTTTTTTTGCGTTTAGGTCCTGTAGCCCCTTAAACCCATGGCGAGCGATACTGGGTATTAACGCCACAGTTTTGCAGCGAGGTGTATGAAGACATTTAATGAAGTGTCAGTCACCGCGAACGCCGGCTGTTGTATTGAACCCGTGGTTTATACCTTACTTACAAACAATCTCTGCCTGTTCGGGGTTTCCATCTAAAGCCTGGCTGAAGTCTAGGAAATTGGATCTGACGTGTGTTATATAGATTCTATAGTTTGTGATAGCCTATTTTTGGGTTGGATGTTCTGTTATTTCTTCCGAGTTCGTAACTTTAGTATCACAGAAATTCAGCACTTCGGTTTACCCGCGGTTATCGTCAAAAACGATAAAGGGATTTTTCAATACGTTCGACAGCAGCATCGTATTGTTGCAGTTATAATTACTTCGTTCCTTTGCAAATGTGGAATCATGATCATAATATGGCAATATTACCTTCAAACTATTAGGTACTTTGTTACAAGGGTCTTTAGCGGTCCCTAAGTTGTGAAGTTAACCATACTTTTAACATCTGTCTTTATGAATTTCCACAGTAGTCTTTGCAGTTAGTTGGAAATCCGAAAGTCAGGCTTCTGGTATGCACTAGTATGTCGGTATTGTTCAGTTATTTGGCTTAGAAACACATCGGATTAGATTAGACTAAGAAAATGACAAAGGCAGCCTGAAGAAGTGATGACTATAACACCATAAACCTCCCGAAATCCCTTAGCTTTTTCCTTTCTTCACAGAAAAGAAAGCATTGTTTCCGCTAAACGTAATTTAGGAGGCAAACGGATCCAAGTGTAAGGGATAGAACACACTCTTGTATGGCTTTATAAAGGGGGAGGGGGATTAGCGGGGATCAGATGGCAGTATAGCATGTAACTCGTGTTACTGACTTACTTATTCACGGTTATTTACCTTACAGGGTATTGAGGGGCTCATAGCTAAGTTATATGTTTTTGAAGTGAAAACTTCTTTAGCATCGTTGTGATTTGAAAGTTTATGAAACGAAAAAGCGACAGTAAAAGAGACATATAAGATTTAACGTGGGAGAAAATGAGATAGGAAGCATTATACATACAGTGTTTTTGCTTTTTATTATTACAAATGACATGGATGGATGGATGGATGGATGGATGGACGGACGGACGGACGGACGGACGGACGTACGGACGGACGGACGGACGGACGGACGGGTGGATGGATGGAAGGATGGATGAATGAATGGATGGAAAAAAAATAACATTTAACGTGGGAGAAAATTAAATAGGAAGCACTATACAGTGGTTTTGAAGGTTTCACTTCTACCACGTGTGAATAGCACACATGCTGTTTTTTTTCTTTAAATATGTTTATTTTATTTACTCTCACAATGTTTGTTGTAGCACTTTACAGTGCTACAAAAACATTGTTAGAGAAAATAAAATAGAACTATATAAATTCACATTGTGCGAGCTGCTGGTGCCTGAAGTAGGTTTTAGAAAAAACCTGTATTACAGGTCACCAGGAGCCACATAGTGGCATCATGCAATTAAACAGGCAGGCAACGTGTGATTCTACTAAACAAACAATTAAGCAATTAAAACCAATAAAAAAATAAATAAAAGAAAAGATACAAATTAAATAGGTAGGTGATAACAGGCGCATGGGTCGATCGATCAGGTTTAGATTGTAAACTTTCGATGTAATGGTAAAAAATGCTCAAGAAGTGATTTTCCCATCAGAAAAGGATACTTTTTATTCTGACTTTAATTTTTGGGTACGAAATGAATGTTGTCCTTTAATCAGTCCCTTATTTTGACAGATCAGCATTCAGGCGGGCTGAGGGGCTGTATCTCCGTTGACGGAATAGAGGGCAGACTCTTGTCTTACACGCAGGCGTTACCCTAGTTCCAGGTCCAGTTAAAAACCAGCGTCAGGCACTAGTTGTCTGGCATTTTTGCTGAACTGGGCCTTTTTGGTGCAGCCGTGAGGCACACTTTCCTGCTAATTTCTTACATCGGACTTACACTTTATTGTCTGATCTTTATTATTTGTTTATAGCTGATGTATGTAATTGGTATATTGTGTGCCCTTTAGTCTGTGCTAAATAAATGTATTTTCTGTCAGAATTGTGAGCGTCGTAATAGGTGTAGCGCCTGTTGATTTATTATTCGCTGAGGATAAAGGAAATCTTTTTATTGACGATTTGTTAGTCTACCAGTCGCTAGATGGGTTGGCGACATTGAACTGTCTATAAGTCAAAAAAGTCAAAAGTCAAAGCATTTATTTCAAATAGGCACATAAAAGGCACTTTTGAACGTCAGAAATTACAACAAATAGAATTGATTCTAGTCGCCCATTCCAAAAGGTAGTTTTCGTATGGAGAAGAATGGGCAAGAAACTCCACCATTATGTATCTGGACATGATCGGCTTGTACTACATTCTATCTGCTAGGGTAGGTAGGAGGCTGGAAAGATTACTATGGGAACAAAATAACAATAGGTACCTAAAGCCCTTTGTACAAACACGTTTTTCTTGGCGTGAAAAGCTATGGTTTATTCGCCGTGTGTAGGTGTGTGTGGTGATCCATACAACAGTGACGCTCGTGTCGTCAGTGTTGTATGGGTCACTATGAAAGCTTGTGGACGGACACGTTTTTTCTACGGTGCGGTTTAAACGCCGTATCGTACAAACTTACAAAGTCTTGCTGATATGTCGAGGATTAATCATTCAGAAATGCTTTAAAACCTTTCAGACACTATTAAACCAATTCTAGCACCTAAGGCAGTAGTTTTTCGTGTCTGTCTGTGACCGCTTACATCTTATAAACTACACACTGGATTTTGATGCATTTTGCACCATAATTTAGAGAATTGATTACGGTAGGTTTATGTGTATAATGCATTCATAATATTAAACCTACATATAATAAAGACTGTCGTTAAATTTGTGCGAAGCAGGGGCGGGTCGTTAGTATATTAATAAACCACATCCCAGTATCTCTATCTACTAGGACCACAAACAACTGCAGTGCTGTCCATTCGCCATTTTCTTTAAAACCCTTATATTGTCTACCTCTTTCCGAAGCAAAGGAGCGAATCGTAAAATCCCATGTAATTTAAATGAAGCTTGAATTGGACGCGAAAGATGTCACGACGCGGGGTGCCGCCCGCGAAGCCTAAAATAAACCTTTGGAATATATTAACTGAGCCAGACTGATACGTAGTCACTAGTCTGAGCTCTGAATAACTGAGACTTTGTTAACCATGATATACCTACAGTTTCAGGATTAAATTTATTAACTGTAGGAAAATCGTGGCAAATGTTATTTGTGTTGACAAGTTTTTGACATTGACTGTCGCTGAGATGAGGTTGCGACTTGAATTTGAACCTTTATTTTTCTCGGGTGATCTAAATTAAGTCGTAGACAGTAAAAACCTCTAAAACAAGAAGATAATTTTCGCCTCTGATTAAGTGACCCAAGCCCATTCATGATTATTAAATGTCTTGGTGAGAAGGAAGATACAATGACAGTACAAGAGATTATTTCTTTTAAGGAAAGTTAATGGTACACTTTCATTCGGGTATCCCACAAAATAAATCTTTTCCGAACTGTTCGAGATCACCCTTGAAACCTAAGGTTTAAGTATTGTGTTACTTTAAGTGGGTCTTTAATATTTTAAAGACTTAAAGTAGAACAAAGTCAAAGTCAAAGCATTTATTTCAAATAGGCACATAAAAGGCACTTCTGAACGTCAAACATTACAACAAAATAGAATTGATTCTAGTCACCCATTCCAAAAGGTAGTTTTCGTATGGAGAAGAATGGGCAAGAAACTCCACCGTTACTCTTTTAAAATGTTTTACAATATTTTGCATACATTAATTATATAATAATAACTAGATTTTGGGCGTTGCGCGAGCTGCAAGCAGCTCGCGGGGTCGTGTTTTTGAGGAGTATTTCTTACCCTTGTAAAATTTTGAGAATTGGACAGTAATCCTTAGCACTTATAGGATTTTGTAATAATAGCTATTTATTCACCAAGGGGAGTAATCTGTACTTACCCTCGAGTGATATATACTGCTTTATACTACACTTGTGGAGTTGTTGTTAATAAATTGCTATAATTGTCACTGGAATCACTTATTTTAACTTGTGATTTACACCGCCAAACTTTAAACTTTACCAAGAAAATTGTTTCTACAAAATACGTCAACCAACAAAATAAGTCTTTTTTTTTCTTATTTTAGCGCGTCAAACAGTTTTCGCGCCAAAAGACGTTAAGCCGCATGGCTCTAGTGGGGACGCGGCTTAACGTCTTTTTTGATTTGTTGTGATCAACAACACTCAACAACACCCAAAACACTCAACAACATTCAACAACACTCAACAACACTCAACAACACTCGACAACACTCGACAACACTCAATAACACTCAACAACATTCAACAACACTCAACAACACTCAACAACACTCAACAACACTCAACAACACTCGACAACACTCGGCAATACTCAACAACACTCAACAACACTCAACAAGATTCAACAACATTCAACAACACTCAACAACACTCAACAACACTGAACAACATTCAACAACACTCAACAACACTCAAAACACTCAACAACACTCAACAACACTCAACAAGATTCAACAACATTCAACAACACTCAACAACACTCAACAACTTTCAACAACACTCAACGACACTCAACAACACTCGACAACACTCGACAACACTCGACAACACTCGACAACACTCAACAACACTCAACAACACTCAACAACACTCAACAACACTCATCAACACTTAACAACACTCAACAACACTCAACAACACTCAACCACACTCAAAACACTCAACAACACTCAACAACACCCAAAACACTCAACAACCCTCAACAACACTCAACAATACCCAAAACACTCAAAACACTCAACAACACTCAACAGCACTCATCAACACTCAACAACACTCAACAACACAACAATAAATAAAGATATGAGCTGGAAAACACACGTTCAAAACACATGCAAAAAGCTTAGCCAGTATTCCTATGCTCTCTATAACCTAAGAAAAGTGTCAAATCGGGCAACCTTATTAATGGCGTATCACGGGTATGTTGCTTCTACGCTACGCTACGGACTCATATTTTGGGGGAACTCGCCAGACAGAGAAATGGCGTTCAAAGCCCAGAAACAATGCATAAGGGCAATGTGTGGCATACAGAGCACAGAAAGCTGTAAGCCACACTTTTAACAGTTCCAGCTGCTAACATTTCCGTGTCTTTATTGTATTTGAAATGGCGATCTTTGTCAAAGCGAATCTGCATCTTTATACCCATCCAAGAAGCGCACGACACAAAAATAAAATATGCGTAAGACGTCATAAAAAAGCAGTATTTAATAAAAACATTTTGGGCATGGCACCAAAAGTATACAATAAGTTGCCAAAAAGTATTACAGACCTACACAAAATGAACCAATTCAAATTATGCTTGCACACCTATGTTTCACAAATAAACTGATTGATTGATTGATTGATTGACGAATTCTTAGTTGCAAAAAGTTACTATTCAATTAATGATTATTTAAATGAAAGATGAATCTATTTTATCTGAAATGGCACCACAAATATAATAACTATTGAAATTTTGTTCTGACTCGTGTATTATAATAGATTGACATTTTTTATTGACATTCTATTTTTTTTGTAACTCAATTTATAATTTATTCTGTAGCTAGGTATATATTAGTTTGCACACCTCAGTAGGTTATAATACAATGTACCTTTCATACTTGTAAAACCTTTTTGACATGTATTATGCAAATTAATGATTTGATTTGAACACTCAACAACACTCAATAAGACTCAACAACAGTCAACAACACTCAACCACACTCAACAACACTCAACAACACTCAACAACACTCAACAACACTCAACCACACTCAACATCACTCAACAACACTCAACAACACTCAACCACACTCAACATCACTCAACAACACTCAACAACACTCAACAACACTCAACAACCCTCAACAACACTCAACAACACTCAACAACATTCAACAACACTCAACAACACCCAAAACACTCAACAACACTCAACAACACTCATCAACACTCAACAACACTCAACAACACTCAACAACACTCAACAACACTCAACAACACCCAAAACACTCAACAACACTCAACAACATTCATCAACACTCAACAACACTGAACAACACTCAATAACACTCAACAACACTCAACAACACTCAACAACACTCAACAACACTCAACAACCCTCAACAACACTCAACAACACTCAACAACACTCAACAACACTCAACATCACTCAACAACACTCAACAACACTCATCAACACTCAACAACACCCAAAACACTCAAAACACTCAACAACACTCAACAACACTCATCAACACTCAACAACACTCAACAACACTCAACAACACTCAACAACACTCAACAACCCTCAACAACACTCAACAACACTCATCAACACTCAACAACACAACAACACCCAAAACACTCAAAACACTCAACAACACTCAACAAAACTCAATAAAACTCAATAACACTCAATAACACTCAACAACACTCAACCATACTCAAAACACTCAACAACACTCAACAGCACTCATCAACACTCAACAACACTCAACAACACAACAACACCCAAAACACTCAAAACACTCAACAACACTCAACAAAACTCAATAAAACTCAATAACACTCAATAACACTCAACAACACTCAACCATACTCAACAACACTCAACAACACTCAACAACCCTCAACAACACTCAACAACACTCAACAACACTCAACAACACTCAACAACACTCATCAACACTCAACAACACTCAACAACCCTCAACAACACTCAATAACACTCAACAACACTCAACAACACTCAACAACACTCAACAACACTCAACCACACTCAAAACACTCAACAACACTCAACAACACTCAACAACACTCAATAACACTCAATAACACTCAACAACACTCAACAACACTCAACCACACTCAAAACACTCAACAACACTCAACAACACTCAACAACCCGCAACAACACTCAACAACACTCAACAACACTCAACAACACTCAACAACACTCATCAACACTCAACAACACTCAACAACCCTCAACAACACTCAACAACACTCGACAACACTCAACAACACCCAAAACACTCAAAACACTCAACAACACTCATCAACACTCAACAACACTCAATAACACTCAACAACACTCAACAACACTCAACCACACTCAACATCACTCAACAACACTCAACCACACTCAAAACACTCAACAACACTCAACAACACTCAACAACACTCAACAATCCTCAACAACACTCAACAACACTCAACAACCCTCAACAACCCTCAACAACACTCAACAACACTCAACAACACTCAACAACCCTCAACAACACTCAACAACACTCGACAACACTCAACAACACCCAAAACACTCAAAACACTCAACAACACTCATCAACACTCAACAACACTCAATAACACTCAACAACACTCAACAACACTCAACCACACTCAACATCACTCAACAACACTCAACCACACTCAAAGCACTCAACAACACTCAACAACACTCAACAACATTCAACAACACTCAACAATCCTCAACAACACTCAACAACACTCAACAACCCTCAACAACCCTCAACAACACTCAACAACACTCATCAACACTCAACAACACTCAATAACACTCAACAACACTCAACAACACTCAACAACACTCAACAACCCTCAACAACACTCAACAACACTCAAAAACACTCATCAACACTTAACAACACTCAACAACACTCAACAACAGTCAACAACACTCAACAACACTCAACAACACTCAACAACTCTCAACAACACTCAACAACACTCGACAACACTCAACAACACCCAAAACACTCAAAACACTCAACAACACTCATCAACACTCAACAACACTCAACAACACTCAATAACACTCAACAACACTCAACAACACTCAACCACACTCAACAACACTCAACAACACTCAACAACACTGAACAACACTCAACAACACTCAACCACACTCAACATCACTCAACAACACTCAACAACACTCAACCACACTCAAAACACTCAACAACACTCAACAACACTCAACAACACTCAACAACCCTCAACAACACTCAACAACACTCAACAACCCTCAACAACCCTCAACAACCCTCAACAACACTCAACATCACTCAACAACACTCAACAACACTCAACAACACTCAACAACACTCAACAACCCTCAACAACACTCAACAACACTCAACAACACTCAACAACCCTCAACAACACTCAACAACACTCAACAAAACTCAATAACACTCAAAAACACAAAACCACTGTATAATGCTTTCTGTCTCATTTGCTCCCACGTTAAATCTTATGTCTATTACATTGACAGTGACAGCGCTGTGAAGTTATTACCCATCCAAATTAGACACTACAGGCTAGCATAATGATCCCAATGCGTTTTCGAACTTCTCAAGTTGAAAGCGTTTTATTTTATGCTACTAAATATAGATGTCACCAAAACTCGTGTTGACTAAATCTAACGACGTGACTTCGCAAATGAGTACACTTATAGCATTCGTTCATAGTCTCTGAGCGAATGCTGATTGCCCGATAATATAATAACTCGGTCTCGCAGGTTCGCTCCACTCAGGACCTACCTACCACCGGAAAGCTATCGTGACCTTATCCCTACGCTACGCTACGCTTCGCTTTACCGCTACCTAGTTTCCGAGATACAATGGGGGGAGGGGTGAAGGGGGGAGAGGGGGGAGTTTTGAAAAATATTTTGACCAACTCTGGGCCCCTTGATATGAATCTGAAAAAAAAAATGTCCCAAGTCTCTTAACTTCCGAGATCTACCTAGAGGGGGGGGGGGAGAAGGGGGGCAAGGGGGCAACTTTGAAAAATGGATTTTACTTTTCCGAGCCTCCTCTATACGAATCCGTAAAAAAACAAAACCCAGGTTTCTTAATTTCCGAGATACGATGGAGGGAGGGGTGAAGGGGGGGAGAGGGGGGAGTTTTGAAAAATGATTTTGACCAACTCTGGGCCCCTTGATATGAATCTGAAAAAAAAAATGTTCCAAGTCTCTCAACTTCCGAGATCTACCTAGAGGGGGGGGAGAAGGGGGGCAAGGGGGCAACTTTGAAAAATGGATTTTACTTTTCCGAGCCTCCTCTATACGAATCGGTAAAACAACGAAACACGGGACTCTTAGTTTCCGAGATACGATAGGGAGGGGGGAGAGTGGGGTAGAAAAGGGGAGGTTTGGGATTTTTCCCATACTCGTGAGAGTTACTTCTATACGAATCTGTAAAAATATACCCACCTCCCCCTTCACCATCTGGGAGAACAATTATGTCAGTCAGTCAGTGAGTGGTAATCGAGCTTTATATAGTATAATATGTGAAGACGATGCACCTAAAATAAAATTACTATGCCACAATAGGTAAAAGAATTAAAAATGAAACCATGACATATGTATAAATTAATTATCTGATAGATACATGGTTCCCACATATTTACAAACATGGTAAAAGTAAACGATGCACACTACTAGGTACTTAAAAAGTTTCATAAATCAAAGTTTAAGAAAGCGAGCATTAAAACGTCGCGTCGTCTATATGTATAAGGTCTCATTAAAATAGATGGACAAACTTTTAGAAATCATTCAGACCACCAAAATAAGGACGATGGTATAAAAATATTATAAGAAAAACGCATATAAATAAACCCTAATTTTGATAAACTGTGCGGTAACCTTCGGTGAAGCACTACCACTTATGCCTGTTTTCACCAACACTAGACGCTATCAAAATGTAATGCCTAAACAAAAGCATACAGTTGGATTTTCAACACTAGACTCACCGTCGAGAGTTGAAAATCCAACGTGCCTATTTAGGTGTCGCTCAGTGTTACTGAAAACGAGCATAACACTCACTTCGTAAACTACCATTAAAAGTAAGCCTAAAATACTTATAGCAATAAATAAACTAGGCTAGACCACTCCAGTCGGGGTTTTATAGCTAATGTAGAGTTTAGGTACAAATTACGAAGTTTTGTACAATGGTGCATTGTAGATTCTCTTGGGCAGATATTGAAGTCTGAACTATGCTAAAAATAATGTTATATTTAAGTGTTTGAAAAAAGAAAGAGTTGGGGCCCGTGACTAAGTAATAACTGCCGCGCGGGTCGATCGATCAGGTTAAGCAACGCTTGCCGCGGTTGGTCCATGGATGGGTGACCATCATCTATACATACCGAGAGTCCACCATGCCTCGGAAAGCAAGTTGAGCCGTTGGTCCCGGCTGTCATTCCTGGATTTTTAACAGTCGTTACGGGTCGTTAGAAGCCCGAAAGTCTGACCACCAGTCTTACCAGGGGGTCTGATATTACCTAGTAACTGGGCTGTGAAGGTCAGAGAGGCAGTTGCTCCTTGTAAAATAATGATATTCAGCTGCATCCGGTTAGACTGGAAGCCGACCCCAACATACTTGAGCAAAGACAGGCAGATACCTAACTGATTGATTTTCACCATATTGTTAATTCGACAGATCATCATCTGCCTAGCCTCAATTAGACTTAGCCCAATTGGACAAATACACGCTCTTTATTGCACATAAATACATAAAATACAATAACGAAATGGAATACAATAACGAGATGGACTACAGAATAGTACAGACGCCAGCACATCAAGCTACCCGAAACTGTCAAATTTTCCCATTCAATTTTGAACCTTATGCTTTAGCGATAAAGTTGAAAATCTATTAAAGAAATTTGACAGATTGTAGTAGCTTGATGTGCTGGCGTCTGTACCTATTGCCGACTTATCTACATGGTCTACAAATTAGTAGTTGATCCAGCACCCTCATTGCGTAAAACACTATCAATCTCAATCACTTTGAAGGATATTTCTAATCCATTGCTTGATATGTTCGAAAAATTTGTCTGCTCAACAATGTAAATACCGCAATGAAAGTTGTTGAACTGTCAAATTGAAACCCATTGCTGCTGATAGAGTGTTACGCAATTACACCACAGGTTTGAATGCTTGGGAATTTGACGGTTAACGCAACCGGAATGAGGGTTTTCTGAAATGACGTTCGCTAGGTGGCAGCACTGACACGTCAGGTCCAGGCATCTGTCAAAGAGCCTATATTTTATTTAGTCATGACTGAATGATGAACGAATGAATGAATCGAATGATGAACGTCATCATATATTTATAATTCATTGTCGAAATGGAAGACCTCTTGTTAAAGTGGTGCCAACTGGTGTCGTAAATTTTCACGAAAACCCCCATTAAGGATCATTTCTTTTTTAGCAAGGCAACATAAAAAAAAAAATAAACGAACTCTTTTTCCCCTCGGGTATTGATGTCGTCGGGCTAATCGCTCAACACGCGACAACGACTATCTATCATCATTTAATACAATTAAAGATATTAGAAGATTACCTACGGAGTCGCTGATCCTTGTCTTCATAATACTGCCATAGTAGAACCGACTTTGCCGGTCGATTCTGTAAAAAACTCACCGTGAAAACTTAGGTGAAGTGGGTTTGTTTTTGCTACGAATTGACACTGTTGACAGCTCACTCCACGCTCAATTCACCTAAGGTTTCACGTTGAGATTTTTTACAGAATAGCGCCACTGTTTCAGGTAGATGTCGATCGAACAAGGCGTCGCAGTATAAAGACGTCGTTGAAAGGTTTTCGAAGAAACAAAATTCGATGATACGGCTTTCGCACTCAAGTAGGTATTCTGGTACAATCATCAACGACAGTCAGCTGTTTAACAGAACCATTAATGCTCGGTTCCTATAAAAAAAACGATGGTTTTGCTTACCAATAGTAGCATTTTCTTGTTGCCAAACTGGGAATATAAATAGATCCGTAAGCTAATTGTACCTGTGATAGCTGCTTCCATAGTTATGGGTCTACTAGGGTCTACTATGCAAAGCTCTGAGGTCTTTGCTTCATTATTGGTAAAGATAAAAGAGTCTTAATTTTAACCTTTAACAGTCCGTCAGTTATAGGAATCGGCCATAAAACAACTCTGTTGAGGTCGGCGGTTGGGGTGTGCGTGTTTGTGTGTTAATATGTTTGTTACTTCTTCACGCTCAAACGGCTGGACCAATTTTGATAAAATTTTTTATGAAGGTAGCTAACACCCTGGATTAACATATAGGCTACTTTTTATCCCGATATTCCCACGGGATCGACACTAATGCGGGTAAAACCGCGGGGTGCTGCTAGTTTGTAAAAATGATTTGACTTTGATAGTTCAATAATTGAATTGGGTTAAGGACTCACAAAAAGTTTGTTTTAAGTACAAATCGCCGATTCTAAAGTGGGTCTTGATTCCCTCGACACTTGACTGATAGCCTATAATTACAAACTGCCGCTAGGTCTTAAAATTTAACAGTATCGCAACTTTATTGCTAGTGTGGGGTGTAAATCAGTTCTGAGACATTAACTCAATATGATACTTGATGCAAAATTTCTGCTCTTTTCACTTTTGGTTACATAGCTGACATACCATTCAATGGAATATCCTACTGGTTTTTCTCCATAGGAAACAAAAAATGGAGTCGTGAGTGACACTTTTAACCTTTCTGTGCTCATGTAGCATAATAAGCCTACTGCTGCTGTCCCACTGCTGGGAAACAGGCCTCCTCTCTTCGAGAGGGAGTGTGCTGTAATCCACCACGCGGGCCCAGTGCGGGTTGGTAGATGTCACATGTCTTCTAATTTTTGGTTCTAGGACATGCCGGTTTTACTCACGATGTTTTCCTTCACCGATTTGAGAGCAGTGGTGTATAATATAATTATTTACACAAAGTAAAGCGTTTGTCTGGGTTCGAACCCGCGACCTACAACTCGTAAGTCGAGACTGTTACCTCCGGGCTACCACTGCTCCCACATGTGAAATAAAATATTTTTAATTTCAATACCCCGTTGTTTTCTAGTTCTACTAACAAATTAGTGTTTTTTGAGAGACCTTCAGTTGATGAGACTCGTTTTCGACCACTATATCACCCGACAGTGCAGTCGATGACGGTGTATGCGAATGCAAAAGCAGAATTGTCAAAAGTCAGTTTTTAAACCGCGCACGAAAGTCACCCAGAAGACTTTTCCAGATTTGCTATATGGAAAGCTATATATCCTAGAAGATATTACTGCCGTGCTAAACGCAAAAGCGGTATCTCAAGAAAAGCTAGTTTCGAGAAAATTGAAGTTTTGTTTTTTATTCTCTTAGTGATTTGAGGTAAAGCTGAGATAGGGAACACTTTTCTAGGGACTTTTTTATTAAGATACCGTTATTTGGCTGAGCTCATTGGATGCATATTTCTTTAAGCTATCCTATACCACAAAAATCAACTGTACAAATTTTTTTGAGATACCGCTTTTGTGCTTAGCACGGCAGATTAGAGATTTAAAAAGCGGGGGCGGGTGTTTAAGCAGCTGGCGGGGCAGAACGAAGATCGCCGGTTCAGCTAGTATAAAATAGCTAATAATAATAATAAAATAGCTAATAGCTATTATATAAAGCTAGTATATAAATAAAAATAGCTAATAGTATAAAGCTTTTCTAAAAAGGACTTATTCACTTTTAGAGATATTGTGTAGGGCGTAACTTAGCCCTTAAAGGTCAGCATTGCTTTGAAGAGTACGTCAAAGTTTTTCGTAACGACAATACAACGTGGGAAGAATGTGAGAGTCCTTAATTAGAAGTTAGTTACTTAACAATACGAGTGTGTACAAGTTTGTACGTGTTATAGAAATTAGGTGAAGTTCAGGTGGGTTCTATTTACGCAAGTCTTGTAATAAAACCATGAAGGTTTGGTTATCACTGCGTAGTTACCACAAACTTATGACGCTATTCAAATTCGTTTTTGGGTTACGCGTAGCGCAGGTCATGTGGACGTGACCTATGAAAAAGTAACGCTGGATAAAGCGTGGGCGTTCAGCCACTTTCATTTCATATTCGATCAAGAAAATAACTTAAAAAAATAGAACAATGTCAAAGGAAAGTTTGTTTATATAACCATTTCTCAACTATATTAGGGTCGGCTTCCAGTCAAACCGGATGCTGAATACTAGTAATTTACGTGGAGCGACTGCCTATCTACCTTCCACAACCCAGTTTCTGGGTAATACGATACCCCTTGGTACGACTGCTTGTCAGACTTTCGGGCTTCTGATGACCCGTAACGATTGTCAAAGATCCACGAATGACAGCCGGGAACAACGGCTTAACGTGCTTTTCGAGGCACGGAGAGATCTTGGTATGTAAAGTTGGTCACCCATCCACGGACCAACCGCGGCAAACGTAGCTTAACCTGATCGCTCGATCCGAGTGGCTGTTATTACTTGACCACAAGTCCCTCTCCAAAAACACAATTTAACTATTGACCGATTATAATGGGCCCCGAAAGTAGGTATGTCTTTTTCAATCTCCCAATGAGCATCCACTACGAAGGACAACCAACTTGTCAATTGCACAGCAACCAGTGACCGAGGTCAATCGATTGCAATAGTAATAAAGTTCATATCTAGATCTAATTTTTATAACCTTCACTGCATCGATCAGACAAATCGAAAACAGTGGCAAGACCCAATAAGTTACTTTTTAGTTGACATTTCAACGGCATCAATATCGGCCGGTCTTAATGTAGACCGTCTGGATAGGCCAAAGTGGCAAGCATTGCGAGCTGGTGAGCAAGATCCTACAGTAGTAGGATCTACAACGCCACATGCGAACTACGCAACACACTGACGTCACGCAAAATCTTGCATCGCGCAACTAGCCTAATCTGCGTTCACGATTTATTTGTCAAAAATATAAAAAAATACGAATTACTGGTAGAATAACTTTAATTCCTACACAATAAGGTTCAGTTTACGCTACAACTTCAAACATTTTTATAACTTTTTTAATAGTGCTAGTCACTCTGAAATCAACTTAATGGTCATCGAAATAAAGTTGATATTTGTTTAACTTGAAATAGGGTGGGGGTGTCCAGCATTGCTCACTTTTACTATATACAACATCTAGACATCAACTATCGGACAGTTGTCCATTAGACACTCTGTTCCTCATTCCTCATTTATTTGGGGTGACACTTCAACGGCCCCAAAACTGGGAACCAAACAGTCTAATGCAGATCGTCCACATAGACTCATGCAGCAAGCATTGCGAGCTGGTGAGAAATATTCTAAAGTATTAAGAATCATTTCATTCTCCAGCCTATAGATCTTTATATTCTTTAGGGCCGGTACAACATGTCTTTTTTCCATACTCTTTTATTAGTTGTCATCTTGGTAGTCATTATCTAGCTATCTATAATATCTATCTATCCATATCATCTTATACACAGTCCATCCTAGTAGGTAAATAAACTAGTGAGAAATACAGACATTTTAGGAACCCCGTTTTAATAATTTCCATGCCACACAAAAAACCTTTATCAACTTAATTGAAATATAAATATATAAACACTTAAAGTTATCGTGAACTTGTAGAACGGTTTCCATTCGTCCTTGAGCGAAAGGTCGCGACGCTTTCATTGGTCAGTCCAAGGGCACTGTAGTAGTGCCGAGCCTAAATATATACACCTTTACTCTAGTTAGTATAGTGTGACGTATACGGACGGGGTCACATTAGGTTAGCTCTAGAGGCTAGACGTTTCGTTATTAATATCTTAAGTAGAGCATCTGTCGTTCTGGGGCTGTGTCAAAGCCATATCAGTGTGTTTCGTTGCGAAAATGGAATTCAATTCTATCTCTCTTATAATACAGTAAGATTTCAATGTTGCTATTGTCTTGTGGTTAGGACCCTTTATTACAATAAAGTAAGATTTAAATGTCACAAAAGGTGGTGGTCTTGAAGAATCATGTTTGCTAACAAAGTTGTTCAAACTTTTGGAATAAGCCCATTGAATATTTGTAGGAATTGAACCTAATGTGTGAGGGTTCACACATTAGTACTTGTCAGATTTTACGACACCGACCACAAAAGAAAATTCTAGTTTTGTCCCAATAACCGTATTTCCCTGTTGTCTTCATTGTCCCTGGCCTACTTAAGTAGAAAATAATTCAATAAACCAGGTTCCGTTCAAGGAGCTCACAAATCTATTCCCCAGTTGTTTCCAGCAGGTTACGTGGGAGTATAAGCAGATGTTGCGAAATTGCGATACCTACTAAGAGAACATAAACTTGTTGGTTTATGCCGAGAACAACGGGTGTAATCATTCGGAATTTTCTTGGTTTCGTGATATGATATCTATATGAATATCACATTACAGTAATAAAGAACATAGTTTTTGTTTCAGTCTTTATAAATACTGCTAGACATATTACTAGAGCAGTGGTGGCTCAGTGGTAACGGCCGCGACTCTCGATTTGTTGGTCATTGGTTCGAACCCAGAGAGCCGCTTTACTTTGTGTAAATAATTTCATCACCACTGTGCTCAAAACGGTGATGGAAAACGTCGTGAGGAAACCGGTAAGCCCTAGAACCAAAAATTCGAAGACATGTGACATCTACCAACCCGCACTGGGCCCGCGTGGTGGATTACGGCCCACTCCCTCTCACAGAGATAGGCCTGTGTCCCAGCAGTGGGAACATTATACGCTGATCTTAATACCAGCCTGTTATTGTCCCAGTGTTGGGAATAGGTCTCTTTTCATAAAAAGAAGGCACGAGCATTGATCACCACGCTTGCTCAAGATGGGTTGCTGTTTCTGTCTTTAATATCTGTATCTTCTATATCTTATAGCTATATATTTAAAACAAAGTCGGATTAGTTGCATCATTTTAACTACGACAAACCAAATCGGTCCAGTGGTTCTTACCACTGGACCGATTTTTGTGATCTTTGGTTTGTTGGATTTGTCTCCGCCCCGAATAACTATTAACAATGGGGAAAATTCGCAAAGAAAAATAAAAGATTTTCTCATACATTTTGTATGGATGGCCTTTTTTGATTCTGAGGCGGTATGAAACCCAACACAATACAACATTATCGGAAATGTGTTCACTTCAATAGTAGGTAATCAGTTTCGTTCGGTTCGTTTCATTCCATTGTATACTTAGCAGGATCATTTTATTTAGTACATTTAGGTAAAGTACAGCCGCCAGCACATCAAGCTACCCGAAACTGTCTTTTCCCAATCAACTTTGAACCTTATGCTCTAGCGATAAAGTTGAAAATCTATTGAATAAATTTGACAGATTGTAGTAGGTTGATGTGCTGGCGTCTGTACATTTAGGTCAGTTTTTACTTTTACTATGGGTACGTTAAGATAACATTGTTTTTTTTTGTAACATCATCTTCGCTAGAGCTGAAGAAAACCTTTTATTTGACGTTTTCTCTGCCCCAGAAAGGTATAGTGCATAGATTTGTCCATTTAGCTTCGGCTCCGTTTGTGGACATAGTCATATTGACTATATTTTAAAGGATATATAAAAACAACAGCTTTGCTTTTCACATCATGATGTGTCCGACTATCTCTGTGACAGACCAAAAAACCGTTTTCCATTGTAACAAAACCGATTATTTCCAATAAATATTCTTTGACAGTTATCATTGATTTATCGTTCTGAACTCAGCGTATACAGGGCACCGTTCAGGCATTATTCCGTGAATACCGGAGCGCCGTGGAATTTGCAGCATCGCCGGAATCCGCGATTGCGGCGTGCGACTGCAATTGTGCATTGAGGGCGGAATTCGCAATAATGTCAGTTGCACTTGTGTTAGTTGTTCTTATATGTGTTGCCTTGGTATCAGTATGATTGGCTCTAACATAAAAAATAATCGGGGTCGTTATATATTATTTTTGGGATACATGAAGAAGCCTCGTGTAGCGCAGTTTGTTCCGCCAGTTACTCAATTGAACCGAGCGCTCGGCGCATCCTGGACAGTCACACCCAACACCTTATTTGACTGACCAATTCTTCCCTTGCGGTGGTAGGGCTAACGCTCATCTGGTTTGCGACCACCCTCCAGCCAGAGTCCGGTGTCAGCCTGCTGTGTTTCGTCGATGTGTGGGAGTTCCAGTGCCTTAGGCATCTTCTGGGCACGTTCGTTCCATCATAGACCTCATCCATCGCTTTCCATCAGGTGTGATCGAGGTCAAGAGCGGGCCCATTCAGCAAAAAAAAAACAGTGGCACTCCGGGAGTGCCGACAGAAGTGAAAACTTGAACAATTACGTGTGTATTTTGTGAATCGTCTTATAAACAAAACACGCGCGGTACCGGCTACGGCCAGCCATCTTACGAATTTTCGATCAGGTCACGTGTCCTGACGCGAGTTTAACATTTTTTACCCATTACAAAAAAAGTGTACAACGCCGCTAAAGAAGTTTTCACTTCAAAAATACTATAGGATAATTGTACATACATACACAAACTCACGTCTACTGCCCATGAGGATAAGCAGAACCTACAAAACGCCACATGCTATATAATCCTTACATACTCCTTTTTCCTCATTTACGTTCATATATCAACTAATTCTCGTAATTCTAAACCTTCAAAATCTAGTCGCAGTTTCATCTTGGTGACAAACAAATGTCAAAAACTTGTCAAAATGTACGAAAATTAGAGGTATTTTTGACAGATAGAGTCTGAGATCAGACTGTAAACGTTTTTAAAGTTAAGACTCCTGCAAACAGACGCGACTCGAGTCGCGAATCGCGCGCGACACATAGGCACCGCTCTTTGCGCGACTTGCGGTTCCTTTGAGTCGCGCGCGATTTTATTGCGTGTCGTGCTTGTTTGAAGGAGCCTTTACGAGAATAGGGGCATTTCTCGTAACTTTAAAAACGTTTAGTCTGTTGTTTCCATGGGGCGAAAAGCGAGCGGCGGAATGTCGCTTAGCTACGTTGAATGTGCAGGGAGGTATGTGGCGAATTATAATACCATTTATGTATTGTAGTCTAGTTAGAAGCTATTTGGTACACAGGCAGTTAACTTGCAACTACTGGTAAACAATGTTGTGAGTGTGATGAATAGTCAATTATTTTACATCACTCTCTTAAAGAATGGTATATTCTTCTAAAGTTATTATTGCCCACACAATATAAATTAATATTGGTAGTGGGAAGATAAATTTGTCTGTATAGAAAATTGCTTGTTGAACTGTAAATACTTCGATAAAGTTGGTCTGGCTATATATAAGGTTACTCTGACCTTTTTAATTATTCGATTCTACACCTGACCAGAAGGTCAGATACACTCTCAAAAATCTGTCGAAATGTCATGTCATGAATGGATTCTGACATTATCCACCCGAGATCTTTCCTTGAGAAAGTTAATGATAGAGGCTTTAGATCTGCAAGGAACATCTAAGGGCATACTGCCTCAGTAGTTACTAGCTTCTGCCCGTGACTTCGTTCTCCATTTCTTGTTTTAACATAAAAGTAGATTGTTTGCCAAGGGAGCAAACAACTATTTTGAAGGCGAGAGTGTTTCTTTGAATCTAGAGCGCAGCGAGGGAGTCAAAGTACGTCACTCGAGCTTAAAATAGTGTTTCTCCCGAGGTGGACACTCTACTTTTTATCACCCTCTATGAAAAAATAAGTAAGTGAAACTTATGAATAAGAATAGTACCTTTATAGTTATATATTTATAGTTATATATAGTTTATTTATTTACATACAATTATTTGAGGGAGACATAAGTACTAATTTTTTATAAAATTAGGTAATATCCTAATTTGAGTAAACAATTACGAACGAAGGCAGAATGATTTTCGCGCGTTTTTTATTTTTTCACAAACTTTTTTTTAGCTCGCGTGTTTTATTTTATTGTACAGCCTGTTACTTGTTCATACAATGTTCGTGATTGATCTCTTTGGTGATTGGAACTTTTACTAACAATATAAACATTTCAAATTCAAATCACTTCTAGTCCCTAGGGATTAAGGACCTTTTTAAGTCCCTGTTTACAAAGAATACACTAGCTCTTTTTGAATAGATGTGATATAAAATATATCCTATAGTTGTGCACCGTTACTTCGTTTTCGGTTAGCGTTCTTTCTGCCATCGGCTCCAAAGGGTCGTAGCGTGGTGTTGAAATAGCCTGTAACCTTTCTCAAGAATAAGGCTGACAAATGCAAAAATATTTTTTTAAACCAGAGATCAGCGCGTTGAACCAAACAAACTTTTTGATCAATCAAAGAGTTTGCTTGAACTCAAGTTCCAACAAAACACTTATTTATGAACTTTTGATCATCATCGATCGCAGAATGATAAGAAAATTGGTTAAAAGCGACCCTATCTTAACCTTACACAAGAACTATTTTTCCACTGACACTATAGACACATCTAAAGATGTCAGGTGCTTAGTTACGTTACAAAAAGGAAAACCTTCAGGTATCTAGTTACTTGTTCAAATAGCACGAGATACGTGACCAATTAGACTAGTTACGACTTTTAATAACGTTCCGAGTCTTTGTCAGCCCTGTGTCTAGATCAGAATTTGTATTCATTGTGCTGCTCCTAGACTAGGTACGATGCACGATGTGGGAATTAAGCTGGCTCTATGACTATTTGATTTTCGGATCCGTTGTTTCGTGTGTTTTTGTTGATTGCGATGTGACGGTCGGTGGTCATGAATTGATGGTACCTGTGTGGAAGATGTACAACTACAAACGTATCGTCTATTCAAACTTATGTTTCAAATGAATATTATTTCAAGTTAAACAAATATTAACTTTATTTTAATGGTAATTAAGTTGATTTTTGAGTGATTAGCACTATTGAAAAAGTTATAAAAATGTTTGCAGTTGTAGCGTAAACCGAACTTTATTGTGTAGGATATAAAGTTATTTTTCCATAAACTCATATTTATTTACTTTTTTGGCAAATAAATCGTGAATGCAGATTATGTATTAATTGGGTAGTCATCACGCATTAAAATACTTGCTGTGTTTGTGGATTAGTGTTTCTTTACATGGAGTCCTTTTATTTATTTTATTATTTATGTACACACAGTAAAATGAATACAGATACGACATATTAGTATTGAGTACAAAGGTACTGCTTATTTCTTCTTCTTTCTTTCTTTCTTTCTTCTGCTTATTTCTGCTTTCCAGCAGACGTGCGAAAGGGGAAATGAAAAAGAAATGTAGACAATAGTGTGTGAGAACAAGAAGAGAAGAATTTGATTTGTAACGTCTTAAACTAAAATATTAAAAATGCTATAGGCTTTTTATTTGTCTAACTAACTTTTCGTCTCAGCAAACATTACAGGGGTTGTTTACTTTTAATCAATAACAAAACTTCCGTTTCTTTGAGTGCCGCCAGAATTCTCGGTTTCAGAAATTAGACTTCACTAAAATAGAAGTGGGTACAACCCACAATTACCCAGAACACATAGGACCTCTAAAATCTGAGACGAGCCGGACCGTTGCCGAACATTTTCCCCGCACTATTGTTACACAAAGTTAGTCCCCAGAGCTCATCGTGGCCTAAATTGTCGCTCATTATTTCCAACCATGTGCCGGATATCCTTATATTTTTGTTATTACACAGTCGGGGGATATTATTAAGGATTATCATGTAATGAACATAGATGCAGCCGCTTTTATGTTGTTAGAAGCAGCTGATTTATGAGAAAGGTTTTACCGTGAACTTTGTCATCATCAGGGGGCTCGTGGCTAAATATTAACAGCCGGTTGGTCAAAGGTTAATTAACTCTGAAAGCACGTTAAGCCATTGGTCCCGACTGTCATTCATAGATCTTGTTACGGGTAGTCAGAAGCTCGAAAGCTTGTCAACCAGTCATATCAAGCGGTATCGTGCTACCCAGTAACTGGTTTGTGGAGGTCATATGCTGATATTTAGCTGCCCGGTTAGACTAGAAGCCGACCCCAACATAGTAACAGACTAGGCAGATGGCATGATGCCAGCAAGGTGGTGAAATGCTTACTGCCCATAGTCCGGCAAACGTTGGTACCTAGGTACCATTTTGTATCGCCACAAGTAGGTAGGCACTATTTTAATACAGTCCACATTTTATATTTACCCGACTACGACGTAGCTAAGGAAGGGTAATGAGTTTAATCAAAAAGCATCTAATCACCGTCGCGTTTCACTAAAGTGTACCATGATCGCTTGTTTGATGCGACATATTATCTGAAATGGAATGGGAATGGGCAACTAGCTTCAAATTTCTGACTAACTGACGGACTATTTTAATTTTGACAATTCAAAAATGCTTTGAGTTTGAGTTTGAGTACCGTAGTTACTATTATTTTCTATGGATTATACAAACATGACACGTAAACAAATCTGCACTAGGGGGGTCTAGAATCATGTGCTGAATACATAATATTCTTTCACCCTGTTTAACACATAATATATGTAGACATATGACATAATATATATGTATATAGCTTCAGTTTTGAGTTGAGCTGCACGATTTCTGACAAATGCGTGCACTGACTGGACAGTTTCTCTCAACCTGTGTGGTTCTTTTCTCAAAAGACCATCTCAGACACATCTCCATCTCATCTACATGATTTTCATATGATCTGAACAAAATTATGTCTGAACTTTAAAAGAGATTGTGACCTCTGAGTTTGTTTCGGCTTTTCTTCTGAGTGAGATAGGAAACGCCACCTCATCTGGTTTTTTAAAATATGATTGACGTTTATAAGTGTTTGTGCAAACCTATTTACTTACAAAAATAAAATCATTTATCATAAGTATAGGTTCCACTATACACCTCTGCATGTTCCTTTGCATAAGCATGTTGTTTTGACTAAAACCCAGCCTTAATTTTGAAGTTGGCTAAAAATATTGAAATACAGCGCCGCGTGATAAACTTATAGGTACGACGAAATTACAAATATGTACTGAAACTTTCAAGAAGAAAATTTTCTTGTAATAAGTTTATGAGCATGAAATGAAGAGATGTTTTAGTGTGCCCTATATGAAATGCTAATTAAATTATCATAGAACACGTTACAAAACTGATTGGAACGAAATTGCCTCGTATAAGCTCCTTATTCACTTGCAAATTTTGTATCGTGTCGCGTGGAACATTGTTCTAGAAACATTTAGGGATTTTGTCAGAATACCTAATTCATTTTAGGATTCAGCTGGATTTAATTCGACTCTTTTGCCAGATAAATTGTATTTTATGGTATGCTCGGTATGGTGTGTATGTTGCCGGAGTACCTATTAGGTGATTAAGTAAAGCCCGTGTTTTCCACAATCTTTTAACGGAAATTTACTGCCTCGTTGGTATAGTGGTCGCACCGGTGACTGATGAGTATGAGGTCCTGAGTTTGATTCCCATCAAAGCCCTGGTTTTGTTCTGTGATTCGTCAGTCAAAGGGTTGTGATAGTTTTCCATTAGACATTTCTTAGTAACAGCCCGAAGGCTGGAATTGTTCTCGATTAATGACAATAGACTCGCGCCTTATTGCCCTAAAGCCTACATGGAACATAACCATGAGACCACGGACATGAAGTCAGCGATTGCGGGGCGGCGGCGGCGGCGACGGCGCGGCGGCGCGGGGAGCGGCGCGGCGACGCAGACCCGACACAGGTCTCGAAGCCAGCGGGTAATCGCGCGGCGCTAGAACGGCGTAGTGTTGTATTATGAGAAATTAGTGTCCTTTTTTGCGAACGAAATGTCTAAACAGCGACGACAACATCTTTTTGATACATTTTGAAACGTACGAAACACTACGTCAATGCAGACGCGCACGTACCGCTAGACAAGTGCGCACTGCTCGTACACCGCTTGCCGTCCGCGCCGCGCCGCTGCCTTCGAATCCAGGAGGCCTACCACGAGCTCTTAACGCGATCCATTTTAGGACCTACACTGGACTGTTCTTCTAATTCGTACCATGACGTTAGTTCAACGATTCAATTTAGGCTATGTCATCTGACAGCGATTGTCCCATACTGAGTCGCAAGTTTTGGTTTCATTCATTCAATTTTGTACTTGTTTGGTACCATAACGTTCATAGAGCAGCTCAACTGAAACGCTCAACTGTCTCAATATAAGCGATTAAATAAAAGTTAATATTTCTCTAACATAAACTGGTGAATTTTTGACAAAAATAAAGTGTTTTAGTGGAATTTTACAAAAACCAATGTAAGTGTACTTTAATCTTTCTTTTAAAGTCTAAAATACCTATTTTACATGCCTTTTTAACCGCATCTGTTTTTCTTGGTACATTCGACACATAAACATAATTTGTTTAATTACGTCGAAATAAAAAAAAATCGTATAATAAATAGCAAAAGGTATCTAAATAAATGTCTACTTTTACTAAGAATTATTTTAACAATATTATACCGTATTTACGTGGAATCTTAAAAACAATTGTGAGTGTCTTTTTTACTTTAAAGTTAAGAACAAATAAAATGATACTTGCTTCTGAACGTGTCTGACATTAAAATGTGCTCAAAACAAACTTATTTGATAACTAGCTTCTGCCCGCGACTTCGTCCGCGTGAAATTTCACTTTCCCCCATTTACCCTCTTAGGGGTGGAATTTTGAAAAACACTTTCTTAGTGGATATCTACTCTTCACAAAGAACACACCCCTTCAAATTTCATGTCTCTAGGACCAGCGGTTTAGGATGTGCGTTAATAGGTATATCAGTCAGTCTGGACTTTGAATTTTTAAGACTATCTTTATAGAAGACCCCTAACACCTAGCGCCCACCTACACTTATATGTATATACCAATAAATAAGCAAAATCCCTAAAAACTAATATCTCTACGAATGACTAATCCTACCTAAGAGTACTAAAATAACCTACGTTACACACTATAAAATATACTACCTATACATACTTGAAATTAAAATCTATACGGTCTACGCCTTATAAAAGTAAACCTAAGTAACTACCTAATTTAAAAAAAAACCAATAACAGAAAATAAAATACCTACCTACCTAAATAAACCTATTTCTAATGATAACTAATCTAAACCTAATAAATAAGCAAAATCCCTAAAAACTAATATCTATACGAAGGACTAATCCTACCTAACAGTATTATAAAATAACCTACGGTCACTACGTACACTAACAAATATACTACCTACCTATACTTTAAAATTAAAATCTATACCTACGACTTTTAAAAATAAACCTAAATAACTCTACCTTAAACTGTACTTAGTAAAAACTAAAAGGAATAAAAAGGCACGGGTAGCAGTTAAAACATACAATTTATGGAATGATAATAAGAACGAACGCTCGCCACTCGACACGTCCGTTCAAATCAAAGTTCAAAAAATGAACGCTCAGACCACTCCGTCCTTATATCGCTACCGTAGGATCGCTACCGTAGCGATCCGTGGCGGCCGCGTGCCACGCGTGTGCTGCGAACGGTGCAAGCCAAATTCAACCTTCAGCACTACATTTACAGCATAACTTAGGGGCGCTGCACACGGCTAAGATACTATAATATTTTATCTTAAGATACAATATCGCTCGCCATACAAATTCATCTTAAGATACGAAAATATGAAATATTACTTAATTATCTTCGTCGTGTGTGATAGTCCATTGAATTGTATGGCGAGCGATATTGTATCTTAAGATATAATATTATAGTATCTTAGCCGTGTGCAGCGCCCCTTAGTGAACTCCACTGCGGGTGACGTAACCTACGACAAACTTATTATTTGCGGTTGGTACAGTAATCGAGTCTAGGGATCGAACCGCAAAATTAAGTTTGTTTTTTGTTGTATATACTTTTCTAGGATTAAATGTACCCAGTGTGGTGCCCAGGATATTAAAGAATAATTATACCAAGTTTCATCGTAATCTAACCGGTAGTTTTTGCGTGATGCCTGAACAAACAGACAGACAGACAGACAGACAGACAGACAAAAATTTTTTTAATCACATTTTTGGGTTCGGTGTCGGTATAGTAACACCCCCTGCCATTTATTTTTTTGATATTTTCAATGTACAGAATTTTCACTTCTACAGATTTATTATAAGTATAGATAATAGTGTTGTCTCTTTTTCACCAAAAACGTTTCAAACGCGGTTCAGCCACAAATTGTGATCTTTCATTCACTTTTAACGATCCAAATGCCGCTAAGCGTATTGGACGTTATGGTACGACTTTGATGCGATGCAGTTTAGGAACCTAAACTGAAACGTCTTTCTTTTGAATCATTTTTAATTAGATCATGGTAGGCCACCTGTTCCATATAAATCTATGCACTGAAACGCGCGGCTCCCAGCCTAACTGTCAGAAGTGGATGTCCTACTGTGGTAGGGTATGTAGTTATGTATTTGACCTTGCACAAAGTTCCCAAACCATGCCCCAAATCACCTCTTATTTAGAAATCCATTACAACCACCAAAGCATTTCGCTGTCGGGGTGAATACGTGGACATTAACAAGGCGACGACGTAAATCACGCATGGTCATAGTCCACTCTGATACAATCTAGGCGTAATAATGGTCGTTTGCCATAACATAGGGGGCGCCACGCTCGTTACGACCTGATACGACTGAATAATTTAGTTGTTGGGACGTTTGGCTAGCTCGTGGTAATAAGATTCGAATGATTCGGTGTTTTGGTTGTAAAATCGAATCAATCCCATCTAGCACGCATGAGACGTTTACAAAAAAATCTTTATTTAATTTTGTAAATCATGAAACTTTTATTTTCTCTTGACTGTACTTACCTGTCAAAAAGAGTAAACCTAGATAAAGTTGATAAGACATTGATTAAAACAGAAGACGAACTAGCAGGGGATCGACGAGGGGGGTGGGTGGAGGAGGGGGGGTGTTCAGCGGATCAGACCTGAATAAATCAATTTGTCTTACCTGAGGGCAATAGCCTCTTGTCATTTAGATAAGAATCGTGTATCGACCTCGGCCCTTTTTCGTTGCGTGTTGGTGATTTCAAGTTCACCTTAACTTAACACGAGCATAATGAAATTCGAAAAGTCACTTTGTTACTTCTTGGTAGGGTTTTACTTGACACACTATGATTGAGCCTACCTGTCGAAAAAGATTCTAGGAAGAATTTAAGTCGAAAACTCATAAAATCCATTAAAGTTTTAATGGATAGAGTAGTGGAGATCTAATTACAGTAATAAATATCAAGTACCGAGTGAGTCTTTTCGAGTCGATAGCAAAAGTAAAAATATTTTATTAGGATGTTAGATGATTTGGGCCCAGTCGGACGCCACGCCAATCGTGGCATTTTTAGCTCCTCAAAAGTACAGGTGTGTGGACACTTTAGACACTCCAACTTAAGGGACATGGTTTGGTCAAGAACACCGCGTTCATCAAGTATCAAAGCCAAAGCAGAATGATATCCCGGTTTGTAGGTTGCCTTTGCTTGTCTAAGGAGAGTTTTAGGCAAGCAGTTTATTATTAGGTACTTAATATGTTTTTAGGTTTGTTTTTCAGTTGAAATAAAACCATGGATCATTCTTAGAATTGAATAATCGTAGGTACTTACAACCCTCTAGAATTAAAAGCTAAAGTAGCAAAGGAAAATAAAGTGTAATGCAATATTACAAATGTATGAAAATTGCTAGTATAATTCTCGCTGAAAAGGTTTACTCATTGAAATAAAACCAACTTGTTAGATTATTTCACATTTTATTTTTTAATGCTCCAAGGGTTTTCTTTCTGTGATCATTCGTGCTCAAAAGGGCTTTGAATATTGTGGTAAACTTTGTAATTTCTAATAAAACATATTATGTTTGGTTTTCATAAATATAAAATTTTGAATGAAACAAAGCCTTTGTGACAAAACAGGCCAAAAATAAAACAATATAATATTCAAGGGGTTTTTAAATTATCCAGTATGTGATTTTAAAGAAGACACAAAGGAACTTTTATTTTATAGGTATTTTGTAAATGTATACCCTGTAATGTATGTCTTTACATGTATTTTTTTACTTACATTTTTGGAAATATTAACCTGAAAATTTTAAGCATTCGTCCTCCCTAGGTAGCTTCATGCTCATTTCCTGGAGGCATATCATATCTTTTACCTGTGATTCATGTTATTTAAGTTTTTCTGTAGAATTTTATCCCTTGAATCTTTGTTTACCTTTGTAATGTCAGTTAGTGACAAGCCTAGTTTTATTTTTAATTTATTGCTGGAGCTAGTTGTAGGTCGTATAGGTAAATCACATCGACCTCATTATTTTTTACTTTTTATTATGTTCTAGAATTTCTTTTCAAATGTTAAAAAGTCGATGTCAGGAGCCTGGTGGTGAATTTGGGCAGTCTACGTTGGGAGCTCAGCTCGGCCACAAGTTCGGGAAAATTAGGAGTGTTCTTGGAGGGCAGTTTCCCTCCTCTACGGCCGGAGCGACTATGAAGACGCCGTAGCAAGGCGACTCCGCACCGGGCTCTTCGGGCTGCACGGCCTGAGGTTCGACGTCCCTCGGCCCTCCTCTACGGCTTGAGGGTTGACGTCCCTCGGCCCTCCTCTACGGCTTGAGGGTTGGCGTCCCTCGGCCCTCCTCTACGGCTTGAGGGTTGACGTCTCTCGGCCCTCCTCTACGGCTTGAGGGTTGACGTCCCTCGGCCCTCCTTTACGGCTTGAGGGTTGACGTCCCTCGGCCCTCTTCTACGGCTGGAGGGTTGACGTCACTCGGCCCTCTTCTACGGCTGGAGGGTTGACGTCCCTCGGCCCTCTTCTACGGCTTGAGGGTTGACGTTCCCTCGGCTTGCTCTACGGCTTGAGGGTTGACGTTCCCTCGGCCCTGCTCTACGACCTGAAGACTGAGGTCCTCCTTCGGCCCTCTACAGCCTGAAGTTGACGTCCCTCGGCCACTATCACACCAGAAGACGCTCGCCTTTCTCCAGTGTCTCATTTTCATTCACCTAGCTTAATTTCGTTCCTCTAGCTCCATGTAGGTAGGCCTAGGTTATTCAACAATAAATTCTTATAACTTGTCCTTTTTATTTTCTTTAACAGTGCTCGTCTCCAAACTGAAAGTTAGGTAGGTGAGTGCTCAATGTGACCTTACAATTTCTTGGACTCTACCCAGGAAAATGTAACGTTACAGACTGGCGCCCAACTTTATACTAATCCACCCCTCTTAATTTATTTCTAGGCATTCTGCTGTTCCCAAAATTCAAAATTACACTTCCTCAAGTGAGTATAATTATTTGGTAAGCATTTTATTATTTTCATCTTTCACCCGTCTCATCTCTTACTCAACTCTTCTACAACTAAACATCATCTAGGTATTCTTCACCTCACACACATACCGTTATCGAAAGATAATTGGCACCCTTTCGGCCTCTTGGATGTGTTAACCCACTTGTGGGCACTACCAAGGTTGGAGATTGGTTACTCTACAGCGGCTATTGGACAATATCCCGTAGTCGTTTATCTCATATTATACTTGAACTCTCTACCAAAACATCGCTATACTGCACCCCACAGACTTGCACACCACTACGTTTACCCTCTGGTATTCGCACCCAATGGCCGCTTGATGTGCTAATCCATTCGTGGACACTCCCAAGTTGGTTGTTGGGACACTTCACGACAGAAACAGGACAATATCCTGTGGACGTTTATACAAACCTATACATCTACGTAACTCCTATTACAAATACTTCAGTCCTCCTAAACACTTATATAATTTATACTTACGAGTATATCATGTGGGAATCATACCCAAAATTTCTTTAAGACTCTGTGTCTTACTCTTAAATTTTTCTGGACCGTGTCCGACACTCTCTCTTGACGTTTTACTCGGAGCTTACCGACTACTGTATTGCGGGAGCTGCCCTGACGTTTACTCGGAGCTTACTTACTGCTGCCCTTGACGTTTTACTCGGAGCTTACTTACTGCTGCCCTTGACGTTTACTCGGAGCTTACTTACTGCTGCCCTTGACGTTTTACTCGGAGCGTACCGTCTACTGTTTTACGGGAGCTGCCCTGGCGTTTTCTGATGCGGTGTTGCGGTTCAGACCTAACCCCTCTTTCCCTCATACCCTCTTCAACTCATTGAGTAATTCAAGTAACTTTAGAATCCTTCTTCAGAACTGAGATCCTGTAGACTCTTATGTTTATACTCTTATACACTCTTTTGCTATTCTTATATTTGTAATTTTGCTATTTTCGTATTATACAATATTATATATTTTTTTTTATAAGTCTTAGAACTTATTACTTATAATTCACCTTATTCCTTGTAAAAACCATTTAGATTTTAAGTTTTGTGAATACTCCACAAGGTTTACCTTCCCCTAAAACTTTTGGCTTAGTTAAATCCCTTTATTTATTTTGTAGAGCGGTGCACAACTCTTTAAATAAGCCATTGTGTAGAGCGGTGCACAACTCTTTAAATAAGCCGTTGTGTCGAGCGGTCTCACAACTCGTAAAATAAGCCTTAGTGTACTTTTTTTTAATTTAGATATTTTTTATCCTTGACCCTACTTGAACCTTGACTTGAAGCTTGAATGCTTCTCTTAAGCGCTTTATGCTCTTAAACCTTGGCTGCTTCGTGTAAGCAGAAATGACTTGAAAGCTTGAAGGCTTCTCTTAAGCGCTTTACGCTCTTAAACCTTGGCTGCTTCTTCTAAGCAGAAAAACTTGAAAACTTGTAAATAATTTCTTTTAATTTTAACGGGTTTTAGAACAGGTGCGGATTACGACACCTAAATTAAATAAATAAGCCTTCGTAAACCTTAAAAATAATTCCTTGTGGAGTATGCGTCATTGAATGTGAACCATATCCCCTAAGTATGCTGGTGATGTATGATTGAGGAAGTGTGTAGGGTAAGTTGAAAGGTGTGTGAAAGAGCAAGGTTTTATTTCAACCTCGAAATTTTTCTAGTTATAATTTTCTGGGGTTATGGGGAATCTTAGTTTAAATTTTTTATAACATACTGTATCACTGTAAATACTCATTTAGCTTAATTTTTTGCTCGTTAATACTCTCTTATGCTAAATAAGAAAATTTTTTCATTGCATTCAAAAATTTTCCGGGGTTTTTGGGGTAATGTAATGTATGTCTTTACATGTATTTTTTTACTTACATTTTTGGAAATATTAACCTGAAAATTTTAAGCATTCGTCCTCCCTAGGTAGCTTCATGCTCATTTCCTGGAGGCATATCATATCTTTTACCTGTGATTCATGTTATTTAAGTTTTTCTGTAGAATTTTATCCCTTGAATCTTTGTTTACCTTTGTAATGTCAGTTAGTGACAAGCCTAGTTTTATTTTTAATTTATTGCTGGAGCTAGTTGTAGGTCGTATAGGTAAATCACATCGACCTCATTATTTTTTACTTTTTATTATGTTCTAGAATTTCTTTTCAAATGTTAAAAAGTCGATGTCAGGAGCCTGGTGGTGAATTGGGGCAGTCTACGTTGGGAGCTCAGCTCGGCCACAAGTTCGGGAAAATTAGGAGTGTTCTTGGAGGGCAGTTTCCCTCCTCTACGGCCGGAGCGACTATGAAGACGCCGTAGCAAGGCGACTCCGCACCGGGCTCTTCGGGCTGCACGGCCTGAGGTTCGACGTCCCTCGGCCCTCCTCTACGGCTTGAGGGTTGACGTCCCTCGGCCCTCCTCTACGGCTTGAGGGTTGGCGTCCCTCGGCCCTCCTCTACGGCTTGAGGGTTGACGTCTCTCGGCCCTCCTCTACGGCTTGAGGGTTGACGTCCCTCGGCCCTCCTTTACGGCTTGAGGGTTGACGTCCCTCGGCCCTCTTCTACGGCTGGAGGGTTGACGTCACTCGGCCCTCTTCTACGGCTGGAGGGTTGACGTCCCTCGGCCCTCTTCTACGGCTTGAGGGTTGACGTTCCCTCGGCTTGCTCTACGGCTTGAGGGTTGACGTTCCCTCGGCCCTGCTCTACGACCTGAAGACTGAGGTCCTCCTTCGGCCCTCTACAGCCTGAAGTTGACGTCCCTCGGCCACTATCACACCAGAAGACGCTCGCCTTTCTCCAGTGTCTCATTTTCATTCACCTAGCTTAATTTCGTTCCTCTAGCTCCATGTAGGTAGGCCTAGGTTATTCAACAATAAATTCTTATAACTTGTCCTTTTTATTTTCTTTAACAGTGCTCGTCTCCAAACTGAAAGTTAGGTAGGTGAGTGCTCAATGTGACCTTACAATTTCTTGGACTCTACCCAGGAAAATGTAACGTTACAACCCGTATTAATTAACAAAGAATTTCTTTTGTTCATGTTTAGTGATTTAGATAAATAAGAATTACACGAAATCGAAATTTTAGGTTAATTTAAAACAGAGCTAAAAGGTAACTTACGAATAATTCAAAGTATAAAGGACACCCACCAGCCAGCGAAGTAAACCGACACCCTTCCAACTGTACCGACGTTACATTTTTTTAATTAACACAAATTCCAGATTAACTTCGAACTTAATTTCGACAGCATAAGATTCAAACTTTAACAACGGCTTTCCCAATCATGTCCCCTCTGAGCATAGCGATGAACGTACCTGGTAGTTCTTCAAAGCCATTTGTAACAGACTCCTTCACTTTAATGGAACCTGTTTCGATCCATTCCCTGAGCTGCTGTAAGGCGACTTTCTGTACCTGCCAGTCCCACTGTGTGAAACTGAACGGTCTCACTTGTACAAGCGGGTATGCCATCGAAGTCCGCCCCTGCGCGGGATTCCCGTACGAACTTATGGAACCACAAACAGCAACGCGGCCATTCTCTTTCATGCACTCCATGATGGCCATAGACAAATTCCCTCCAACATTGTCGAAGTAGCAATCGATCCCCTTCGATACAGAAAATATAGCCTTCTTGACATCCTTCACCGTTTTGTAGTTGAACGCGCAGTCGAACCCTAGTTCTTCTGTCAACATGCGAACTTTTTTATCGGAGCCAGCAAATCCGATGACGAAGCAGCCCTTCAATTTAGCTATTTGGCCGGCTATGGAGCCGACAGCCCCCGCCGCGCTCGATACGCACACTACCTCACCAGATCTCGGCTTGCATATTTCCAAGAGGCCAAGGTAGGCTGTAATGCCGGGCATTCCTAAAGCTCCTACCGCCAGAGACAGGGGTAAGTCCCCAACTTGCGGGTTGTACGGTTTAATGCGAAATATGTCGTCCGGCTCGCCGTTCAGAAGTACGTGGTCGCGCCATCCGGAATGTGAGACTACAGTCATTGCAACCGGGTATTCAGGGTTTTTGCTCTCTATAACTTTGCCTACTTGAAAGCCGAACTGTTCGTAAGGCGCGATGCGCTTGTTTGCGAAGGACCTCAAGTAAGGATCGGTGCTGATGTACTCGGCTTTAACTAGAAACTGACCATTTTTCAAATTTGGTGGATACTGCTCATTCCATAATTCAAAGTCCCCAACTTCCGGAAGAAAGCCTTTGAATGGTTTTTTGACAACGTATTTAAACATTTCCATTTTTTTAAAGAGTTTAAAAAACGGCATGATGTTGTTGCTTAGTTCGCTAGCCTGAAAACGCTTAGGTATATTTTAGTCATGGATTCCAAATACATTAGAATTACATTTAATTTAGCAACATTAATTTGAAAAGTAAACTGACGTCTCGCTACTGACAGCCCTGAGAGCATACTGACAACTTGTAGCTGTCAGCTGTCACTCCATTTGAAATGACAGCACGTTTCGTTAATGCATTGGAAAAGCGTACGAATCTCATTCATCTAAGTAGGTACTTTTAATGTAATGTGAATATTATTTGGTAGATAGATGTGCAGAGAATCTTGATAATAATAAATTGTCAGTTTGATTTTTCGTGATAAATATACAAAAATATTTATAACTAGCTGCGCCCCGCGGTTACACCCGTATCCCGTGAATATCGGGATGAAAAGTGTCCTGTCTCCTAATTCAGGTCATGGTCTATCCATGTGTCAAACTATCCAAAAAAAGTTTTAGCGTGAAAGCATAACAAACAAACATACAAAATATCTAAACATTTCTCTTTATAATTTTTTATTTTCTCTTTTTAACTTTAATCTACATATAATTTACTAAGCCTTACCTATCTTCTTATCTTACTTATTTTCTGTCTTTTTTATTTCTTTCTTTATCTTATGGTAAGATGTATTTTATAAAACAATTTCCAAACAAAACGTGCAGAAAACATCAAGAACAAAAAAATACATGTCAATCTTTCAATTGTCCCTCGTCAGTATTCACGTAATGGATTCGTCCACCCCACGATATGAATATAACATTCAAGCAAATGGTGTCTACACGGAAATAAAGGGTTACTTCGACAAGGGCGCAAGTGTAACTTGAGCCCTTGTCGAATGATGGGTGTGAATGGGCTGGTCCATCCGTGCCGGTTACTTCCAGCTCGTTGCCCAGGATATACGTAACTATAATTCAGCCAGCAGGTGGTGGAAATTCATAAGCTTCCACGATTTTAGTACGTTATTCCACCGTTCGTGGTGGTGAAGTTTAAATTTTACGATATTGGCGTCGTGTTATTACTGTTCGGAGCTTAAGGATTACGCTGTTTCAGGTGTAAATCATAAATGCTTGTTTGACCAGGTTTTCTATAGTTTCGGAAAGGTGTCGAATAAAATATGATGTATTTTGGTAGGACTACAGGTTTTTGCCCAAGACTACCTCGACTCGCAACAACTGTTATTATTATGAGGTCTTGAATGATATTTCCCGGATTTTCCTACCACTTTGTTAGGTAATTTAATAATAGGATTTTGAAGAGCAACACGAGTGTTGACAATATACAATGTTTATGTGACTATTAACATGGGTCGCCTTAAAATGGTAATAAAAGACCAGCAAAATGGAAATAAAAGTCTTGCAAAAACTGGGCGATTCTTCAAAGTTAATCTCTTCTTTATAATAATCTTAATCTTAAGAGTGAACAGTTAGTTTAACAAGGGAGTTATTAGCGTGGAATAAAGCTCAAAGGAAACTTAATAAACTACGAAAATCTTTTAATAAAAATATTTACGATATAAGTTAGTTAAACGGAGAGAAGAGCCTGAGCGTTCTTTATGAGAAAGTTTATTCGCCCGAGTTCTACCAGCATCCCTTTTTCTGATAACAAGCAGCATTGCTGTGTTCGAAGGGTCCGTACACTTTAAAAACAGTCTCAGCCCATGAGATATTCAATTTGGTTTCATAAACCGGCAATATTGCGGGAATCCTTGTCAGGTTCTCCTTTGGAACTTTTTAGTTGACAACTCTTTTCAAATTGATATTCAAACATGTGTGTTTTTAGGGTTCCGTACCCAAAGGGTAAAAACGAGACCCTATTACTAAGACTCCACTATCCGTCTATCCGTCTGTCACCAGGCTGTATCTCATTAACCGTGATAGCTAGATAGTTGAAATTTTCACAGATGATGTATTTCTGTTGCCGCTAAAACAACAAAACAAAAACAGCATAGAATAAATATTTAAGGGGGGCTCCCATACAACAAACGTGTTTTTTCGGCGTTTTTGCCTTGTGGTACGGAACCATTCGTGTGCGAGTCCGACTCGTACTTGGCCAGTTTTTATTTCATAATGACTTGCTGTCATTCTCGTGAAAAACTTAATTAAAAAATCTTCTCTGTGCAAACACAGTTTTTACTTCCATATCCTAGTTATCTAGTTATTACATCAAAAATCTTCCTTCTTCTCCGTGTCGATAGCACGACAGTTTATTATATTTTGCTCGGCCCAAAGCTTCGTCAGTTCCAAGACGGCATCTAATGCAGCGCAGAAGATCACCTTGGCTGCATTTTTTGGGCACGGAGGGCAGGATAAGAGATGTAAAGTAGTTTTCCCTGCATCTACCAGGCTGCCAGGCTGTAGCCTTATTTACCTTGACCCATAAAGACAGGGTATCAGAGTATCTCTCTAGTACAATATTATCCTTCGAACAATAAATATTACCAAGCCACCAATGACCCAAAAGATACAATAAGTAACCACGACATATTTGAGCCCAAAGAAACTCAAAACTATATCTCAACTAACTTCCTACGGTAAAGCCCTATTCACACGATGTAAGTTTCTTGCATGTTCAGGCAAACAATCAACAGCCACAAATGACATGAAAAGTTGCATCATCTAAACAGTGTTTAGACGATGCAACTTTTATTGTTCATTCGATTTATTTGACTGTGGCATACCGTTACGGTAAATAAATCGCAAAATGTAAATCAGGCTTTATAGTACTCTAACTATTCTTCAAAAAACTATGTAAATATTTATAGTACTTAACCTATGTAGTACGCTGACCCATATCTGTAACCCCAACATATTATATAGAGACGCTGTTACATAAATCATAACGGTTATAATATTAAGGGATAAAAAGAGCTCCCATAGAGGATACACGTCGCCTCGGACTTGAAAGTAATCTATATCCTATGGTAGTGGTCCTTATACCTCGCCTCCCAAGGCTGTCGAATTGAAAACTATTGGAAGCTCCAGGGAATGGAATGAAATAGTAGTTGTTTGTTTAAAGGTTACTTGATAAACTGCAGTGTTGATAGAATTACGAAGTAAGTTTTTGTGTAAAGTAAGAAAGATGTTATGCTTGATGATGTGCTGGTAACAGAAGAAAGAAAATAAAAACTGCAAACAAATAAACAAAACACTATTTCTTTCTTTCTTTCTTTTTTACTATTAATGAACGCTCGAATACCTACATTTTTGACAAGTTTGTGACATTGTTTGTCGCTGAAAGGAAATTGCGAGTAGATATTGAACATTTTTAATTACGGGGATTGGCCTTCCAAAATATCCTTAGACAGTGTTGATGTGTTTAGTTTCCCCTAGTAGCGATATATAAATATGAAAGAATCTTAACAAGGGAAAACTAGATAGTTATAAAAAAAAAACTCTCTTGCAAGATCAACCGTAGTTTATTTGACCCAGGTTAAGTAAGGCATAAAAAATATTATATAAGGTCTATCTATTCATATACGAAATATCTGAAGAGGTCATTGTACCTACTCATCATTATGAATAACTTTTACTCTAGGACAAAACGTGAAATCTGCTGTTCCATACATTTTGACGAGTTATGCGAACATAAATTTAGGGAACAGCTGTATTTTTTTTTCTCGATTTCGGGAGGTCTAAAAAGGTCACTTTGTTGCCAAAGTCAAAATTATTAAAGGATAACATGAATCATAATGGACAGTTAACTGTTAAGTTAATCGTATCAAATCCCATTGGTGAAGGATTTTTCAGTTATTTTTTTTTGTCTGTGCTAAAATACCAATTAATCCGATCCCAATCTCTTTGATTATACCTACGTAGTGCAGCGAAAAAAGAAAACACGGACTGACTTCGCCATTTACTATGATTCATAATGTTATCCTTTCATGATTCTGTCAAAGTGGCCTTTTTGGGCCCCCAGGTTTGGTTCCATAGTAAAAGTTGTTCGTAATGATTAATACAATGATTTCGAGTATGAATACATCCATACTAATATTATAAATTCGAAAATAACTCTGTCTCTCTGTATGTTACCTTTTCACGTCTAAACCACTAAACGGATTTCGATAAAATTTGGTAGAGATATAGATTGCATCCCGGGGAAGGACATTGGATAGTTTTTATCGACGTACCTCACGGGCGAAGCCGCGGGCGGAAGCTAGTAATAGATATAGACAAAAATTAGTGGCCATTATGGACGACGCGGTGCTTGGTTTCCAATTCCTATAATAATTTGGTACTAAAAATGTTTGTTATTATTAAGAAACGTTCAAAATGAACTAAGATCTATATCTATGTCTCTACTAAGGCTGGACTTTGTTTGTTTGAATGTACTAATCTCTGAAACTGCCAGTCAGATTTGAACATTTTTTTTCTCTTCTTTTGGTTTCCAATTTTCATCATACGAGTAATTTGGTACTAAAAATTCTTAAGAAGCGTTTAAAATGAACTGATATACCTAACCATAAATATGAATTGTGGAAATTAACAACCGTCAAGTGCTAGAATTCATTAACACATCCAAAAACAGTATCACCACGACCTTACTGCATCCTTCACACACTTCTATACCTACAGAAGATCCTCGTCCCACTCCTCGCTATCTCGTCGGTAAGAAAACGGTGTACAAGTATATAAAACGTTTGATTTATCCCCGCGTGTGGGCGACGTTTACTGTGCAGGCACTTGTGTGGAGTTCCGTCGACTCTGCCGAGAAGGGGGCTTGCCTACTAGTTTAGAGAAAAAATGTGCACGACTTGTTTTAGTATAATTTAAATTTTATTTGACAAGCGGGTCTATAGCAAATGCTACGCTATGTTATAGACGCCGCTCAAATAAAGTTGCATAGCGTAGCGTATACTATAGATTCTAAGCATTCTCTTTTACAATTTGGCGGTATAAATTAAAGGAACGGTGCGCTTGGAATTGAGTACAATGCAATATTCACTAGACTCATTTAGTTTATAAAACAAATACCTGCTTACCAATATACAAAGTTTGGCCAACGGAGTTTTTTAATTCCAGGCAGCATTATTATGTGTGCATCATCTGAACCTAAATGGCGTGCATAAGACATTGAAGCATGTTGTCATAATTCAATGTTGCACTGCTACATTTATTAATTCGCAGAAACATAATGACGTATGAAATTAGGTCATTAGCTAACAGTATAAATACATTGTAACGCATTAGACTTTAAAAAAAAGCATTAGACATTAGACATTATTTGATAAAATTAATAACAATATAAATATTTGCACACCTCATTAGGTAATGATACAGTGTACTTTATATTTATTTGTAACATCTGTTTATACCTACCTGAATTAAGCAAATAAATGATTTGATTTGATTTTGATTTAGGCTTTACTATGGAGACTACTGAAATATAAACTTATCCAACACTTCACATTGAGCTTCTCTTGTCTTCGAGAGCTCCTCTGTCAACTTATTACATGACGACTCTGCCATTTGGATTTGGAATGGCGTTAATAAATCAAGACCACGTAAGTGTTCCTGTAAACCTAAAGAATGCCTATCTCCTTTGTGTAAATTATCTTCAGTTCAAAGAATATGGTTCGATGATTGCAGCTACTCCTTCAATTATTACCCAAACAATTAATTAAAACGTGACTACAAAAAACTCAAAAGAAAATGAAAAAGGCAAGCTCAACAAATCGAAAAGTTTTGCATAAGAGCACGTTAAATCAGCCGTCGGGCGGAAAAATCGTCTCCGGCCGAAAAAAACCGGTAAAAACCGGCTCTGGAACCGGTAAAATCCGGGGTCGGTGCCAACTTTCCGCTCCGGCGGGATGACTGGGCGCTTCCCGCGCGGAATGACCCTCTCACTAAAGAAGTTTTGGACGAGGCATAAATGAATAGCTTTTTTTGGAGTTTGGATGTTTTAGGGATGTATTTAGTGCGGTGTATACTTAAAAGGTTTTTAGCAAAACGTTTATTTTTGCAGTAAAAGATCAAAGTAAAAATTCATGTGTGACGTTTAATTTAATGCAGCGACAGCAGTAAAGTTGTTTTAGGCTTCATTACAAGCATTTTCGTCTTTATCTTCCAATTGTATTCTTCCATATTATCCACTTTCTTTAACAATGCGCATTATTAAAAATAAAAAATAAATTAAATAAGCAATAAAATTAATAAAATTAAATAATTTAATAAAACAAAATATGTAATAAAATTAATTAATCAATAATATAATGTTTTTTTTTTAAATATGACTTCGATAACCTCTCACAAGCACTTTTTAAAAGCTAATTATTCCATTTTCCTTATTCTAAATATAATCCCCAAGGATGCACCATCTGCTCGTTAAATCTTAAATTTTTTCCGTTCAACTTCCAAAAAATAAATCTCCAAACAAACTTGCGAAGTTTCCCGCTCATTATTTGTCCATTATGATGCCTTCTCCAAGCATTCCTGCATCACATTTCCGTCGGCCTACTTTTCGCGGCAACTGCAGCTCTTTTGTGAAACCAAGTGCCTTTTACCTGCACAAGATAGTGTATCTTAGAGTCACATTTATTTTCTAGCGTACTGTGCTTATGTTTTGTTATTGTAAGGGACATTTTCTATTCTGTGGTGTCGTGGTAGTGAAGTTTATGTGCGTGATGGGATTACAAGGTTGCAGCTGTTGTTTTATTTTAATATTATGTGTTTCGTTTCTTAAAAGATATTCCGGGGTTTCATTGGGATGTTAGTGTTTATGATGTTGCGGTTTTCAAAAATAATCTATTTGGTCTCTGTAAGAAAAAAGTATTCATCATATTTTGTCGCTTGTCGATGAACTTTGATGGCTTTTTTTAAAGGAAATTCATCACGAGTGCCAGCAGCTCTCACAGTGTGAATTTATACAGGTTGACTTGTAATTTGAAGTATTCCTTCCAGGACGTCATTTGCAACAAATAAGCTACCCATTAAAAATATATGTATATTTCAGACATTACAGTCCATAGATTGTTAGTAATAAATTAGTAACAATTTGTGCTTATCTGCGATGTTAGTAGTGTTAGTAGATAATTCTGAGTTCTACTATCTTAAACCTAAAACCACCTCCACCAGGCGCCTCTGGATGATGCAGTCTGGTCTCGCAACAATCATTTTCAAGATACCATTACGACTGTTACGTAAACGTTGTAGGAAGGATGCTCCTATGCGACACCTCATGGGATTCACGAAAATCCATTTTTTATGTATTTTTTAAAGTTTCCCTGAATTCGTCATTAACTATCACTTTTCTCTAAACTATCAAATTGAATGGTCTTCATTGCTATTCTATTGGGTCTACTTTAACACACCTTTTGATGTTGTACAGTGTAAACACGTACAAATTTGACATCATTGTGTCAGCACTTTACTTGCTACGCGCGTCCTATACTTTAGTACACAAATATCATTCAAATCGCGTGCACTCATTATCATTCAATTAATATCATTATCAATAAATTCTATTATTACGTATTGTTGCGTATCACTCAACTATCATCATTAAAAGGTGTAAAGATTCTACAGATGTAACCAACTTTTCTAAAACATCAAACCGTTAAAAGCTATAGGAAAAATTTAATTAACCATTTTTAAAATCATTAAAAAACTGTTCAGTGCTGCAAAACCATTGTGAGAGATAATAAATAAACTTTCTATTATTATTATTTATATATGTAATATCTGCGGCCTTTTGATCATCCATCACTACGCATTGATATCGCATTATGTAAACCAACCATACCTAGTTAATAAAGTACCTCAATGTTACCTGCTATCCTTCGTGCAACCATGACAGGCTAGTTTAGAGTCCAGATTATCCCCCTTGGGATAGCTAGGGGTTGGTTACGAGGACCCTTTATATCCCATGGGGCTCATAAAGGTGACTAAGGGATAATGTTACGGGGATGGTAAGTCAGCATCCCTTCCTGAACGAATGTATCATACTATGCCTAAAAAGAGTAGCGTGATGACGAAGCATTTGCCATATTTAAGCTTGTTTCCTCAACTATGGTAAGTTCCGGATTACTTATCTAGTAGATAAAATCAATCCAAATTCTCGTACATGAATGGCAGGCACTCTAAAGTTTAGGTTGTAACGACAAAAATAAACTTTTATACTTAAACAAGCTTCTGCCCGCGTGCCCGCGACTTCGTACGCGTGAAATTTCGGCCTCCGACCTACCACGTTATATCCGCTTAGTGTTTTTTCTGACTTTATTCTTTTTTCTCGACTTCTAAGGGTCGTAGTGTGATGTTAAATAACCTCAAGAAAACCAACCTTTCTCAAGAATTGGGCTATCAAATCCAAAAATATATTTTCCAATCCCAGTCGGATTGGAAAAAATATTTAAGTAGTTCCAGAGATTAGCGCGTTGAAACAAACAAACACATTCAAATTTATTATTAGTATAAAGATGTATAATGAAAACCATTGAGAACCTATAGTTGCTGTGCCCTTAATACGTGCGTCATTAGGAACTAATCGATGGTCACATCATTCATCAAAATTGATCGACATTTATTTGACGTTATTAGAGAATTTGTAAACTCATCCGTTCAATGAAAATTGGTCGTTATGACTTAATACAAGAAGGTAAATTTCCGATAATTAAAAAACGTTCAAAATCTAGCCGCAATCTCAACTCAGCGACAATCAATGTCAAAAATGTAGTGAAATTAGAGGTAGGTATTTTTGACAGATTGAGACTGAGATCAGACTGTGAATGTCCTCAAAATTAAAGGGAATTGCTCCTTAGCTTGAGAGATATCTAAAAGATAAACCCGTTTATTTATAAACGTTGTTTTTTGAACATCTATGGTTAAACAGTCACTAATCATTTCTTCACAGTCGCGTATTGTTAATAATTAATTATTGCTTAATTGTTACATTATTCTATTTAATCATACATTTTTGACAGCTATTATTAAAAAAAAACAGAACTGTATCTTTGACATTGAGGAAATGACCGACAGGACGGTCCTATAATATCTTGCAAGTGTGAACTGCGTGGAAAAAAGCATATTTCTTGTTGAAAATTAATATGAAAGCAAATGTTTTGGCGAATAATATTATGAAAATGGTGTTTTGTAATGTCCAGTAATGCATTTATACTAGTTATGATGTATTCGTTTTATTATTTAATGTATAGATTTTTAAAACTTTCAGTACAAAAATGAACCATCAAAAGACTAGTGTATTTATCACCACGTTTAATCTCGGCCTGTATTGCAACCTCAAAACTCGTCTCCTTAATCTTCCTTCTCTTTGTTACAGCCGCAAGAAATGAAACGCAGAAGGAGCCATAGCTCGGGCGTGTTGTGACGTGTGGAGCAGCCATGCCGTCAGACGTCGCCACGATGCGCTACATCCTGTTCTGTCTCCTCTCACTATCCTTCAACAGAAACTTCGCGTTCGTACTCGACAAACAGAACCCGTACTCCCAATTCCGCAAATGGAACGCCGGACTGAATGGCACACTCGAATTAGAATTCAAAACTGACCAGCCGAACGGTCTACTTTTGTATACGGATGACGGCGGCACTTATGATTTTTTTGAACTGAAGCTGGTTAATGGAGCGTTGCGACTGAGATATAACTTGGGAGGAGGGGCGCAGATTATCACTGTTGGTAGCAACCTCAATGATGGACATTGGCATAAAGTTCAGGTGAGCCGATTCAACGACCAGTTTTGTTGTTGTTTATACTACTTTTTGCATTGGCTTAGCCCATAAATAAAAAAAGAAACTGGGATTTAAATGTAAAAAAACTTGACTGGAAGGGACCTATATCCAGAGATTAGTAAGAAACGAAAAGGAAGATCTTTGTTTTGTAGTGCGGCGACAAAAGAATATCATATCCAGCACTACTAAGATATACTTAATTGAAATTGTTTTCTTAAACCCACGGGTAACATAAAAGGACACAAAGATCACCGCAAAACAAAGGCAGTAAATTCATCTGTGTACGTAGTAATGACGTCACGCTGACATCACTAATCTGCCTCTGTAGATGCCCGATGTAAGACACGGTAATTAATTATAGTTCTGGAGATGTGAACACATTTCGACACGAATGCGAGCGAACATCGATCAACGAACATATATATTATTTTTGATGGTTTGGACTTTCAAGTTAGGTGGACCGACGGTCTTTGCAAGGTCATCATCGTCATTTTCCAGTCCTTATTCCAATTTATTTGGGTTCGGTGGAACATGGCTTTTTCTTACATACTTTTCTATTCGTAGTTATTTAGGTAGTCACCTCCTTTCTAACCATATCATCTTTCACATAGTCAATCCTACGATTTATTGGTTGTGGATATTAATAACTATTAGTATAATATAAACAAAGTCACTTTTCGTATCTGTGTGACCGCTTAGAACTTTTAAACTACATAATTAATTTTGGAGCAATTTTCACCATCATTTAGAGCATTTATTCCGGAAGGTTTATGTGTTAATTTACTTTGCATATCTAGTATTGTATACAATCAAGTATTTTCTAACTAAACAGACAGCCGTTCTGCTGGGGAGTTTGTTGCGCCACTTCTTCTCCCCAGCGAAAGCACTAGGAAGTGGTGAAGGGCTGGCGTTTTGGGGGACTGTCTTTTGTAATTTTGACGTTCGAAAAGTGCTGATTCTCAGCCTAGTTTGAATAAATGACTTTTGATTTTTGATACATCTGTATTTAAGTTAGCTATAGCGTAGAAATCTCGATGTTTTGAGATGTCACCATTGCACCCGTGCAAAATAGGTGCGAGTCACTAGTAGCCGTTAATTGAGTGAAATAGACTGATGATGGCCTTTAGCAAGTGAAACTCAGCAATACCAGAACCAATAACGCACCTACGTGGCAAGAAAAGTGCCACAAACTTTGTCGCATCCCACTATACAAAATTTTAGGAAACCCGCGACATTTGTCTACACTTTCAAGCGTACTTAGCCTTATTAGAGACTATTTTAAACATGTTTCATTCCATAATTAATTGCCCTCCTTTCCCATCAGGTGGCGCGTCGCGACGAGCACACGTCATTACAAGTAGATGGCATCACGCAAAGTAAGACGTCCCGCGGCAAAGAGTTCGCCTTCGGAAAGTTCAATTCAAACTCCGATGTATTCGTCGGAGGGATCCCGCCATCGTGAGTCATTTCTTTTTTTTTACGTTCGATATTTGAATTTGAATGGTGTTCTTGTTTTTGTGTCGGGAAAAAAGGATTGAAGGGCCAGTTGCGGAATTGGGTTTATGAGAATTGGTCCTGAGGTCTGGCTTGTTTATGAAGTGAATACTTCTTTAGGCGCACTTTGCGCTTTTTCTGATCAGTGAACAAAACTGAACCATCACGCTCGGATCGGTGACGATGAATCACGTATACTCGGTGCTGAATCGCGTATACCCGGGTCCAATTGTCATTTTTTTCAGAACATCTTTTCCTATTGCTATTGCAGGTATTATGACGTTTTAATCATCGGTCATGTATAGCTCTATCTCTTCTAGTGTGAGAGAGAGAGATGGAGCTATACACGATCACCATCCTTTTAAAGGACTGGAACCAAATTGGCATTAATATTTTATAACACGGCCTCTGGATGCCAAAGTTAACAAATTAGCATAGGTTTACTTACGAATTTTAAACTAAAATATCATTAATAACTTTATACAATAGGTTTAAACCTGAGCACTCCACACATGACGTCAACACACAATCTAGATAACACAATAGGTGCTTCATCAGCATAAATTAAATTAGTGTTTCGTTGTACATGATAAAAGCGATGAACTACAATTTATCATAACTAATTAATTGTTGCTGCCTAGGATTTCAAAACGTTATTGTATTGTTAGTTACCAATTCATTTGGTAGCGAATACTCATTTATTTTGTGTTGCGTGTGGACTGGAGCACTAAGTGATAAAGGTGTTATTAAAGCAGCTTAAGTTGATAAAACGAGACTATGGGGTGACAAATTGCCGGGTAAGCTGAAGTTTGTTAGGTATTTTTGTAACTTTAGCGTAGGATACATAATCAGCCTATTATTTCCCCACTGCTGGGGCCTTAAATTCTTTTTGAGAGAGGAAGTTGGCCGTATTCCACCACGCGGGCCCAGTGTGGGTTGGTGTATGTCACATTTCTTCGAATTTTCAGTTCTCGGGCATGCCGGTTTCCTGACGCGGTTTTCCTTCACCGTTTTGAGAGCAGTGGTGATGAAATTATTTACACAAAGTAAAGCGTCTGTCTAAGTTTGAACCCACGACCTACAGCTTGTGAGTAACGCCGTTATCTCTGGGCCACCACTGCTTCGCTACCGAAGGATATGTCTGTAAAATTTATTGATATAGTTGCCTAAGTGTATTGTTCATTCAGCTAAAGGTTTTTGCTATAGAAAGGCAAATATATATTATTAAGGTCGAAAAAAACTTGTTTAAGTAGTTTTTCTTGAGCGCTAAATTATGAATAAATTATTAAAAATATAATAAAAACTGATGCGACACCTAAGTAACTCCCACAGTAATCCACAGCATATAACAATGTTATAGCCAAACCACCCCAGAATTGCCAGTACACCAACCGCAACACATTAAAACCAATTACTCTACCAAGCGAGCGATTACCTTTATTTATTTCAGCTTACTTCTAATGAGACACTTTAATTAAACAAAGTTAAACTGTTCAATCTTAACCGATGGTTAAGTTAGCAGCGAATTGAGAGATTACACTCGCTTTTAGTTGATTGCAATGATTTAACGTGGGTTTAGCGATGTAGTTAAGTATGTTTTGGGTGGATTGTGGTAATGTTAGGGAAACAGAAGAATGGGAAATTAAGGCGTCGTTATGTTCAACGTTTGTGGCGTTAACTGATGGATAAGAAGTCGTCAGTGAACAGCGATTAAAATTTAGATTTGGATGGTATTTTCTACTTTAATCTATATAAATATCTTCTTCTATACAAATAAATCAAATTGAATGTCTGTTTGTAATGTTAAGTATACACGGTACTTATAAAAAAAAACTCTTTTTAAAATTTTCGTCTGTCTGTTTGAGTCGGCTAATCTACGAAATGACTGGACCGATTTTAATGAAATCTAGTATGAGAATACTTTAAACCGTACTTTTTATCGAGGTATCACGTGGAAGAAGCTAGTAATTAAATAAAACAGATGTTTTAGCAAGTATGAAACGACTCACGATGAATGAACGACGCTATAGTGACAATTTTGTATTATTAACCCACGAACGAACTTGATGTGAGCTCAAAGGGGAAAGGGACAGACTTTGAACGTAATATAGTTTATCAAGCCCATAATATCAATAATCACGAGTTACTAATCAACAAAGTAGCATTCAGACGAACCATTACTGTAATCGCAGTTCTCACAACGTTCACAGATTTGCCAATCGAACCGCGTATTTTTACGATACGATCTTTTTCACTAAACAACCTCAGCGACCAATCTTAAACCCTGGATTTTATGCGCTAAAGTTGGAATTTCAATGCACATTTTGGAAATAAGTGAGCCCATTCAAATTCTCACTTTAAATTGTATTTCTTAAGGTTTATATTGCAACTTGCAACGGATATTTTACAGTAAATGTATTGGGGGTGGCGGTTGGGTATTCAGTTAATTGGTGTGTCGAAAACCGTTAGTATATTCCGTTTCGTAGAGACCTCTGTGAATCATTGAAATTTATTCTTGGGTGAATTTCTAAATGGTGTTCTGAACTTAGTTGATTGCTTTTACATTACGTTAGAATAATGAACAGAAAATACGAATCACTTTATAATGACATGTAACTGAAATACTCGTTTCTTGTAACAGAAAACGAAGATTTTCCTCGCCAATTTTTCGCCTTTTAAATAAAAAGGCTTTTTCTTATTGTAATACCAAATTATACTTAAAAAAAGAGCTCAATTTTCCTGAAGGAAAGTGCTAACAGTTCAAGAATACTACGTAACGCTAAGAACCAATGAGGCTATCCGTCTTGGGAGTTATAGTTTTATGCACTAACGGTTGGTAAGGTGAGCACCAGGTGTTTTAACTACGGTTGTAATTGAAAACAAGCGCTCCGTTGAGTGGTTGTTAGTTAAGAGATTAAATGCATCTACGCGGTATTATCCTTTATAGCATCACTGTTTACGATGCGCGGTAAGTGGCAAGTAGACAAGGGCAGCTCATAAAATTAGGATGCAGGATCAAAAGCAATGTTAAGACAGACAGTAAACAAAAACTCGATTTTGAACATACAAATTCTGATGCATAAATGCTTTGAGTTTAACAAGACACAAAGGAATTACAAGTTTTTTTTTAAATAATCCAGATCTTCACAACATAATACATACTCAACCCACCCTTTGTAAAATTTGTACAGTACATTTATATCTGGAATTTATATAATTATAAAGAGTATTCTATTCTACATTCCTATATTCCACGTAACATCACGCTTTGTTTCCCCGACGGCTTGAGCAGAGGTGTACCTACAGTACAGATGCCAGCACATCAAGTTACTACAATCTGTAAAATTTCTTTAAGAAATTTTCAACTTTATCGCTACAGCATAAGGTTCATGATTGATTGGGAAAATTTGTCAGTTTCGGGTAGCTTGATGTGCTGGCGTCTGTACATCCATATTTTGCTAGTTACGTTTAAGTCCTCAGGGGGCGATCCTTTTGCCATCCACCGGGCACAAATCCCGATTCCGGGCTTCTACTGAGAAATCCCAGATAGAAAAACCCATTAATACTACCCAACCTGAAAACCGAACCGAGGACCTAATGCTCAGCAGTAGCGTTTGCGACTACAAGACCAAAGAGGTAATCTCATACACATACAAGTAATAATAAAGGGGACTACATGACCTAAAGCGCGGTCACTATCGGACTGCACAGAAAAGAAAAGAGAAGCGCGATGACACCACGCTAGTAATTTATTGCAAAATATGACGCAATCATCTATTTACAAAAATCTATTGTTTGGACTAAAAAATTGAAACACTAGTACTTTAGTATGTTGCTTGTAGAATAATCTGACAAAAATCAGAATGATTGTATCTATATTAGTATGGTTTCTAGTGTGAAAATAAAGTTTTTAGAGGCATCTTCATGATTTTTTTCTATGGTATCAAATTAGTTGTATTATGTTTTCAATACACTATCTAACTAGCATATGTCCTGAAGAATATCACATAATTTTCTGATTGTAGTCGATTATATACTTTTAGGCATTATAAAACTTGCGTTTTTTGCGTTTAGGTCCTGTAGTCGCCTTAAATAACAATCACCTCAGACCCCTAAAATAACAATTATAATCCCTTTCTGAATGCCCACTCTTCGCCCACGCTCAACTTTATATTGTTATTGGTCAAGTAATCACACCAGCTTACACTTAATTCAACAATAGATTTACCGAAATTACCTAATCATACTTTTGAAACCAGGTTAAGCCTTCCATGTCGCCAGTCGTAAGACTTATTTTATTAGTATTCGACGCGTCTAGCTTTTTGTTAGGCCTTAGCAAAGGACCTATAAGGCTCGGAGACGTGTCCGGACTATAGATAGGGTTAGGTCTCTGATATTGTGTTGGTACGTGAATATTTTCGTGAAGGTTATGTTGAACCCGTTTGGACCCGTATTGTCAGTAATTTGATGGACATTCGGCTTGTTTTCTTTAGGTTTTGTGGGGCAGGTAGAGAAATATATTTCGTATTTATTTTATATTTGGTGGTTATTTTCATAATGTACTTATTTTTTACGATTATAGGCAATCTGTAATACATTTTCCAATTCATTCAACATGGACCTTCTTATGTCCGTTAAGAAGATCTGCCATTACTAAATGGGATCTTGTCGGAAAATAAATACAGACAAATAAAAGAGAATACTGGCAAATTGATGTCAAAATCGCTTAACTAATTCTCTTAAAAAAGAGATTATTCCATAATTTATATACTTTCACTAACGAAGGTTAAAAAAGAAGCATAAAAAAATTGATATTGACAAATATAAAAGACTGCATCAAATCAATTAGTTTGATTGAATTCGAGGGTTGAAGGGTGTCGTCTTGTAAATGGAAAGTCCTCGAAGGACCTACCTGTATAAGTGACATTCAGACTAATTATTCTGGCTCTAGCGTATTATACGAGTATTCAAAACTATCAAGAAAATGAAGAATTTTAATAACTATTTTTATTAAATTTTCTTTCGTTTCTTTCGTCTAGGAATTTGGCAAAATGATAGCAAAGATATTTTATAGTAAGTAATTTTCAGTTCAGTGATCTGTTCTTATTTTAATGGCTTTGCACTCAGACAGTGAGGTTATTAAACTAAAAAACCAAGCCATAAAGTAGGTTCCAAAACGGTGAAGGAAAACATCGTGAGGAAACCGGCATGTCCTAGAACCAAAAATTCGAAGACATGTGACATCTACCAACCCGCACTGGGCCCGCGTGGTGGATTGCAGCCCACTCCCTCCTGTGTCCCAACAGTGGGGGAACATTAAAGGCTGATTATGCATTATGTGTAAAGAAGATTAAAGATATATAAATATTTGTAGTCACAAAATTAGTTTTAAAGTAACCACACGCGAATAGGAAACGATCATTTAATGAGGAGCAATTAATATGGCATTAAGAACATAAAAGAAGAACAATTACCGAACTTTGTTTAAAATATTAATTCAGGGATATCGCTCTGAAAGCTAAAAGGATTACCCTTTGGCGTGTATTAACATTGTTTCGATGCAAATAATAAAATAAAACGCTTCATTTCGATTCATTTGTAAATATGTATTTAATTGAAAGTATTAATCAATTCGTGAAAAGAGAATACTTCGTTTAATTTGAATAATTGATGCTTGTTTCATACCATTTTATTTTATTTTAAAATTGAAAGCAATGTTGTTTTAGTGATATAGGTATTATTTGAAGTCTACGGTATTATAGCCAAGCGAATTGCACTTTTGTAGAACCTGATGATTTCACACGCATCATAATTATTTGTATGAATTCTGAATTACTACTACTTACAGAAATTCGGTTTGCTTCGAGACACGGACCGAAATATACTGATTCGATTAACTGAATCCAAAACTTTCTCAATAAGATCAATACCAATGATAGATAACTAATTCTTTATGATTTTAATGCAAGAAAAAGTTATTTACAGGGCAGCAAATTACTAAATTCTTTCGGTACCAAAAATATAACCTAAAATGGTTTAGGTTATATTTTTGGTAGGGAAGGATTTTAAAACCAAAAGTTATATAATAAGTTCAAAGAGAAATATAGGTTGATATTATTAGCTTAAGGCGGTGCACTTTGTTACTGTTAGGGACGTTCGGCTGCCCCATTTCAAAACCTAGTAAGGACTTAAAATGACATTTTACAGGAGAGCGCATAAACGTAATATTGGAAAAATGCTACCTAATGGTTGTAAAAGATACTAAGGTTTTGAATTGGTTAAGTGACTTACTAGGTTTTAAAGTCGCTAGGGAGTAAATGGTGCACTTACTAGGTATCGATGCTTAAATATATCTGCTTTTATGCAAGTTTAAAACGCTGGTTTTTTTTTTTGTATTTGGTAGAGACCTTCTAGGTTAGCAAGATTATGCAATAAAACGGTTTTTGTAAAAAGTGTCCCTTACTAGGTTTTGAAATGGGACAGCCGCGTTGTAGGTCGCATTCCGTTAACCTGTCGAGCCAAACTTATTAGTTTTGGTAAGAGAGTGAGATTGTTAAATTTTTTTTTCTTATTTATTTATTAGCTTTTGGCCGCGGCCTCGCCCGCGTAGAGGTCGGGAATCAACCCACGAGAACGTACTACCGGGATAAAAAATATCCTATGTGTTAATCCAGGTTTTAATCTATCATCATAATCAGCTTATAATGAACCCACAGCTGGGACACGAAAAGGGAGGATCCTCCGACCAGATGGGTGTTGTGTCTGACGGGCAACTGCCCGATGATGCATATCCGGCCGTTGTATCTATGCTAGTTGCGCGGTAAACTTTGCTTGCGAGATGCAGGACTTTGCGTGACGCGTTGTTTGCATGTGGCATTGTAGATATCGCTACACATCCAAGGAAAAACTATCTCTTGCGTTAGTTGGCTCGTTTAGCCATAAAGACTGCTCGTTTAGTGCCATAGTCATTGTTTAATTAATAAGTCTATAATGTTCCCACTGCTGAGACAAAGGCCTCCTCTCTGTGAGAGGTAATACTTAGGCCGTAATCCACCATGCGGGCTAGTACGGGTTGGTAGATGTCACATGTCTTCGAATTTTTGGTTCTAGGACATACCGGTTTCCTCACGATGTTTTCCATTACCGTTTTGAGAGCAATGGTGATGAAACAATTTACACAAAGTAAAGCGCCTGTCTGAGTTCGAACCTACGACCTACAACTCGTAAGTCGCGGCCGATACCACTGGGCCACCACGCCCACCACTGCTCTCAATAATCTATAGGTGTACCAAATTTCATCTAAATACAAACATCCAAACATTCACATTTATAATACACATAGGTACTCGTACTCGTAGTAGGATAACAGGATTTATGATCTCCAACAAAAGGCACACACAATACATGGCACATAAATAAAAGGCAACATATAGGTATTAAATAGGTGTAATTCTTCACTTTTAGGAGACTAAAGGCTCCTACAAACAGGCGCGACACGCGATAAAATGTCGCGCAACGAGTGGTGCCTTTGTGTCTCGCGCGTCGCGCCTGTTTGCAGGAGCCTTAAAGCATGCACAATACAAAGCCAACACAACAAACAAACACACAAAAAGGAACAACAACAACACAACAACACAAACAAACAAACAACAACAATAACAAAAACAACAATAACAAAAAAACAACACAACAACAAACAAAACAACAACAACAACAAAACAAACAAACAATAACAAAAATCTCATGCGTTAACCTATTGGATATAAGTAAATGGTTCGTTTCCATATTTGTAATTTCAGTAAGGCTATACGAGTAAGTCTAGTCATCAAGCAGCACCAAAATTGCGTCACACAATATCAATCGCAATCTCAATCACTTTGAAGGATATTGCTAGTCCATTGCTTTATAAGTTCGTCGTTCGTCGTTCCTTATTGCTTTGTAAGGAAGTCGATTCCCCAATTGCCAAGTGTGTAATAAAGTAGATGTCCAACATTTGCTGGTGGAATGTGAAAGGAACAGGAGAGAGAGGGAGATAGTGTTGCGGGAGTTAAAAGTTAATATGTTGGGGCTTTCATTAGAGCATTATCTACACCTAAAGGCTCCTACAAAAACAGGCGCGACACGCGATATAATCGCGCGACACAAAGGCACCGCTCGTTGCGCGACTTGCGGTGCCTTTGTGTGGCGTGTCGTGTCGCGCCTGGTTGAAGGAGCCTTAATTCGGTTCGGGAGAAGCGAAACTGATTTATGAAATGATTGCTGCATCACTTTCTCCTTCGCTTACGCAATTATATTTGTATGAATAATATTATAATTATGTGTAATAATCAGTTAGATTAGGGTATGATGAGACTGACGTACCTTTGTAAGGTAAAAGCCTCAAAATAAATAAAGATAAAAAAAAAGTTCGAAAAAATTGTCTGTTCAACGAAAGCTATTGCTATGGTTAGCGTGTTACGCAATTACCCCACAGGTATATTTTGTTTATCTACTATATGACCCCATTATATGATAAAACAGAAATTCTTTCTCCTCCTAAATCCAGACCTAAATTATATACGTACATTCCCGTGTTCTTTATTATAGGCAAAAAGTTACATTATTCACGTAGCCTAGATCTCAGAATATCACGCTCAGATTTCCAGCCTAAATCCAGCACAAAGTATGCACGGCGGGCTATCACAAACTATTCTGTGAAAACAATAGCTCGCAACATTTTCCGACGGAAGGTCGTGGGTTCGAGTCTGACCCATTTGGTCTATTGTTACCCACTTTGAAAATACTTTGAGAGGGTAAAAGCTGAAATAGTTACATTAAGTGTTAAGTGCTGAGTCAAAAGGCGTTTATATTTGTAAATTAAATTCGTATCAGCGTAACATCTACTATCACAAATCGATCAGTAGGTTAGGTTATTAGGGTCAAAACATTTTATGGTCGCGTGGTGAAAGGACTTTCGTAATGATTCTCAGGTATCGTTATTGTATGTCTTTATTAGACTAGTATTTCAGTTTTTTGTAAATGACTTACCTTTCTATTTTCATGAAGATTATTGGTGATTTTAAAAGTGAATTTTGTACTTAAATTAAACAATTCAGACAGAGATCGCACCATCCGTACTATATAAAATATTATAATGCGAAAGTGTGTCTGTCTGTCTGTTACCTCTTCACGCTTAAACCGCTGAACCGATTTACATGAAATTTTGTATAGAGATAGTTTGAGTCCCGAAAAAGAACATAGGATATTTTTTATCCCGATATTCCTACGGAATCGACACTTATGCGGGTGACATCGCGGGAGACTGCACTGCTAGTTATTTCATAAATTTAAAAAAGTCACTAGTTAAATATAAGCTTACCTCAGCTTAACCATTTACTATCGCAACAAAGCATTAACTAAACAAAAAAATAAAACATCCCACAAAAATACACTACTGTCTACACGCGTAGCAACCGTCGTAGCATACATAACTATGCCGTAGCAGTCTACGCCGTAGCCGTCTACGCCGTAGCCGTCTACGTCGTAGCTATTGGGGTTATTGCTTCCGAATTGTGACGCTAGCTACATAGCTAGCGTCAAACAATGTGCAAAACCCACATATGTTTGCTCATAATATTGCTGCGTTATATCCGCTCAATGTTACGTAGGTCCCTTATTTATGTAGTTGACTTTGATTTTCAAATGGTATTTCGTATTGCAGGGTAATAGTCATAATCGTAAATGATTTTGCCTAGATTCGGAATAGGCTATGAAATGGCTTGGATTATTATGGTTGTTACGTGCTCTAGTTTTATTAACTCATTGTGAAGAGTTTGAATAAATTGATGAAACATTTTTTCCAATAAATAAAGTGGATAGAGGATATGCTAAAAAAACCGGGCAAGAGCGAGTCGGACTCCGAGGGTTCCGTACCATCATTTGTTTTTAGATTTTCATCGGCGAGGCCTGTATTCGTCAGAGAATTTTAATACTGTGCACTGCGGTGTAGAATATTCACTGCTACACGCCTAACACCGAGGTGGACAGCTTGCAGCAGCAACTCACATATAAACATTAATATAAAAGTCGAGAATTTTTTTTCAGTTAATAATTCATGGTTTCAGTTTGCGCGTCAATGTCCCTGCCACCCTTTATATAGATGGGCCTGCGGGCGGAGAGTAATGGGTAGCTCACCGTCCGATCAGGACCAGGCCCGTGCCGGACGGCGCGTACGTGTTCCACGCGCGCCTCAAAGAGATGTCAGCATCAAACGAAGGGGGGCCCCTTCGTTTGTGGGCCGCGTGGTGGTTTATAACCGATTCTCTGACAGAGAGGAGGCCAGCGTTTCTGCAATAAGAACGTTGTTGGCTGATAATGCTATGTATCTAGATCATACTGTTAAGTGTTTTTTATTTATTTGGCCCAAAATTCAGCAACGCCGATACCATTCGCTGACGCAGCCATTAGGTCCTCACGGATGCAGGTGACAGGGCATGTGGTGCAAGATGGGAGATGAGCCATTGTCTGTGGAGAGACCGCATACACACCGGGGTCTGAGCCTTCCATGAGCCCCTATTTGTGGAGGTTGTCCTTGCTGCAGCCTTGAGTACGAAGTCTATTTAAGGTTTTCAAAGTGGGCCACGGTAACTTGTGCATAGATGAGAGACTCTCTGATTGTTTTATAAAGAGACCAGGAGGTTTAAGAACACGCTTAGAAGAAGAAGTAGAAGAAGAAGAATACTGTGAAGGCCCAGTAGGTGGCCACGTTTATCCTCACAGGTACTCATTACCTGTGAGTTTCATTACGTGCTTGCAGGAACAGTGAAGTGTTTTAGCGGTTCAAAATGATCAAAGTAATTTATTTATCTAAATATGTATTCATGTTCAGTATTGTTTTCGGCAAAGAATAGGTACGCCCTGTCCGATTTTAAAACACTTGAAAATGACGTTTTGTCTTTTGCATCTTTGCCGGAAACCACACCAACATCGTAAGAATAAAATGACACTTACTAAAACCCAATTTCCTTGCAAAATACAAAACTATATTTCCAACTTCCAACACCATTTCCCTACAAGAACTGTATTGAAACTACAAAAGAAAGTGCAGAGAAAGGATACTGCGACCTCGATTGGCCAGCAACTGGGCCAAGGAGTATTACTGATGAGGCCATATCGAGATCAGTCCCCTTCTGCGACCAGTTTATACAACGTAGCATTTGGTCCTTGTACCCGCCAGAGCATGTTTTGAGTCGAGTTCGTTTGTATAGAATGGGTGGTGTTGTCTTTATTGATTATTATGGTTTGAGACAAGGGTTTTTTTAAAATGTAAATAAAAAAAATACAAACAGTTAGTTTTAGATAGAAAGATAGACCATACTTTATAGCTTTTATTTTTCACAACGCAATTGAACAAACCTCTTTTTACCTGACTGCGCCAGAAGGAGGGTTATGTTTTTCGAGTGTATGTATGTATTTTTCTTTGGCACACTCTATAGCTTAAACGGCTTGATCGATTTTAACTTGAGAGGTGTCATTAGATGCGTATTAATTGTGACAGTGACACTGGGTATATCAAAATGGAAAAAATGGCCTATTTTTGGCGCCATATTATGTCTGTAATTTTTTTTTTACAATTCCTATTGAGTGGGGTATCAAAATAAAGGGTTTTAAAAGGTTATTACAAAAAGATGTATTACATTTTATATGGTTAAAAGTTATTCAAAGTGACAAATCGTAAAAAAACACGTATCAAGAACTAAACCGTCTGCGAAATCATTGACATTTGTAAATTAAAAAGCTGGAAATAAAAAAAAAATTAAAAACCTAAAAAACCCGACTACGGTAAAAAACTTAAGTTAAAAATAAAATGAGAGCGGGTCCTTTTACTTATTTAATTTAAAATTAGCTTTTTTTAGCTTTTCAGTATTTTTAACTTGAGTTTTTTACAGCATTATTTCGATACCGAACCTTTATTTCGATACCGTAAATAGTATCATCATCACCTATAGCAGTCCACAGCTGAACATAAGCCTCTCCAATTGTACGCCAATGATGCTCGATTCTCGGCAACTTTCATCTAGCTGCAACCAATACTACAACATGCCTTACTCGTAATATTTACGAACATCATCTAACTCTGTCAGTCGCTCCATGTGAAATACTGGTATTCAGCTGTATCCGGTTAGACTGGGAGCCGACCCCAACATAGTTAGGAAAAGGCTAGGCAGATGATGATCTAACTCTGTATGGCTCTGATTTTTAATCTTTGTTTAGACTTGGATAAATGATGTAAACAATATTTTGTAACCACACCATTTTGGTTCAATGGAGTGCCCGCGGAGTTTCTTGCCCGTTATTCTCCATAGATCCTTAGAAACCATAGATAGGTAGGCTTCATCTTCCTGACTGGCTGACCCCTTAACAATTCAAAAGTGCTGCAATTAGTTTGTCTGAAATAAATGCTTTGAGGTTGAATGTTACTGAGTGTTATTTAACGACGTGAATTATCAGCAAGCTCTTCAGGTCATTATTGTTTTCGGAGCAGGAATCTTTAGAAACCGCTTGATCTTGAACTACTTCCTCAACTCAAGTAGTTACGCCACGCTTCTAAGGAAACAACAGATTTCGCAAATCTTGAAACTTTAACAATTTCAAATCGAAGTTCGAAGTAAAGTTTCAAATCAATACAACAGTTAAAAGTGGTTCAACATTGTGTTGCAAGTTTGTATTTAGCTGCAGGTCTAGTGATGATTGTCCTTTTTAGAATAGTGACAACTGGAAATGAATAAAAAAGGATTTTTCTCCATTAACGTATATTGTGTCCCACTGCCTTAGCAAAAGGGGCTCTTTGCCCAGGCAAAGGGAGGTCCCTTTGCCTTTTTCCTTCTAAGCCTTGTTGTATTGTGCGATCTCTGGCCATGTTGGCCCTGCAACCTAATCAGATAGTCACACCAGCTTCGGCGTGGTCTACCTCGATGGCGATGTCCTCCGTCAAGCGTCCAGTGACTGAAGATCTTTGCCCATCTCTGAGGGTGCATTCGCGCGGCGTGTCCGGTCCACTCCCACAAAAAAACTTTATCTATAAAAACTTCATCATATACCTGGTCTCTTCTGTAGATTGTTTATTTGTTTATAAAAACTTTGAAGCTAGAATAGAATAGAAAATAATACTCTTTATTATGTACAGACGCCAGCACATCAAGCTACCCGAAACTGTCAAATTTTCCCAATTAACTTTGAGCCTTATGCTTTAGAGATAAAGTTGAAAATCTATTAAAGAAATTTGACAGACTGTAGAAGCTTGATGTGCTGGCGTCTGTACACCATATAAAAGAGAGAACTAAAGAGATAAGAGAAGATTTATGGATAAGAAACAGCCACAATTTACTCAAATAACATTTTCTCATAATACGTTAAGGCGAAAGCGCCAGGGTAGCCCGCGAAATTCAATTATTTTTTGGTTTTTTGGAATTTGCTGGTCAGTATTAAGTTGTACGTTGATTAATATATGAATCGCGGCCGTAACAAATATGTGTTTACAGAATTATAATCATTAAAGTCATCAACACAACTCTCTAAGACCACGTAAGTCCCAAGAATAACTGTTTCATGAAATAATCATTCTTTGGACTTACGTGGTCTTAGAGAGTTGTGTTGATGACTTTAATGATTATAATTCTGTAAACACATATTTCTTACGGCCGCGATTTACATATTAATCAACGTACAACTTAATGCTGACCAGCAAATTGCAAAAAACGTAAGAAAATTTGAATTTCGCGGGCTACCTTAGCGCTTCCCCCTTAAGGATGATACTGAATAGTGTGTTACATAAACTTCTTCCTGTAGCTACAAAGTTACTAATCGATGTAACAACATTGTTAACATTTCCCTAAAGAGTTTTTCATGTAACATAATAATGCTAAAAAGTTTTTTATTCAATACAATATGTTACTTATAGATATTGTTTTTTTTTTTAATTTTATTTAAATGGGTTTGCTCTTGACTCTAGTCTAGGTCTAAATATAAACAGAAACATCACAAATAACCTCAATAGGTCTGTCCGGATGTTGACACACAATTGATTTTAACTTCGCTCTATGGCGTGCTGAGTATCAGTTACTCAGCGAGCCGAAATTAGGTGTTCCATACAAAACTGCAAAACGATTCCGAGCAAAATTTATGGAATATCAGATTTTTATTGAGCCTTTTATAAAATCGCATGAAAAATCCAATATTACACAAATCACACTTTAACCTTGCTCGAAGGATATCAGTTGATCCGTTGCCCTCGCAGTTCAACCAGCTATAGATATTGATTCAAACTTCTCACGAGCGTGGCGATGCCGGGCTGAGCTTACTCATCAGTTACACTGAGCAAGATTTATTCTCTCTAATCTTTATGTTATATGAGGGCGAACAGAATGTCTCTCTTTTATCTTAAGAATAATGAGGTATTTAGTTATTATTATTTGTTGTAGTTGCTGGTGTGAATGAAATACTCTTGTGTTTATCTCAATCCTATCTTCCTAACTATCCACACTAGCTAGCTTAGCTATAAACTAGCTTCTGCCCGCGACTTCGTCCGCGTGAAATTTCTTGTTACTCCGACCCACCCCGTCGCATCGCATCGCCTGCCCGCGCTATTACTTCGTTTTTGCTTAGCGTTCTTTCTGACTTTTTTTCTTTTTGCTCGGCTTCTACAGGCGTGAATGGCGGTGTGGCGTGATGTTAATATGTATAGCCTATAGCCTTCCTCAAGAATTGGGCTATCAAATGCAAAAAGAATTTTTCAAATCCGACAAGTAGTTCCAGAGATTAGCGCGTTCAACCAAACAAACAAACTCTTCAGCTTTATAATGTTATAATAATAATAATAATAATTGGTATATTAGTACAGATTCGAAAGTAACTCTGTGTGTCTGTATGTTACTTTTTCATGCTTAAACCACTAAACGGATTTCGATAAAATTTGGCAGAGAGATAGATTGCAACCCGGGGAAGGACATAGGATAGTTTTTATCCCGATATTCCTAAGAAATCGACACTTATGCGGGTGGAACCACGAGGCGCTGCTAGTAATATTAAAAAGGCGAAAGTAAGTTTGTTTGTTACCTTTTCACGCCTAAATCACTGAACCGATCATCCTGAAATTTTGCATATACGTTGTCAGGTGTACAGAAACGGACATAGGATACCTTTTATCCCGAAAAAAAGTGCTGTTCCCGAGGAAAACAACAATAACGTTATTATGATAATAGATGGCGCCACGTGTCTTTCGAATCATGATTGAATTATATTAGTAATCACGGGATCAAGATTTATGCGGGTGAAACCGTGAGCCGCAGCTAGTTTATTATATTGTTAACTAGCGACCCGCCCCGGCTTCGCACGGGTGCAATGCTGATACTAAATACACTACAGAAAAACTGTGAACGTTGTATATAAAAACATAGCGGCCCGCTCCGGCTTCGCACGGGTATAAAATATATAGCCTATGTGATTAAAATCGATTCAGTAGTTTTGATTTATTCATTACTGCCCGTGGCCCGCACGCGTTAAATTTGGAGTAAAACAATCCCCCTTTCCCTATACCATGAAGATTTCCTGCTATAAATTAGTCAATCAATCCGCCGCAAACGCTACGTCCCGCAATTTTTAAATCTGTAATATCTTCGAAAATATTCACTTAAATCATACGGTGTAAAGGGCCATATAGATCTATATTAAATGAACAATGTATTCAAGGTATTTAATTGGTTAAGGATTAATGCTGTATTGGTTAAAATCGCTTCGAAAATTAGCCATTATTTGTCGTAAAAAGTAAATGACAAAAAAAAGTTATTGTGGGTTATCCATAAGAGATAGACATATACCATCACGGACTTTTCTGTAGACCTTTTCAATGTGTACAATACTTAGTACATTATTTTGATAAAACTCGTAGGGTTCAGCCTGCGTTTGCAATGTATGCGGAAAAAATGTAATTATTTACGACATCACATTAGAAACCTCAAAAATAACAGTACTTCTCCACTATTTAATGGATGTTATTATACATATAAACCTTCCTCTTGAATCACTCTATCTATTAAAAAAAACCGCATCAAAATCCGTTGCGTAGTTTCAAAGATTTAAGCATACAAAGGGACATAGGGACATAGGGACAGAGAAAGCGACTTTGTTTTATACTATGTAGTGATTACAATATTATTAATATTATGTGAAATGCAGCTCGTGTTTGCATTATTTTGTTTATTACAGCCTGTGTTGACCCACTTCAGGGAAAAGGCCTCCTTCTCTCTTTAAATTTTTCCTGGTCTACTACGATTGTGGGCCAATCCTTTAAGAAGAAGTCCAACTTATCCCGCCATTTTTTTCTGGGTCTGCCGCGCAGTCGTTTCCTGCCATTTGGGATCCACTGCGTGGTGGCTTTTGCGTGTTGCTGTTCCGACATGCAACAGATGTGGCCAGCTCAGTTCCACTTTAGTCTAGCAGCTGTGCGGCCAGCATCTGCTATTTGTTTTAATTTAAATGGGTGTGCATTTTTATTTTGCGATGTTTTATCACGTCTTTGTCTTGGAATCATTATAATGAAGTTTTAAGTACCTACTTAATTCTGTAATATTATACCAGTACCAGTACCGATGGGACCGAAAGGTTCTGGAGTGGCGACCGCGTACCGGAAGACGTAGCGTTGGAAGACCTCCCACAAGGTGATCCGACGACATTCTGAAGGCCGCAGCAACCCGTTGGATGCGAGAAGCACAGAACCGGTTGATGTGGAGGTGCTTGGGGGAGGCCTATGTCCAGCAGTGGACGTCTTTCGACTGAAATGATGATGATTTTTTTAACACACTACTGGTATCATCACCAGCAGTGCTATTCTGTAAAAATCTCACCGTGAAAACTTAGGTGAAGTGAGCGTGGAGTGAGCTGTCAATAGTGTCAATTCCTAGCAAAAACAAACTCACTTCACCTAAGTTTTCACGGTGAGATTTTTACAGAATCCACCGGCAGTAGTGTGTTAAAACAATTACGATTCATGCAATAATGGTAGTAACGTCATAGCTGGCAATAAACCTTGGGAATGTTTAGTTATAAAGATACTAGCGACCCGCCCCGGCTTCGCACGGGTGCAATGCTGATACTAAATACACTACAGAAAAACTGTGAACGTTGTATATAAAAACATAGCGGCCCGCTCCGGCTTCGCACGGGTATAAAATATATAGCCTATGTGATTAAAATCGATTCAGTAGTTTTGATTTATTCATTACTGCCCGTGGCCCGCACGCGTTAAATTTGGAGTAAAACAATCCCCCTTTCCCTATACCATGAAGATTTCCTGCTATAAATTAGTCAATCAATCCGCCGCAAACGCTACGTCCCGCAATTTTTAAATCTGTAATATCTTCGAAAATATTCACTTAAATCATATGGTGTAAAGGGCCATATAGATCTATATTAAATGAACAATGTATTCAAGGTATTTAATTGGTTAAGGATTAATGCTGTATTGGTTAAAATCGCTTCGAAAATTAGCCATTATTTGTCGTAAAAAGTAAATGACAAAAAAAAGTTATTGTGGGTTATCCATAAGAGATAGACATATACCATCACGGACTTTTCTGTAGACCTTTTCAATGTGTACAATACTTAGTACATTATTTTGATAAAACTCGTAGGGTTCAGCCTGCGTTTGCAATGTATGCGGAAAAAATGTAATTATTTACGACATCACATTAGAAACCTCAAAAATAACAGTACTTCTCCACTATTTAATGGATGTTATTATACATATAAACCTTCCTCTTGAATCACTCTATCTATTAAAAAAAACCGCATCAAAATCCGTTGCGTAGTTTCAAAGATTTAAGCATACAAAGGGACATAGGGACATAGGGACAGAGAAAGCGACTTTGTTTTATACTATGTAGTGATTATCCATTAGTATAAAAAAAAATCAACCTGAAATTCATTAGTCTTGTGACATACATGAATACAAGACAAATGAATAAAACGATGAATCATTTATAGCCAGAATTGCGTACAAATAAATAGGAAAAGGTCCTTGCTCGTAAATAATCGTGCTCCTACCTATTACAACAAATGCGAGGTAATTTCCTACGCGATTTGTGGAACATTATGAAGACAATGTGACAGGGAAACAGCTGTAGAATTAGTTCGGTTTCCCAACGGACTTGGGTGTAAAGGGCGTAAATCATAGTTTTGGACCCAAATTGGCCTTGAGACTTAGGACGCGCTGGCCTATGTTTGTGGCGCATTATTTAGAATATATGAATAGGCAAATTGTCTAAAGTCTTAACTCCTAATTTATATAAAACAGCCATTTAGTGTTCATCGTAACCTATATATATAATTTATCTTTGTGTCGCGTTTCGTGTCGCGCCTGTTTGAAGGAGCCTTAAAGCGCTCTTTCTCTCTCCTACTTTGCTGCCGGACAGCGTTCAAAATTATCAAGTCTTTGTAAAACCTATTACCTAAGTTCACATTGTGGAATGCATGAAATAAAGGTTGGCGGGCACATCAGCGCGCAACGTGTTAGCAAGGCTTGAAATTGTACGTCGGGTAATTAAGGAAAAATAGCTGCTCCTTACATTTTGACCGCGTAGGTATTGGGCACTTTTCAAGAGTTATTCCGGTCTGATCCCCTGAACTCCCCCCTCCACCCTCCCCTCCTCGATCCCCTGCTTGTTCGTCTTCAGTATTAATCTCTGTCTTATCCACTATAAACTTTCTCATTCCGGTTTGATCCGCTTTTTCTTTTGTTGTGTTTTTTTTGATAACCGACGATAAATTTCGACTCTAGAATCATGACTATTGAGTATTGTATGAAAAAGGGTCTTTTAGAACTATTAATATAAGTGGCCAGTGCTAACACTGGCCACTTATATTAATATATATAATAATATTACACGCCGTACGGCGTAAACGCTCTTATCGTGGTCAGGATCTGAATCCTGACCACGATAAGAGCGTTTACGCCGTACGGCATTTCATACAAACTTTCAAGCCCTAAATTTCGTTTATCGAACTAAGTCCAGGGTGGATTCTCGGACATGCGTTTCCGCGTATCCACCTTAGGGTGGATTTTTTGGGGTGGATAAACGGAATAAGCCCACAAATCCAGAGTCCGTCCTGGTACTGAAATATTACTATTGGGAAAACCCAATAACACTTTGACTGGCGTGGGGAGGACCTCATGCTGAGCAGTAGTAGGCAGTCTGCAGCCAGCTTCCAGCCTACAATCTAGTATTATTGCTTCATATTTAGTTTGATTCTCTTGGAATTTAGTGCCATCGTCAATTGTTACAGGTCAGTTAATATTTTTTGAGTAACTGAGCCTTTATTTTTAAAGGTTAGTTTTAAACTGTTAGGATATTTTTTTATGCATGTTGTGATTATCGTTTTAAAAGGCGTAACTTAGTTATTTTATACATTATTATGTATCCAGATATTGCGTATGTTTCCCAATTCATAGTTTATATTTGTGTGAGTGTACGAAGTTGCTGTAGGTATTATCTCTTAATTTCGTCATAATTATAATATGATACATACATATCCTGCGTTCGCGATTTATTTTTCAAAAATTTAAACAAATATGAATTAATGGAAAAATAACTTTAATTCCTACACAATAAAGTTCAGTTTACGCTACAACTTCAAACATTTTTGTAACATTTTCAATAGTGCTAGTCACTCTGAAATCAACTTAACTAACATTGAAATAAAGTTGATATTTGCTTAACTTGAAATAGTGTGGGGGTGTCCAGCACTGCGCACTTTTACTATATGTATACTTATAGATCTCAGACCAAATAAAAAACAAAGACAGAAGGCTGTCAACAGTAAAGTGAGGCTGGTTTCATAAGCAAGTGTGCACATAGTGAGGTGTAGTTTGATTGTAAATGTGTGCGTGTGATGCACAGAGCGGAGGTGTAGTTTTTGCATGCTTCACTGTGTTGTTCGCAGCGCTATGTCTTGACTTTTTATTTGGTCTGAGATATAGATGATTTGGTTAGAAAGGGGGTGACTATCAAGATAACGGATAAAGTATGGAAGCGAAAAGACGTTGCGCTGACGTCAAATAAATTGCGATAAAGGCAGGAGACTTATAATGATGATATTCAGGGACTTGACACGTTACTCAAAATAACGTTACGCCGATACTTTGTACCGTTCCATCAGGATCGTAACAAAATTCATTCCTTGGCTATAACGATGCTGACAAACGGAACGAAATTTTAAACTGTTCACTAACAATACGATCAATATATCGTTATTAGTGTAACGATATAATAACGTTATTTATTTCGATACTCAACTTTGCCAGCTTCATGACATAAAAGATGATAAAATATGAAGAATAACGTTACAAATGAATCTGTAACGTTTCACCTGTAACGTTATTACAAGCAGATAAGCTTAATGTTACTGATACCTATAACGTTACTTATAATATTGTTCTACGAAAATGATCTTCTATATTGTTTATCTTTGTAACGTTATTGATATTTTTTAGGTTTTAGTATCGTTACAAATTTTGGAACGTTATACGATGTGATATCAATGAATTTTATTGATATTACATTCGTCGAACTTTATTTTTTACTCCATTCTCCTCTTAGGTACCTTACGTACCCAGTTTCTATGATTTATAGCACAAACCTAAAGGTTTTAACTGTAAACACTTAATATGAAATATGATGGCAGAATTTTAGACAATAACAGTCGAACGCCAACAGCCAACATTGGCGCCAAACTTACTCCTATAAACAATGGTCTACCCGAGTTTGGCGCATTGTTGGAGATAATTTATGGGTAAGAGACTGTGTGATTTGTTTTTGAGTTTAGTCATGCAACCAAGAAACAGTAAACTTTGTCGAATCATAGAGTTGGACAAACAAACTGAAATCTATTGGAATAGAAATTTTGTAATTTTTTGAATATTATGTGTTTGAATATTGGCTTCTAGTGTAAAGGCTCCTATAAACAGGCGCGACACGCGATATAATCGCGCGCGACACAAAGGCACCGCAAGTCGCGCAACGAGTGGTGCCTTTGTGTCGCGCGCGATTATATTGCGTGTTGCGCCTGTTTGTAGGAGCCTTAATACTACAGTATAAGGTTCAAAGTCGATTGGGAAAATTTGACAGTTTTGGGTACCTTGATGTGCTGGCGTCTGTACGTAAGCATTACCAGGTAATAAATAAATAAAATTATTTATTGTGTCTCAAACGGTTACATTTACAAATGTGAACGAAACAGCCCCAGTAAGTAATTTATAATACTTGTGTTGGGGTTGTCTAAATAAAGTAGAAAGTAAATTATCTTATACCACAAGCAACACTTCTTAAAAATAATCCTATACCCAATCAAGTAGCCTTGAACAACACCCAGTAATAACAATCACGCGCCTTGGCGGACTCGCACGGCCAACATTGGCGTCAATTCAATCCCCGTACAAAGGTCACTCGCGGATTTCGACGCATTGTTGCTCCATGATTTGTGACCGGAAGGCTGTATGATTTGTCGTAAGTTAGGCCCTAACATCAAACAATAAACCCTCCTAAATCAATTTACTAGTTTTTGGGACAAACAACGAAGTTGGTCCTTTTGAAACTATACTTACATTGCGTCCGAGTGGTCGGATCCAGGGACCGTTTTGTTGAATGGTTTCTTTGTTTTGTAGTTGGTTGGTAAGTTAAACATGACGATGGCCCAGCCTGATGAAAAGTGGTTGTGGCTGCTATATAATCAATTTTCAGCAACAAGGACAAAGCAAAGCAAGTACAGACAAAGCTCAAAAATCTAAATATTCTTGTGACTTTAACAGCATCCATATTTTTCAAGCTGGAACACTCATGACGGAAGCAATAAGGTAGCCCGCGAAATTAAAATTTTCATACGATTTTTGCAATTAGCAGCTCAGTGTCTGGGTGTACGTTGATTTAAATATGATTCGCGACTGTAACAAATATGTATTTACAGAATTATAATCATTAGAATCAGTAATACAACTTGTTAAGTTAGTATAATCCTAAATGTCAAGATTTCATGAAATTGTCATTCAATAGAATTACTCGGTCTTAGAGAGTTGTGTTGATGACTTTAATGATTTCGTGGGCTACCCTGGCGCTTTCGCCTTAATGTTGTTGGCTCGATTGGACGCCCATAAGCAGCCCAGGAAAAGCCTTTCTCAAGCTACTACTTAATACTAAAACTTTATGGAAAATAATTTAAAGCATGAGTTTGTCCCAAATAATAATAATTTAATTCCCCAGTGTTGCGCATTCAAGGTCGTATTTATCACCATTGATGTTGCCACGAGACATTAAACAAAATTGGTAGCCGCGGAACAAAAGACAAGGTCCTCCTTTCTCACTGAAATTCAGTGCATTGTTGTTTTCGTGATTTGTGGGAGAAACACAGATTTTATATTAGGGTACAAAAACCGTAGAAAAGGGTTCCGTTGTTGTTTGCCATATTTTTAGAACAAATAAAAGTGGCAGAAGATGGTTTGTTGACCTATTTTGGAGCGGCGTTTCACGTCTTGAATTACGTTGTTTCTTGTGCTTACGACTTGTAAACATTACGCAATATTTTTTCAAAGACAGCTGCCTAAGCTCATGGAGGTAAGCAGAAACGTACTCTTGACTGCAAAATAACAAAACCCGACTACTGAAACTTATTTTTTATTTAATTATTTTGGGGCTTATTTCAGTAATATTCATATTTATGAAAGATGCTAATTAAGACCTTTCATTTGATACCCAACAAGGCACCATCAGATGAACATACATACGTTATATATACATACCGGTCAAAATCATAACCCTCCTTTTTGCTTCGGCGTAGTCAAAGTAGAAACACCAGACTAGGCCGCGAAATACAAATATTCTTACGTTTTTTGCAATTTGCAGGTAAGTGTCAGGTTGTATGTTGTACAAAATATGATTCTCGACCGTAACACCTATGTTTTTATGTAACTATACTCGTTCAAATAACCAATACAAATATATAAGTTTATATAACCCTATTGAATGAATAATTTAATGTAATATCAATCAATAGGATTATAAGAACTTGAATGTCGCGGGTTACCTTAGCGCATCCCCATTAATAGTATCTTTACTTCAACAACAAAAATCACACAAACATTTCCAACATCACGTCACAAAAGACAAGGTTCCCTCCAATTTGAGGGCATTGTGGCCCATGATTTGTGACCACAGGCCTGTATGATTTGTTAGATCAGTAATGACGGGCTCCTGTAACGAGCGGTTATCAACATGATTGGTCCTCAAACATTATGTGCTTCTCATTTCATTTTATTGTGAGCTGTGATTGGTCCTTGTGTTGCGTGTTTCGTTTGTGATTGGTCCTTGGTTCCGTTTTGGTGTTTTATTTTTTCTCTGATTTGTGTCTTTGTTTTTTTCCTTGTAAGAGATGTTTTTGTAATAACGTTGTAGAGCAGTGGTGGCCAAGTGGCAACGGCCACGGCTTACGAGGTGTAGGTCGTAGGTTTGAACCCAGGCAGGTGCTTTACTTTGTATAAATTATTTCATCACCACTGCTCTCAAAACGGTGAAGGAAAAACATCGTGAGGAAACCAATTTCAAATAAAAAAAAAAATCGAAGAGATGTGACATCTGCCAACCCGCACTGGGCCCGCGTGGTGGTTTACGGCCCACTCCCTCTCACAGAGAGGAGGGCTGTGTCCCAGCAGTGGGAACATTATAGGCTGATTATGTTACGTATCTGTTATGTGGTAAAATGTAAATAATTTTCAGCAGTGCAATAGTGACACTGATATCGTGATGGTGCAGTGGTTAATGACTCGCCTCTTATGCACGAGGTTATGGGTTCAATTTATATGAACTTTCTAAGTTTGTCTTGGACGTCACCGACATCGATGAAGGATAAACATTGTCAGGAAACCTAGACTTATAGTTAACTAGATCTCGTGGGAATGTCGGGATATAAAGTAGCCTATACGTTAATCCAGAGTGTCAGCTACCTCCATACAAAGTTTTATCAAAATTGGTTCAGCCGTTTGAGCGTGAAGAAGTAACAAACATATAAACACACACTTACAAACTTTCGCTATTATAATATTAGTGTGCTAATGTGATTTAAGTCTGAAATCGCCAATTCGCCTTGAGCAAGCCTGGTGATCAATGCCTTCTCTGTAAGAGAAGGGACTTTTGCCTGCAGTGTATCAATATTAGGCTGGTATTATAACTATTAAATTGACACTAGAAACGGAGTTTATATGAATTTCATGATTTGGGTCATATCAGTTGATTAATGATTCTTCAGCGACTACATTCAGAAAAGAAGTAAGAGTGATTCCTGACAAAATCCATTTAGAAAGCGTATACGTTCAAACACATTAGGATGGAATTGTGCTTGATGTACAAAACACAATACTTAATCATCGTTGGCTTTGTAAAGCAGACATCAGATATTTTGGATTCCCTTTGTGTATTTTTGTTATGTTTTCCTGTATATTTCAACCGTTTAAGACGAAAGCGCAAGGGTAGCCCGCGAAATTCAATTGTTTTACGTTTTTTTGCAATTTGCTGGTCAGTATTAAGTTGTACGTTTATTAAAATATGATTCGCGGCCGTAAAAAATATGTATTTAGTACATAATTAAAATCATTAAAGTCATCAACACAACTCTCTAAGACCAAGTAATCCCACAGAATGACTATTTCATGAAATCATGACATTTAGGGATTATACTTACCTAACAAGTTGTATTACTGATTCTAATGATTCTGTAAATACATATTTGTTACGGCCGCGAATCATATTGTAATCAACGTACAACTTAATACTGACCAGCAAATTACAAAAACGTAAGAAAATTTGAATTTCGCGGGCTACCTTAGCGCTTCCCCCTTAATATAATATTCGTTTCGTCTCCATTTCACTTGCCTTACATCTTAATTTTCTGTTGCAAGTTGAAGGGTCCAGCAATAAAGTTGAATTGGGGAGCTTAAAATAACAAGAGATCTCGCCTTGGGCAGAGTAGATTCTTTGAGAGTTTTTCCTCTCTTTTCTTCAATTTATTCTTTCTTCGATATCTCAACGTCTATATGTTTCTGCGGTTGACTTTTTTAATTTTCCTAAAACTACATTGTATTGTTCTATTATTAGATGTGACCAATTCGTATTTACTATTCATTTCCCTTGTAATCTTTTCTTTTCTACGAACTCTTTTTTTTGGTTTTTCATATGTTTGTACATCATACAAGCACCATAAATAAGCTGTGAGTCTTGGCCATAAAATATAACTGTGAAAACATTGCTTTATTTTACACCAAAAAATGTATAAAGTAAACGCACAATTTTTACCTAAGTACTATTATTTTCCCGTGCAACATTTTCTTTTCTGCGACCTAATTTTTTTTCATATACCTAACATATGAAAAAAAAATTAGGTTAACCTAGCTATGTGTATTTTTTTTCCAACCACGCTATCACTAAAATGAAAATAATCGCGTACATGACACAATAAAGCACTTTAAGTATCAAAACCGGTCTGTATCCTCACGTACCCCGCATTATTCAGCCCCTCCACCATATGGTGCCCAGATTTAGTGGCAACCTCACTTAGGGGATGTTTATCGAGTAATTTTATGAATTTTATACGCGAACAACCATTTCAATTTCTATCTATAACGGAAAGGTTGCGCTGTTTTTGTTGTCAATTGTGAATATTTGATTGGAGTAGGCGGTATTTGGGTATGTAATTTTTCTCGTTTTCATATTTTGTGTGTTGTCTTCGGTCAAGAGCTTTTCTCCTTGACCTACTTTGTAGTTATTATGTTCAGATGAGCGTTCACGGATGGCTCAGATTTCAAGTGCGTATGTGGTACCTCCCTATATAATATATAATGGCCCACCTTCCATCCTGCGCCGCGTGCCCAGTAACATGTGCACTTGATGACCTTATGACTGGCGTCAGGAAGCGGACTTCGCGCATCTGAATTTTGGGCCAAAAATATTTAGATTTTGCCATCGATTAGCTAAGAAGTTAGTATAATACAGTGAGGTTTTCAGAAAATAATTGGCCACCTCCTTACAAGGGTAACCGTATAAAACTACTAATTGATCACAATAGGAGTCAGTTTGTATGTTTTTTACGTTCCGGCTATCGAATAACGGAGACTTTGGCTAGGTCTTAATTATACACATTATATAATAACGTAATCTATAAGAAGACACCTAACATTTAACTCATTACGATAACACGTTATTGTGTAACTACTGTTGTCCACAACACAATATTATCAAACAATACTTAGAACTTCTAATATTCGTAATCGAAACCACTTTAAGTAAGATGGTTCCTCGATATTCGAAGCTCGACGTTAGCCACACGTGGCCTTGAGGGATGTGTGAAGCGAGCGCAGTGTAAAGAATTTTATGCGTTCTCGACGATTTCAACTTCTATTTTTTTATTGGTTTTTGATGGCAGCTACGATATTTTACGGTTATAAATGTGAATTTTTGGAAGTGGATGACTAGTGGCTTAGGGGTTGGTTCACTGATAATGTTTTTATGACGCATTTTGCTGAAGTTAAGGGTTGTAATTGTGTCATTGATATTGAAATTACATTTCGGAGAAGATTTAGGAAGTAATTTAGTCACAAAACTACTTTCATCAGAATCAGTTTATGATATTCCTATTTAATTTTAAGATGGTTCACATAACCATTCATAAACTCCGGCCGTCTTCACATAGGGGTAGGCAGACACTACACAACGCCATCTGCTACGATTCTTACATACACCTAAGCTGTTCCAAACATGTTTAAATGAAAATATGTTTTTGAAGTGAAAACTTCTTTAGCGGCGTTGTACACTTTTTTTGTAATGGGTAAAAAACGTAAAACTCGCGTCAGGACACGTGACCTGATCGAAAATTCGTAAGACGGATGGCCGTAGCCGGTACCGCGCGTGTTTTGTTTATAAGACGATCCACAAAATACACACGTAATTGTTCAAGTTTTCACTTCTGTCGGCACTCCTGGAGTGCCACTGTTTTTTTTTGTAATAAGTAAACGGGTTTGTTATCATACAAATACCATAAATAAGCCGCGAGCCTTGGTCATAAAGTATAGCAGTTGGAACATTGCTTTATTTTACACTAAAAACTTTCTAAAGGCACTTTGGGGTCCTGTTGGGGTTGACCATATTTTAAAACACAAATGCACTGTAAAAGTATACCGGACTTGGCATTTTAAAGTACCACAAAATATTCAGAGTTATGCCTAGTTTAGGTAGTGTTTATATTTGTTCATTGCTAAATGGCCCGTTCTTGACCTCCATCACGCCTGATGGAAAGCGATGGATGAGGTCTATGATGGAACGAGCGTGCCCAGAAGATGCCTAAGGCACTGGAACTCCCCGGTAGAAAGGTAGTATCATTATTTTCTAGCAGAAAAGGTATTTTTTTTTATCTGGATTTTATGAAACAATGAAGAAATGGTTGTTGTTATGTCAACCATGCCATTGCCGTCTGTATAAAAAAAATACCTTAGAAAATACTGCAAGATGTTTTGCAAAGAGTTCTATAGTATATCAAAAATATTGGCGAGTTAAAGCGCGGTCACTGTCGGACTGCATAGAAAAGAAAGAGAAGCGCGATGACACAACCCTGGTAATTTATTGCAGAATATGAAGCAATTATCGTTTTACATAAAATCTATTGTTTGGACGTAAAAATAAAAGCAATAGTGCTTTAGTATGTTGCTTGTAGAATAATCTGACAAAAAATCAGCATGATTGTACGATATGTCTATTAGTATGTTTTATTTTTTAAATAGAAAGTTTTAGAGGTATCTTCATGATTGTATTATGTTTTCAAAACACTATCTAACTAACATATATCCGGGAGAATATCATATATTTTTCTAATTTTGTATACTGATCATATACTTTAGGCATTATAAAACTTGCGTTTTTTTGCGTTAAGGTCCTGTAGTCTCCTTAACCCAGATTTCGTGAATGACGTTTTTTTTTTGCTTTTCATAAATTTCATACGCTGTCACAACCAACTCATAACTCATGAAATAATACACTGACTACTGGTTATATTGCCATGCGTATATATTATCTGCTCGTTTGTGTAAACGATTAAATTAAAATGTTATTTTAAAATGCAAATCACCCGTCCATATTAATTAGGCTGGCTTTTATTGTGACGTAGCTTACAAAATAGAGAAAACATCAACAGGAACTCAATTAAATCACAATCAAATAGCCTGAGTGAGTTTAAAATAACCTTTAATCCAACCAATTTGCGTTCCTCTATTTAAATTTATACGCTGGCAACATTTAAACCGTTAGAATTTTTTACACCGTTCCACGTATCTAATTTATTCGACGTTAGATAAAACAACCATTGCCACAGCTCTAAATATTAAAAATACATTTTAAAATATTTTTAAGCTGTGGCAACGCGAGTCGTGGAGGACAAACATCATAAATCTCTGAAGCAGGCCACTTACATTTTAATTTAAAAAAAAGGTATATTTTTCCCGGTCCTATCTCTGTTTTGACGTGAAACTGGTCTAACAAATGTAAACAAATGTACTGGTCGTTAAACTCGGGGGTAGTCGATTATACTGTTGGGAGTTTCCGAGTGAGCTGTGGTGAACGAGTAGACGATTCCGTCTGCCATTACTGAAAGTAGAACTAATTATTAAGTTTATGTTGTTTTGTATTTTGAAATGACCTAGTGGTTAAGTAGGGAAATTGTTTTATTTTACCTACTAAAGCTCTTTGGGCTAGTTCCGCAAAGCAGCTGCAATCTATTTCGATTCGGATCTAAAGACCAATTTCTCATTTTAGCAATCGTTTCATTCGACACCACTCTTTGGAAACAATTTCTTTAACGCTGCTGCGGTAGGATTAAATTGGTAGAAATCGTCGCGTAACAAAAAAGCGTTATGCCGCCTCCATGCGACCCTCTCTCTCCCTCTGTCTCGATGGTGCTAAGGGCGATAGTGAGGTCAAAATAAAAATCCAAGAAGATAATAACTTCATGACAGCTTCTAAAAACTTATACTAATTGACTCTGTATTAAAAACGCATATTATATTCACACTCTCTCTCTATATGTCTCATTCTATTATATACGAGTGTGTGCGTGCGAGTACCGTGTAAGGAACTTCGTTCCTGACAGGGGTTTCCTGACCGCACACTTTTTTTTTATACAAGGTTACATTAGTGACACTTTGTGATACTCTTAGGTAATTCATTCATCCGCCTTAAGTTAAAAACCAATTCTTTACTAATAAAACCCAACTGTGTACACGCTTTTCTCACACGTTATCATTCACTCAAACGGTTCATGTATCATTCACTCCCAGTATCGGCCCGAATCCACGTCTATTACTTCAAAGAACGAGTCATTACTTATTGTGCCAAATCGTTGGTTCACGAGAATACAGAGTCTTTTTGCAAAGAGGTCAATGGAACATTTAGTCTGGAGGTTTAGGGTCATATTGAGTATCCAATCTAGATTTTTTTAGGTAAATGGGACTAACTTTTCCCCTATTTAGTCGGCAGTTTATTATCTCTTTTGTAGTAGTAGTACATAAAAGGCAACTGAGAGATAATTTTACTGAACCAACTGCGAACTGGACCAACTGCGAATTGGACCAACTGCAAATTGGACTAACTGCGAATTGGATCAACATTATACAAATTATTAAGCTCCTTGCTCAACATTTTTAATTATTATGTATTATTGAAAAAAAAATATTGTTGTTATATGTTGATTTTATTTAATTTTACCAAACTTTATTTTTTATTTAATCTCTAGTGGATTGTACATTTACTTATATTATAGCATACGGTATTTCTAGATATTTTATATTGAGTTTGAGTTTGATGACAATACAAGGTGTACCACTTGGCGCTAATTTTCATCTGCAACCCACAAGTGCCATACTAACACTAAAACACAATAGGGAAGTGTGTGTCTGTTATAATAAACTAAGAAAATTAATTAAATGTTATAATATAAATAAGCTCATACAAAATGAAATAAAATATTGTGACACATGTGTGTGTACATAATTCTATCATTACGTAATATCCCGGGTAGTGTGGCAATATGTTATGAGTGCTCCTATAAGCGCTCCTTGGGTGGCCTATGTGCAGCAGATGATGTTAATGGGTTACATTATATATTTTCATTTCCTTTTAGCATGTCCGACGTTGTGGGTCGACAAAAGCCCGAAAGCTTGAGAACCAGTCTTACTAAGGGGTTTCGAGTAACCCAGTAGACTGAAAGCTGATCACAAGAAAGTTGGGAAAGGGCTAAGCAGATGATAACCCACGCTGAATAAGTAATGCCTACATTGAATACAGGCTCAATGTAAATCCTAAAGATCTAATTTATGCAAGAAATAAGATGAATAAACATGAATATGTACGCCTTATTCCTTCCACGGCTTCCTTCAAATAATATATTTGTATATACATGTAAATTGTACATACATACAGACAGATAGCAACTATGGCGTCCCAGTGACCTCGATATATCTCAATTCAGCAAATCTGGAATGTCTCCAGTATATTAATGCTGAGTAATACAACCTACATCCCTGAAGCGAATTATGGTCTAACTTATTTACTACTAGAGGATCCAGGATTTGATTTTGGGCAGGGTTTGGATTGGCCCTGAGTTTGAAACAAGCCCGCTACACTATTGATGTGTGAACCTAATTCGTTGACGTACAACCTTCGCTTCGGATGGATATTATTACCAAACGACGTGATTGTTGTACGGTCAGCATCAAAAGTCGATTAACACTTCAGTTTTTTTAATCTCAGTTATTGAGCAAAATATTTGTTCGAAATTGCAGCAGAGGTATAATGCGATTTTGAACAAATATTTTGCTCAATAACTGAAATTTAAAAAAACTGAAGGGTTAATATTTTGCTCAATAACCGAGAATAAAAAAACTTAAGTGTTAATCTACTTTTGATGCTGACTGTACTTGTCACTTAAGGGAGAAGTTTACATAATCCTACTAGCAGCGCCCCGCGGTTTCACCCGCAAAAGTGTCAATCCCGTGGGAATATCTAGATAAAAACTATCCTATGTCCTTTCCCGGGATGCAATCTATCTCTCTGCCGAATTTTATTGAAATCCGTTCAGTGGTTTAGGCATGAAAAGTTAACATACAGACAGACAGAGTTTCTTTTGAATTTATAATATTAGTTTGGATGATACTGTAAACACATACTTGTTACTGTTGTGAATCATATTTTGTTCGACATACAATTTGATGCTGACCTGCAAATTGCAAACAACGTTAGAAAATTTGAATTCGCGGGCTACCCTGACGCTTTCCCCTTAAATGAGACATTTTGTTTGATGGTTAATCCCTCTATTAAGCCTTGCAGGGGCCTTATTCACTTTGACAACTTAAGGCTGCCTTTTCATCAGAAATGAGCGAGGATGCGTAGCGAGGGATGTGTGTAAAACTAACTAACACCAACGCTAACTTAGTTCAAGCTATAAAAATGAAGCGATGTTATTGGCTAGTTTCACACACATCCCTCGCTACGCATCCTCGCTCATCTCTGGTGGAAAGGCAGCCTAATGCTTCCTTTCTTCAAAACCACGTCAATTCCTTAGCTAATTACGACATCTGCTAATAACGTATTCTCTATGACACAATGAACGAAATCGCGCGAAATGAACGCGAATTTGGCGTTTTGGACTGTCAAAAAACCACGCTTGACAACCGTACGTGTTAAGATTGTGCGGGAAATAATAATTACCATTTATAATTGGGGCCCTGGTCAGCAAAGCACGGTGTTGATCACATTGTAGATTTTCTTTCATTTTTCGTTCACGCTCAAATGCATTTGTAAAATGAATGCTCGTTTCAAATAAAGAGTTTTGAACAATCCAGGCTACGAGCTACAATAAACCGTACTAGTAACAACGAAATATGATATTTTTCAAACTTTGTTACAGTTTCTCTTAAAACACATTTAAATTATTTAAATTTATTACCAGCTTCGGGCTAACTTAGATTACTCCACGGGATTCTAAACTTTACAATAAAGTTATAAGGTGTGTAATATACGTGGAATAGTGTATATTTTCGTGACGATGGTAATGGAAATCTAAATGTGGATTGTGGTACATATTCAAATGGTTTGGTCGTATCGATTTTGTGACAAACTAATTTGTGGAGCTTATTAGTCTCATAATGATTATGGAGTAGCTTACATGAAATTGGTCCTTACGTTTGCCTTCGTGGAATATGTCATATAATTAGGAACAAGCGTTTATAATTGCTGAGTGATGAAGAATAATGATAGCCTCGCACCATTTTTTAATATTTCCTTCAAACTCAAACCATTTATTTCAATTTAACCATTTACAGGCACGTTTTTGAATTGTCAAGAAATCGGTCAGTCAGAAAATATGAAGCTAGTTGCCCATTCCAAAATCGTAGGTATTTATAAATTAATTATTCCGTTTTAATAAATATATTTCCTATTGTCACTGTCAGGCATATAAAGACAGCCCACTGCCTTTCGAAGAGAAGAGGCCTGTGTCTCAACAGTGGGAAAATTATAGGCTGAATATTCTAAGCTTATGTCCTAAAACCATAAATTCGAAGACATGTGACATCTACTAACCCGCACTAGGCCCGCGTGGTGGATTACGGCCCACTCCCTCTCACAGAGAGGAGGCCTGTGTCCCAGCAGTGGGAACATTATAGACTGATTATGCTATTCTAATGCTTATATAAAGAAAGGGACGTATACCGTTAGAAGCTGCCAAATTATTATATAATTTGAGATTATTCATTTATAATTATGTTACGAACACTTTGTTGATTCAAAATTAAGCGTAATTAGGCGGCATATTCTGAGTACTTCGCTTAAGATAATGTAGAAGTTATGGTATAACCTAATTTACTAGATATTATTAACTTCCATCTGTTTCTTGTTATATCTGCTACCCTTAGTTAAGTTTAGTAAAGTTACTCGAGATCAACTTGACTAGAATGTCACAGCTTATTTACGTGTTCTTAATTTCATAATAGGAATGACAACAAAATGAAGATGTATATATATATATACCGGCCGAGTTTTTTATCGCCTGGACAAAACAGGGTAAGGTGAACGGAGCAGAAGCCTATGGCACAGAACTTCCTTTTTTTTCCACAAAAAATAAAATTTTAAATCTCCGGCCGATGGCTTCGATCAAAGGATTGAATGTCGCTACAAATTCATTGATAATTTCCGCGCGTCTATACGCGCTACTTAAAAGCACCCTTCTCTAAGGGTGCTTTTAAGTTGAATTTTGATATTGTTTATCGATTTATTAGTCTCTATGTTCTAAAAAAAATGTGCTTTAAGCTTCTATTCGGTTCATCTTTAATACCATACGCACACACTTGCGCACTGTAATAATCTCCTGCGTACCCGGCTAATCTCCGTTGAGATTGGCCACCGTACCGGCATCGGTCGGGAGCATATATATATATATACATATATAACCAGCGGGTTTTTGTCCAAACGGCAAAAAAGTCAGCCGGTATATACCGTTTAATCCATAGACTAAAAAAATATTCCAAAGTTAAGTCAGTAACATTAGGTACATTATTAAAGGCCGGTTGTTTCAAACGGTTGGTTAACGTAACATAATTACGTACGTCAAATAATAACGAGTACGTAATAAGTCAAGGCCATAATTTTGTAATTGTAATTTTGAAACAACGCTTTTTTTGGTTCGACGATAGTTAGCGCCATTTTTGACGTACCTATAAGCGTGCGTCAAGTGGATTGTCCGAAAGGGATACCGCTGGCCCGGAACATAAAGGGCTAAGGAAGGAACACGGGTGGGTTTTAGTCAGTAAGAGTCTGACACTCCCTTCCGCTCCACCCAGAGCGGGAGGAGTCATTTGATGATTTCCCATCCTGAAAAAAAAAAAAAAAAGTGGACGTGAAACAACCCGCCCTAAATTGTTGTCATATGTTACAATTTTGTGTGTGTGATATATTATTGTCAAAAAAGTAACAAAAGTATTTCAGTACAATGGCATTTCACCAACATTTTTGAACAATTGAACGTTCAGGAAACACGCCGAAAACAATCACCGATCAGCCGTGACCCTCGACACTGAAAAAAGAACACTTTAAGCGCGATAATCGAAACGCGAACACCAGCCGTACTGAATTAAACTTTATTAAAACGAAGTAAGGTTTAAATCGGTGCAGGTGACATTTGTAAGTGATTTATGCTGTGCGTGAAATGCGAACAGTAATTGGCTGTATTAACTCGTTTGGATTACTTAATTTAAATATATTTCGATGATGGGGTATAAAAAGCCTGAAATTGCTGATAAGGGGAGGTGATGTAAATTGCATCCATCCACGCTAATCTAGCATAGGGCAACCAAATCTGTATTAATTGTGATTCATTTATTAACATTAACAAAATTAGCGCCAACCAGCAACAAACGCGTAACGGCGGCGGAGTAAAACTGGAGGAGACGCACGAATTTTTTTTTAATTTGAAATGGGTTTGCTCTTGACTCTAGTCTAGGTCAGAGGTGACAGGACAAAGTCTACGATGGAGTGAGCTTACCCAGAAGAAGCCTGTTCACTCTTACTTTTTTACTATTTACTCGCCTAAAAAGTGTGAATCGTCACTTTTAAATAATAATAATAATATTTTTTCTATATGCGACTCGCACGAGGTTAGGGCGTAATGCCATTGGGTTTTCCCATCAGGAATTTCTCGGTTGCATTTGTGCACAGTCGTGGGCAAATAGGCTCGCCCCTATATGGGACTTAATTATAACTGGCGAAATGGGGAAAAGGGATGTACAGACGCCAGCACATCAAACGACTACAATCTGTCAATTTTGTTTAATAGATTTTCAACTTTATTGCCAAAGCATAAGGTTCAAAGTTGATTGGGAAAATTTTACAGTTTCGGGTAGCTTGATGTGCTAGCATCTGTACATAGATACCACACTACTACACAAATCCAAAACAAAATTATAGCTCATTACAACATCACTATTCACAATAATAACTCGCACAAACTTATCAAATGATTACGAAACAAATCTCATGTAGTTGCGTGACCCGTCATGGCCGCGTCCGCCATGTTGGATCAGGAGTCGCGTGCTGCCGTTTTTATTGACACACGAAGCTTGCTGATCCACCGAAGCTTTATAGACGTTTATCAATCAATTTATTATTAGTTTGATCTATATTCTACATGTTAGGGCTAATTTTAGGGTTTGTGGACTAGTTTATGAAAGTAATTTTGTTAAGAAGGTTAAAAGAGAGACCGGATTTTTTTGGATTCAAACGTATCGAAACAGGTAATAAAAGTGTCATAGTCTGTCAAATCTTCTCGATATTCAGTTGCCTCCAAAAGTTAGTTGTCCTTTTTCCACTTTAGGTTTTACACACCACATTATGCTTTAAAATATCCGAATTGAGAACCTCCTCCTTTTTTAAAGTCAGTTAAAAATTCTCGTGGTATAAATGTTTGACAGCTATAAATTTTTTATTGGCTAATTCTACTACCTTTAACTTTCCATAAAAAAAATATCAAATAATTCCTTAGGAGTACCTACCTGATTATTTTTAGGGTTTTGTACCTCAAAAGGAAAAAAACGGATCCCTCATTCCTATAAGGGATCCGTTTTTTAAGTGATCCTTCACTTTGTTGTCCGTCTGTCTGTCTATCTGTTAAGACCCTTTATCTCGGGAACGCGTAAAGGTATCGAGTTGAAATTGAAGTCATATACTCAAATCTACAGTCCCTTGAAGCTGTCAAAAAATCAAACTTCTAAGTTAACGTAAAAAAAGATACGGCCGTTTATACCGCAAAAAACGTATATTTCGACACTCAAGGGAATCAAAATTTATAGGAAAACAAAGGGAAGTCAAAGGGAAACCTTTGACTAGTATCATGAAATTTGGCAAGCAGCTAACCATGTAGCACAAGTAAAGGAAAAAATCCGAAAACTGTAAGTTTGTAGTTTGTAGTAGTTGTGCGCGAGTCCGTCTTGCACTTTTTTAAACCGTAATGAGGCATCACAGTTAAAGTGGAAAAATGTCAACTAACTTTTAGAGGCCACTGTATATATTCTGCTACATTTTAATGCCTTGGAAACTGTCTCAAATGACTTCGCCGTATCGAACCATTAAATTGGACACAGTCAGTAAGCAGGATGATCAATTCTCGTTCCATCTCTATGTGAAAGAGGCCTTTGCTTTGTAGCTATCATGAGTTGATTTAAGTAGGTACAGACGCCAGCACATCAAGCTACCCGAAACTGTCAAATTTTCCCAATCAACTTTGAACCTTAAGCTTTAGCGATAAAGTTGAAAATATATTAAAACAATTTGACAGTGTGTAGTTGATGTGCTGGCGTCTGTACCTACTTTAGCTAGATCTACAGACTACTAATCCTAGATTAAAATAAAAGCCTTTCCTTGGAAAACGAAACTGTAATCCCTCGTACATAACTAACAAGTTTCAGCGACCTATGACCTTGAACTGGGGCGACTTTCGTAACAGAGCGCTAAAGTATTCAATAAAATTGCAAACGACCATTGCCTTTCGTATGTTACCTCGCTGCAAGTTTACACACACGGTCTAAGTATGAAGATTTAAAGGGAATCTCGGTTTATTTGCGGATCTAATTTTAGTATTCTCTTCTTCAGAGTTGATTGTAAATGTTTATTTCGTAAGATATTGTCTGTGCGGCTGTCAGTGACAATGGCTGACTTCTTTATTTAGGTAAGGGCTTGTTTTTTGAAGTGAAAACTTCTTTAATCTTTAGGCGCGTTGGGCATTTTTTGAGATGGGAAAAACCATTGAACTCGCGCCCCTGTTATCGTAAGCGACATCGCGCGTGTTTTGTTTATAAGACGATTAAAAAAATACCCACTGCGGATGTGTTCGGCTGTCCTCGGCATGTGATATGTCAGCGAGTGATGGCAAGGTATTCTGTTTGTGTTTTGTTTTCACTTCTGTCGGCACTCCCGGAGTGCCACTGTTTTTTTTTTGGATGGTTCATCCCTTATGTAAATTGGGTTTCTTGTAGCACGAGCTAGTCCGCATGTCCTTTCTCTTTTCGTGTAAATTCTTAGCCGAGCCTTTTCTTAACAATATTCAGAAGTAAAAACAACCATAGTTATGATTATAACAGCTGTTACTAAAGGAAACAAGCTCGCTCCTTAAACACAGTTATTAATTACTAGCAGTCTCGATTCTCTTACAATTGCACCATTTATTCTTTTTCAATTCAGCACAAAGATTAAATTTTTCTCATTTTTGTAGTTTTCTTCGATCTTTATTTGCAATTAAATGATATGCGACTAAACTACATAGGGTGACTGGTAATTAGTGGCCGATACTTAAACACACGATTGTGCTCATCACAACAAACAACTTTCCCGAAGAAATGGTTTTTTTAATTTATTATGCGTATGACCCCAATTACCCCGATAGAACCTCGCGCATGGTCTTTACAGTTGTTACATGAATGAAAAGGACTAATGCATGGTAAAAGTGGACTATTTTTGTTTGTAAAAAGGGATTAGTAACTTATTTAAATTACAGCTGATAGTGTGTTCTTGTTTAATGTACAGACGCCAGCACATCAAGCTACCCGAAACTGTCAAATTTTCCCAATCAACTTTGAACCTTATGCTTTAGCGATAAAGTTGAAAATCTATTAAAGAAATTTGACAGATTGTAGTAGCTTGATGTGTTGGCGTCTGTACCTACTCAATATTCTATTGGGGTGATTGGGGTCATACAACACACACAACATACGCTTGGAAAATTAAAAAACCGGGTAAGAGCGAGTCGAACTCGCGCCCCGAGGGTTCCGTACCATCATATGTTTTTAAATTTTCATCGGTGAGGCCTATATTCGAGAATTAGAATGTTAACACGCTGCGATGTACAATATTGTAGTTTTAGGTCAACGCCATCTCTTGACCGATAGTGAAAATAATGTAACTTTTGGTGATGATTTCTGACGCTGTGCTATTTAGAGACATCGTTTTATTTTTCCTCTAATCTTTACATAAACTTCTATCACAGATATCTTCTATCTAGGTATCTTCTATTTCAGATTTTTCTCTATGTAAACTTCGGAGAACTGAAGGTTTATTTTTAACATTTTTCATCAAAAGTCGAAAACTTTGCGGTTTAAAAAAAAAGAAAAAGTGTTTGAGAATGTGCAAACTGCACTCATTTATATGATTCCCCACATGCTGCTAATTTCTTACATCGGACTTTGCACTTCTTATTTTTATCTTTGTTTTTATCTGATGTACGACTATTATCTAACTATCTGGTGTATTGTGTGTCTTTTAATCTGTGCTAAATAAATGTATTTTCTTTCTTTTTTAACGATTGATTAACATTCCGATATAAACCGTCAAATGAGATGTGTAATACCTAGTTGTCAAAGTTTTACGATACTGTTGTCTCGTAACGTTTCTTTTGACGCAGAAACGTGTCACATTTATTTGCTTAGTTTTATTGTTACGACAAATCACAAAGATGGCGGCAGATGTTGAGAAGTTTTAAGAGCTTGCTTAGTATAATGTGTATGAATCGAGGTGTTGAAAAAAGTTACATTGATAAAAGGAATGGTTTTCACGATAATGTTGGTATAATATGTCTTGTATGTTGATAACTGTGGTGTTGCAGTAGTTAACGGAAAGTCAGGACGTATAGTTTACTTTTTTCTCTAGGTAAAAGGTTAAAATCTTTATGACAATGTGTTTTTGAGGGTAATGATGTAAAAGTGGGATCATGTGATGTCGTCATTGAAAAATAAATCTCTCAGTTATAATTATGCTAAAGATATATTTTAGGTAATATAGTTACATCTTAACCTAAAGGCTTTTGTCGACTTAAAGTTTCTACTGATTTCCCTAACGTGAAGTGAAGAATAGAAACTCGATGCGGTACCTACTAAACAAGAATTTACAGTCACTTTTATTCGTGAAAAACCAAATGTACTTGATCGCAACTCACCTTTACGGACAATGGACGATCTTAAAAGTAGAAAAATGTCAGCCCACCCCCCTGGGACAACGTTGGCTTAGAAAATTGACATTTCAATTAAGGTAGTTGTTTTTAGATAATAACATACTAATTCTTTATAAACCTGCCGCTGTCGTCGCCTCGTTAAAAATCATTTAGATAAACCGAAATGAGGACACTATCCAATTTAGCACAAGTTTACAGGACTCCTTCGCTGTGTAAACTTGTAGGTAAGTACGTCCCTGTAGATATATTCCTAAGTATATACTGTATGGTTCTCTAGATATATCCCTATATGCGTTCCTTTGGGTATGTCCGTATATATGTATGTGATGTGTGCGTTGCGCCGGATACGAGTTAGCACAGTAAACATCTGAGCTGTGTATATTTAATTCTGAAATGAGATTTAAAACTAACTAGTACACTTAAGGGTACTTAATATAATTACTAGATAGAGATTTCGTTCCATAGTTGCTGATTTGTGGTAAGTATCTCTTTAGAATTACTATCGATAGCTATCATAATGTTAGTTTTCATTTTAATTTTCTTTTATGTAATTTTAATTTTTTTAATAAACGGAGTCCTGCAAGTCAATCTGGAGGTTGTCGGCTGGTTAACCAAGCTATCATGTAAATGCCTTATTAAATGAAGGCGAGGGCATAAAACGACTAAGATAAACTCGCCAAGATATTACTATCCCCATTAGCATAACAACCATCCTAATTTACCCTCCCCACGTTCTCACCAATCTCCCAACATAGTCCAGACTTAAGGGGGAAACGCTAAGGTAGCTCGCGAAATTCAAGTTTTCTTACGTTTTTTGCAATTTGCTGGTCAGTCGATCAAAATATGATTCGCGGCCGTAACAAATATGTATTTACAGAATCATAATCATTAGAATCAGTAATACAACTTGTTAGGTTAGTATAATCCCAAAATGTCAAGATTTCATGAAATAGTCATTCTTTGGGATTACTTACTTGGTTTTAGACAGTTGTGTTGATGACTTAAATGATTATATTTCCGTAAATACATATTTGTTACGGCCGCGAATCATAATTATATTAATCAACGTACAACTTAATACTGACCAACAAATTGCAAAAAACGTAAAAATAATTGAATTTCGCGGTCTACCCTGGCGCTTTCGCCTTAAACTAAAACGAAAGCCTTTTTCAATCTAGCACAAGTTTGCAGCTCTCCTTCGTATAAACTCGTATATCCTATGCGATGTGTGCGTAGCTAGAATATGAGTTGGCATGACAAACATTGCCCTCAGACGCTCTTAGGCTCTCCACACGAGCAAGACTGTCTACAATATTTGTCTTGAAAGCTATGCGTTTTCGGTATTTTTAATTAATTTAGTTTAAAAATAATTCTTCTGGTTAAAGTCCTTTTAAGGGTAAATAATGATTATTAGCATTTTTATTGTCAACCAGACACTAACATATTAAATGAATTCCCTCTAATTACGTAACACACAATCAACTCAATCTGAATCATTTTGAAAGATATTGGTAATCCATTGCTTCTTAAGTTCGAAAAATGTGTCTGCTCAACAACGTAAACAACGCAATGAATACCGTTGAACTGTCAGCTGGACTATGATTTGTTTTTAACATCTGTCGCTATCACTATAATTGAAGGAGTTAAGACTTCTAGTTTACAAAATTATTAGAAGGCTGGCGAAATCTGTTAGTAAACTAAGAAGATAAAGAAAACGACAACTATTGAAAGTTTTTTTACAAAAAAAGTCGCAGTAATCGATGTGGCCACCCATTGTATGATGAATTTTTTTGTTATGTATCTAAGTATTTTCTGGTGTACAGGCGACATCACATCAAGCTACTATAATCTGTCAAATTTCTTTAATATATTTTCAACTTTATCGTTTATTTTAAAGTATAAGGTTCAAAGTTGATTGGGAAAATTTGACAGTTTCGGGTAGCTTGATATGCTGGCGTCTGTACAATAAAGCATAAAGGACGGCAGGGACATCGACGCGCAAATTGTATTCATGATTTCAGCACATAAAAAACAACAAATAAAAATAATAAAAAAAAACACTGGCACTCCGGTAGTGCCGACAGAAGTGAAAACTTGAACAATTACGAGTGTATTTTGTGAATCGTCTTATAAACAAAACACGCGTGTTAAGGTGTGTTCCTTATTTTATAGGGTTTTTTGCAAATCAGGTATGATGACCAAAGTGACTGGTTTATTCTTCTCGTGAAAGGAATTTATTCAGATTTACAACGCCATCTCGTCGTTGTTGGATGAACTACGTAGTTAGTACGCGAGGCCCTCGTAGTTCTTCCCGATGTGCATAGATGGCGCTGTCCTCAACAACGCGCGTCTTAAGTTTTACGTCTGACGTTAGTACGCGAGGCCCTCGTAGTTCTTCCCGATGTGCATAGATGGCGCTGTCCTCAACAACGCGCGTCTTACGTTTTACGTCTGACGTTTTACGTCTTACGAATTTTCGATCAGGGTCACGTGACCTGACGCGAATTTAGAAGTTTTTACCCATTCCAAAAAAAGTACACAGCGCCGCTAAAGAAGTTTTCACTTCAAAAAAAACAAAAAAAAAACAGTGGCACTCCGGAAGTACCGACAGAAGTGAAAACTTGAACAATTACGTGTGTATTTTTTACGTGTGTATTAATTACGTGTGTATTTTTTAAATCTTCTTATGAACAAAACACGCGCGGTATCGGTTACGGTAACAGTGTTGCGAGTTAAATGGTTTTTACCCATATCAAAAAATGCCCAACGCGTCTAAAGGAGTTTTCACTTCAAAAACAACGGAAAAATGGTATAAACGTTGGCAAAAACGTTTTAATATAAATTTTACTGGTCCTTAGAGCCATAAATTTGAAACTTACACCTCAGAACACACTAACATCTAATCTAATCTAACTAGCCTGTATTGCCCCACTACTAGGCGAAGGCCTCCCTCTCCCTTTTCCATACAATTCTGTCTTTTGCGAGTCGCGGCCAGTCCTTAATACAAATCGGACTAATTACAACAACTCCAAAGTTTCAAAAGCTTTACTTTTCCTTTCACCAAAACCCATCAATCGTACTTAAGACCTACAGACCAAAAACAAAACACAGTCGCACTGCCAGCCGCGAGTGTATAGTCAGCCTTCCTACGTTTTCAACTCAAACTGAGCGGCGTCGCTTCCCAGGAGAGTGATATCGTATACCTACGTACAAAATAACGGCTGAATGCAGGCGAAATGATTAAAATCTATACGCAAACATTTTCGAAACTTAGAAATTATCTTGTATGTTAGAATATTTGTTTCAGTCTTTCGAAGATTGGTTTAGATTTGTGTGATTTTAGCGTTTAGTGATTCTAATCTTTACTTACTTGATTAAAATAAGAGTGAGTAAATTGCTTTCGGTGACGGTTTAGAATTGACAAAGTTTACGTGCTTAACTACAGCATATTTTTTGGCGGCATATACTGAGGTGACCTTTAAATACAGGAATATAATTTTACCTGTGTGCAAACTGGGCCTTATAAGAAGGCTAAAAGTCACACAAAGGGCAATGGAGAGGGCTATGCTTGGAGTTTCCCTGCGTGATCAAATCAGGAATGAGGAGATCCGCAGGAGAACCAAGGTAATCGACATAGCCCGAAGAATTGCCAAACATAAGTGGCAGTGGGCACATTACTCGCAGAACAGATGGCCGATAGGGCCGAAAGGTTCTGGAGTGGCGACCGCGTACTGGACGACCTTGTGAAGGCCGCAGGAATCGGTTGGATGCGAGAAGCACAGAACCGGTCGAGGTGGAGGTGCTTGGGGGAGGCCTATGTCCAGCAGTGGACATCTGTCGGCTGAGATGATGATGATGATGATGTGCAAACTGTAACCACGAATTCATCATCATATTATATGATTCTGCACTTTACCGCGCGTAGAAATTTTTCACCGGTAATTAAAAATAAATTAGTTGTTTCATACATTTTGACCACATAGGTATTGCACTTTTCTATAAAACAGCATTTATATAATTTTTGTAACAGACCAAAAATTTTACACAATTGGGGTCTATGTAGAATCATAAACGCCCAATTCGTAGTTACAGTTTGCGCACTGGTTATTTTTTTTAATTGACAACCCTTTTTATCACAGGTCTCTTTCTTACTTTATATGGGAGATACAGAAAGCAACTGTTAAGGTTAAGTTTAGTTGGTTCACAACAGAACCAGTTGTCAAGTAGAATAATTGGTACGTAATGCTTTATGGAAGATATTGCTCTCTCTTTAGAGCTGTTTCTGTAAGACTTTATTCGAATAGCACCATTCCTATTAGGTCTAAGTATGATTGCTGGCACTACTGCGGTTAGACATTAATGGTTCATATGATTAAGGACCATTCTCGATCATACTTCAGCGTCCGTCTCTCCAATCGTACTCGAGAGGTGTCCAACACGATGTATTGGACATGACAATTACATACCTACCATTATGTGAAACACTATGTATTCCTCAGGAAGGAATGCATAACTATTACTACATATGGTAAAACAAAGCAAACAGAAGCGGCGGTGCTTGGGGAAGGCCTATGTTGAGCACTGGACGCGTTTCGGCTGAAATGAATTAATAAAACAAAGTGTCTCGAATGTCTGGACGTGACTACGGAACCGATCTTCATAAGGTTTTTAAGGTCACCAATGGACGGAGTGACTCATGAGCAAGCTTAAGGAGTATAATTCATTAAGGCCATCGCTCAGCATAATGCTAAGACCCTATACGAGACAGAGCCCCAGCGCTGGGTAATAGGTATGAACTAATTAAGAAGAGCTCAATCGGAGTCCCTAAGACGCTTACGCTTCACCACTTTCTAGTGTTTGAACAAGGACGCCAAGAGGAGCAACAAATATAATCTACATTCGCGATTTATTTGCCAAAAATGTAAACAGATATGAGTTTATGGGAAAATAGCTTTAAATCCTACACCATAAAGTTCAGTTTACGCTACAATTTCAATAATTTTTATAACTTTTTCAATAGCTAGTCACTCTGAAATCAACTAAATTACCATTTATATAGAGTCGATAATTGTTTAACTTGAAATAATATTAATTTGAAACATAAGTTTGAATAGATTTTATAAGCAACACGTCTCTCACGAAACGGGAGAAATGGTTTCTGTGTTGGCAGCATTTAAAAATAATGGAAACTCATCCACGGTCCCTTGTTCCAGTGGCCCATATCGTACGTTTGCTCGGTTTGCGATCAATATACGCGATTGTTGCGGTTATCTGCTCCTCTTTAATCGTTCCAGTTATTGTGGAGCTGGATGTGGCAGTGACACAATTTATATTGAGAATAATAGCTTTCGAGGGAACAGGAGTAAACGAATTGGTACTTTGGTAAAGACGTGCAGCGCTTAAAGCGGTTATATTTACTGGGTGCGATTATATTGTGCAGTTATTTTCTTACTCATTTTTTTTAAATTACTTAGAAAAAGAATAGATTTGATCTTTTATAATATGTTTGCTTGTTACCCTTTCAAGCTAAAGCGGTTGAATGGATTTGAATGAAATTTGGCACATGCGGTAAACCATGACCTGGATTAGGACGCACTTTTTATCCTGATGTTCCCTCGGGATGGAGATTTATACGGGAGAACCCGCGGGGCGCAGCTAGTTTTCATAAATTGATCACGTCTTTTTTGGATAAGTCATGGCATAAGTTATCATGGTAAAAGATTTTATTTCCTCTATTAAAAGATATATCTTTATGGCATTAAGCGATATCTTAAGCAATATCTTTTTTAAGCAATATCTTTATGGCTTATATCTATTGGTATTTTTAAGAAGTGTAAAAACTATAGCTAATTTTAACTTTACCACTGTTCTATTTAAAATATAATAGCTTAGTATAACATATCGTCTCATAATTAAATGAGACATCGCAGCAGCGTCCATTACTTAAATTGCGGTACCTACTCACATCCACAGACTTTGGTTTCATTACCAAGAAAACATTAGTTCATTGTGAATCATACATAATACTGTGAAATCTCACCTACTAACTCCACTTTAACGTACTGAGAATCCCTAAAAGTATAACCAAAATTCTGAAGAAAATACTAATATGTCTGCTACTAAAATGGCTGCACTGTAGAAACATGAGTAGGTACTTATGTGTGTTATTATGATACCACAAGAGACGTCGCGTGTCTAGACAGAGGACAAACAAAGCTGGTGGAATCTTAGACGAGTGGATACAATACGCATGACTCACTCTTAGCATAATGGAGAGGGAACAGAAGAGTTACTCGTATGCAACTAGCTTCAACTTTCTGACTAACTGACGGACTATTTTAATTTTGACAATTCAAAAGTGCCTGTACAAGGTTTAATTGAAATAAATGCTTTGAGTTTGAGTTTGAGTTTACAATGAACAGCGGGAGCAAACGCAAGCCTAATATTAACAAGTCTTTTTAAAAGTATCTACTTTTTCTTTAGAAATATGAAGACAAAGAATTGATATCTCGACTCGTTGAAGCTTGATTCAATCAATCCAACTTTTACTGAATACTAGCTGCGCTCAGCGGTTTCACTCTCATAAGTTTCGATTCCATGAGAATATCGGGATAAAAAGTAGCCTATATGTTAATCCAGGGTGTCGGCTACCTCTATACCAAATTTTATCAAAATTGGTCCAGCCGTTTGAGCGTGAAGAAGTAACAAACATATAAACACACACACATACACTTACAAACTTTCGCCTTTATAATATTAGTGTGATGATTCACTACTACTCATAGAAGCGCAACTACGATCATAAAGTCAGTCATTTTTGTGAATTTATCAGCATTTTATATAAAACTAGCTTCTGCTTGCGACTTCGCCCGCGTAAAATTTCGGCTCTCGACCCACCCCGTCGCATTGCTTCGTCTGCCGTCTGCCGCTATTACTGCGTTTTCGCACAGCGTCCTTGTATTTTTTTTTGTTTTTGCTCGTCTCCTAAGTGTCCTAGGGTGATGTTAAGTTGCTTATAGCCTTTCTCAAGAATTGGACTATCAACAGCAAAAACAATTTTTCAAATTCGATTGATAATTCCAGAGATTAGCGCGTTTAAACGAACAAACAAACCGCAGCTATATTATTAGTACAGATATTCGATTACGCTCTTTCAGAGGAACTAATGCTTATCCACCCGTTATTTTTGAAATGAAAACTTCTTTAGGCGTGTTGGACATTTTTTGAGATGGGAAAAAACCATTGAACTCGCGCCACTGTTACCGTAAGCGACACCGCGCGTGTTTTTTTTATAAGACAATTAAAAATATACCTGCTTCGGATGTGTTCGGCTGTCCTCGGTTTTAATGTATATCCGATATGTCACTGAGTGATGGCAAATTATTCTGTTTGTGTTTGGTTTTCATTTCTGTCGGCACTCCCGGAGTGCCACTGTTTTTTTTACATCTTAAAGTCACTTGAAGAAGCACCAATAAGATCTACTATTAACTTTGTTCAATTACTTCCTTCTCCAGCTATTTTCTGTTTGCTCCTTGACCTTCTGTCTTCCCACTTGTGTTTGAAGCCACTTCAATTCGGCGACCAAGGATTACGACGCGGCTTCACAAAAAACACAATGTATCTTTTCTTCAAGTGTAAGTAAGTACGGATGGCAATGGGGCGATAATCCTACTTACTGATTAGTACAGTGTTGTTGTCAACATTCGTCTTGGGAGTTTTTACCGACTTCAAAAAAAAAAGAAGGTTATCAATTCAACACGTATGTATGTATAATATTATTGGAACTGCATTATATTCACATATGACAATCTATTAGGGCTTCCAAACAAATATACAAAATTTTATAGATGCATGTATGTATGTTGGTCCACGCATTTCTCCGCAACTTTTAACCGGATCGTGACCATTTTTTTTATTGGCTTACATTTACTTCAACTTAGGAAACAGTGCAAGTTTCATCAAAATTGATGCAGTAATTTTCAAGATATGGACTAATAAGTAATAGTAGTAGTGTAAGTGTGACGACCTGGCTTATTGATACGAGCTACGGTGTAATGAAAGGGAAAACATCGGTCTCAAAACCATGGTCAAATTCTAGTGCAATATTTACAACAAAAAAGTCAAGTCAAGGAAGTCGGTGGCAAAAAACTAAAACTAAAATACAGACCCTAAGACACCGACTTTCGAAATTAAAGTTATTTCATAATTTTGAGTTAATTTCGTTTTGAAGACGATTTCATTTTTTAAATTACATGTTTTTGTTGTATTTATGGAGTATAATATACATAGATAGTTTATTGACTTCTGCAGGTAATTTTTGCAAGATGTTATTCTCAAAGTAAAATTTATTTCGGAAAATCAACAGCACCACGTTTAAAATTAAGTGTTCCGTGAAACTGCCGGAATTAGTAAGTTTTTATAAGTATTAATAAGAAGAAAATTACACAAAGTAAATTTTGTTTTAAAAACTATTTTTTTTTACCCAAATTCGTCATAGTTATGATTAATCTTTGTGCCTTGGAGTATTTTTCAAAAAATAAAAAATTCAAGGAAAGAGATAAAGTTAGCATTACACAATACTATTGCAATACCTCTTTTATCGTTTCTAGGATGTGTCCTGCTTACTCAGTGTAGATTTTAGACTAGATTTCTTAACCATTTTCTTTCTTGATAAGTACCTGATGATAAACTTTTTGAAAACCGTTTGCACTAATATGGACATGTCATGAGGCGAGATGATGACCTTAGAAGACAGTAAAATAACTTGGCTGTAAACAATAAAAAAACCAGTCTAGTGCGAGTCGGACTCACGCACCGAGGGTTCCGTACTTTGTAGGTATGTAAATAGTTTATCACGGGATTTTTTTTAACGTATACCTATAACGTAACGTATATATAGATTTACGGTTTTCGGATTTTTTCCTTTACTTGTACTACATGACCTTGCTTCTTGCATTTCATGATTCTAGGTCAACGGGAAGTACCCTATACATTTTGATTCCCTTGAGAGTGTCGAGTCGAACTATACGTTTTTTGCGGCATAAACGGCCGTATTTTTTTTTACGTTAACTTAGTAGTTTGATTGTTTCACAGCTTCAAGGGAGACCTGAGTATATGGTTTTAATTTCAATTCGATAGCTCCACGCGTTCCCGAGATAAAGGGTCTTGACAAACAGACGGACGGACAGACAACAAAGTGATCCTAAAAGGGTTCCGTTTTTCCTTTTGAGGTATGGAACCCTAAAAATGCGGCTGTCCCATTTCAAAACCTAGTAAGGGACACTTTTTACAAAAATCGTTTTATTGCATAATCTTGCTAACCTAGAAGATCTCTAGAGAGAGTGAGTTTAGTAGTAGAGTTTTAAACTTACATAAAAGGAGATATATTTAAGCATATCTAGTAAGTGCACCATTCACTCCCTAGTGACCATTTTAAAACCTAGTAAGTCACTTTAACCAATTCAAAACCTCTTTTACAACCATTAGCATTTTTTCTGACCAATATTACGTTTATGCGCTCTTCTGTAAAATTTCAGTTTCAAGTCCTTACTAGGTTTTGAAATGGGGCAGCCGAATGGCATGATATTGATCAAAACAACAAAAGCAACAACCCACAACCGTACCTATGGTGCGGCGCACAAGTATTCTTCTTCTTAACGTGTCGATGGCAATCTAAATGGAATCAGCCCAGAATACGGCTACGTGTTTGGTGCCATCACCAGCGTCCATCAGTTCCTGTAACGTGCAGCTGACAGGACACGCAGGACACGATATTAAGTGTCCCATCATTTGTGGAACAGTACCATATTTAAACTCGAAAAGGCGAAGTCGTCTATGACCAATCACTCAATCTACAGAAGTAATAAAAGGGGCTGACCTCAAATAAATAAATTGTGGAGGTCAGATAGGCAGTCGCTCCATGTAAAATACTGGTATTCAGCTGCATCCAGTTAGACGGGAAGCCGACCCCAACATGATTGGGAAAAGGCTGGGCAGATGATGATGATGATAAATAGCCAGGAGATAGAAGAAGACCTGACCTGGCCTGACTCTCCTTCCATACCTTTTACACTGTAAATTGAAAATATTGTAAAAGTCAATTATTTTTAAATCATTAACCGTTTAGTTTCTTGCCGGCTCTTTTTTATAGGACAGGTATGACCAATTGGAGCCGTTCACCTAACTTCTATGTTTCAGAGATGCTGATGTAGGTCTAAGTGAAATAATATATTTTGATTTTTGCGAGCAATTCTTTTTTTTTTGGCAAAACCAAGACCGTTCCGTTGTGTCCGTAAGTGAACAAGCATTCACACACTGCTCAATATTTGTTTTTGACTTTGTGTACTTTTTACCTTTTTGTTAAGGCAATATTTCCCTCCTACTTTCTTTTTGTCTACTTGAATGGGAAGTAGCCTGTTCTGTGATGATGTTACACCAATAGCAACAAAGTATTAATTTCAGTCCGTAAAGTCTTGCTGAATGATTTCCCGGGTGGTGTTCACTTGAATGGATTTTCATCTCTTTATATACAAATTAGGTATCAGCAGTTTATTATGTTAACCTACCAAATTATTCGAAAAAAACTACAGCTGCTTACAAGACAAACTATTCCCAAAAATATTCAAACGAAAACTATATTTTTTCAAACCAATATAATCGCAGAACGCGCCGTCCTTCTGTGGGCCGCCATTTTTCTTAGCCAGCGTTACCCAAAGGCTCACCGCATTAATATTAATGTCCGCTACATATTTATAGTTCCGCTCCGTGTTTTTATTTAATTCAATTATGGAACGTGGTTTAGCTGAGACAGCTTTTAAGGACGTTTTTCCGCGTTTTAGTTTCGTCCTTCACGTATTTGAACACATTTCAGCTGTTCTGTGTCTTAAAAATGGTAAATATTTTTTTACAAAAACTAGGGAATGAAATATCGATTACTTATATCGTACATAGAATAGAAAACAATACTCTTTATATATTATGTACACCATATGAATTACAGATATAAAGGAGAGTGGACAAGAGAGCGTACCCAGATACAAAATTAATTGTAGCATTTTGATCATGTTGATACCTATTCTCCTCATGGAGTAGTTTCATTCATCCTAAGGCATGTCATGTCTGAATTCTCTTGCAGAAAAAGATGTGTGAGGAAATTAAATCGATTGCATAGGGAAATATATATCTAACTTATCCTCTCAAAATTTATAGACGGGGCCCAAAAAAAATAATCATTGTTCTTTAGTTATGACTTAAAGAACTTAAAGACCGCACATTGGTGCGATCTTAAAGTTAAAAGCGATGTTTTAAAGACAACCTACAACTCACACATATTAAAAGATTTAAATAGTACCTATATTGACTTCAGCAGGTAATTTTTGCATGAAGTTATTTTCAAAGTAAAATTAATATGTATCGAGAAATCAACATCACTGTTCTTAAAATTAAGTGTTCCACGAAATTGCCGCAGGTAATTGAACCGCTGAATTATAAATTATTGGACAGAAAAAATGAGTATCAAAAATTATTCGAAGTTTATTAACTTTTTTTGTATTTAAACCGAATTATTCTTAAAAAAAACTGCTCAAACACAAGTATTGATCATAACCCTTCCTGGGTTATGATTCATACTCCGGTTTGAGCAGTTTTTACGAATAATAGACAAAGAGAGTTCGCGAACTATTACAGAAGACTATTACAATTATAGAAAATAACAATAAAACAAATGACGTAAGCAGTGACGACACCATGTAGGTTAATGGTCCATTCACAGTGACACATTAGCTCAGGACAACAAGTTAGTACTTTTTACAACCGCGCCGATGCCAAGGGATGGCAATTAAAAGTTTGTACATAAACACTGATGTGCCTATCCGGCTAGAAACGAATTCATGAATACATATGAATTTATTTTAACTGTTTACAAGCACATACCTATAGTAAAACTTAATAAGGCTCCTACAAACAGGCGTGACACACGATATAATCGCGAGCGACACAAAGGCACCGCTTGTTGCGCGACTTGCGGTGCCTTTGTGTCGCGCGCGATTTTATCTCGTGTCGCGCCTGTTTGAAGGAGCCTTAACTACATTTTTTTATTTTGATAGGTACACTGGACAGCCACGAGTATGTGACACCCAACCAAAATCAAAAGCGATTTTCTAGCGGAATAACGATTGCAACTTTGAGATCTAATTTTAAGACCAATTTGAGAATAGTATGGGTTCTAGAATAGGTACGTGTTGTATCAACACAAAGTAATAACAATCAATACTGTATATCAGTGCTCAAACTCAAAGCATTTATTTCAAATAAACCAGTTACAGGTACTTGAATTGTCAAGGATTTGGTTAGTCAGAAAGATAAAGCTAGTTTCCCATTCCAAAGCGTAGTAGGTACCTATGGAGAAGAACGGGCAAGAAACTCCATGGACACTCTTTTTTTAAATCATAAAATTGTTACAAAATATTGGTTACATTACATCATTCATGTTGAAATTATTCACGTGAGAACGATGTAGAAAGATGTGCACGTTAAAAGCGTCCATAAAGATAAAAACGAAAAAAAAAAATATTTAGAAATTAAGATAAATTAAAATAAGCCGTGGCAGCTAACAGATGACCAGTCCCTACTGGCGGCGCCCGTTCACGAACATGACGTATGGATCGGCACCATTCGGCTAAACCATTTTAAAGGGAACATAGTGATCCAACACACACGCCTCCATCAGCAAGACATTTGAGTGTGCATGACACACTCAGCCGCCAGGGCACATTCAAGTCAATGAAAGACGTATAGTCGCCGGCACGTAACGTGGCAAGGTTTTGTCGGAGTGGGAGTAAGTTAGCGCGTGTACACTTAGTGCAACAAGAAAATGGCCACTTTTATTGTGTGTCATTATACTATGGTTATTGCCATAGATTATTTAATTTTTTAAACATGTCCGTTTAGAAGAAAGTTTAAGAAAGGAAAAACGCATCTAACGACTCTTGCCAAGTTACGTGCCGGTGATTGTACCCAGTAAATGGTAGCTTTGTAATCCTAAGAGATTGAAGTTATAATATTTTTTCATACTGCCCGCGTTGCACTCCACATCGTGTCTTAAAGTGGAGTTAATTAATTTCACCACACTTGGTACACAAATCGGTCATCGCAGTCCGTATCAGTAGGTACAGGGACTCATCACCTGGAGGTAATCCCAGTCACCTTTAACAACACACACGTGTAAGCGTTGACCTACTCTCCATCAAATCGAGTTCCAATTAAAATACCCTAAACACTGCCCAGTCCATTGACTCTATTAAATTATTTAACGAACAAAATTTATAGAACCAAACCTATTGACATAACCAGAACTCGGTTTATATTGTTCGTTAAACTGATGTGATATCGAATTTGTTCACTGTCATTCCTATTGAACGACTTGAAAATCCAATATGGCGGATGACATTTGAATTCTGTGAATTTGAATCGCAGATTTTCTATTGTCGACTTCTGTTTGATATTGTGCGACATTTTAGATTAATTTGTGTTTGTATTTATCGTGAGAGGAATTGAGACTTTAATACATGTAAATCATGGCTTAGTTTCGTAATAATATAAGTTTTATGATTGCGGAAGCGTTAGGAGGATACAGTTACAATTTGTAACAATATGCCATACATTACATAATGTATGACATAATGTACGTATGTAATATATGGAGACGCTTGTGGCTAATTAATAACAGCCGCACGGGTCGATTGATCAGGTTAAGCTACGCTTGCCGCGGCTGGTCCGTGGACGGGTGACCATTTTTACATATCAAGACCTCTCCGTGCCTTGGAAAGCACGATAAAACGTTGGTCCCGGCGGCCATTCGTGGATCTTTGACAGTCGTTACGGGTCGTCAGAAGCCCGAAAGTCTGACAACCAGTCTTAACAAGGGGTATCGTATTACCTAGTAATCGGGTTGTGGAGGTCAGATAGGCAGTCGCTCCATGTAAAATACTGGTATTCAGCAGCATCCGGTTAGACTGGAAGCCGACCCCAACATACTTAGGAAAAGGCTAGGCAGATGATGACATTACATAATGTATGGTAATAAATTGGCCATACATCATTGGTCTAGTGGTCGCAAGCGTTACTGCTGAGCATGAAGTCCTGGGTTCGATGTCTGAGTCTGGCAAGGTGCTATTGGGTTTTTCAATCTTGAATTTCTCAATAGCAGCCCAGAGTCTGAATTTGTACCCGGTTGATAGCACCCACTTATTTTTTTTATTTTTACAAAAACGTTGCCCCACACTAGGAATTACTCCTGTATCGTGGGTGCGCTTACAAACATTTAAATTCACATACACAAACAGCCAGCCCCGGAACAACTACCTGTAGGCAATACAAATATTTATTCCGTGCGGGAATCGAACCCGCGGCACGCAGCGCAGCAGTCGATCGCTCAGCCACTGCGCCAACCATGTCGTCATCATTACATGGGACTTAAACATAACTGGCCAAATTGAGGTGTATTATAGGTACACCAGTGCCAAACCCATTGGGGAATACAGGCGTTATGTAATATGCCATATTTCCATCAAATTGGGTCTAATTGCTTTATGCTTTTAAAGATGTCACGTAAAGCCCCCGATTTACCGAAGAGCGGGTTTAGAGTTCCGTACCAAAATGGCGAAAAGGAACCCTTATGGTGCGACTCAGTCTGTCTGTCTGTCCGTCTGTCACATTTGGATATCTCGAGAACTACTAAATACTATCAACTTGAAATTTGGAATAGTTTCAGATGACGTTTGCCCAACTATTTTGCAAATAAAAAGTAATATAAATATAAGTATATGTATATATGTTTTGCAACAGGAACTGAAAGATCTAAAATATTCGAAGTGGGGCTACTAGAGCAAGTGTGGTATCGTATTTATGAAAGAGCGTTGTTTGCACATTCTCAATCATTTTTTTAGGCCGCAAGCTTTCGACTTTTGATGAAAAATGTAAAAAAAATACCGCCCTCCCCCTTATCTCTGAAGTTTGTATAGAGAAAAAACTGAAATTATTCTGTGGGATAGAAGTTTATGTAAAGATTGCAGGAAAAATAAAATGATCTCTCTAAATAGCACATCTTATCAGAAATCATCAACAAAAATTACATTTAGTTCCACTATACGTCAAGAGATGGCGCTGACCTGAAACTGGAATATTCTACACCGCAGTGTTAAAATTCGCTGACGAATATGGCCTCGCCTATGAAAATTTAAAAACATACATATGATGGTTCGGAACCCTCGGTGCACGAGTTCGGCTCACTCTTGACCGGTTTTTTTTAGTGAGGGTCACGCTAATTTAACCGGAAAGATCCAGTTACGGCGCAAAAAAATACTGTTTGCTTAGGACCAAAGTTTGGAGAGACGTTTGTTCCAAACATTGTGTGTGTAAGATACTACATTTAATACGACATGTTTGGTAACAAGCTGGCTGAAATGTTACCCTTTTATGTTGGTCCTTAGGGACTTACTTTATGATAATAATATCAGTCTGAAACTATCCCACTAAAGTCCTCTTCTGAAACGGAAAGGGACGTGCTTGGATAATCACGTTTGTTTTTGCGTGTGGTCGAGCTTGACAATTAAGTTCAGCGGGGTAGTTGCGTAACACACCAACAATGTTTATTATTTTGACAGGTCAACAAAATTCATTGCGTTATTTACGTTTTCGATTAGCTTCTGCCTGCGGTTTCATCCGCGTAGATGTCGGAAATTCGTGGGATTTATTTTTTAGCCTAATAACATCAGCCATCTTCCAGTGAAAGCTTCATCATCTGAGTCTTTATAATAAAGTACAAACATATCGTATCAGAAAGTCAGTTAGAAACACACTGGTGCTTGCCAGCATAATCAATAATCTATTAAACGCGTCACCAAGGCCATTTTCCGAGCATAAAAGTTAATCGAACACAAACTAATTAGTTACTTAATACAAAATCAACATACCATTTAAAAGTCGCATCAAGCCGCAGTAAAAGTAGTATTTTTTCACAAAATTACTGTAATAAAAGTGGGATACAGACGCCGTAGGAATTTTAATTGAGTTCCCCGTTTTTGGTGCGTGGCCCAAGTTACAAGAGGATCGACGGTAGTTCCATTGTTCGAATTGAATGAAAAATTCCCGTCAAATGTAGAAAGAGAAAGCATAGACAAAGGTTCGTGGCATTACGTCGCCTCTTTGTGTGCCGGGCGCCCCACATTGCTTTTACTTTTTTTTATTTTAATGCTGGCAACGTGTGGCGGGATTTATATTTAAAAACAAAAATGGTCTGAGAATTCCAAAGTTGCGTGTTTCATTACTGTTGATACGAGTTTTATAAGACATTCCGGTCTCCAGAAGCGTTTTTTTTTAAGTGTTTGAATGCAATAGTTCAAGGTTATAAGATAGCATCGTCGAAAACTTTTGAATTCTAGCCTAATCATTACACGTAGTATATTCAGTTAAATTCCATAGCTTTTATTTCTAAAATAATAAGTTAGGTGCTTAGCCGTTTTACTGCCAACTGTAATTATTGTCTAATTGCTATGATTTTCTTGTATAAACATTGCCTGTATAAAATTAAAAACAGAATGCTGAGTGCATGCTATTTTTAATTTGTTTGTAATTACAATGGCAAACAGCTGTTTATTCTGCATGTTAAATAAAATACTGCTTGGTAATTGCGAAACTATGAATAAACAATTTCGATTAGGTCGGTGGTCCTTCGATACTAAAAAAAATACTTTAATACCGCATTAGCTTATCACTTAAAACGATCCAAAGTCAAAGCTCCTGAAAGAAGATGCCTCTCCACAAAATATGGCATCATTAATACCAAATTCCGTTGTTTTCTCTTTAATGCTGACCAAAATAGGCTGAAAACATTTTCCGGCGAACAGGAATGTCTTAAGAGCTGGCAGGTGGTAATCTAGATTTCTAGGGTACAGTAAATTGCTCGGAAAAGTAAGAGACTGCAACTTTAGCTAAATAATCTTTATGTTTGATCTGCCACCTATTTAGAATAAGAATGGGCCATCATTGTGGTGGCTGTTAGCTGCATTTTCCTGTTGTTTAGGGTATGTTGCGAAAACCATTTGTTTTTAGCAAGTTTAGCTTCTCTGCCACTTCGTCTTAACTAAATAAGAAAAGAAAGAACGAAAGAAAATATTTTCAAGAAACTTTCAAAGAAATAAGGGAACAAAATCATATTTTTCTAAATTAATCTGATGTCCATCCATACTAATATTATAAATTCGAAAGTAACTCTGTCTGTCTGTAAGTTACCTTTGCACGCCTAAACCACTGAACGGATTTCTATAAAATTAGGCAGAGAGATAGATTGCATCCCGGGGAAGGACAAAGGATAGTTTTTATCGACATACCTTGCGGGCGAAGCCGCGGGCGGAAACTAGTAATACCTACCATATGTCATTGTCAGATGGACCTTTGCAAGAGTCAAAAAAAACTAGTAAGTAAATTGTAATAACACAATTTATTCATATCAAAACTTGTACTAAACAAAACACTGATATAATAATAATAAAACTCCGTACCTATCCAACCGACACAAACCCGGTGTCACATCTGTGTTTCCCTCCATTTTCTTGTTCCGCATTCCTATTTTCTGTTTTAAGAGTTTTTTTATGAGGGTGAAATGGAAAACTGCTGACTATTTGACATATGGCGACTGTGTACCTACTGTGATAAATGGTCCTGACATTGTTCTGAGGCTCGTTGCATTGTTGAGCCGACAAATAGTATGCTCGGGCTATTTTGTTATTTATCTCTGTTAGGATAAGGGATTTTCTAGGTTATTACCCAGTAACTGGGTTGTGGAGGTCAGATAGGCAGTCGCTCCATGTAAAATACTGGTATTCAGCTGCATCCGGTTAGACTGGAAGCCGACCCGAACATAGTTGGGAAAAGGCTAGGCAGATGAGGATAAAGGGACCTTGTTTCTTTGTAGCTTTGTATTTGCATGTATTATTTTGGAGCTCGGAAAAGTTTAGAGAAATAGTCAGTGATTCGAAAATTCAATGCGGTATTTAATCGATTTTATTTATTTATTTAATACTTCAAGCACATAAATGTACAGAGGCGGACTTAATGCCATAGGCATTTTCTACCAGTCAACCTTTGGGTGATGCAGAGACAAACAGTGGTAGCCTGTGCAATCATGACCATTGAGGAATAAATATTTTAAATATAAAGATACGCATAAACCTATTAAACTACCTAATCACATATAAATATATTACAAATAAATATACATAAATACATAAATAAACTTAATAAAAAGAAATAAGACACAACGAGAAAATATTACCTTCTTGCGAATGTGCTCGCGAACCTTAACTTTAAAGGATAATCGGTTGGTTGCCATCCTGATTTCCTGGGACGATTTGAAAGAAGTCTTTTAATACCACGCCTTTATGCCCTGAAGGGTAGGCAGAGATATCTATAGTAGACGGTACACCCCCATTACGTCAGTTATGCTTAAGTTCAACTTAATAGAGGGCGACCGTATTGCCATCAACTGGGCACAAATCAAAGCTCTTGGCTGCTACTCAGAAATTCCAGAAAAAAAAAAGTTTTTTGTGTAGCTAAGTACTTAATTCAATGAGGGTTTTCGTGAAAATTTACGACACCAGTTGGCACCACTGTGACAAGAGGTCTTCCAATATAAAATATATGATGACGTTCATCATTCGATTCATTCATTCGTTCATCATTCAGTCATGACTAAAGAAAATATAGGCACTTTGACAGATGTCTGGACCTGACGTGTCAGTGCTGCCACCTGGCGAACGTCATTTCAGAAAACCCTCATTCACATAACCCTCGTCAGTTAGGCAAATACGGTAACAATAGGTAACTCTTAATAAATAATCCATCTTAAGATTTATCATTAAAAAAATTTTGGTCCCGCTGTCTCTCTCGTCAGGGTCTGTAATACGACCAAAATAGATGAATTTTTTTATTTAATTTTCAACTTTTTCCCACACTAGGAATTTCTCCTGTGTTGTGGGTGCGTTTACAAACATTTAAATTCACATACACAAACAGCCAGACCCGGAACAACTACTTGTAGGTCATACAAATATTTGTTCCGTGCGGGAATCGAATCCGCGACACGCAGCGCATCATCCAATCGCTTAACCACTGCGCCAACCGTGCCGTCGAATAATTATTATACAGGATGAAATTGAAAACGTGCGACAAATCGAAATGGGAGATTGTACTCATCATTATAAACAACTTTTACTTTAGGACCAAACCTGAAATCGCGAAAACAAAATCAGCTGTTCCCTACATTTATGTTCGCATAACTCTTCAAAATGTATGGAACAGCTGATTATTTTTTCGCGATTGCAGATTTCATCATCAGAAAAAATTAATAACGTTTCATTTAGTCGATTATGGTAATTCTAGGAAATTGGACGAGAAAGCCACAAAGAGATTGTTGGTCATTACATATTTAATATTAAGGTGATTGGATACTGACACTTTTTCATACATTCTATCGGGGTACAAATCTCGATACTTAAACGATTTTTGCAGAATAAAAGCACGTACATTAAATGATTATGATCTATTATTGACGCATATCGTAAAAAACTTATGAAAAAAACACTATTTGTAGGATATTTAGGCCTGACAAAAAACGATAAATCTTTGTATGTGTGCGCGGGCGGAGGCACGCCCTCTACAGGATATTTCAAGAACCATCAAGAAACAGAACAACATTTTTGCTAAAGTTATCAGTTATCATCTAACGATCAAGATCTACTGTAATCTTGATCGTTAGATGGCGTTGTTTGTCAACGGATGGCCAATTTTATAACATGCGTGATATTGTTGACAAGTTTCGAATCGTAGGTATGCTGTGTGTGTGTGTGGGTGTGTGAGTTATATTTTATCAATTTAATCATGATGTGAGAAAAAATGCATTACTTAGTGATAGGATTATCTGCGATCTACCCTGGGTTCGATATTACTGTAATGAATGTCTAAGTTCAAGTAAGTACCTACTTACATGCATTTAGTAAGTAGGTACCTACTACTACTAACTTACACATGAACTCTTCGAGAAATTTTCTGATGTAAAAATCATTCTGCATTATGTAGGTAAGTACCTATTGAGAGAGCCCTTTCTTTTAGTAGGAGTGGGCGATACAAATCGTATATAGATAATATCTATGTATCGGTACAATATCCAATACCTACCTATATATCGGACGGCACTGAATCTATATTATATCAGGTATCCGCGTACCTAGAACACTATCTATACCGATATCGTATCACATGATCTATGATATTCGGTTCAAACTGATTCAGGTACAATGCGTGCCACGAAAGATGAAACTTGACCCCGCCTCCCCCGCTCTTTCCGCCGCCCCTATGACGTCCGGTCCCGTCCCGCACTCAGACCTCATACCGCTAAAGATACCTAAAATCGTGTAGTGCGCATGTCAAACCACGTGGTGTGTCAAGTCTCATCTTTCGTGGCACGCATTATACAGTAGTAGTTACACGGTTTTAGGTACCGTATCCTTGATGCGCGCGGGCGGGAGTGATGTACCTAGCTAGAGATGAACGAGCGAGAAAGCGCGCTAAGCTAACGTCTAATACTAATTTTAAACATTATTTACAGGAGCATAGAGTTTAATACCGAATACATTATTTTGTAAACAGGTAACCATCAATAAACGTCAAAGGATTTTAAATCGTATGGCATTCTCAACAAAAATAGGTACTCGTAGTTTTAAAATAATTTTACGTTGACCTTGATTGCACTTTGCTGTTTTCGTAGGTACTTTTCGTGTTCTATTTTTAGTTACGCGTCGCGTTAGCTGCAGTTGGCCGAATTTCTCTGCTTGATTTCTTTACTTTATAAAGTAGACAAAAAAAAAAACCGGCCAAGAGAGTGTCGGGCCACGCTCAGTGTAGGGTTCCGTAGTTTCCCGTCCGTCACAATAAGTGTTCCCACTTATGAGTTTAAAAGTGGGTATCCATTATGTTCGCGCTCCAGCAGCACTCCGCGCTCCTGCAACTGCTCCCGGTAGTGGGTACGTACGCGAACGCTCCGTGCGTGCAACATTGCACGCTCCGCGGCAGGCGCTCCGACTCGTGACGGTTTTTAGCGCGAACACAAAGGGATACGTTCAGGATAATAAAATATGTAAACGAAGTTAAAAAAATGCTTGCATATACGATTATACTACAAACTTAGTCCAGAAATTATTTTGTACAACTTTTTGTCCAAAAACTGTTGTTTCCATCAAGTTAAAAATAATTTTCCTAGAAAGTCCTTATAAAGTTCTACTTTTCAGATTTTTTTCATATTTTCTAAACTTATGGTTCAAAAGTTAGAGGGGGGGACGGGACACACACATTGTTTTTTACTTTTGGAGCAATTATTTCCGAAATTATTGACATTATCAAAAAATGGTTTTAGTAAACCCCTATTCATTTTTAAATACCTTTCCAACAATATATCACACGTTAGGGTTGAAATTAAAAAAAAATCACTTCCCACTTTACATATAGGGGGGCTACCCTAATAAAACATTTTTTTCCAATTTTTATTTTACCACTTTGTCGGTGTGATTGATATACATATTGGTACCAAATTTCAGCTTTCTAGTGCTAGCGGTGACAGAGATTAAGCGAGGACGGACGGACGGACGGACAGACATGGCGAAACTATAAGGGTTCTTAGTTGACTACGGAACCCTAAAAAGAAAGAAAGAAAGAATTATAAAAATATAAATCTAAAAAACCGAAACGGCTGTATTAGTTTCATTTCAGAGTGCCATATTATCAACAATACCAAACGATACATTCACTGATTTCGAGTACTTATACAGTTACAAAAAAATTAGTGTCCGACCGAAACAGGTTTTTCAGCCGAAACCGAAACCGAAACCGAACTTTCACGAACGTATTTTTTCAAAATGTCGAAAACTGACTATCGAAGTGTCATAGTTTTTGTTTAAAGAAGGTTTATACCCTGCCCAAATAAAAGAACGATTGGATGACGTGTATAAGGAGGCTACCCAATTTTTCACTGTGCTATAGGAGTATAGCACAGTGAAAAATTGGGTGAAAGAGTTTCGCCTCGGGAGAAAAACCGTCGAAGATATTTGCGACGACGGTCGACCTGTGGAAGTGCTCACTCCCGAAACGATTGCTCTTATCGAAGAGGAGGTTCTGAGTGACTGCCGTTTGAAGATTAGAGAAATTGCAGCTAGACTTGGGCTCTTTAAAAGTACGTCATTGTGCGATCCATGAACATCTTCACATGAAAAAAGTGAGTGCAAGATGGGTACCGAAACTTCTTTCAGCGGTACAGAGACAGGAAAGAGTGCGCTGCGCTTCGGAGTTTTTGGATCTTTGTGGCGAAAATTCAAAGACTGTGATCGAGCGGCTATTGACTGATGATGAAACTATGATCTTGTATTATGACCCACAAAGCAAGCGCGAATCAATGGGATGGCGTTATAAGGGTGAAAAGCCCCCTAGAAAGGCAAAGATGCAACAATCGGCTAAAAAACTGATGTGCACAATCTTTTGGGATTTTCAAGGCATTTTGATGGTGGATTTTAAAGAACGTAATACAGTCGTGAACGGCTAATATTATGCTTCTTTAATACATAAATTACGAGACAAGACAAAGGAAAAACGAAGAGGTAAGCTGTCTAAAGGTGTCCTATTGCTCCATGACAACGCCCCTGTTCATACCGCTGGTATTTCGAAGGATGCAGTTCGTCAATGCGGGTTCACAGAAGTTGAACATCCACCTCACAGTCCAGACATGGCCCCGTCCGACTATTATTTATTTCCAAATTTAAAGCGAGACTTAAGAGGAAGAAAATTTTCAAGCGATGAAGAGTTGCAGGCGGCCGTCTTCGGTCATTTTGAGGCTAAATCTTGTGATTATTTTTATAAAGGTTTAGAGATGTTGATTCACAGATGTCAAAAGTGTGTTAGTATTATTCATGGTGATTATATTGAAAAATAAAATTGGTTTCGTTTCATTTCCTTCATTAGTTAAGTTAGGCCAATTCATTATGGGACCGCCCTCGTATGTGCAAAACAAAACCTCAACTCCATGCGATTAACGATGGACGGCGGCGAACTGGGCCGGCGACGTGATGAGCGAGCACGAGCTAGCCGCGAAGTTCGCCGAACGATGGACGATAATTCATGAACACTCGAGTTTCGGCGCGGCCGAAAGTTTCGACCATTTCCTGGCCGAAACCGAAACTAAGGCCGAAACTAGATTATTTGGCCGAAACTGGCCGAAACCGAAACCGAAACCGAACTTTAGGTCGGTCACTAAAAAAAATACAATGATGTACAGACGCCAGCACATCAAGCTACTACCATTTGTCAAATTTCTTTAATAGACTTTCAACTTTATCGCTAAAGCATAAGGTTCAAAGTAGATTGGAAAAATTTGACAGTTTCGGGTAGGTTGATGTGCTGGCGTCTGTACATGAATCGAACAAAACCGAAACCTAAATATCACAGTACTACTTTCGATTCCGAGTTCCACACTGATTCAGTCAATATACAAGATGTTGCTTTGCATCCTCGTCAAAATTCAGGAGGTTGTCATAAAAGACGTAAATAATCAATTTAAATTACGGTACCTGGCCAATAATTATAAACGCTCCTTTTTTTGTTGTTTACATTTGACACTAATTCAGAATGAAGCTCTTCATAAAAGAGGAGAATCATTTTCAACCATTCCACGCGCGAGGCACCGCCCACTTAGGTACTACGACACACATACACGCGCTTGCGCACGTGCGCGCTTTATACCTAGAGTGACCGAATGGCCATAATTTATCCTAGTTCGAATTCGAAAATCACCTTCATTATTGTCATAAATTACGCTAGATAATTAACTCATTTTTAAGTACCTATCATAAGAATGCGGAAATCTTACTAATGAAAGTAGTAGTGCCCCAAAGAAAAGGACATTGACCTACTGTAAGTAGTAACCTACGGTAGTTATCAATCAGCTGATTAACAAAATGTTAGTTTTGCTTTATTGCGTTTTATTGCAATCCTGCTGAAAGAACAATCCTAAAATTGGTATTCTTAGATCTTAGGGCTCTTTCAATTTAGAGGTTTCGTGTCGGACCGCTGCCGCACGTTTACCGTGCCGGCCGGGCCGCTACAGTACGGTAGCAGTCCGATACCAAACGCCTAAATCGAAAGCGTATCCGACTGCCGTGCGTTTGTATGCTAGTGTTAATGTGGTGTTTGTTGTGTGTTATTATTGTTTGCGACGTTGCCGTCCTGTTGTCGAGCGTTCGCGGTACCGATGCCGCACTGTTGCCGCATCGCGCGCTTTGTATAAAAACAAACGACCGTGCGTGCGCAATACCGCTTCGGCACCGTAGCGGTCCGAGAGATTGAGATTGATAATGTTTTACGCAATTAGGGAGCTGGGTTATGTAGGATACTTTTTTAAACGGTTTTATTTATCTTAACCTGTTTTTTATTTATTTGGTTCAAATTTAGTACTTGAAATTTTACCCCCTTCCTGTTGGCAAATTGATCTGATATTTAGTACACACTTTAGTTTTGATGACAATACATCAGTATCACTGTAAATCCAAGATGGCCGCCGCTACGAAATGGCGGATTACATATTTTCTCACAACCCCCTCAATGTGGGTATCAAATGAAAGGGCTTGACTAGTAGAATATTGCCGTGCGTTTTTGTAACCCTCTCACTGTGAAAACTTAGGTGAAGTGAGCGAGGAGTGAGCTATCAATAGTGTCAATCCCTAACAATCAGGTGGAATGACAGCTTACATCACTTAGGTTTTCACGGTGATATTTGTACAGAATAGGCCGGTTGTACACTATAAAAAATCGAGCCGAGCGGGCGCGCCAGCGGCGCTCGTCAATCAAGTTCCCCATTTAATTTTCACCTCGCCCCGACCCCGCACGATTCGACTCCCGCGCACCTCATACCGCCTGTCGACTAACAAGCAAGTGAGAACGCGATAAAATTGAACGAAAAATAGTGTGCGGAAATATGAAACTTGTTCCGGGAAACAGGGGCGGATCTTGAATTTGTGGGGCCCTGGGCTAATACTGCTTAGGGGCCCTATCTAATTACTCCACCAATTGCCATTTTATTATGATCGGAGGTTTTTTAATTCTAGATAATTTTTATTATTGACAATATCGTCTATTGTTTTCAGTTCGGTTGGGGGCCCTCTGTATCCAAGGGGCCCTGGGCTGCAGCCCAAAAAGCCTTTAAGTAGATCCGCCCCTACCGGGAAATACGTGTTTTTGAGCAAGTTTCAAGTTTGGCTGCTCCACATTTTCTGACACGATTACCCTAATCCATGGTCTGGGGTTGAAGAATCCATAAACTTGGTATTTACTAGCTAGAACTTCATGCACGGCGCGGCGGAGGAGGTCCAAGGTAGGTATAAGTACAAACTATTTACCTATTTTTTCCCTAAGCTACGATTCACCGTTGCGTAGGTAGTACCTAATCGAATAATTGAATTATATATAATTCTTGTGAAACCAGCATTCAAATCGAAAAGGTAGGTACAGGAAAGCGAATACACAAGCAAACGATTTGTTTTTTCATAGTATTTGCGCTTTTCAGTGTTATTAGCACAGTGCGTCAAGGTCAACGTCATTCTCAACTAGCTAGGCGTCTCGCCTACTGAAAACCATTCGTTCAGAAACTGAACTGCAAACTAATTCAAATAAGAATAATTTTATAATTTATTCATTAGGTACAAGCAATACGAAAACGTTATTTCAATCAATATAAATAAATGTTTAGCGAACAGTGAAGCAAAAGTGAGGCAAGTAGGTACGACGTCTTTTTAATTTTTGAACGAATTACTTATATTGTGCCTTTTTTTTTTTTTTTTTTTTTTTTCAGGATGGGAAATCATCAAATGACTCCTCCCGCTCTGGGTGGAGCGGAAGGGAGTGTCAGACTCTTACTGACTAAAACCCACCCGTGTTCCTTCCTTCGCCCTTTATGTTCTGGGCCAGCGGTAACCCTTTCGGACAATCCCGCTAACCCGGCAGGCTTCGGCCCTGACGGGCCCCTTCACTTGATGCTGACATCTCTTTGAGGCGCGCGTGGAACACGTACGCGCCGTCCGGCACGGGCCTGGTCCTGATCGGACGGTGAGCTACCCATTACTCTCCGCCCGCAGGCCCGCGCCTACGGTGGCCGGGAGTCGTCGCGCGGCTCCCGACGCCCGGAGCGTCTCCCGCGGCGGCTGGGACGGGAGGCTCTCTCCCTCAGCCGTCCCGCCGCCTCCTTCGCTAGCATGACTGCTTCGCAGAATACCTTGTGAACTACATTTCAATACGTGAAACGAGCATGTCCGTGACTACTGCAGGACCACCAACGCCAATCGCTTCCATATTTGGTAAATAATTAGTGCTCAATTGGTACTAATTAGTACTCGAACAACAAAATTGGTACCTTAGTAGTTTTCGAGAAAATCGACTTTGAAGGTGGTCCTGCGGTAGTCACGCTCCCTTCAGCAGGACCACCATGAGCGCCGAAAAAGGGCCCACGCTACAGCTATTCTAAGTATACAAATAATTAGTACCCATAAATGTGATTTATTTCGTAAAAAAAAACAGAACTGTAATATTTGTATTTACCGAGAAATCAACGATGATAACTTTCTCGAAATTGTTCAGCAGGACCACGATTTTGAATGTTGATTCCAAGCTAGAGAAGCTTGTCGCTTTCCTCAAACCTACATAGAAAATTAGTACCCTGCAAGATAAAATTAGTACCCAAAATTCAAAGTTAATACTTCAGTAGTTTACGAGATATACCATGCCAATGGTGGGGTGGCGGTAGTCACGGTGCCAAATTTTCATTTCAAGATTTCTCTATTAAAAACTCTATGATTTCTTCCCAAATTTATACAAAAATTAGTACTCCTAAAGAAGTTAAAGCGACTAGAAATCCAGATTCCTAAGTGTTGTATTTTAAGAGAAATTAGCTGTCATTACTTTTCCATACTAAATCTCCGCGTATAACCCGACCAAATTAAGTTATCAACGGTGCCAATTCCTTTGTTCACAAACTAAACTAAATTTGAGTTCAGTGCATCTTATCTTTTGTTTCATTATGAAAAGGACAGACAATACATTTTAGTTTTGTCCTGTCAAAGTAATCAGAGCCTGACACTACTCAATACAAGTTTAGACGTGATTAAAAACATGCCTACTAATGTTACGTCAATTTACGTCAGACGCTGATTAATTTGATAGGACTAAACTAAAACTTATCTTTTGTCCTTTTCATAATGAAATAGATAGAAAAAGATGCACTGAACTCAAATTTAGTTTAGTTTGTGAACAAGGGAATTAGTCCAGTCACTTTAGGCAAAAAAAGGGGTCAACCTCGGAATTTGAGATAATAAGCTGGAAACTCGTATACAGCTATATTTTGGCGTTCTAAAAGTTGTCTCAAAAGTCACATATTATCTCGTGTCTGCGTCGTAAGTTATTCGAGGTCAAAGGTCACGAAAATCGGTTTTTTGCTATTATCTCCGTTTCTATTGCTCCAATGATGTTAGCATCCATTATCAAAATTGTAGAGCATAAAATTTGCGACAAATTTTGTTCTAAACATTTTTTCAGAGTCAACCGTTTTTGAGATAGAGAGCGGAGAGCACCCAGCGCTCAGGCATATATACTGTAATACAAGGTCAACCGTGAATCTCGGTGAATAATACCTTGTATATAGTTACTAAATCATTACAATATTATCAACTATAAATAATTAGTATTATTTATTAGTTAATACATTGTATTGAATGATGTTAGATATTGAACTGTTGATACTATTCCGACATCCATAAATTTATGTGCACGAGTGTACATCTCTTAAACAGCTCAATACCACCATTGGTGCCTATTCCCTTGTTCACAAACTAAACTAAATTTGAGTTCAGTGCATCTTTTTCTATCTATTTCATTAAGAAAAGGACAAAACATAAGTTTTAGTTTAGTCCTATCAAATTAATCAGCGTCTGACGTAAATTGACGTAACATTAGTAGGCATGTTTTTAATCACGTCTAAACTTGTATTGAGTAGTGTCAGGCTCTGATTACTTTGACAGGACAAAACTAAAATTTATTGTCTGTCCTTTTCATAATGAAACAAAAGATAAGATGCACTGAACTCAAATTTAGTTTAGTTTGTGAACAAAGGAATTGGCACCGTTGACAACTTAATTTGGTCGGGTTATACGCGGAGATTTAGTATGGAAAAGTAATGAAAGCTAATTTCTCTTAAAATACAACACTTAGGAATCTGGATTTCTAGTCGCTTTAACTTCTTTAGGAGTACTAATTTTTGTATAAATTTGGGAAGAAATCATAGAGTTTTTAATAGAGAAATCTTGAAATGAAAATTTGGCACCGTGACTACCGCCACCCCACCATTGGCATGGTATATCTCGTAAACTACTGAAGTATTAACTTTGAATTTTGGGTACTAATTTTATCTTGCAGGGTACTAATTTTCTATGTAGGTTTGAGGAAAGCGACAAGCTTCTCTAGCTTGGAATCAACATTCAAAATCGTGGTCCTGCTGAACAATTTCGAGAAAGTTATCATCGTTGATTTCTCGGTAAATACAAATATTACAGTTCTGTTTTTTTTACGAAATAAATCACATTTATGGGTACTAATTATTTGTATACTTAGAATAGCTGTAGCGTGGGCCCTTTTTCGGCGCTCATGGTGGTCCTGCTGAAGGGAGCGTGACTACCGCAGGACCACCTTCAAAGTCGATTTTCTCGAAAACTACTAAGGTACCAATTTTGTTGTTCGAGTACTAATTAGTACCAATTGAGCACTAATTATTTACCAAATATGGAAGCGATTGGCGTTGGTGGTCCTGCGGTAGTCACGGACATGAAACGAGCATATATTTCACCTAATTATTTATAGGTATAGTAAAGTTTATTAGGGTAAGAAATGTTTTATTATAACAAGTTATAATAACATTCGTATGATGTCGACGATGATGTACGACGTATTTTAAAACTGACGTATTTTATTAGTATCAAAAATAAATATTCACAATAAAATTGAACGACTACGGACCTTGATATTTTATAGATTGTGACAAGGAGTTGGTCGTACACATTTGTAACATCACACTAAAGAACAAACTTCCACTTAACTGTTTAAAATCACCGACCATAAGCTTATTGCGTTGAAAATTCTGTTTGCGCGATGTAGAATTTTTGATTATAACTTCTTTGTTTTTGAGAAATTGTTAAGTAATTTTATGTCATTAATTGTGTAACTACTCTATAAACATATACTATACTTGTTTTATTAAAATTGTGATATAGTTTAACTGTTTTCCCGATTTTTTGAAATCATATAAATAACTTTTACAACAGCGCCATCTAGTAAACGACGAAATAACGATTTTTAATTATTTGTAACTACATATTGTGGTATAGTAATTGTATTCTGGGTGCATCGTCTTCATATATACCTACTTATATAATTAATGTATACATATATTGTAAAACATTTCAATCAAGTCAGTTTTTGTTATAAATATTGATGTTAAAAAATGCCTTTTAGGTGCCTATTTGAAATAAATTATTTGACTTGACTTTGAGTCTATTATTTATTTAGGGCTGACTTTTCAATCATCTGATAACTTTATTCGTGGAATAATTTTGAAATTTTTACAGTTCATACAAAAACTGTCAAACGTCAATTTTATTCCTTGAATAAAAGTTATCTGGCGATGGAAAAATTTGCCCTTAGTGTAATAACTGTTAAGACACGACAAAACCATTTAAATAATTGGATAATTTGTGGTGTTGAAAAGGTGGCCAATCATGATATGAGCCTTTATGAAACAAAATAAAAATATATAAGTATTCTTTTCTTCAGTTTTTACTTTATTGAATGAAGGATGGTCATCTTAAAAATCTTTTATTTCAATTAACGCCATCTCAACATACTTATTTCAAACCAAGTTTATGAATTCAACGCCATCTAGTGGTATCGAAAGTAAAACTATTTTACTGTACATGTGTGTGTAATCAAATAAAGTGAAACGGCTAAACGTTTAGGGGTACAAATCTTTGTATGAGACGAGTTATCAAGCAAAGTGAATATCTTAAAAAATTAAGTTAATACTCTAGTTGACGCATATAATGAAGTTGTCCCTCAAAGATTTCTTAGTTAGGCGTAAAAATTGAAAATGTTCGAATTTGCGAATGTGCTGCCATCTCGCGAAAAAGTAGCTGGGAGATCAACTATTCAATAGCCTTAATTTGGTTATTTTTGGTCCTTCGCTCCGGGAATGTATTCTAAGTATTCTTAAAGTAATATGAATCGATGTCATTAGTGACGTCTTAAGTAAACGCTTTGTGTAAAGTCCACAGAATAAAGTTAAAAGAAGAATTTTATGTATTTATGAAGGAATATTAGCGGTAAATAAATTGCCGAAGCGTTGATTTAACTTTGCAGTAATGTCTTATTTATGAATCTATTCGATTTTCAAAACATTTGGTGCGTGATTTTTAATTATAAACATGTTTCAAATGTTGCAAAGTGGTTGACACTAAATGAACGTGATTTTTCAATCCCACTAGCTTCATATAAAATACTTCGAAAACGAATTTTGCCTTAAAAATAGGGTTGACAATGAAACCCTCTCACGTGTTATTATTTACACAACACCGGCGAAATCCGCTTTGCGGTGGTAAATCCCGGTAAAAACTAGTTCCGCGCGGTAAAAACTAGTTTTCAAGTGTTAACTACACTTCTACGTGACCCAGTTATAACCGGTTCTGGGTTTGGCTCGTTACTGAGGACGGAATCCGACTGCAGTCACGTTCCTGCTGTCTGTTTGTCTTTCTGCATCATTATGCGATGGCAATTAATTTGTAGCTTTTTAAAATAACAGCGAGAACTTGGAGGAGAGATAAAAAGTGTAGTCAGTTGTTTTTTTTTTTGGTTTCGCTGTTTCTTTGAACAACATTTCTTCTCTTTCAGGCTTCGAGATATAAACTTTTCCTCTTCGTGGGTGGTCCCTAAAAGCAGGGGGTCTAAGTTTTCGGGTTTCGGCCGAAGTAACGGGAATTTCCAAACTGTATCTCTTAAGGACATACGATTTATAGTTCAGAGGCCGAACTAAGATTGCATGCCAACACTATTAGACAGATGTCCCTACGCTCAATTCGTTTTTGTCCATCCGAAATATAGAATTTGACACTTGTGTTGACGAATCAACCACTATCGGACGGGCCCGTATCTTTGTTGACAGACTTAGAGGGTAGAACCCCTGGAACAAAAATTAAGCTTTTCTTGCCAAAAAGATTTATAATCTTAGCAGACATTAAGCTTTTGATATTATACATATTTAATTCAATTTACCATCGCTTTGATGTATAGTCATCAACACAACTCTCTAAGACCAAGTAATCCCACAGAATGACTATTTCATGAAATCTTGACATTTTGGGATTATACTAACCTAACAAGTTGTATTACTGATTCTATTGATTATAATTCTGTAAATACATATTTGTTGCGGCCGCGAATCATATATTAATCAACGCACAACTTAATACTGACCAGCAAATTGCAAATCGTAAAAAAAATTTAATTTCGCGGGCTACACTGGCGCTTTCACGTTAATATTCTTTGTAAAGAGTTCTCATTTGACCCTCTTCTCCAAAGCCTATTCTGCACGCACTCGGCTGAACGCTGACTTTTTAAAAAGTGCTTAGAGCTTATTGTTATTCTTTTCTATCGTGCTTGTCAGTGATCCTAAGATGTCTACTACATGTTCTGTTTTTACCCGTGACAACCTGTAATTGGCTTTATGTCTCATATACAATTGTTATGCTTCTGTTATAGCTGTTGTGTACTTCTATAAATAAATACAATCCGATTTTAGAAATCCTGTTATGGGGCTTACAGGACCTAAACACAAAAAACGCAAGTTTTAGTAACAATAAAAGTATATGATCGACTACAGTAAACTATAGAATATCGATGCAAATCCAAAGACAGTTCATGCGAGACTGATTTATTGTTCGTGTACCCACATCACAATATATTACACTTCCACCCTCACAAGAAATAAAGCTAACTACAAAATCTTATCCAAACTAAAAATAATCATAATTAAGTTAGTGTTACAATAATAGGTGTTCATAACTTGCATACATGCTTCGACATAATTATACTACCTACCTCTTACTTTTGTAGAAGTTTGGTAGGTTGCTGGTTACTACGTACATTTCAGTCAATACCTGCCTACAAAATTTTATTTTCATTATCCTACTATTACAATCCTTGTCACTTAATCAGGTTTACTAATGGAATTTAAAAATTACAAGTTATTGTTTAACTTATACCTGAAGTACACAGTCACCAACACGGCTTTTATACCTACTGCTCAGTTGAACCTCTTAAAAACATGAATTAATCAATGTTGATATTTTTTTCTGTTTCTTGGTCTATTGTTGACCCAATCCCCGGAAGTAGACGGTTCAACCGCGGAATCGCTTTGAGTCTCATGTACTCGTATGACGGGCGAGTCATATGAAGTCTGTAGTGATGACGTCACCGGTGAATTAGGTGCAGACTTCCATGTTTCTTTTTCAGTGTTTTCTGTTTGATTAACAGTATCTGTGATTAGGATTAGAGTACCGTGTGTTTCTTCGTAATGGCATAATTTGATATGTTTTCGGTGTACCCCCCTGGTCTGATTTTTCCTTATACGTTAATATTTACCTTGGTATTGTAGATAATTAATCTACGAAGTCTCGTCCAAGGTTCCGATGGCCATACATACGGTACAGGAGTGTGTCGCGGCGGCGCGTCCAGCTGCGCTCGGCAGGCGGCACACGAGGCGGCGCTCGTCTCAATGTCAGCGTCCAGGGCACGGCCACCATACGTAGCCGCGCGCGATGCTCTTCATGCGCACAACGCCCACGTGTCCCGCGTGCACTTCCTCCAACATCTGTGCCCGCTGCTGCTTCGACACCACAATCCTGTATCCCCTAACTATGCACCCGTGATCTATATGTAGATCTTCACGTCGGTGAAAATATACCTTCTCGTCTTCAGTACCTATCATCTGTGAAAGGCCATCCACTCATTATGTAACCGTTCCCTTTCCTTATTATTATTATTTTTTTTTTTTATCGCCTGTGCAACCTCTTTGTGACTAAGAGGGAAACTGTCCTCAACAAAATGTAGATATGCCGCGTCGTCTTGGTCCTCCACCTTGGTTTTCGTCAAGGTAATCGTGATAACCCATCTGCATTGCTGTTCATTTGTGAATTTACAAACACGATGTTAAAATCATAAGCCCAAATATATAACTTAATGCTTTATGATCGCTCCGTAAGGTGAAATGCCTGCAAAATAGATATTCGTTATGGCATTAACTTTAGATGTGTCTGTATAAAGACCGTGCTTGCTAACTCTGTAACCTAAGTAACAAACCTCGACATTTAAAAAAAACTCGCATTTAGTAAACTTTATTGATAAACCAGCTTCTCTTAATCTAGTTAGCACCGCCCTTAAGTTTTCCAAATGACGAGATCTATCCCTACCACCCACACAAATGTCATCAATAAAGGCTACCACATTTTCTAGGTTATTTAATTTTAACGTATCGAAAACCTTTTTTTTTTTTTTTTTTTTGGAACTTTTCAGGTAGGCACTTAAGTCCGAAAGGAGCCCTGCGTTATACAAACGTCCGTACATGGTGTTGTAATCGCTGTAAGCTGTTGTGTGTATTGTCTGATAATTCAAGTTGCATAAATGCGTTTTTTAAAAAAATCTAATTTACTATATTGCTCCCCACCACTTAGCGTTGCAAATAACTCTTCTATTTTCGGCAATGGAAAATGAAAATCTTTAATTAATTTATTTACGGTCACTTTATAATCGCCGCATAAACGAATAGAACCTTAATAATTGGCACAATTAAATAGGAGTTCCATAATCGTATCTGTCTACTTTGTAAATTATACCTTCGTCTTGTAAGCGTTTAAGTTCTTTTTCCACTGGCACGCGCAGCGCAAGTGGTAGGGGACGAGACTTGCAAAATACCGGCGTGTTATCAGTCAAAGTACAGTGATAACTTATGTTTATAAGTACCTATTTTTTTCTGTAAATACTTCTCGGAATTCTGGTTTCAATTCCAAAACAACAGGATCAACCTCTTCTTTTAGTTGAAATAAATCTATTGTCCTTAATTTAAGTTCGCGCATCCAGGTGCGCCCAATAAGCGGAGGTCCGCCGTGTTCAATAATAAACAATGGCAACAATATGGCGTCCTCTGCGCCAGCACAGCTGACTCGCACCGCAACCCGGCCTATCGGTATTATTGAGTCACCTGCATATGATTGTAATTTAATGCTATCTTTTCCAATCGGTAAGGTAGAAAGATGTTGATCGTAGAATGTTTTAGATACCGCCGATATTTTGCTGCCCGTATCGATTTCAAATAATACATTTTGATTTTCAACAATGAGTTCACATTTATATGGACCGTCTTTTACATTTTGAACTGACTGACCTTTAATAATATAAAGTCCTTCAAATTCCTCACCTCCTGATTCCGATGATTCTGTTTCAATGAAGTTTTGATATTTAGAACCAGACCTGCCCGCACTCACTTTATTTTTATCACATACGGACCCCAAGTGGCCCTTCACTTTGCACTTGTCACACACATACGACTTGTATCTGCACTTGTGCGGCGCATGGCCGTCCCGGCCACAGCGCCAGCACCTTTTGCGTCGCGGAGCCTCGACGTCACAACCGGCGGCGCTAGCCTGCCCGGCCACGCTCACCCGGTGTACCCGCTCGCCCGCGTCTGCCTGGAGTCCCGCTGGACCGGCTGCTACCCACGGCGCGGCCGGCGAGCTCGTCACGGCCTTCGCCGCGTGCTGCTCGGCCGCCTCCAGCGCCAGCGCCAGCTCCACTGCCTTCTTGTAATCGAGAGTGGTCTCCACAAACAAGCGAGACCGAATCTCTTCGCTTCGAAGACCCGACACGAATTGATCTCGAATGTTCACTTCCAACTGTTTTTCAAAATTGCAATAGGTAGCCAAGTGTTTCAAATTTTGTAAGAACTCTTTGATATTTTCGCCTTCTCCTTGCCGCCGCTGGCGAAACACGTGGCGCTCTGCTATTTCTGATCTTTTGGGTTCCAAGTGATTTTTCACAAGCTCCACTAACGTGGTGAAAGTTTTATCCTCTGGATTGTCTGGAGCACACAGGTCACACATCAATCGGTAGGTCGGCGCTCCGACATGCGTCACTAGCGTGGCCACGCGTAGGTTATCTTTTATGGCGTTTAACAAAATAAATTGTTCCGCTAAACGCACATATGCTGACCAGTTTTCACCTCCATCCAGATCAAATACGTGTATTTTCCCGATCGACATCTTGATATTTTCCTTTTTTATAATTACTCGTCGCCACTATAGAATATCGATGCAAATCCAAAGACAGTTCATGCGAGACTGATTTATTGTTCGTGTACCCACATCACAATATATTACATAAACAAAATCAGAAAAATATATGATATTCTTCATGATATATATGCTAGGTAGAGAGTGTGTTGAAAACATAATATAACTAATTTGTTATGATAGAAAAAAATCATGAAGATACCTCTAAAAACTTTCTTTTTGCAATAAAATCCATACTAATATACATACAATCATTCTGATTTTTTGTCAGATTATTCTACAAGCAACATACGAAAACAGTACTAGTGTTTTAATTTTTTAGTCCAAACAATAGATTTTTTGTAATTAAATAGTTGCAATAAATTACCAGCGTTATGTCATCGCGCTTCTCTTTCTTTTCTATGCAGTCCGACAAAGACCGCGCTTTAGGTCATGTAGTCGCCTTAAATCGGTTTTATCAGCACGTAAATACCTGAATTGAAGCCTCATTGTTGAATTGAATTATGCCTATGGCGTTGACCTTTTACCAAAAGTTGCCAAACTAGTTTGTATGTGTTAGACTTTACAGAGGTTTAAGGGTTTAGTCTGACAAATATTTGGCGGTGTGTATAATAATAATATATAATTATAAGCTTAGCTTTAGTTGAATGTAATTGGACCGTTCGTTTTTTCCTCTTTTCCTTTATCTAAAAACATAGCCTTCCTTCTGGCGCAGTCGGGTAATAATTATATGAAAAACAGTGGCACTCCGGGAGTGCTGACAGAAGTGAAAACAAAACACAAACAGAATACTTTGCCATCAGTCACTGACATATCGGATATACATTAAAACCGAGTACATCCCGAGGACAGCCGAACACATTCGAAGCGGGTATATTTTGAATCGTCTTATAAACAAAACACGCGCGGTTTCGCTTACGGTAACAGTGGCGCGAGTTCAATGGTTTTTTTCTCCATCTCAAAAAATGCTCATCGCGCCTAAAGAAGTTTTCACTTCAAAATAGAAAGAAAAAGTATTTATTGTGACTAGTACAGGAAGATCACAAACTAAACTAAACACAAATAATATCAGCCTATAACTGTCCCATCGCTGGGCAAAGGCTTCTTCTCATACAGAGAAGACAAGAGCATTAGAATAGAATAGTATACTCTTTATTATGTACACCATATAAACAGAAAGAAAAGAAAAAGAAAGAAAAAAAAAAACAAAGACACATCGATGCCTTAGAGTGAAAACCTCGTAAGTGTAAAAGAAGCAATTTGTCGAGAGGAAGAAAGAACTGCGTGCTGTAAAATTATTGGTTGGCGTCTTTTATGTTTTTTTTACCGACTTCAAAAAAGAAGGTTCTGTAGGAATTAATAGGTATGGAAATTTAACCCGCTTTAATATCCAGAACTGTTCGATACTATAAGATTGTCCGAAATGCATAAAATGCTACATGCATTCCCGAGGTTTTCACTCTAAGACGTCGAATTATAGAAACTGTACAAAGGGTGACACAATGGGCGGTCTTATCGCATTCATCACCACGCTGGCGCAAGGTGGATTGGCGATTTCGGACGTATATATTAATTACAAGTCCGGCACCCTAATTGCGTAACACGCTATCAATCGCAATCTAAATCACTTTCAAGGATCTTGCTAATCCATTGCTTCTTATGTTTGAAAAAATTGTCTGCTCAGCAACGTAAATAACGCGATGAATTTTGTTGAACTGTCCAACTGAAAGTCATTCCTATTGTTAGGTTGTTGCGCAACTACCCCGCTGCCGTTGGGTTCCTCACGATGTAAACCTAGCTTATCTAATGCGACGTGGAAAAAATGCGTAAGTTTAGCAATTGAAATGCATTTTCAAATCTAGACATTTAAACATGAGCATTCGTTTTCTGTGTCCGGCAATACATTACCTAATGAGTCGCGAAGTGTTAGTGAAAACTGCCATAAATGCACAAAACTTTATTTCTAGGAACACTTTGGTACCGTGCATATATTTATTATCTGTAAGCCGAGTCTCCGATTAAACCATGCCAGCTCTTGGATTAAACTGCACGTTCGAACATGAACCCTACTCCGAAAATACGAGTCATGTTCGAAAGTGTCCTATTAGCGACCATAAGTTTCAATTATGGCTCTAATTGTTGCATCGATTAATGCAACATTGCTGTTAGTTTCAATGTTGCAAATGGCGATCGTTTCACGAAATCACCTGTCTAGGTGATTCTCTCGAATGAGTCTTCATTCGAGAGAAACTATGAACACACTTTACGAAGGCAATAGATTTAATTTATTATTTTGTTAGGGAGAAACAAACATTTGTATATTGTGTATAAGATTACATAAATAATAGAAATGGGTTAATATACAATCCATGATGTTTCCACAGACTACCTAGTTTAAAGATACAGTGAAGACACAATATTTTAAGTTACAGAAACACAAAAAAAAGAAGACAGAAAGAGAAAAAGAGGATGTAGAGAACCCTACTAATCTTACTTTCTATCCTACCTTACTGTAATCCTACTTAATATTATAAATATTTAAGCTTGTGTGGATGGATGGATGGAGGGATGTTTGTTACTCTTTCGCGCAAAAACTTTTCAACGGATTTCAGATAGCTTATAACCAAGATTAACACTTAGGATACTTTTTATCCCGATGTTCCCATGGGATCATGATGGGTAAGATATAGTTATGTTTCCTCCATCTCCATCTTCCTTTGCTATTAGTAATTATCTTCACCCTCTCGTGTCTCTTCTTCTGTAAAGTGAATTCCATTCTCGCCTCTCTTTTGTCTTAACCTTAAATTTCTCACGTATCCACATGAATTATATTATGAAAATAATGATAATGTCATGCCACGGTGAAAACTTAATTCTTTGAGGGACACTAAACGTCCTTATGCGCAATAACAATAAAACTTATATTGTCTCGTTCAGTGTCCTACAACCGATTAAGCTGACTAGCTTAGGAAGGTGACTGACAGCCCAAGTTGAACAAGATGTTGAATCTAAAAGTTGACCATTCAAGTCAAACACACACCTCTTGGCTTTTTACTTTTCTCTAAAAATATTTTACTTTTGAAAAGTATTTTCATTTCAGTATCTCCAGCATAATAATTCCAGTTTACAACAGACTGTTGACTTAAAAACCTATCTCCCAGTACGGGAGAATTTAATAGTGAAGCAGTGCGAACAAAATACAGTGTTAGTAGCGAATGTAGTAGTAATATATCAAGAGAAATCTTCTTTATCCGACCTCTGACGGGGATGGGTAATGGGTATGTATGAGAAGTAGTGGTAGGATTGGATGGGAAGTGGATGGAGATTTTCCGGGATTGAAAATGAAGTTGGTTTTGGTATGAATGTGATTTTCAGTAGGATCAATGTCAACGGTTAAGGGGAACAACTTACGTCACGTACGTTTCTCGGAACCTTTAGAGTTCCTCTTGAACAGACGAGGTTTTGATAAAGTAAACTAATATTGTAAAGGGGTAAAATGGAGGGGGTTTGTAGGAGGTAATATTTGGAAGGATGGGAAACTAGGTATGCTATATCATGGGGGTGCATTTCAAATAGCCTGTTCGCTGTCTTGGACGTCCGCCATATTGAATTTAAGTCATGTGACTAGTTTTTTCGTTTTTCTGACAGCAAACCCTTTCATTTGATACCCATATCATGGGGGTGGATTTCAAACAGCCAGTCCGCCATCTTGGGGAGGCCGCCATATTGGATTTGTAATGACGGTTCTTAGCTAGTCATGTTTTGTCATCAGAAGTCAGAGCATGTGCAAAATTTCATCCTAATCGAAGACCGGGAAGTGGTCCAAATTAAGATTCCAAGATTTTCTTACATACATAGTTAGTTACAAGTGAAGCTAATAAAAGCGTGTTAATTAGACTTATTGTAATGATTTGTGGGTAGGGCGGATAACTAATTATGTACAGACGCCAGCACATCAAGCTACCCGAAACTGTCAAATTTTCCCAATCAACTTTGAACCTTATGCTTTAGCGATAAAGTTGAAAATCTATTAAATAAATTTGAGAGAATGTAGTAGCTTGATGTGTCTGTAAATAATTAATTATGAGCATAATTAGCCTAGCAAGAAAATTCCATTTACGGTGACAGGCATTGCTCGCAATGCCTATTTCAAGCACCAGTCTCTCTCAAATGTAAATTTATCCTTAAGCTAGTTTTTTTAAGCACCACTACTGTACATTTGTGAAGAGAAAATAAATAAACTTATTAAACTTATTATCTTTTAATTTTTATAGTTAACTAGCTGCGCCCCGCGGTTTTACCCGCGCAAATGTCAATCCCGTGGGAATATCGAGATAAAAAGTAGCATATATGTTAATCCAGGGTATCAGCTACCTCCATACAAAATTTTATCAAAATTGGTCCAGCCGTTTGAGCGTGATGAAGTAACAAACATATAAACACACACACATAAACTTTCGCCTTAATAATATTAGTGTGATATTGCTCAATATTTAAGATTCAATAAACCTGAAATGTCAAATATTAATATGAGCAAGGCATCGGCATCATAATCTGACTAAAATCATCCTTTTTTTTAATTCTATATAGTTCTACGATTATATTTATTTATAACTAACTTTATACACTAGATATTAAATTAATTGACTAATTAACCAATAATCGTTTATTTAATTTAATTTTTTATTGCTGTGTGAGCCTGCTCTTGACGTCCATCACGTCTTATAGAAAGCGATGAATGAGGTCTATGATAGAACGAGCGTGCCCAGAAGATGCCTTTTAACGCTTGCTATGAAGGCAGACGTTTGTGAAGTGTAGTCTTTATGGCATAGAGCGCGTTTTTAAAGACTATAACATCACTAGGCAAAATCCTTTTCTTATAATAGAGAAGCATCGAGCATTGCTAACATTTTCTCACTGGATGATTTTGGTTCTCAAGTTTCTCTCGATGTAAGTTATTTTCCTTTTTTCGTCCTCGATTTTACAACTTAGATAGGTATGATGTCGTTACAGTCTACAAAAACGTAATTATTGGAAATCCATTAGTTTTTATAGTTCCCAATGGTGCGTTCGTTCCGATTAGCTTGCTAGACTGAGTTTAGTTAGTAAATGGACGTAAAATAGAAAGTCTAGACGAGCTTTTAGTCTAGACTTATTGTCATGAAGACATATTATCTAGACTACATTCATCAGTCTTGTACAAAAGACTTATTTCCAGGTCGGGCTAAGTAAGACTCATGGTACTAGGAGGTACAGTGGGGTTTTAGTCGTTAGGAGTCCGACATAACCACGAGATATAAATATAACCATGTTTGGGTATCCATGAGGATTTCCAAACCAAAAAAAAGTGGGGCTAAGCGTTGTTGGGTTTTTCAATCTGGAATTTCTCTGTAGCTGCCCGTAGTCTTAAACATAAACTGGCAAAATGTGGGAATATTATAGGTACATTTCTACTCAACCCTTTGGTGAAACATGGCGTGATGTTATGTATCTGTCGCAGCCAACTGGTGTAATTAGACGTTTAGTTAACCGCCTGATCTTTGAAAGTAGTGCTTTTTTTTAAGGATGGGAAATCATCAAATGACCCCCTCCCGCTCTGGGTGGAGCGGAAGGGAGTGTCAGACTCTCACCGACTAAAACCCACCCGTGTTCCCCCGTTCGTGTTAACCCTTTATGTTCCGGGCCAGCGGTAACCCTTTCGGACAATCCCGCTGACCCGGTAGGCTTTGGCCCTGACAGGCCCCTTCGGTTGATGCTGGCATCTCTTTGAGGCGCGCGTAGAACACGTACGCGCCGTCCGGCACGGGCGTGGTCCTGATCGGACGGTGAGCTACCCATTACTCTCCGCCCGCAGGCCCGTGGAAGTAGTGCTCGCCTCGCTTTGCTCTCTCGGCTCGCACGCGGTTGGTCACAGTTCTAACCTAACCCGTTTGATCGGGGTGCCCTGGCTTAGTTACTGCGACCAATTCGGCTCGCGCGTGATTGGTTACAGACTTCCAACTTAAACTATAATTGAATATCATTAAGGCCGTTATTTGAACGGCCGCTGTTTAGTTAAAAGGCTAGTCGGTTAACTAAACGGATAATTAAACCAGTTGGCTGCGAAATATATATAGAATAGAAACTGTATAAAATTTAATTGAATCCGTACAAATTAAGATAGAGAAATAAACGTCTGATAATTCTATGTTCGATATTATGGCCGAGCAGTTTCTTTAGGGATAAGGTTTCTTCTTAGAACATTCTTAGTATCAGCCTGATGTTTAGATTTATGCCCAGGCATTGCTGATCTTTCCTTATTCGTATGAGAAATACCTACAGGCTTCGATGTTATGTTACTTAAAACTGGCGTCACAATTTCATCTCACATTTTCTCTTTCATTGTAAATACGACTTCATAGATTTGAAGTTCTTTTTAAAATTTTTAGTCACGATGAACCACAAAACTTAAAGGCGAAGGCATCAGGGTAACCCGCGAAATTTAAATTTTCTTACGTTTTTTGTTATTTGCAGGTCAGTATCAGATTGTATTTCATCATCTCATCATCTGCCTGTCTTTTCCCAACTATATTGGGATCGGCATCCAGTCTAACCCGATGCAGCTGAATACTAGTATTTTACATGGAGCGACTGCTTATCTGACCTCCACAACCCAGTTACTAGTTAATACGATACCCCTTGATAAGACTGGTTGTCAGACATTCGGGCTTCTGACGACCCGTAACGACTGTCAAAGATCCACGAATGACAGCCGGGACCAACGGCTTAGCGTGCCTCGGAAAGCACGTTAAGACAACGTGCTTTCCGAGGCACGGAGGGGTCTTGGTAGGTATATGAAAATGGTCACCCATTCGCGGACCAACCGTGGCAAGCAAGCGTAGCTTAACCTGATCTATCGACCAGCGGCTGTTATTACTTAGCAAAAGCTCCTCTATCAGGTTGTATTTATTATGTTTGAATTTTGCGAGCTACCTCAGCGCATCCCCCTTAAAATATTTCACAATAACCGATTGTTAACAGTGTTCCCGAAGTTCCGGAACGTTTCAAACTTGTATCTGGTTTTAGTCCAGACTAATCTATAGATCGAAGTTACTCTGTAAAGCCTGTGGAGCTTGTAAGTTGAAACTTGTAAGACATTTAGCATTAAGTATTCATTGCTCTGTTGGAACTTAGTTATGAGTTGAGGAGTCTAATCTAGTGGGTGATGGAAATGGTTCGTTGGCTTTTAGCGCTTCGAACGGGTAGGTACTAATAATTGTTTTAGTCTTGTTGTGTTGTTTGTCGTTGCCTACTCTTTAAGTCCATCAATGAAGATATGGACCCGTCTGAAAGTAGTTCGAAACTTCGAAGTGAACCCTACACACCCCATTAGTTAATTTTTTTGGACAAACAAAAACAAGTTAATATTTTTGGACGAACAAAAACACATTGGGCCTAGGGGCAAATGTTAAATCATGACGTTCTTAGGTCGGACCCCAAACTAATCTTATGTCCGTAGGTGATACGCAGTAGGAATTGTCTGTAACTTCGGCCCAAAACTACGGATTTCGTGCTTAGGGAATAGAGCTTTAGGCTGTCAACAAATGTAGTTCTGTCACTACTGTCACTGTGAAAAAAATAATGTCTACGCCTGTCTAAGCATAGAAATAGCAATTAAATGGTAGAGATTAAAATATTATTGAATGTGATTTGCAAATGATACTGTGCTTGAGTTCACAGCGTGGGTGTGGAATTCAAATCACAATTGTTAGTGAAAAAAAAACACAGGTGTTGAGGCATCATTATTACGGCAACATATCATGGCGGTAATGATACTTTCAAAGAAAGAAAAGAAAGAAAAAGTATTTATTGCGACTCGTACAGGAAGATCACAAACTAAACTAAATACCTACAGCAAAATAAAAATCCAAGTTATATAAAAAAAAAGTAACAAAAGGAAAATGAAACAGAAAGTCCTATAAGAGGCCAAAAGGCTCCCATCTCAGCATGATGCTATGACATTTAAAAAATAAATGTTGCAGCGCTGGTAAAAAAAAAGCGAACAAAAAAAAAGGGACTATTTTTTCATAATGGGCGATCCAAAAACCTAGTTACATAATACGTATTTCATGTATGAACGTAAATGAAGCAATAGGACAAGTGGACAGTGTAAGGACAGTGGAAGTTGGGTTTCTGTAGTTACTGTCTACCCCCTTGGGAAGAGGTCGTGAGTTTATAATTATATCTATGTATTTACAAAAGTTTTGAAAGTCCAGTTTAGATATATTAAATTGTAAATTTTCAGTATAAATCTAAAAGTCTTCTCAGATTCTCTGCAGAACAAAAACATTGCATTACCCCAAGTTCAATCCATCTAAGTATGTTGTGTCTGCAGTTTTTGTATTTCAAATAAAGTTATTTCAAGATTGATGTTATGCAAAGTTTTATTTTCTCATTACGACACGTGAGAATTTCTTTTCGATTTCTAGATTCGCATGCATGTTCAGAATAATGTATTTGCACCAAGAGACGAAACGGGTGATTTAATTTCGCTATTTCTTTTCTTAAATATCTACTATATGTAGATAACTGGTAATGGCTTTAATACCTAATCCCAAAATCATTTTGGACTATATTGTACTGATTTTATTTTTGACCAAGCTATGCTCGCGACTTTGTTCACGTGAATATTGGAAAACAAATTGGACTTCATGGGTTTTTTTGCGCGGAACTGTGATTCTTATTCTTTAATAAAGGCTCCTACAAACAGACGCGACACGCGATATAATCGCGCGCGACACAAAGGTACCTCTCGTTGCGCGACTTGCGGTGCCTTTATGATGCGCGCGATTTTATCGCGTGTCGCGCCTGTTTGAAGGAGCCTTAAAGTAAACTGCTCCTTATACTCGTAACATCAGCTATCTGCCAGTGAAAATCCTCAAAATCGGTCCAGCCGCATATAAATTAAATATGCATTTACTAAAAAGCTGTAACATTGAAATTACAAACTAACATTTCAATTTTATTTATTTGTATAGATAAACAGTTTAAATAAATATAACATTTAAAAAAATAGTCGCAGTATTATTTTAACTTTTAAATCTTAAATTCGAATGTCCCGACTGTCATTCTTTGACAGTCGTTACGGGTAGTCAGAAGCTCGAAAGTCTGACAACCAGTCTTACCAAGGGGTATCGTATTACTCAGTAACTGGGTTGTGGAGGTCAGATAGGCAGTCGCTTCATGTAAAATACTGGTATTCAGCTGCATCCGGTTACACTGGAAGCCGACCCCAACATAGTTGGGAAAGGCTAGGTAGATGATCTTAAATGCAAACGACATCTCTGATTTCTTGTTCCCCACTTTCGTCCATTTGCACATTATTTATCCGTGCTCCGCCTTCATCGTCATGAAAATTATGATCATCCTAAAAACAGCTTTAATATTTTTTCTTTTTATAACTTTGGTGTTCCCGTGAAAATTATCTCCCAAACTTTTGAAGTCGTTACAAAATTCTGAAGCAAAACTCCATTGGGACGGGAATTTTTAAAAAGCAATAATTTTGCCGTCTTCTCCTAGGATGTTAAAGTAATTAAATTTGTTGGTGTGAAGTTCGTTTTCTTTGCACTTAGTTGCTCTGTACTCGGAGCACACGAGTACAAGGTAATTGTGGTATAGTTGCTGCAGTTATTATGTGCACTAGCGTTTTTCTTAATTAGGATTATGGAGACTGGGAGCTTCTAGTAAAGATCGTGAGTGCATCGTGGTTTGAATTGTTAAAGACTTTCTTGGTGAAGGCAATGGAGGTAAGGTTACACACTTAGGCCCCGGGCTACTTCATCATCAGCGTATAGTATAGCAGTCCACTGCTGGACATAGGCCTCCCCAATTGCACGAAATATCGGGCAGCCGGGCTACTTAATCCCGAACAAAGTGTTGAAATATTAACACTGTTTACGGAAAGCAATTATTTTTTACCTTTCCTTGATCCGTTAGTTTCGAGTAGAAAGTTCATAAAATCTTTTCCAATGTAAACAACAACCGAAACGAGGTGTCCCGAAATTCCCGGTACTGTAATAAAATAGAATACACAAATTCGAGAGCAACGAAGTCGTAAGGTATCCCGTACCGCGCTTGTACCATCTTCTTTCCTCCCTACTATTTTTCCTTGCGATTATTCTCGAAACAAAGCAACAGTAAATAGAATAAAAGCAATTTTAAAGCAAGCTTCTAGCGGCCATGTCACCCTGAAATATCGTTCTACGGTGCGCTGTAACAGAAAAGGCCGCGAGATAAATTGTTGTTAGCTATCCTTGTCTACCCGCGACGAATGTTCTTTAAAAATGGGGTTTTATTAAAAATATTTTAAACATATACATCACTGCTCCGGGACGTGTGAGCGGGATAAGTTTTATTATATTTTATTTCTAGGTTATTTCACACGTCTTTTAGTTACGGCTCGAGATAAATCCAATTACTTTAAAGCTAGGGAAGAGGAAAGAAAAATAGAATATGGTTGTGTTTTTTATGTTTTACCTATACGTACACTGGCGGATTTTACAATCTTTAAACGATATTAAATCGTGTATACAGTATTTAAACTCTATATTACCAAGCCGCGCACAGCAGCTTGACCGCGGGCGTCTTCCGCGACACGTGATCGTAGCCGAAATTATGCTGCGACGCGCGTACGGCTCCGTTCGCCTGTCGTCGTATCCGATCGAATCCTTTCGGCTGTCGTCCAAATTTTTCTTTTCCACTTTTATGATTATTTTCTTCTTCTAATGCAATAGCCAACAATACTGCGTCAATTTCAACGATTTTCAAAAATTAGAACACAACACGGTAGGAATGAAACTATTTGACTAGGCGCAGAAACTGATACGTTCGCAAGCGACCGACGTACGGAGCCGATCGTATGCGTCGACATCCTGCCGGACGCGAACGGCTGTTGCCGCATCCGTGCGGATCCTTTCCGATCCGATGCGATACAACCCGTTTATCCTTAAGACTATTACGAGTTATTAAATAACGTCACGCTTGTAATCCCAGAATTAAGTAGAGGTTTGCCTATAGGACACCCACATTTCTTGGATTATGTTTAAGCCCCATGTAATAGCGAGCTATTGCAATCAACCTGGCACAAGTCTAGACTCCGGGTTGCTACTGAGAAATTCCAGGTGGAAAAACTCCATCATACTTTGCTCGACTTGGTAATCGAACCCACGACCTCATGCTCAGCAGTAGCGCTCACGACCACTGGACCAACGAGGCAGTTATTATTTTAGTTATATTCATTATTATTATTCAACTACCTGCGCCCCGCGATTTCACCCGCATAACTGCTGACCCTGTGGGAATATCCTATGTGTTAATCCAGGGTGTCAGCTACCTCCATACCAAATTTTTGTCAAAATTGGTCCAGCCGTTTGTGCGTGAAGAAGTAACAAACATACAAACACACTCATAAACTTTCGCCTTTATAATATTATAAGTAGTTACTTTGCAAGTTACTTATACCTTTCGTTTCCTTTGTTCTAGTTACAACTCAAAACTGACGACCCTAACGCTTCCCTCAGTGATATTCGAGCCTAAATTCCGAGGATCGGTGCGAAATTTGGTGTACTCTGATCTGCCTGGACAGCCACCTCGGAGACAGGAGTTGAGGCATTCGAGAGATTTAAAGGTAAGTTTAGTGAGTAAGAATTATTCGTAGTTACTCATTGAAGTAGTAGTTTTATTTCTATCTGATATTTTCAACCGGAATCAAGTCATATTGTTAATGTAAAGGTGGTGGCGATGGTGTAAGTACTGTAGACATTTTGGTTCTCATACCCAACCGACCTCTACGGATGCTTCGTAAGTTGATAGGATAAACAGTATTTCATATTTAGGGGATTATAAAAGAAGAAGACACAGAAGTGACACTGAACTGTCTGAAGTGGTCAGCTTGAAGAGTTGACAGCGCCCGTCTATATTTAAAATAAGTAGTATCAATTTCTAGCAATAACTATGAGTTAATTATTACCGTGACCTATAAAGGGCGTTGTATATGCTTTTTATAGGTCCCAGTGTCCTGTAATAAGAGCAATACCAGAGCGCGATGCTCTTACAGTATCTAGTTATACTTAAGTAAGTAGGTTAGGTGGGAGCGGTGAATGCTTACGCGAATCCCGTACCCCGGCCATAGACAGAGGTAAAACAACGCCGGTGGTTTTAGCCGGTAAAAGTCCGGCATGCTCCTCTGTCACCCCCACGATGGAGGAAGTCATTTCCACCGCGCACCAAAAAAAAATAGGTATGTTGTAGGTCATTTTACCTCCCAGTTAACTAACTAGAAGCTTTAAACTAACAATAATTAGCACCAACACAGTTTCATTGCAAAAAGTCCGACAGTATCTTTAAACAAAGTAACGAACATAAAACTTTGTTTGCGCCATTTTAACATTACTATTCAGCGTTTTCCTCAGCGAAAAATCAAAGTTCAAATAAAAAAACTAAGTAGGTTAAAACAATCACAACTCTCCCCAGAGTCGACAATAGGAAACTTATGAATAAATTCACTTGTGAAGTCATTGTTTTATGCTAATCTTATTTGCTTTGAGGTCCGGACTTAATCAGTTGAGTTTAACAGACACACCCACTCATTCTTCTTAAGTTTTCACGCCCGTATATCGTAAAAGGTATAGGCAGAATCTCATGTTAGGTGGATAAAATTCCATGTAGTTGCGACGAAGTGATGGTATTTGTATAGGGGATTTTAATGTAGCAGGTAGGTACTGGCTATTAGACAAAGCCGTTTGTGTTGTGAACTTAAGTATTCAATCAAAAGATAACAGCTTTTTGATGTGCGTTGTTCAGTTGTTTGACATAACGGAGCTGTTTTGTAAAACAACTAGCGGCTTTGTAAAATAGCGGTTCCTACAATTCATCTGCGAGATAATATAATATACCAAAAGCTTCTTTATTTAAAAACATTATAGTACCTCCGTATGCTGAAAAAGACAAACGCCCCGAGTGCAAAATAATCGCATTTCATTTAAATTCTGAGTATGAAAACAAGGCATTTCATTAAGGATTGCCGCGTTATACCTAATGGCACATTACCTACAGATAATGTTGAAATACTCCGCGTTCTTTCAACAAAATCATAAACATCGCAATTTGCAAGCCATTGTCGTTGCTTCAGGGCACGAACCCATGGGAATTTGTACTTTAAATCGGTTAGAAAGCGGTTGATTTTCCCGGTCTTCTATGTAGGTTTTGCTAAGTTGGATTTAACAAAGAAATTCCATTGAGCGTTGGTTTAACCTTAGTCATGGTTTTGTTGTGTGTGGTACAAGTGCAAAGCGTTCTTATAATTCTTATAAGAATTAATTAATTAATTCTTCTTCTTTCTTGTCTTTTAGTCTGTGCTAAATAAATGTATTTTCTTTCTTTATTTATTAAGGTACACCAACAGCTTCTATGTATATATAACTTAAGTACTTATAGATAACAATAGCCTCGACTTACACAGTCGCCAATTACAAGTTAACTAGCAATCATAGAAATAGGTCAGCGGGATTATCCGAAAGGGTTACCGCTGGCTCGGAACATAAAGGGCTAAGGAAGGAACACGGGTGGGTTTTAGTCAGTAAGAGTCTGACACTCCCTTCCGCTCCACCCAGAGCGGGAGGGGTCATTTGATGACTTACCATCCTCAAAAAAAAAATCATAGAAATAGGTGGATACCACTTAATAACAATACCTAAAACTAAAGGCTCTAGAATTTGAAAATTTTAGCAAAATCCTCCTTAAAGTTAAGATTAATAACAAAAATTAATTATAATACAGTTCTTTTTATCGCAAATATAATGTCTTGAAAAATTACTTAACAAAATAATAATAAAATCAACCAATATAATATCTTGAATTCTTGCCAAGAAGCTTTAAAACCGAATTCCTTACCCGAAAATTCAGTTACATTTTCGACAACTGCGTCTGTCAACGGAAGTTCCAGAATCAAACGGAAGCTCAAGGATTCATTACGATAGCCAATATACACAGTGTAAGCGAATTCAACGTACAAAGTTTGTCGGTTATTTAAAAAATACAACCGTATCATACAAAAGTGCAATACCTACACGGTCAAAATGTATGCAACAGCTGATTTTTTCAACACTGGTGGGTGTTCATATCTTGAAATGAATTGTATACTTAAAACTAATCAACAAAACCAAACAATTGTATGTCGGTACCAAATTATCTGCTAAACACCTTGCAACATATAGCCTGTATTTACTAGCAAAACAGTTTATACGCATTAATGTAACGCCGCCGTAGTATCAGAATTAATTCTAACAGGCAACTGATTGCTGTAGGCACGCTAATGCACAGCTCTCCATGTGCATAAACCGCTTTAACGAACGATCCCGCTGGGGTAATGCCATAATCACCAGCTGCCAGCAATAGAGATCGCAATACGATGTTATTAGTATACTGATTATATACTGGGGTGGTTTCCAATAATTGACTCTGTAATTCTCATCATCTGCCTAGCCTTTTCCCAATTATGTTGGGGTCGGCTTCCAGTCTAACCGGATGCAGCTGGATACCAGTATTTTACATGGAGCGACTGCCTATCTGACCTCCACAACCCAGTTACTAGGTAATACGATATCCGTTGGTAAGACTGGTTGTCAAACTTTCGGGCTTCTGACTATCCGTAACGACTGTCAAAGATCCACGAATGACAGCCGGGAGCGACGGCTTAACGTGCTTTCCGAGGGGTCTCGGTATGTAAAGTTGGTCACCCATCCACGGACCAACCGCGGCAAGCAAAGCTTAACCTGATGGATCGACGCATGCGGCTTTTATTATTTAGCCACGGGCCCCTCTCTATAGCTACTATATTGAATATAATTTGTATACGATACTGTACAAATTACAAACGAGGGTGTAAAGGACATCGACACGTGAACTGTTGTTTTTAACCGACTTCAAAAAAGGAGGAGGTTCTCAATTCGGATTTTTATATATATTGTTTTATGTATGTTCGGGCACAACTCACTCAGATAGACGGATTTCCAAATTTGTTTTTGTTCGAAAGAGGTTTATTCCGAAATGGTCCCATTTAAATTTCGTAAAGATCTGATGATGAGTTTCGGAGACAGATAACAGAACTCTTCAATAACAGCAAATCAACCGCGATTGCTATAGCTGCTATAGCATATTATATGCGTTGTTTACGTAATCACACAATATAACATCACGCCTGTACCCTTTAAAGGGGTAGGCAGATGTGTTCAATAGCTTTCTGTCACTGATATTCACATAGCAAGTAGTGTTATATGAATTTGTTTGGGGTAGGTAGGTATAAATCAAATTGAAAAATAAAAACTTTTTGGTCGGTGTCAAAAAACGAAAATACAGAACCAATGACACCGACTTCCGAAATTAGTTATTTTTCACTTTGTAGTGTTTGTTTGGAAGTCGGTTGTTTCTTTTTTTGTAAAAAAGTTTTTATTATCTTATCGTATGCTGCACTGGTTGACGTCATCACGTCAACCCCGGCTGTCGCTAAAATCCAGCTCTGGGACTGTCTCGCATAGCATAGCATTATGCTGAGCGGTCGCTGTTTTGCCTGGATTTGACGCATGTTTTCTCTCAACTTGTTCATTTTTTGTGTTTGTGTGCGTCATGTTTGCTGCAAATAAACGTATTTAATTTTTTTCAACTGTTAAACACAGAACATCACAGTAAACTGACTCGAACCGCCAAAATGTATAGCATTTTTTTAGTCCTTCGATACGCGCTTTAGGAAACACTTTAAACGCTAGCTCTTATGATTAGACCACACTTAAGTCGCGGAACTTCCCGCCCAGTATAAATTAAACACGACAGCTCTATAGCTTCATTTTTGTCTACGACACTATGGAGCCACTACACCATACTATTAATTTATTAGTTACCAGACAATATTCTTAGTATACTGTGGTCGATAGATTTGTAGAACTGTCAAGAGAAATATAGGTTGGCAATTTTCCGATCAATAAATATGATTCTTATAATGACTGTTAGGGCTTGATTCTAATTTTATGAACGCTTTTATATACATACAGTGGGCTCCAAAACACACGCCGCATTATGAATTAAAATTCTAGTTCCAAATGTTTGAACGTTTTTATTGACTAATTCAACTTACGACTTATCATAAAAAGTAATTAAGCAATCCCTCAGGACAACCTGATTATTTTTAATCATAATGTGGCATCACAGCTGAAGTGGAAAAATGTCAACTAAATAGAGGCCACTGTACAGACGCCAGCACATTAAGCTGCCCGAAACTGTCAAATTTTCCCAATCAACTTTAAACCTTATGCTTTAGCGATAAAGTTGAAAATCTATTAAAGAAATTGGACAGATTGTAGTAGCTTGATGTGCTGGCGTCTGTAAATAAACGCACACCTTCTTCCCATGGCGGCTCCATAAATTCAAGGTCGCTCAGCGAGCTATGGAACGGGCTAAGCTTTAAGAGTCTCTCTGAGGGATCGAATCCGCAACGAGGTGATCCGGCAGAGAACGAAAGTTGTCGACATAGCTCACAGAATAAGCAAGCTGAAGTGGCAATGAGCCGGCCATATTAGGCGTAGAACCGATGACCGTTGGGGTAGACGTGTTCTTGAGTGGAGACCGCGAATCGCTAAACGTTAGGTGGGACACCCTCAGACTGGAGCGACGATCTTCGCAGGATGGCTGGTAGCAGCTGAATCTGAGTTGCCGAAAGTCGAGTGCAATAGGAGAGGCCTATGAAATTCAAGGGTGTTGATGAGTCAGTCAGTGGCTAAAGTAGACTCATATTTTCATGAGGTACTGTTTAAAATGTTACAATAAAATGTCTCCTCACATACTTCAACTGAATGAAACTAAATTTAAATCTTGTGTAAAACGCACACTATGCAGCCAGGCATATTATAAATCGGGGGATTACATCGCTGATAAAAATACTTGCCTAAACGCTGGTCCTGCTCCATAAGGACGCATAAATAAATTGATTAGCATTAGAAAGTACTGTTGGAGCTGCTGAAGATTTTAAAATACTATTTTTGCATTATGTAAATTCAATCTCCTAGTATTGTATAAGTGCATAGCACATAATATAATTATATGAGTACTATGTAAGTATGTACATACTATAAAGCTACCATTTACTGGGTACGTCTTTCATTGACTTGAATGTGCCCTGGCGGCTGAGAGTACGTCATGCTCACTCAAATGTCTCGCTGATGGTGGCGCATGTGTTGGAACATTTAAATCCCTTCAAAATGGTTGAGCTGAATGGTGCTAATCCATGCGTCATATTCGTGAACAGGCGCCGTCAGTAGGAACTGGTCATCTCTTTGCTGGCTTATTTTAATTTAATTTAATATTTTAATTGTTTTTATTTTTATCTTTCATTACGGACGCTTTTAACGTTCTGCATAGTTCTCATATGCATAATTTTTTACATGAATGATGTACCCAATACTTTGTAACCATATTATTTTGATTTAAAAGAGCGTCCATGGAGTTTCTTGCCCGTTCTTCTCCATAGGTACCTACGCTTTGGAATGGACAACTAGCTTCATCTTTCTCACTGACCGACCCCTTGACAATTCTTTTTATACGTATTGAGTACTAAGTTTTTTTGTGTTCCTGTTTTTGTGTGTAACTTTAAACTGAGTCGACTAAATGGATTTTCTCTCTTTCTTCTTACCATTATAATCAGAATGAACATAATAAATGTGCCATCATCACATCTGTGCATCTCTTTTATTTATAACTCAATAGTTTTAATAGTTTTTTTTTCATTGTTCCTCTAAACTAAAACACCTGCCATCTAATCTCTTCACCTGTCTTGGTTGACTGGTAGAGAATGCCTAAGGCATTAAGTCCGCCTGTGTACCTCTTTTGTGTAATAAATGATCTCCTTTAAATTTTTCGTCGTGAATTGATCGGTCTTAAAACCTAAAACCTTTCTACTGCACTTCCATGAGCTTACTAATAATATAGATAGAAATCTACAGTTTGACATTTAGCCACCACTCCCCAATAAATCAAGCCGCACTATAATGACATAGATATAAGATATAATCTCCCCTGCTCATGCCCTTGAGCTAGTTCCATCATTCGCTTGACCGACCGCTATGATCGCGTCTCGCCTCCGCTACAGACGAATTGCGGAAAAGCAGTACTTTTACGTTTTTTGGAAACTTTTCAAGGCTGCAAATCTGAGTGTTACTGTAGTATTTTGTAAGTACAAATATTTCAAATATTAAAAAAAAAATATAGATTTTGTCGTGCAAAAGTAATGCTCACGAGTTTCATAATCGATTTTTGTTTGTTTGTTTAGGTACTTTGGATACATAGAATTAGTATGTACTATATGGAGACGAAATGCACAGATAAAAAATTGATTCGCTTTAAATATCCTTGGCCAACATAGTAAAAAAAAAACATTAAAGTGGTTTATGTAAACCACAATATTTTAACGCAATAATTAATTAATGTATTATTAAAAGCTCCTCATAATGTAGACCAATAATTAAAATGATAATACCGTTCGCCCACCATAATTACTGCCAAAGGCAACAAATGAAAACGGTAACAGATGAAATACGGTTTCTAAAATAAACCTCGTAAGGGTCGAATTATTATTGAGGTTAAAATTATTCACAGAACGATTTTCAAGTGCCTACAGTCTCTGGCTAAGAGATGACCCTTATATTTCGTTTGTCTATTTTTCTTTTAAGGCTCCTTCAAACAGGCGCGACACGCGATAAAATCGCACGTGACACAAAGACACCGCAAGTCGCGCAACGAGCGGTGCCTTTGTGTCGCGCGGGATTTAGACCACGTTATGGTAATGTTGACTTGTTGTTAGTCGTAAAGTTGCACAAATTCGAATGCAGCTCTTAGTTCAAAAAGAGTTTTTACCAAAATAATAAAGGTCTAAAGATACACCTTGACCAAAAGAAGACTGACGACAATTTTCAGAATCAGACACGTAAAGACGCCAGAACATCAAGCTACCCGAAACTGTAAAATTTTCCCAATCAACTTTGAACCTTATGCCTTAGCGATAAAGTTGAAAATCTTTTAAAGAAATTTGACAGATTGTAGTAGCTTGATGTGCTAGCGTCTGTACTTACGGCGACATATCAAGTTAGAAATAGTATAAGCTAGCTTCTCATTGTACAAAAAACCTGTACAATCCGAGGTCAGCTTGAACTGGAAATGTATAGCTTGATAGCTACTCGAAACTGTCAAATTTTCCCAATCAACTTTATTAATTAACGTAAGAATCAGAATTTCAAATTTGAAAATGTGAAACACGTGTGTGTTTGTTTGAACTAGTTTTTTTTAATTTGAATTTCGCGCCTTCTTCTTGACGCTTTTCCTATAAGGGGTGATATTAATAACTAATAGCAACACGCGATCAGAAGGCCAATTCCTGTAAATAAAAACGTTCATAATCTAGTCCCAATCAACTCAGCGACAATCAATGTCAAAAACTTTTCAAAAATGTAGGGAAATTAGAGATATTTTTGACAGTTTGACACTGAGATCAGATTGTGAACGTTCCTAAAATTACGACAAACTGCTCCTCTGATTACATCAAACTATTATAGAACAGAGCAAGCAAGCAAGAGCTTATTTCAATCCCCAGGGGGGAGGGAGGGGGGCGTTGCTGGCGGGGGGTTCAGGGGATAAGACCGGAATAAATCGCACCATTAACATAAACCCACTGAAAACAAAAGAACAACTAAACTTCAAAAAAAGAACGGTGCCAAAAAAAGAAAGGTGCCAAAAATCAACCCTCCAAAGGTCGCCGTACAAATTATTCACAGTAAAGTTTTTAGCTGTACAATATTGTCTTTGGGTTAACCCTCAGATTTAATCTGTCTGTGTAGCCGAGGTTAGCGGGGTCAGGCGATGGAAGTCGGCACCTCGGGGTCTTGTGTTACGTGTCAACAAAAGGTTATTGTTATAAATAGATGAATGTCAATCGTTGTTGTTGAGGTCTCGTAAATGGGAATGTGAATTCTAAATGAAAATTACTTAGTTGAGAACTTGACTTTCTTTTGAACGAATTACTTCTATACAATCAATCTGTTTAGTCTTTTCACAACTATCTTGGGAGCGGCTTTCAGTCTAACCGGATGCAGCTGAATACTAGTATTTTATCTAACCTTCTGAGTTGCTGGGTAGTAATCCAGTAACTGGGTTGTGGTATTTATGTGGTTGTGGGCTTCTGGCTACCCGTAACCACTGAAACTAACGAAAAATTATTTCTATAAATACGTACAGACGCCAGCACATCAAGCTACCCGAAACTGTCACATTTTTCCAATCAACTTTGAACTTTATGCTTTAGCGATAAAGTTGAAAATCTATTAAATAAATTTGACAGATTGTAGTAGCTTGATGTGCTGGCGTCTGTACAGAGGCCTACAAAGGCTAGTTGACATTTTTCTACTACAGCTGATCACTGATGCCACATTATGATTTTTAAGAAACAAAAATAATCAGGTAAGTACTCCTATGGGATTACTTGATTATTTTTTATGATAAGTCAAAGGTAGTTGAATAAGGGCTGATTTTTCCAACGCCAGATAACTTTATCGGAGGAATAATTTTGAATTTTTGACAGTTCTTCCATACAAAAACTGTCAGATGTCAATTTTATTCCACGAATAAAAATTATCGGTCGATTGAAAAATCAGCACTTAGTCAATAAAACATTATAGCTGCTCAAACATATGGATCAATATAATTTTAAATCATAATGTGGTGTGTCACAGCTGAAATGGAAAACTAGTGGAAAACTGTCAACTAACTGTTAAAGGCCACTGCAAGTACCTACCTATTGGTTTTATAATTTTACTAGCTGCGCCCCGCGGTTTCACTCGCATTAGTGTCGATCTCGTAGGAATATCGGGATAAAAAGGCGCGTATTTTGCGTACGGTAAAAAAACTAAACTAAAAATATACATTATAAACTTTCGCCTTTTAATACGAGTATTAGTGTGATTACAGCCAAAACAACAAAACTCGGATTTCTGAATGAAGCTCTTTCGGTGACCTTTGCAATTAATTGTCAAAAGAGACATTGCGGTAATTACCAAGCTGAACGGATTGTTTATATCAGTTTGTTAGCATCAGCTGTGATCATCTGAAGGCCAATTCTCGTAATGTAAAACGTTCAATTCTAGTCGTAGTCTCATCTCGGCGACAAACAAATGTCAACAACTTGTCAAAAATGTAAGGCAATTCGAGGTATTTTTGACAGATTGAGACTGAGGTCAGACTGTGAATGTTCTTAAAATTACAAGAATTGCCTCTCTGATCAGGGAACGCTGGGCTGGCTTTATGAGAAGAAGATGAAGAAAAGTGGTTAAATAGGAGCTCTTTCCCATTGATGCCATTTATTTTTTTCCAGGATGGGAAATCATCAAATGACCCCTCTCGCTCTGGGTGGAGCGGAAGGGAGTGTCAGACTCTTACTGACTAAAACCCACCCGTGTTCCTTCCTTAGCCCTTTATGTTCCGGGCCAGCGGTAACCCTTTCGGACAATCCCGCTGACCCGGCAGGCTTCGGCCCTACTTAGTTTTCACTTAGCGTTCTTTTTGACTTATTTCCTTTTTGCTCGGCTCCTAAGGTCCTAGCGTTCGTCAAGAATGGGGCTAACAAATGCAAAAAGATTTTTTCAAACCCGACTGGTAGGTCCAGAGATTAGCACGTCCAAATAAGCTCTTCAGCGTTGTTATTTAGTATACATAGATATATTAGATGAACATGTGATGTCAAGATATGCACATACAAAAGCTCATACCTCTATTACCCTCACAAGATTGCAATTTAAAACCTGTTCCACGCTATAATCTAATACTTGAACTATCGTCAAAGCGTACTCCGGATGTCATTAAGCTATCTACGAAACGTGCATAGACAGGAACGTAAAGAAGTGTTTCAATAATGCATAGCACTTTGTCTATGGCATGTCGTTTAGCGATAAGCGATGTCTGTGTTACTAAGTGCGGATATTTTGTCTGAACGTGATATGGATACTGGAGTAACCGAGGTCGTTTGAGGCAGTGCTCCACGTCTTTTATGTTTTTAGTGTGGTTGTTTTTGTTTTTTTTTTTTTTGTTTTGTTGTTTTTTTTTGTTCTTTTTTTTTCTTTTTTTTTTTTTGTTTTATTTTTTTTTTAGTTTCTTTTTTTTTTCTTTTTTTTATGTTTTTCTTTTTTTTTTTTTTTATTGAGAGCTTAGCTTTGAATATGGCCGATGATGTTGAAGATGTGTTTAGAGATTTTATAGATAGCTTACTGGCCCGTTGGTGTCGTGGTAGCAAGTGTGACTGCTGAGTGGGGGTTTCTGGGTTTGATTCTCAGATCAGGGATAGTGTTAGTGGGTTTTTCCATTAGGAATTTATTAGTAACAGCCTTGAGTTTGGAAGTTGGCGGTGTGATACCCCCGTGCCTCGGAAAGCACGTTAAGCCGTTGGTCTTGTGCCTGATCTCTCTCCGGTCGTGTCGGATTACGTACGGTCCCATCGAACTATGAGAGTAAGGGAAGAGAGAGTGCACCTCTGTCTGCGCACACTCTTGTGGGCTGTAATCTCCCGCGCCGAAGGCTAGTCCGTTGAGATTGGCCACCATGGCCGAAATACGTTCTAGAGGACTATTATTAGATTAGCTTCTGCCCGCAACTTCGTCCGCGTGAAATTTCACCCTCCCCCCATTCACCCTCTTAGGGGTGGAATTTCATAAAAAAACCCTTTCTTAGTGGATACCTAATCTTCATAAAGAACACACCCTCCAAATTTTGATGTCTCTAGGACCAGCGATTTAGGCTGTGCGTTGATATATCAGTCAGTCAGGACTTTGAATTTTATTAGGAGAAGTTAGCTGAACTGTTTAAAAATCGCAATACAGTTTAGAAATTACTGTACTTGAGTGAGGTTTGATTTCCGTTTTTCAGCTTTGTAAATCGAGTTGTTTTCATACACTGTAGGTACAGTCAGCAACAAAAGTCGATTAACACTTCAGTTTTTTTTAATCTCAGTTATTGAGCAAAATATGAACTCTTCAGTTTTTTTAATCTCAGCTATTGAGCAAAATATCTGTTCAAAATGGCATTTTACTTCTGCTGCAATTTTGAACAAATATTTTGCTCAATAAATGAGATTAAAAGAACTGAAGTGTTAATCCATTTCTGTTGCTGACCGTACATCACTGTAGGCTGTATTGATTAAAAAGCACGTTTATGACAGCTAATTTAATAAATGCCAAAACCTGTCCACCATTTCCGGGAATTCATCATATCAACGCGATCCCATTAATTATAAAACGTTGTTAAATATGAAAGAAAATTTCCACTCACTCTTTCAGCCGAAAAATATTAAAATCAAATGCTGAAAAGGTTGTATCATTAAAATATCCAATATTTTCCTTGTCAACGCTCATATCGGCTTTTCGCCTAGCGTGTTCAACATAAAGGGCAAGGTAATTCAATAACTTGAAAGCAAATGAGATACGCAAGACGTTGGGTAAATCCACACATCTAAAAACATAAGATGGTTAACGAGAAGTCAGGGTGATGTAGGTTGGCGGAACCCTCCCTTAAATCTAGAGTAACCGGCTATTTCTTTGTTTTCTTCACGCAAACCTCTCTGGGAGGGAAGATTGAAAGGTATTGTTCATGTTATGAATTCTAGTTTTGGGAAATGTGCTTTTAGGTTAGGTGTAATGGTAAGGAGTTAAAAGAATGGAAATTTATTTCGTTACATGGGTTGATGCGTCATACACTAGTCTTGGAAAAGAATGAGATATAGGTCAATTAAAACTAAGCTAAAAAGCTAAATGAAGTCAAGCAAAAACGGCAAAGTAAGAGTGAACAGGCATCTTCTGGGCACGCTTGTTCTATCATATGCTTCATCCATCGCTTTCCATCAGGCGTGATCGAAGTCAAGAGCAGGCCCATTCAGCAATAATAATTATAAAAAATGTTCGATTTACGGTCAAAGTACAGTTTTACCATCGTAAAATATCGGGGTACTTAACACGTTTTCCCTACAAATAATCATTTAACTGCACTTTAAGAATTTTATGAATGAAACAATTTTTAAAGTCCCTCGGCTCAGAGCAAGTTAAAATAAAACGTGTATCAAGAACGTACTAAATTATCAAGAAAATTGAATTTATCTTCAAAAGTATTAGAATAATGTATAAAGTGACAGTGCATGCTGAAATATTCCTTTTGTAGTCGGAATATAAATGTGAAAATGTGACTCGACACGATAAATAGAAGTTCAATGCGTTTTTTCACCCCGACCTCCCCTCGACCGTTACGTTCAAATATTTGACACTTGTTCATGTAAATGTCTTTGCAACTTTGATATTATTTTCCGTGAAATTTATGCTATATGCTACATAATTTGAGTTTGTTTTTTGGTTTTATTGATGAGTTTGTTTTTTGATTTTATTGAACTTTTTTGATTTTATTGATGACTAGCTTCTGCTTGAGACTTCGCTCTTGTGGTAGTCAACTACCACACAAGTCTATAGCACTCAGCAATAGTGTAGCTTTCTGACAGTGAAACAAGTTTCGAAATCGGATCATTATTTCCAGAGATTACCTCAAACTTACCAAATCACAAACTTTACCTTTTTTATATCATCAGTGTATATAATTATGTAATTTAAGAGGCATAGAATAATTAGCCCATATAGTGTTCCCACTGCTGGGACACCAATTTGAGAAGATCTCACCTTAATTGGATTTACAATGATGATAATTTTTACGTTAAGTTTAAAAAAACTGCAAAAAAGCGTCATTGAAATCTTTGGAATCGTTACTGGAAAAAGACTACACGTGCTTCACGACAGTTTGTTAATAATTTCTCGTAACGACCGACATTTCTCGTTTGCAATGGCTTGGAATCTTATTTAACGGATATTCAGAATTCAGCAAAAGGTCAGCAAGATTGATAGACTTATTTCCTATCTCGCTAACCGACTTATCTTTTCCCTGCGAAAGAAGCTATTTTAGTATAGCTCGTGCTGTTACTAGACAAAGAGACAGCATTCACTAATAAATATTTGATATAAATTTTAAAACAAATAAAAGAAAACATAACATTACGCTTGTAATCCTTGAAAGATCGTTTCACTAGTTATGTTTTAGTCCCATGTAACAGACGGCGAAGAAATCCAGACCCCCAGGCTTTTACCGTGAAATTTCTGACGAAAAAACCCCAATAACACTTTTCACGACCTGGAACTCAAACCCAGGACCTCAAACTTAGCAGTAGCGCTTGCGATCACTAGACCAATGGGGCAGCATTCACTAATAAATAATCGGTATCAATTTCGCACCAAATATAAGAAAACTCCAATAAAATCTTCCATAATTACCCTCATATTAACAGAATCTACTTCCCAAGAGAACTTTTGCTGTTAAAAATAAAATAAAAATCTCAGTCAACATCAATCAATTCACAAAGAGCCCGGAAGCTGAGCTCAGAAATCGCGAGTCACTCTTAAACGTTGACAATGCAAACGATCGCTGCTTTACATAGCCTGAGTGACTTCATAATTTTTTAACAAGCAGCAATGGATAATTGGACTTTTTATACTGTCGTTTGTGTATTAATCATTTTTGATGTTGTTAGAAAGTGAATAGAGGGAGAGGATGTTAATTGAAGCGTTTGTATAGAACTTTCGAGTTCTTTACAAAATAACTTTTTTAATAATCACATTTCGATATCAAATTAAAAAAGTTATTTTCTACGTATTAAACGCACATACAGGGTGGCAGGGACATAATTCGACAAGTTATCATAAACATTAAGGGCGATTTTCACTAAGCTTTCATACCTAGAATAAGTCTAATCCTGAGAATAAAAAACCTAATAATAATAAATTTTGAATTTTGACAGTTTTTCCATTCTAGAACTGTCAGACGTCAATTTCATTCCATGAATAAAACATATCTGACTTTGGTAAAATGAGCAATAAATAAAAAAATACAATAAAGTATCCCAACTTTAAATAAACCCGACAACAAAAAATTGCACTACATACAAAACTGCTTCAGAAGTAAAGAAAAAGGAGACGATAACAAACCAAACCAAAGCCACCTTTCTAAACCACCTACTTCCAAAACTGTTTGACACACAACACAAAACATAATTTTCTCTTCAAACAGAAAACTCCTGCAATTATATCTATGTATTCCTAAAGGAAGAACATCGGATGTTATCAAAGCCAATAACGCCAAGGTTTATAGAGTCATGTTGGAATATGTAATGGCGTACAGGAAATAACAAGCTGGCTCTTTGCCTATACTAGCGAAAGAGTCAGTGCAGTCTATATTAGTAGTTCCTAGAACTAAGTTGAGGAAATGTATAGATTTCAATCGATCCGTTTTATTTGCTTCGTAATGTTGCCTTACTCTAGCATACTCTACGTCTACATAGTGGCAGAGACTGTCAAAATGTATGGAACAGCAAATATTTTTTTTTTTTAATAACTGTCGCAACTTTTTAACGCAGAAAGTAAAACTGTCTATTCTGTAAATAGGATATCAGAATCACTTTTACACGACATTACCAGGCCTTTAATATAATTTACCTTTGAAATGCATGTAAAAAAAAAAAAAATATTTATAATAAGTAATACATTTAATTGACATTGTTTACAATATGATGAAATATGACATTACTAGCCCTTTAATATAACTTACCGTTGACATGCATTTAAAAATAAATTATAATTGATTAATTATTTATTAATAATACATTTAATTGACATTATTTACTCGAACGTGACTTTATATTGTATAGATTCAGACTTATTACTGAAAAAACTAATATATTTGTGCACAATTTTTTTTGGTAGGACATAGAGCTCGACTAAAATGTATACTTAAGACTTTTGTTGTAATACCTATGTTCACGAATAAATATTGACTTACTTCATATTATACAAAAAAAAATGGTAGATGACGTCGGCGTTTTATGTAGGTACAAGATTCTGGCCAGGGGACCATGTACTGAACCAATGGTTTCAGTTTGAACCTGGATGTTCCTGCCACCCTGTATTTCATTCATATCTACTATTCGTTTAATGAATGTAGGTGCGTTCGAAGACCCGAGGTATGGCCTGGATAAATTATCTGTACGTAGTAGTACCTCTTAAAAATATTATCGTCAGTGCGTGAATCAAACTGGCGATCAAAGTCGCAGAAGACATTACTTATATATTTTTCTTTAATTAAAACGATTATATATATACACCGTGTTCTTCACGTTATCCATAAACTTTGTCAAACGCTTTTATAGCTTTTACAAATTAAATCTAACAAAGGAAGTAGTTCTTAAAAAGGCTTAGTTACAAAGATATTTGTAATTTCAATTAATGAAATTTAATTGAGCTATGCAATAAGAAATGGCCTTAACTTATTTTTGACAAGTTTCAGCCCGCCAAATCTTATGAATGAAAGAAAATACGTCGTTGCCAATTCGGATAAAGAAGCATGCATATCGGGTGATTTATATCAAGGTATTTAGTTTGTATGAAAATTAATAAAAAAACCGGCCAAGAGCGTGTCGGGCCACGCTCAGTGTAGGGTTCCGTAGTTTCCCGTCCGTCACAATAAGTGTTCCCACTTATAAGTTTAAAAGTGGGTATCCATTATGTTCGCGCTCCAGCAGCGCTCCGCGCTCCTGCAACTGCTCCCGGTAGTGGGTACGTGCGCGAACACGGAGCGTGCATCATTGCACGCTCCGCGGCAGGCGCTCCGACTCGTGACGGTTTTTAGCGCGAACACAAAGGGATACGTTCAGGATAATAAAATATGTAAACGAAGTTAAAAAAATGCTTGCATATACGATTATACTACAAACTTAGTCCAGAAATTATTTTGTACAACTTTTTGTCTTTTTTGTTCAAAAACTGTTGTTTCCATCAAGTTCAAAATAATTTTCCTAGAAAGTCCTTATAAAGTTCTACTTTGCAGATTTTTTTCATATTTTTTATACTTATGGTTCAAAAGTTAGAGGGGGGGGGACACATTGTTTTTTACTTTTGGAGCGATTATTTCCGAAATTATTGACATTATCAAAAAATGATTTTAGTAAACCCCTATTCATTTTTAAATACCTTTCCAACAATATATCACAAGTTAGGGTTGAATTTTAAAAAAAAATCACTTCCCACTTTACATATAGGGGGGCTACCCTAATAAAACATTTTTTTCCAATTTTTATTTTACCACTTTGTCGGCGTGATTGATATACATATTGGTACCAAATTTCAGCTTTCTAGTGCTAACGGTCACAGAGATTAAGCGAGGACGGACAGACGGACAGACAGACATGGCGAAACTATAAGGGTTCCTAGTTGACTACGGAACCCTAAAAATAAGAATTCATTAATGTGTCCATAATGAAATTCCAATATTTAAAACGAATAATTTGTTGACATTTCCTTGCCTTTACATTTTAGAAATTACTCTCTTTGTTAAGTGTAATCAACATTTATTTTTAAGTTTATCGGAAAGCAGACATCGAGATGTAACTTTGCGATCTCAATACCAAAACCTATTACGCACAGGTAGATACAGGACTGCTTTGTTGAGGAAAAGTGTTTTTGGTATGGCACCGACTATATTTAACCACATTCCTAATTCCATAAAAAAGGAACCAGTAACAACTTTCAAAAAAAGACTAACTTTACTTCTTTTATATAAATGCTACTACTCCGTATCCACTTTCCTAGATGATAAATTTTAGTTGTAAATATATCAATGTTTGATACTTACTTTGATGTTTGAACTGCATCAATATTTGCATGCCAAAGTGGTAGAATGTACAAGGATTCCTTAAATTACATAATGTAACAACCTTATTGTAAATACCTACATTCTGAGCAAATAAAATAATATTCTATTCTATTCTATTCTAATGAAAAATGCTTATTTCCATGGTCTAAGCATCTGGTCGAAGTTTATGTATATCTTCCGGAACACGGTGTATACTTCGCCAAAAATGACTTCACAAGCAAAAAAAAAAAAACATTTCGTAGTTACTTCTACGTGGAATTCTCCTATGAACTCGTCTCATTGTCCACAATCACTAATGAACTAACGACTAAAACAATTAACGCCCGAACAATCTTATCTCAACTCAAAATCAGCCTACAAACAGAACTAGGCCAAAAATTCAACACTAGTCTTTCAGAAAACCTAAAGAAGTTAGACCTCGTTCAAAAATAGGCTTTAAGGTCAGCTCGCTCCGACCTTGAGGACCAAACTGGTCACCGGGACGCTAAAATTACCAACTTTGTGATCACGAGCGAGAGTTCAATTTCCTGTTTATAAGTTTAGGTATTTATTACTTTTTGTTTCTAAATTATTTTACTTTGTAACACCATTTGCGTTCAGTGATTTGGATCGGCTAATTTGGAGTGGAGCGGAAATTATGTGGCATTAGTAATAGCTGTGATTTAGCGGTCGCTGTAATTGTTACATATATGCCTATTAGCTGGTAGAGCTTACATCCTAAATAGAGATGGAGCATTTTGAAACCGGAATTTGGTGGGTTGATAATGATATTGGCGTTGTTAACTATCGCACCCGAATTAGGCTTCAGTAAATCAAATGACTGAAATCTGTCTAGCCTTTTCCTAACTATTTTGGGGTCGATTTCCAGTGTAACCAGATGCAACCGAAACCCAGTATTTTACATGGAGCGACTGCCTATCTGCCTCCACAACCCAGTTACTGGGTAACACGATACCTTTGGTAAGACTTTCGGGCTTCGGGCTAACGGGTGTCAAAGATCTATGAATGACAGCCGCGACTAACGCCTTCCGAGACACGGAGGATTTTCGGTGTGTAATGGAAGGGCACCTATCCACGGACCGACCGTAAACGATATATTTTTAAATATCCTTTAGGACAGAAGTCGTAAAAATTTTGCATACGGAAGTCCGGCCGGTCAGAGCTCAATTTATGACACCACCAGAGTGAAATTAATGACAGCAATTAAAAACAATTTTTAATCCGTTACTCCGTAACACAAAACAGGGTCGAGGATCTTGATTTCTTATTTACTTTTAAATATTCCGGTCGTAATTAATGAGATAAGCAAGGATATGCTACTACATTACGAGTATATTAATTAAAGACGAACTTATAACAGCCAATCTTTCACAGGAAAGTCCATGTACTCCCTCGAATACGTCTCAAATAGATATTATAACAATTTAAAAGGAAGATGACGATATAGCGTCGTTGCGAAATTTATGTGCCGTTCGTGACATGTCTTTTAATAAAAAGGTCTTAGGTCTCGAGTCATACCTGGCTCGTACGAATATCTTTAAAAGCTGCGTATTTTTTGAGATGGTTATGAAAGCATAAAGCGATATGTTAGAAATTTATTACATTTTGCCTCAGTTACCCAGAGACCGAAGAAACGATGGATGGACTGTGTGAAAGATTATATGATTAGAAAAAGGGGTGACTATCAAGATGACGACTAATAAGGAAGTATGGGAGAAAAAGACATGGTGCGCCGACCCGATATTAGGATAATTGCAGTAGAATCACAATTATAGGTAATCACGAATCTTACCAAGCTGTTCTGCAAAATAATAAACTCTTTCTGTCCTAATACTTATGGGGTATTCCTCGAAACGCACCAACTGAAACGTCTATCGATATCATTTATTCTCTAAGTTTCATCGTTGATGCATTTCGAGGAATCAAATTATATTTTTATTAATATTTAATATTTTGCTTTTTTTTTCGAAGAATATTTTTGGTGCGTTTCAAAGTTAAAACATACCTACGAATACGTATAAGAAAGCTAAAGCAAGACAAAGCTATGTCTCAAAATGCTCAGGAAGAAAATTCTGCAAGAGAAATTTTTCAGACGGTAGGATTAATTTATTTGAGGAGAGCTGGAACCTTTGCGCCGGCTCAACGTCGTCTGAGGGGAGGGGCAGAAAAATGAGTATGCATTTATGTGCATTAAGTATGAGTACATGCATTGGGGAGGTAGAGGATAAATAGACATGATACAGTTTAGGAATTTTGCTATGCCAAATATTTTTGTATTTTATTTTACTTTGTGAAAATTAATGGGTCTGACTTTTTCTATGACTAATGCGGTTTTTAAAGTTAATGTATCTACATAAAACAGAATGATATACATTTTTAAATCTAAAAATATCATGAGTCGCTTTTTTACTCAGCACAATAGCTTCGTAAATGTTACTGTCCCGATTGACATGCTTTAACAACGAATAAACTCTAAACACATCAAGATTAGGTCTTACAAATATTCCACACCTTTCAATACCAGCTAATCTCACCCCGCAACTATAAAAAACGCGTAAATGGTACATCATTAAAAATCCATTACGTGATGCATGCCCGATGGCTTTTTAATCTGAAGCGCTGCAGCGCTGAAAGGTGGCGTGACGTGCTTACAACTAGACGAGAGATTTATCTGAAGGTGCTTCAAAATGGCGGAGATTTTTTAGCTGCGTTGCGCGGGGTTAAGGTTGGTTGAGGTTCGATTTTATTTTAGTTTTAGTAGTGTGCTATGTATGATAGTCTGACATTTACCATAAGTCATTTATTTTGTACCTATTCTTCAAGATATTTTCGATAGATTAAATCGACCTTAGCATCGAAATCTACTCATTGTAGGTATGTAAAAAATATATTGAAACTGTTGAAATCTTTTCCCTAGCTAGATTACATGGGTATTATAATATTCAAAAGCAATGTCTATAGAATTTCTTGCTAACACCTTCAATATGGCAACGAATGGTGAGCTTATTAAGGTAGATACCTATTTGACAAACTCAAGTTTCCCAAAAAAAAATCAGATATTACAAAATCGCATGAACAGAGAGTTCTCATCAAAAATTACTTAGAATCCCTCAGAAGATATACCTATCAACATAATGTATTTACAGACCTGTCATTTACAGAATCTATACGGTATTCATTTTTACCAGTATTTTGTCATTTCGTGGAAACGGATGAGCTGAGACACGTGTATATCTCTATGAGTTAGACTAAGTAACACAGAGAGACAAAATCGTGTCTGTGATACCTGAATAACTATATTATTTAGGCTATTTATTTATTTCAGGCGACGCAGTTCAGTTCCAGTTTTTCTAGCTTAGCTCGCATAGCTGAGCTAATTTTTCCTACTTCTGTTGATAGTTTGCGGTCTGTACACAAAATAAGATATCACATGATAATTATCATCCTACAAGAAGATGAATGAGATAAACCAAATAAATAGAAAAGGCCGAAAAACTACATCAGCTGTGCGAGCTAAGCTAGACTAACTTAGCTTAACTCTTGGTCTGCAACCCGTATTAGGGTCCTTGCACGATGTTATGTAGCTTGGCCTTTCTCAATCGAGCTATCAAATGCAAAAGGAAGTTATCAAATCGACTGGTAGTTCCAGAGATTAGCGCGTTCAAACAGGCAAACAAACTATACAGCTTTAGTATATTATATGAACCATAATCTTGCGTTGTGAATAAGTAAAAAAGCGTAATAAACAAACGTACAAAAAAAAAACATTTTTTTTCTCATACCTAATAATAGTAGTAAAAAAAATGATTTAATTCCCTTCAGTAATTATAATATCCACAGCTTAATTACTGCACAACGTTGTGTAATTCCAAATTAGTCTATAATATCACGAGTTATTAGATACTTATTTTGTAATTATTTTTCTCCCAAATAATTTGACAGTAGAACATTGAACTCACCACAGTTAACTGCCCCCTGTCTGTCATAAAAAATTAACGATTCATAATTTATGACATTTCTAATCTTCCTTTTTACGGCTACAGGTAAAGCCATCAACACATTAAAATAACGCGGCTCAGAAATAAAACGCAAAAATTATGTCGTTCACGGACCGACGACGGTAAGTTGTAAAATTTAATTGTTTCATTAATCTGCAGAGAAATGAGGATAAATTATTATTATTATTGCATTTTTTGACGTATGGTAGGATGGGGAGAAATGGTCTCGGAGTTTTATATTGATGGTATTTGGAGAGCTGTTACATAGATGGTAACGAAAAAAGGTTAGAAAGATCTGTTACATAGGTATCTATTATAAAGTGTTAACACTATAGCTTTAAAGCAATAAAATTGTAGAAAAGAGAGTAAAATGCTTACGATTAACTCAAATACTCAGGAATAAAAATATTAGGTACACAGTCATAACATTGATTATGCATCAAAATGAAATAAAAATTCGCGTAAAGGACAGCGTAAAAGACAGCGTATGCTATCCTACAGTGGGTTGTTTTTGGCTTAAAATACGAGTTTATGAATGAAAAACGAGGTACACAAAATCCACCCACTAAAATGTAGGTGCGAGTATGCATGCAAAAAGGATCACTGATCCGACCAAAATTATGTATTGTAAGTCCCCAAACTATCGAAAACTTTCAGTCCTCCGGACGGTGGCCGAATATTGATAGGGGAGGCGGCGCCCGAAAGGACATATGACAAATTTATTGAAGGCAGACATATTTTGAAGTTTGAGTAGACAGCAGCCCATTACCATGATAATGTGAATAACTTTATTTAATGTAATTCGTTGTCATTTTTTGTCTGATATCCTGCTTTTGTTCGCTGATGGATTTGAGTAATGGACTTGACATGTTGTTAAGTTCGGTTATGCGTATTTTTTTATAGTTAATTTAAATACAAATGTTGTTTTACAATACCTGAAAATTGGCAGAAATGAAATGTAAAAATTTAGCTACTAGAACGCTAAGGTTGTAGGTATATATGAATGTAAACGAAGTGACAGGATAAGGATGTATTCATCTAGAACATTGGCAAATGGCGCCGATATGCCACAGTGCTTCTCGGCGTTGATAATTTTTCATATTTTTTGATAATCAGCGCGAACTGGCGCCGACTAATTCAGATAGGAACTGGTCGGCGCTTATCAGTGACGGTTCGCGCTGATTGACAATCAGCGCTGGATATGCTATGAGAGCAGTGGTGGCTCAGTGGTAAAGGCCGCGACTTTCTAGTTGTTGGTCGTAGGTTCGAACCCAGCCAGGCACTTTACTTTGAGTAAATTATTTCATCACCGGTGCTCTCAAAACGGTGAAGGAAAACAATGTGAGGAAACCGGCATGTCCTAGAAACAAAAATTCGAAGACATGTGACATCTACCAACCCGCACTGGGCCTGGGTGGTGGATTACGGTCCAGTCCCTCTCACCGAGAGGAGGCCTGTTTCCAGCAGTGGGAAACTTATAGGCTGAGTATGCTGGATATGCCAGCGCTTCTCGGCGCCGGTTACCAGCGTTCTACCTGAATACACTCATGTAAGGATCCTAGCACGTGGCATTCTATGGTTTCTGCCTGCCCCCATGGGAAGAAGCTTGAATGTATGTATGTATGTTTTACTAAATATCAGGATTATAATTTTTTTAAGTTACGCCCTCAAAGTGAGGGTTATTTTACGACTATTACAAGAAGCGTAGGTGTTTCAATCCGAGTAAATCACCAGCAGACGTACCTAATGTCTGCTGGTAATTTATGAGATCTAATTCTAAAACCAGAGGGGCAATTCTCGTAATTTTACGAACGTTCACCGTCTGATCTCAGTACCAATCTGTCAAAAATACCTCCAAATTTTCTGACAAGTTTTTGACATTGATTGTCGCTGAGATGAGATTGCGGCTAGATTTTGAACGTATTTAATTACGGGAATTGGCCTTCAGATCTCTGTCTGGCCCGAAATATACATTTGTAGCTCTGTGGGAGGCAAATAATTACTTATCATTTGCCAGACGTGCAATATTATCTTGTTAAAGATAACATACCTACAGTACCCGGCGATAAATAATAAATAATAATAAAAATAATAAAACTTTATTCCATAAAAGGTGTTGCAGTAAAAACATTAAAACAGTTGCACTACAATTGAACACTGGTATACAACAAAAATGGTTGGGGTACTGTCCTCTTAGATAGGCTACATAATAGCCTGTAGTAAAGAGAAACAGTGCCGTATCCCTCTAGAATGGAGAAATCAATTGCTTAGTGTTATTATATTATATATTATTAGTTTTAATAACATAAAACAAAACAAATGTCGAATATGCCTAAAAGTATTAAAGTCTATATCAGATATGGGTAAGTGTGCTGTGTGTGTGTGCGTGTGTGTGTGCGTGTGTATGTGTGCGCGTGTGTGTGTGTGTGTGTGTGTGTGTGTGTGTGTGTGTGTGTGGTGTTTTGAGAGTATGAGTGAAGCGTGTATACTTATGATAGTGTAAGTGAAAAAAAGATTCAGTGTGGAAGAAAAGATTCAGTTTCGTCATACGTTTTGTCTAGTAGGAAGGAGCGGACTGCTGATTTACATTCCTGAACGGATAAACAGTATACTGAAATATTTGCATTAATTTTGTTGTACAAGAAGGGACCAAGATAATAGAAAAATTTTTTCGTAAAGGAGTAGCGGGGCTGTGGAAGGGAACAAATTAAATCTTTACGTCGTTTTTTAAGTTTAACAAAGGGAGTAAGTTGATGTTGAAATAAAATTGCATGAAAAATAAACAACTGTCGTACATTAAGAACATTGCATTCTTTATATAACAGAGTGGTGGAAAATAAAATAGGACGAAAAGTTGCAATTTTTAATATTGCTCGGTGGGCAATTTCCAATGGAAGTAATGTTGTTTTAGAAGCGCCACCCCAGCAAGAAATGCAGTAAGATAATATTGACTGACAGAGCGCATAGTAGACATTGCGGATAATAAATTGGTTAGCTACAATTCTAAGTGTTTTGAAAATAAACATCAACTTACGTACTCTGCCCGTCAATACATCCACATGGGGCTTAAAGTTTAAGGTATTATCTAAAATTACGCCCAGGTATCTAATATTATTTACAGACTCTATTTGAGCGCAGTTACAATTTAGTGTAGTTTGTGTGAGACATGAGTGAGCTGTGAGTGTTAGACTATTTTTTGGCTGGGATTTTGAACTAATAGAAAAAGTGATGTATTTAGTTTTGCTTGTGTTGAGTGTTAGGGTGTGAGCCAAAAGCCAGTCAAGGGTGGAGTCGAGACCCCTTTGAGCTTTAATTTGAAGTTCTGACCAGGAGTCTGCGGAGAAAGTTATTGCGGTATCATCTGCGTAAGTTACAATACTAGAATTTGGAATACTTAGATTACAGAGGTCATTGATAAAAACGAGAAAGAGTGTAGGACCAAGAATACTCCCCTGTGGCACCCCGTACTCAATAGGAAGCTCGTTACTAACGGTGTTTCCTATTTTAACCACCTGCGTTCGACCTGTGAGGTAACTTTGGAAGAATTGAAGTTGTGGACCTCTGACACCTATGTTTTCGAGCTTTTGTAGAAGGGTTTTAATGGGAACGGTATCAAACGCTTTCGCGAGATCTAAAAATACTGTAAGTACTTTTTTATTATTATTAAGGTTTGAAACAATAAAAGTTGTCAGTTCGTGTACAGCGTCAGAGGTGGACTTTTTTATGCGAAAACCGAATTGTTGTGGTGAAATAAGATTAAAGTGCTCTAAATAACCTCTCAACCTCTTATTAATGAGGCGTTCCATTACTTTGGACAGAGCACTTAGCACTGCAATTGGTCGATAGTTGTTAACCAGGTTCCTATCGCCACCCTTGAGGATGGGGTGAATAACTGCCCTTTTTAAAGATGTGGGAAAGACGGAGGTCTGAAAAGAGAGATTAAAAATATGGCTTATAATAGGTGCCAGAGTACCAGAGTACCTTTTCAAAATGGTAGGTGAGATCCCGTCCCAGCCAGTTGCTGCACTAGATCTTAAGGAATTGATAGTTTTCAGGATCTCATCATTGTCGGTTTCTTCTAGGACAAAGGAAGACAAGCTGGTAGGAGTCTGTGACGAGGTCGTTTGTGATGGTTGAACAGTATTTCCGGTGATTCTATCAGCGAGCTCCTTTCCGATGCTGACGAAAAAATCATTTACTTTGTTACATGAATCAATAGGGGAATGTGAATTAAGTAATAGTTGAGTAGATGAGTGCTTTGATTTGGTAGAGTAAGTTATGTTTTTTATTACAGTCCAGAGCGCCTTAGAATTTTTTCCTGCATTTTTTAGTTGTTCGCTGTCGTATTGCCTTTTGGCTTTTTTTAGGAGTTTAGTACAAAAATTTCTGTAACGTTTATAGGTCATATGGAAGATTTCGTTGTTTGGTGACACTTTAAGCCTTTTGTGAAGTGTATCTCTGTTGCGAATACATCTCAACAAACCGGGAGTCATCCAAGGTTTGAGTACCCTTTTCCTCGCTGGCTGTATTGAGGTGGTTGAGTTCTCCAATATAGCTTTTGACACTGAGTTTACTAATTTATCAGTAGCAGCATTTGCGTCCTTTATTGATAAAATAGGGGTGAAATCCATCTGTTGGATAGATTTGTCTAAGCTTTCAATATTGATTTTAGTAACAGTGTAGCTGTCTCTTGTGCGCACTTTTTTAGTTTTGATGCATGCTAGGGAGGAGTAGTGGTCAGTTATAGTGGACTCAAAAATTAGTGTTGTTGCAGAACAATTTGTTCGCATAAAAGTGTGGTCAAGGCAGTTGTTTCCTCTTGTCGGAAGTGCATGAGCAGGTAGGAAGCCATGAAATGCGAGACAGTTTAAGTAGTTTTGGGAGCGAGTATCCAAGGGTGACCCAATATCAATGTTAATGTCCCCGGTGAAGACAACAGATTTAAATTCGCGTAGGGTGGGGAGTATCTCATTTAGCGCACTTAAAAATCCGTCTATATTATCAGTAGACGGTGAGCGATAAACGCACAGGACTGCTGTATCGATGTTAGTCTTGATTAGTAAACCAGAAGCTGAATTATTAAAGTCAGGTTCTTCTACCGTGGGGTTAAGAAATGATTTTGTGAAGACTACCACCCCGTCACTCTGGTTAATATGCTTCGTAGTTTTGTGACTGGTGTAACTGTCTATTTCAGGGATTTGATGATTTCTCAGGCAAGGTAACCAGCATTCTGTTAAAGCTAACACTTCGCAGTCGAAAGAAAGGCGATTTAAAAACGCTTGCAAACTTAAAAAGTTACAATTAATAGACCTAATGTTCTGACAAAACGTTTTTAGGTAGTTGTTTGAGTTACCTAAAAGTTGGTTTACTTGTTCTGGTGTGCAGGTATGTGCATCAGATACTGAGGTATCATCAACATTGTTCAACAGTGTTAAAACGTTATCGAACATGGTATTAATTTTTGGGTAAGGGTTAAATGGTTGTCTAAGATAATGACCGAGTTCACCATGTCAGGCCTGGATAATAAGTTGTATGAAAGCACGTATGAGATATATTGAATGTAAAGTGAGCGTGTTATGTGTGATCTGGAGTGACATGAGTAGTAGGTATAGTGTATAAATGTTTGGGTAAGATAGTGTGAGTGTGAGTTGAAACTATTTAACATTAGAAACGTAAACAAGCAAACGTTACTAATATTACTATATTCTAAGATAATTATATAAGATGAGAAAAATAAGATAAGTTTAAAACATGCTAGCGTGATTAAGAGTCATGCATCATTAGGGTGAGACGTTTGCGGCAGTTGTTGATCGTGGCTAAGTTGCGAGATTTGCAGCAGGTGTTGGTCATTCTTTACCAGAATGTATTGACTATCAGCATTTTTCTTCAACATTACACGTCCATTTGACGTCCAGCAATAGGCGTACCCATTCTGCTTGGCGAAGGTTCTTGCAGTATAAAAAAGCTTTTTGGTTAGAGCAGTAAGCTGTTCAGCAATATAGATAGGGCCAGAAGGTCCTTCAAAGCCTAAGTGAGTTGAATTCATTTTATTATTGGAGTTTTCCCTGTTAAACTGTTTGGCGGCCATTAAAAAATTACTTCTATGTAAGGTGTTTGAAAATTCGATGCTGATGTTGGAGGTTTTATTTTCCTTTTTAGAAGGCAATCTTGAAACGTCGCGTATGTCCGAGAGTTGAATGTCAGTATCCAGTGCTTTGGACAGATGTTGAACCAAAGTGTACAAGTCGTTTTTAGTTTCTTTTGGACGCTTAGGTACGTTACGTATCTCGATGCAAGTTTTTATACAGCTGCGATCAATATTATCCAGTTTTTCTTCAATGGAAATTAGCCCTTTTGCCATCTCGTTACGGTCTAATTCAAGCTTAGCGATTTTCTTCTCTAAAAAAGTTAATTCAGATGATATTGCTGTCATTGATTTTTCGATTTCCTTGGTTGTATCTTCTATTTTTGTATATTGGGATTTAATTTCTAAGATATGCTTTTCGAATGTGTCCATGCGAGAGTTTTGTGAACGCTTTAAATCGTTTATCAATTCCTTTAGGTCGGATTTAAGTTCGGTCTTTAGATCCAAGAATTTGTCGGCAAAGCTGCCCAACTGGCTACTATCATTAGACGGTCGACGACGCTTAGCTCTCTGAGTAATGTTAATAGGGCTGACATCTAGCAATAAGCCTTCTTCCACGCATAGTTTTGGTAAATCAGACTCAGAGCGTGACGGATTAGCAAGTTCAATAGGAGATTTTGGCGGCGTCTTAAACATATTTGAACCCTTCTTTGCTGTCGTAAAAATTATATAAGTGTCAAAAAGTGTTGTAGACACTACTGTATCAAAATAAAAGTGAATTAAAAAAACAAAAAGTTGTTTTTTCGGTGGATTCGAACTCACGACTTTTCGATTCCGTAGTTAGCTAGTCGTATGGGCACGACTCGGTGTCAACTGGACTTGACGTTTGGATGTTAAAATTGGTAATCCCAAGTTACAAGTAACAGAATTGAATGTGCGTAATGACCGCGTCCTTTGTTTATCGAGGTCATTCACTTTGCAAGACACCGTCACTTTTAAAATGTTTTAAACTTAAGTAATTAACTTTAACTTGAGTAATTGTTTAATTGTTTAGGCACAGGTATGGTTTATGCACAGTTTTATAGGTATTGTTATTGGTCACAAGTATAAACGACTTTTAAAATTGTCATTGCACTATTTACTATTATTTTAGATTAAAAATAGAGGAGCACACAAAAACACGTCCGCTCGCGACCACGTACGGGGGGGGGGGGGAAATATTGCACATCGACCTTTTTACACAAAACCATTTTATACAAAGAATAAAAATAATTATCAAAAGAAGCAAATCATAATTGTTTTAACAGCTCCTAATAGATACCGGACTGTTTGTATTTCGTGCGACAGAGATAACGCTCTACGATGCCGAAATTAGCCGATTGTCTCTTTCCAAAGGTCGATGTGCAATATTTATCGCCGGGTACTGTATGTACATCACGTCTTCATTCCCCGATGACGTTTATAGTACAGCTACATGACATTTTTCTAGAGAAATTATATTATAATCCACTAGCAGCGCCCCGCAATTTCATCCGCATAAGTTTCAATTCCGTGGGAATATCTGGATAAAAACTATCCTATGTCCTTTCCCGGGACTCAAACTATCTCTATACCAAATTTCATCTAAATCGGTTTAGCGGTTTAAGCGTGAAGAGGTCATTCGTGGATCATTGACAGCCGTTACGGGTCGTCGGAAGCCCGAAAGTCTGACAACCAGTCTTACCAAGGGGTACAACCAGTCTTACCAAGGGGTTTCGTATTACCCAGTAACTGGAATGTGGAGGTGAGATAGGCAGTCGCTCAATGTAAAATACGGATACTCAGCTGCATTCGGTTAAACTGGAAGCCGGCCCCAACATAGTTGGGAAAAGAGCAAAAAAAAAGGCAGATGATGAATACGTGTTATGCGAATTTGTCCTTTATTTACGGTCAGATTGTAATAGGGGGGGCGAGCATATTAGAGCCTATTACCATCAACCGGGAACAAACCCAGACTCCGGGTTGCTACTGAAAAATTCCTGATATGATACAACATCACCCATTTTCACCTAACTTTGAATTGGTGTAATATGCGAGCACAAAGACGTCACCCTCAATCATTTTAAGCCAATTAATTAATTACGTCGATGCCTGCAATTCCACATCCCAGTTAATGTCACACTTGACTCGAGACTCGTAATGGAATAGAGGTGGCATGTGAATGGAATTAATATTAATTTCTTGATCAAAGTTTCAATTCAATTAATCTTTATTGCAATCCATAATGTACCTACACATACAGGTGGTAAGTATTAATCAATATAAACAATTATGGACCCTGTCGGGCACAGCAACATTTTGAATAAGTAGGAGAGAGGAAGAGAGCTTTTATGATTTCCTTATTACTAAATTTTAAAATAATTGGGATGCATGAAGAAGCCTCCTCGTGTAGCACAGTTTGTTCCGCCAGTTACTCAACTGAACCGAGCGCTCGGCGCATCCCGGACAGTCATACCCAACACCTTATTTGACTGGCCAATTCTTCTCTTGCGGTGGTAGGGCTAATGCCCGCCTGGTTTGCGACCATCCTTCCATCGGAGTCCGGCGTCAAGCAGCCTGCTGTGTTCCGTCGATGCGAAAACAAACAAATAAAAATTTTGCAAATCCGTCTATTTACGATGAAGAATTGAAATCCTCCTCCTTTTTAGAAGTCGGTTAAAAAACATGAATTATCCGCAACGGGGCATCAAAGAAAAACATAAGATAGTGTTTATGACTTTAATATTGTCTTTTCTCTGTAATGCGAATACGTTTTTCTCGTTCAGTCCATATGATTTCCATGTCATAAACCAAAACTACCCCAAGCTTACAAAAATAACAAACCCAGAAACCAAAATCGCATTCATTCTCGCATCCGAATGTAAACGCAAACAGTTCAATCAATTTCCCGCGCTCAACATAAACGTCTCTCAACCCTATGACACGACGCCACTCGACGGTGATTGCGGCGGCCATGTTGCTACGTCACGCCGTGACAGCCCGCGAGCGAATATTAAAGCGTGTTGATAGTGGAATAAACGTGTGTGACGTAACACCCCAACCTCCCCTCGCTTACTTAATTGAGGCTTATTTTAAGGGATACTGTGACGGCTAAATCTAGAAATTTGCGACTTTTTTAGCTCTATAATTAGATCCTTCTGACTTTTCGCTTTGAATTTTGCTTCCATTTTACGGAACACAGGTTTTTACTTCCGAGTTTGCCTATGTAATTTTTGGTGACAGTGACGTTTCTGACATTCGCGCGACGTGCCGTTGATTGAGAGTTATTTTGGCAAGGGAAAAGAGAAGTGTGGTATGGGTATGTTACGAGTTTTATGGGAAAAAAATTTAAATGACCTACTTTATGTTCTTACTTCAATTCCGGTTTTGGCGTTAAATAATGGCATATTCAGTCAATTGGAAATTTATAGAATTGGAAGTTGAGTAACATAAATAATAACTTTCGTATTTTCACTTTTAGTAAAGACAGATCCTGCAAATTATTGTTTTATATCTTGTCCAGGAACAAAAAATGACACACTGGCTTTTTCTGTAAGTAGGGGCCTCTGCGACTTGGCTTGTCCGACGGGGTAATTGCGTTACACACTATTAAAATGCGTGCCACGAAAGATGAGACTTGACCCCGCCTACCCCGCTCTTTTCGCTGCCCCTATGACGTCCGGTCCCGTCCCGCACTCAGACCTCATACCGCTAATGATACCTAAAATCGTGTTCTGCGCATGTCAAACCACGTGGTGTGTCAAGTCTCATCTTTCGTGGCACGCATTGTACTAGCAATGGCTTTAATTTTAACAGTTCAACAACATTCATTGCGTTATTAGCGTTGTTCAGCTGAAAAATTTTCGAACATATGAAGCACTGGATTAACAATATTCTACAAAATTATTCAGAAGAAGATTGATAGATTGTACGCAATTAGAGTACAGGGCCCCATGGTTCCGAGTTAGATAAAAGCTTACAAAATAATATTAAAGAAAAAATAACTGTTTCAGAGGCCGTCTAGCTCTAACTAAGCTGTGATCACTAACCTGTTTATTTACTAAGCATGAATGGTGTCACAATATTGCTATAATACAATGCTAATTTACATATGTATTTTGTAATTTAAATACAGAATCTAAAACTGCAGCGAACTCTCGAATAACGGAACTTTATTTATTGGGTTTCATAGTTAGATTGTGTTTTAGTTCGAATTTTGCTGAAGTTGGATTTGAATTTTAATTGCCTTCATTATACAAGCGTGTGCCATATATATTTTTATTTTGTAACAAAATTAATTGACAGTTTAAGTGGTTGTTGAGTTGGTATTTGCTAGATTTTTTAGTTAATAGTTACTTAGCACTATTGATTGAAACTTGAAAACCCAAAAAAAAAGAAAATTCAATAACTTGATAGAATCTGACTCATAATCTCGCTGTAAGGAATCAAATTTCTAGAAAAAGTTATTAGAAAAATGTAACAATTCACTCGAAAATTCATAAAAGTTGTGACACATAATAAAATATCGCATTTTGTAAAGCTGGTTCGATATTATGTTTTTAATCTGCCCTTGGCCACATCGTGCTATTTTTTTTTTGTTTAGCCTATACTATCCCACTACTGGGCAAAGGTCTCCCTCAAGTCCTTCCAGGAACTTTTCTCCCGTGCTATTAATCGACACTTATTCAAAATTAACATTAAATCTGTGCCTCCGGTGAAAACTGATACAACTTCAAAATGACTACTTTTCAGTACAGCGATTTAAAGTTTTATTTATTTTCTATTTTATTTAAAAAGATTATTATCAATAATTTTACAGAATACTTAATGTTAAATACAAGTTGCATCGTTTTTCTTTAAAATTACAGGATTTTGTAACATTTCATTAGAAAATTAGGAAAATATTGAGGAAAAACTGTGAACTATATCAATATGCACCGACATTACGTCTGTGTAAACTAATGTATGTTAAGTAATATCAACTTACACCACACATGCAGTTCTCGTGAAGAAATAAGAATGATATCATAAAATATGTTTTAGTATATACACTGATAATATTGATGCAAGAAACATGTTGTTGAACAAATCTAATATAACTTTATGTTAAAAATCAGTCTAGAACTTTAAAGTTTACCTAATTTAATATTTATTGAGATATATCACTTATCACGATGTTATTTTTTGTGTATAATGCTACAAGTAAACTTATATATTCAACATCTTTGTGTAAAGTGATATTTGTAATCAATTTTATTTAAAGTTCTTGGTATTAAATATAAAACACACATATTTAAGATACAAAATATAAATTATCTGAATAAATTGAGTCAAACAAAAAGGAAAAAACCTTAAATTTCTAAAAAAAACAACTAAAATGCTTCTTTTCTTAAATTAGCACAACAGTATTTAATCAATGACCTTAAATTGTTATGTATAACAATTTAAGGTCATTGATTAAATACTGTTAACAATTTAAGGTCATTGATTAAATACTGTTGTGCTAATTAAGAAAAGAAGCATTTTAGTTGTTTTTTTTAGAAATTTAAAAGTTATACTTTAAAAATGTATACATTTTTAAAGTATAACTTTTAAATATTACTGAAATAGAATTTAACTGAAACTCAGTCTCAATCAACGTTTTTAATGAAGTAACACCACTTTTATGAATTTATATTTTTAACAATCTTACAAATTAAATCAGATCACGTTTCAAATCACAATATCAGTCTAAATAAAAATCAACATGCATTAGACAATCTTTTGTAAAACTTAACGTTTTATCAAAATTGTATCTACCCATCCGTTATTAAAACTAATGAATGTTGAGCAAGATGAGGTAGTCATTCATAATTTAAATATAATGTTACATATAGGTTCTAATGAAACTGACATGTTTCATGATATGCCAATAAGAAGTAAGTATAATAATTATAATAAAAGTTTATAAAATAAGTAGGATACAGATAATTTTCAGTCGTCCTCACTGGAATATAAATCGGGATCAATATTTCTGACATCAGCCTTAGAAAGATGGGCCACTGCATTGAATTAATGATCTACTAATACTTCCGATGTATACATTTTACCCCTCTTAGCAAATGATATGACTTTGAAATTATCTGCTCCATGTCAGTCTTGTATTTCGGAGACGGGAATTGGTCTTTCTCATATTTAAAAACTTTCACATCATTTTTTTGATAGTGAAATATCGTTTTGCAAATTCGTTATAATCGTAAAAATTATATTCTGTCATCGCAACTACGGTAAATTTTCCAGGTTTTCTTAGTGTTCGAATTAATTGCGCCCAATCTCTTGGATGATGGATGTTCATAGTCGTTCGTTTTTTAGCTCTTTCGATTGCAGAATGGTCACTATCTACTTCCATTCTTGTATGGCCGGCATCAAGAATTTGTGCTCTATGGATGAATAATGATAATAATGATATATGTATAAGGCAGGTCATGAACAACAAGTAGCATCATTGTAGCCACCATGGAGTTTTTATTCTGCCCAGACAAGTGTCAGAGTAAAGGATAATTTTTATAATACCTGGATATTTAGTGGGAACTTGATTTAAAAAAAAAACACGAATATACATGAGGCGATTTGATTGGCTCCTCGTCCGGACACACTTTCGTCCCACATATAGCAAAAAGCATTATTACTTGCACAGTCATGGATGGTAAGATTGTATGTCCATAACTGTCTTATATAAAAGACCAGACCTGTCTTCAGGTATGGTGTTGGTAGACATTGTTGCAAGTCTCGGGCGATTCTTTAGAATATATTTTGTCACTTTCTTTCTGGTCATACGCATAAGCGGCTGCAGCTTGATGTTCCTCCAATAGACATTTAATGTGAAGTTTGTCATCGGTTGGTGCCGTTTCTATTGCTTTATTTGACTTATCGCATTTCTGACATGTATCCACTGATGGTTGCTTAAACGATAGATTCAATTGTTTGAAAATCTGACTGTAAACAGTTTTACTTATAGGTTCCGTTGTTGTTAGCTGTTGTTTATATAGGTCGTACATTTTGGTTAAGGTCAAATCGGAACTCAGAAAATTTTTATTACTTTTGCTGCGACCATAGTCGCTTTCATTCTTCGTCTAAAAACTTTATCGCCACTGACCCCGCACGGCTCGCATATCCCCCGTAATGCGCCCGCGCAATCCCCCGCGATAGAAGAAGTATCACTATACACATTTTTCATGCCCTATTTTGAGTACTATTTACGTGTATAAATAATTAATATAACTTCACATGTATCATTTGACACAAACAATTTTTTACTTTTGTCTTTGTGTTAACTGATATGTCTGAAGTTGTACCAGTAAATTACGCACAATGTCTTCGTGTAAAAAAATATAACTGAGTTTATATCATTAATCACATTTATTAAAGATAAAATTTACAAATGTATTGGAATATAACTTAAGACATATTTTTTTACACGGAGCACTATCAAATTTTTCAATATATTTAACGATTTATGTGGAGTTAAATTATTTTACACGTCATTAACTATTAATACATAAATTTTTAGGCCTACTTGTATCACACTATCTCTGGAAATATGACTTGTATCAAAATGTCGATTAGACAGAAATGTACAGAATTTTTTTCTGATACAAGTGCATTTTAAAACGCCAATTTGATACAACTTGAGTTATATCAGTTTTCACCGGAGGCACAGAAATATGAAAATAAAATCGACATTATTACAACAAAATCTAAAAAAAAACTCACAAGAGCGTGTCAAACTATGTAATACCGTGTGACATAACGCCCCGACCTCCTCGTGACGTTAATTGAGGCTTATTTTAAGGGGATGAAATATGTTAGCGCAATTTTAGCACTGCGACAGAATTCTAATATTAGGTAGATTATTTTTGTTCCATTATAGCCAGACTACATTTTAGTGTGAAATAAAATAAATTATAAGGTATAGCAGTGTTCATAATCTCAGATAAATGTACATTCCATCGCCACTTAATCAGTTATCTACTTTAGCGGAATGTATTATAAGTTGATTTTTGAGAAACTTATAAGTTACAAATGGTAACAAAAAGGTCCTATATAAAGTGGTTGCAATGGAATTAGATCTTTGTTAAGTATGACAATCAGTTTATTGTTCCATAACTTGAAAATTATCTCAAATATAGATTATATAATAATTTTGAAATTTTGACAGTTATTTCATACAAAAACTGTCATACGTTAATTTTATACCTCGAATAAAAGTTATCTGGCGATGGAGAAATCAGCCCTTAGTCGTTATTTTGTTTTCTCTTACATATAAGGAAACATTTTTTTATTCATGTACATTATTGTAGGTATAGGTGAATTATTTATTTGCTTATAATGTACTTATTTTTTTTCTATTATTAGTATCAATACATTTTACGTAACGGCATGCGTCATTTTTAAATAATAGAATTTATTTTAAATAATAGAATTTATATTTAGAAAGTGAACTAAATTAACCTACATACTTTTGACAAAAGCAATTCGAATGGAGCCAACATTAAAAAAAAATGCTGATTCAGATGTTTAAAATAGAATTAAAAACATCTTCGTCAAAATGTAGACCTGATAAAATTAGGTTGAACGAAAACTTTCACTTTAATCGAAAAAAATTCGATCCCAATCCCAACTTATAGGAAAGTTTCCCAAAAAATATCGTTCGGAAATCGGGGACCATTCCTGGCAGCAATAAGCGTCGAATATTCGGCACCGGATTTAATATCGGCCATCACTCGGGAATGTCAGGAGCAAGGAATATAAAGTAAGTACGTGTAGAAGTACAGTCGGTGAAACAGATCAGTATGCAGGCAACAGGGGGCCTAAAAAGGCCACTTTGGCAGAATCATAATAGGATAACATTATGAATCATAACATGGCGAAGACAGTCCGCGTTTTTCTTTTTTTCGCTGCACTACGTAGGTATAATCAAAGAGATTGGGATTGGATTGATTGGTATTTTAGCACAGACAAAAAAAAAACGGAATATTCCTTCAATGGGATTTGATATGATTAACTTAACAGTTAACTGTTCATTATAATTCATAATGTTATCCTTTTATGATTCCGCTAAAGTGGCCTTTTTAGGCCCCTGCTGCGACTTCAAATGGGTGCCAAGAAAAATAATCAAGTTTTTTGACACAGGTCGATAAAACGTGTAAACGTGACTTTTAGACGAACTACGAATGATCTTCTGATTGTATGTCACAGACTATGGGACACAGTGATACCTACTTTATGTTGTAACACCTTATAACTTGAATGCACTAATAGACTTGATTTGATAACTGTGAAATTGTTTTAAATGTCATTTCTCACGCAATAACTATTGCGAAGTGCCAATATATGCCTACTTTTTGCTTGTATACCGGCTTGTAAAATAATTTCGACAGAATTTCATGTCGGCCACGGTGACCAATTTCAGCCGGAACGGAGATTAGCCAAGTATGCAGGAGATATTATAGTGCACAACATAAGTGCTCAAACACACCTGTGTTTGCGCACAGGAAAAAAACAGAGTGTGCACCTGTACTCTCTACAGCTTTTCGTGCTATCTGATACACGGGGGTTTCACACCACCAACTTCCAAACCCCGGGCCGGCCGGCTCCTGAGAAATTCCTCATAGAAAACCTAATGACGCTTTGCCCAACTTGGGTATCAAACCAAGAACCCCACGCTCAGAAGTCGCACTTGCGACCGAGAGACCAACGGGGCAGTTGTATGGCTTTTAACATTCCCACTGCACGTGACAAACCTCTTCTTGTACAGAGAAGTCACCAGAATCGCCAACCCATACCGTTGGCAATTTTGAACCATTATAAGTCCAAGTTACTGTCATTACTAAGATGTGTAAAAAGATTTGGGATGTCAATTTTAAAGAAACCTTTCACTTCTTAGTCATTTCGACAAACTTGCCTGTATACCAAACTCGTTTGTCATATGTACCAACAGTAGAATACGGAACATTCATTCGAGAAAAGTTACGATTTTGACAAATATGGTATATTTAAATGCCCGCATAGGGGTGAGTCAAAGGCTTCTCGCTTTCAAATAACTGGTGAGCAGTTTGTAAAGTTAAGTCGTAGATGAGTTTCTATGGGCCTATGTCCAGCAGTGGACGTCTTTCGGCTGAAATGTTGATATAGAAAGCATGTAATTGGGGCACACTAAATCGAAATTTTATTTCCGCTATATATTCCTATATGAAAGGAATCCATAGATTTGAATTTAAAGTGGGTGTTGCTATACATCGAGCTTAGCCGGTTTTTCTTTAGTCGTATTTTTGTTACTAATAAAGTAAATATTTGTATGTAATATTACGGCTCTCAAAACGGTGAAGGAAAACATTGTGAGGAAACCGGTTTGTCTTTTTTTTTTCAGGGTGGGAATCATCAAATGACGCCTCCCGCTCTGGGTGGAGCGGAAAGGAGTGTCAGACTCTTACTGACTAAAACCCACCCGTGTTCCTTCCTTAGCCCTTTATGTTCCGGGCCAGCGGTAACCCTTTCGGACAATCCCGCTGACCCGGCAGGCTAAACCGGTAGGTATGTCTTAGAACCAAAAATTTGAAGACATGTGACATCTACAACCCGCACTGGGCCCGCGTGGTGGATTACGGCCCACTCCCTCTCACAGAGAGGAGGCCTGTGTCCCAGCAGTGGGAACATTATAGACTGATTATGAATATTTTTAAACATTCTAAAACAATAAACATTTTAGTTAACGAGTGGAAATTCAGGGTAACATATACCATACAGAGAATTATATAAAAGCTAACGTCTGTAACATGACTAATTAAGTATTTTACACAACGACACAACTTCTGACAGGGAATATCATGTGTAACGTTGCTTAGTTACGTAGGTATTATGTTTTTAGTATGTTACGTACAGACGCCAGCACACAAGCTACCCGAAACTGTCAAAATTTCCCAATCAACTTTGAACCTTATGCTTTGGCGATAAAGTTGAAAATCTATTAAAGAAATTTGACAGATTGTAGTAGCTTGATGTGCTGGCGTCTGTACAATGTACTAAAATATTATATTACACTAGCAACCTGCCCCTACTTTGCACGGTTTTACAACTTGACAATATATCGAAATTTCTTTATTATCCCCTTTATTTATAAACGATGCTTATAGTTAGGTATTGATAAGCGACTGCTTAACCAAACATTTGTAACGTTTAGAGGTCTCTTAACTTTAAGCAACATTTATAAATAAACCCCTTAATGTAAGTTTAATATTTATGTATTAAACAGATAAACCTTTCGGAATAAATTCTCAAAATTTTGTCAAAACCGCATCAAATCCGTTGCGTAGTTTAGAAGAACAACGCGGTCAAACAGATAGACACGAAAATAGAGCAAATTTTACAAGTTGACGTCTTTTGGTTACCGGACCACGACATAAATTGTTTATTTCAATTAAACTGACTCTGGCTAATCTTAAACTCTGGTAAAATATTGGTTAACAACATATCTACCTATCCTTTTGGGGAATAGAGGCATGAAGTTATGTTGATATGACTGACATGATGTGGAAAGCTGTAATCAATCATTCTGTCAATCAATAAACCTGCCCTGCTTTCAACTGGCAACAAGTCTCTTTCAAGTTTCTACACGTTTGTGGCGCCATCTACAACGACACTTGCGTACTACGCATCCCATTGACCATAAGCAAAATCCTGCATCGCGCGACCAGAGTTTACCGCGCAAATAGCATATACAGGGTGTCTCAGTAAGAGTGCACTTGCGGATTTTTCACAGTCTCAACGCACACGACGCACATCTTCGATCATTCTGTCGGTTTCTTTTTAAATGTCTATCATGATATTCTGCCTTAGAAGTATCATAAATTGCTGGTCTGTTTTGTATTTCTTGAATTAACATCGTTACATCGACCTCTGGCGCCATGATAATATCGCGTGCGTTACGTCCACCCCTAGCAAATACAGATTGCCGACTAAAGTGTGCGCCGTCTGCGTTAGCGCGCGTTGAAGCAAACGTTCAATTTTTTTCACACACTTTTTGTGCCGAGCGGCGCGGCGCGGCGCGGTGCGGTCTGCCCGAATTACACGGATTTTTTGTGCGCCGGAATTTTTGCGCGTCGTGTGCGTTACTGCATATAATTGCATAGGTTCTATTTTCACAGACTAAAAAGTGCGTCACGGATAGTCTGTCGTCTGCGCTGCACCTAAAAATACCTTAAATATATTTCAAGATGAGTAAAGCTTAAGTAACTCAATAATGCCCTTAATTACCCACATACTCCACATCCTTGTACCCAAAACATATTAATTTAATCACGTACGAAATAACACAAGATTTTCTTGAAATTATTTTTCCCGAATCCTAATATTAATCAAGGATCCCAGGCATCCCAAAATAACATTCCTAAACGTATCATATATCACAAAGGCTCGCAATATTGTACGGACAACTGTTCGAAAGGAAAATATTGTTTTATCGTCAAATATGTAGCAATTAACGATTAATGAAAATGCGGGTAGTTCGCAAAAAGGTTCGCTGATACCGCGTGGGTGGTACACATACAGAGTGTGGCACAAATGTGTGGTCATATTTAGGTATGTGGTACAGACCATCAAACTAAACAACTTTCTTCATTCATCATCAAATTCAGCTGTTCCAAACATTTGGGTCGAGTAGGTATTGAGGTTTTGTACGGGACAGCTGATTGTTATTTTTTCGTGATAACGATGTTGGTCAAACGGAGAAAGTTCTTGAGTTTGATGGTCTGTAACCACACTCTTATAAATATGACCTCACATTTGTGAAACACGCTGTATGGACGGTTGTGTGTTCGTATGTATGAGCACAGTAAAGATATGGACAGTACAGAAACTACGTACAAACGTTCGCAACGGCACACTCACACAGACGCGCGCATCTACGATACCCCTAAGCGATAGTTGCGGTGCTCTCAGTCACGGGTGCCGTCAACTGCCATGTTGGAACAAGTACTCGCGTAATACATTTATTCCTTGCGCCACAGACCGTCCATCTTTTTAAAAATGCCTCGAGCGTATTGTGTATCGGCGGCTGCTAGCATGTTGGTTTTTTTTTGTCATGAGTAAGGTCAAAATGTAAATCCAAGATGGCGGCTGTGAAATTTTTTTTTTGTTATTGGTGTCGTTTTTCAGTATTTTTATTTTTAATTTATGGGTAATTACGAAGAATAAAGATATATTTTTTTAATATTGTTTTCTTTAATTACTATTACACCTATTCTCGCGTTGACACGGTAAGGTGCAGGGTTAACTAGGCATCGGTCGAGCGACGCGCATTTTGACTTCACTATCGGCTTTAGCACCCTCGAAAACTATGAAAATGATATTGACGATGAAAAATTTGAATTTTCGCAGCCGCCATCTTGTACTTACGTTTTGACCAGAAGGAGGGAAAGATAACCAGTCAACTCCTAACCGCAAATCGCGTTAAAAAACTTCGTTACAATAAAACACATAAATTTTACAGACATTGAAAGTGACAACCCTAACGCTCCAATGGAAGGTAGGTAATTATTTCAACAAATAGGCCTAGTTTCCATACTGTTCATATTTATACCATGGAACTATTTTATTGTGTAGGAACCTACCTATGTCAACAATATATTTCCGACTAAGCGGTTTCGTTGCTGAAATAGTGCCTTTCGATTCGTGTCGGATCATTTCTGTGTTTGGACTTTGTAATGATCGGGATAATATTAACGGTTAGGAGCAACATTGCTATAATTACGTTTGGTCTGGGGATCTAAAAAGGCTACTTTGACAGAATTGTAAAAGGATAGCATTATGAATCATAACGGACAGTTAACTCTAAATAATCTTTTTAAATAAGTTTACTATAACTTCAACTCAGATTTTGTATGCCTATCGGCGGAACATGGTTTGTGTACTTGACATTTATATTGAAAAACACCTGTAATCACCTATGTTCACAAAACAAAATAAATGAAATGAAATGAAATGAAACTGTTAAGTTAATCGTATCAAATCCCATTGGTGAGGGATTTTTCGTTGTTTTTTTTAGTTTGTGCTAAAATACCAATCAATCCAATCTCAATCTCTTTGATTATACCTACGTAGTGCAGCGAAAAAAAGAAAAACACGGACTGTCTTCGCTATATTCATAATGTTATCCTTTTATGTTTCTGCCAAAGTCGCCATTTTAGGTCCCCTGGTTTGAGTACCTATGTTATTTTTGGAACATTAGCATAGGTGCTCAAACCATATACAGAATAGAAGAGTATTACAGAGAGAACATACAGATAGAGAATAGAAAAACATTAAATTATGGAATTTTATTAGTAAATCTGGCAAAGATGTCGCGTAAGACATTTTTTACTGGAAAAATCTAAGCTCGTTGAAGTTTGAAATATCAATTTATGAACTTGCTGTGTGTTCAATGCGATTTCCCATCGACATAAATGACGAAAATATATGAATAGAGTATGAATGTTAGTATGGAAGCTACTTACTTTCATCCTCAATTAAACTCCTTTATGGGATGAATTTTCAAAAACCCTTCCCTAGTACCTACTCGCCTTCATTAAACACTTGTGCAAAATTTCATGCTTCTAAACCCAGTGGCTTAGGCTGTACGTTGTGTTTCAGTGGATATATGAATTTAGATTTTTATTACGTAGAAAATCTCGCAAATATATTTTTACAAAAAAAAAAACTCAAAGTCTGGAATATTAATTCATAAACCCTAAAAATATAGCAGCGAACCGTACACTTTCATTCATAAAACCAAAAGCATACCTAACCATTCTGCGTGGGTGTAGCACCCCTGTCTACGTACTGCCCACACACCGCCTACGCAGGGATGTCTGTACTACGTAATTGGCGATCCGATATGAATACTGGGAATGCTTTCAATGGTCATAAATTCATTGATGTTTTTCAATGAATTTTTATTTTATTTAAACGTGGGTAAGCTTGTGTTCATAACTTCGGTTATGTTGGAGTAATTACTAAGAACAAATTTACTGTGATTAAATTAAATTAATTAATTAAATTAACGATATCAATAAATGATACACAAATCGCCCCTCAATTTAAAACAGATTGAGGCAGTTGACAATTGAGAACAGTTTTTTTTTCGATTTCTGACTTTGCTAGTCCTCAAACCTCAGTTAATCCGATAGAGGTTTTTGATCCTTTTAAGAAAAAAAATCGATTGACATAAAAAATGGGCCATTTTCACAAAAACCCAAATAGGTTTTTTGTGAAAATGGCCCATTTTCTTGCCGACTGTGAGTTGTTTATAAAAAAATTCGGAATAGGGGACAAAATTTCTCTCTAAGTAAGACTGTTTAGAGCTACAACGGTTACGATAGCTGCTTCATCTCAAAAATCCACCTGTCTATTTAGCCAAGTTTGTAAATTATAATTAGAAATGTACACGTTTTTGTCGTTTAAATATTTTGAAATGTTGATAATAATTTTCATGTAGGTATTATTGCATATTCTATTTTATATATTTATTATATTATATTTATTAATATATTATATTCTATTACGAACAAAACGATTGTTCTGTGCATAATCCATTCATCTAGCATTGTTGTCCCTTATTATTTCAGTTAGAACGACTATTGTTTCAGTTTCAACTACTGTTTGTTTGACAAATATCATATGCATTGTTTCCTCGGTAAACGCGTGTGGGTGGACATCCCTGAATGTATTCCGATCGGCCCACTCAACGTCAACCCCAGGAGTGTGCTGAAATACATTATAATTTTTGATCTCAGCAGGTGTGAGAAGTGCTGCTTCATTAACAAAGTTATGTGACTATTTTATGTCTGCTTGAAAATCATCATCATCGTCGGTTTCCAGTCTAACTGGATGCAGCTGAATACCAGTTTTTACATGGAGCGACTGCCTATCTGACCTCAACAACCCTGTACCCCTAGGTAAGACTGGTTGTCTTACCTAGGGGTATAGTGTTAACTGTAAGACTGGTTGTCTTGATTTCCCATCCTGAAAAAAAAAAGAAAGACTGGTTGTCTTCTGACTGTCTTCTGTGTCTGCTTGAGAATGTCGTCAAATTATTATTCCATTTCTTTTTTTGCAGTCAGATTAATTCGATTGTTTTAATCGTTGTAAAATTAAAGTGCACCCCAATTGCGAAACACAGTTTCAATCACATCCGAGAGTTTTGAAGGATATTTATAATCCATTGCTTCATAGGTTTAATACATTCGTCTGCTCAACAATGTAAAAACGCAATGAACGTAACTTAACTGTCAAAATGAAAGAAAATGCGATCAATTGTCATTTTAAGTGTCTTACGCAACTACCCGGCTAATTTAACAGCTTCAGAAACACTTTTACAATGAAGTACCAACTACTTATTTCTCGGCGCGACCGCGGCTAAAAATAACCTCGTTAGACCCAGCCTATAACAAAGTATCCGTCCTGTAAGACCCCCAAAAACGCGTAAGTACTGCAATATATCGCCAAAATAACCCCCTTCGATATCAGTAGCGTCGGCCATCGAAGCGTTTCCTGGGACCGGTGCGTGGGACGGTGGGAAGGGACACAGGATAAATAGGTATAGAAGGTCAACTATATACATACATATAATGAGCGACAACGCACGCACACTTTTTTGTAGTGAAAACTTCTTTAGCGGCGTTTACACTTTTTTTGTAGGTAATGGGTAAAAAATGTTGAACTCGCGTCAGGACACGTGACCTGATCGAAAATTCGTAAGACGGATGGCCGTAGCCGCTACCGCGCGTGTTTTGTTTATAAGACGATTCACAAAATACACACGTAATTGTTCAAGTTTTCACTTCTGTCGGCACTCCCGGAGTGCCACTGTTTTTTTTTTTTCAGAATGGGAAATCATCAAATGAACCCTCCCGCTCTGGGTGAAGCGGAAGGGAGTATCAGACTCTTACTGACTGAAACCCACCCGTGTTCCTTCCTTAGCCCTTTATGCTCCGGGGCAGCGGTAACCCTTTCGGACAATCCCGCCAACGCACTCACATTTAGACAGGATTCACGAACCTACAGCGAGTGCGCGCATTCGCGACTGGCATTCAACCGAGATCGCCGTACGTCAGCGTGTATGTGGCAGCGTAAATTGTGCATATTGTCGCTGCGACTAGACGCAGAAGTGTCGTATGCGTCTGCGACTGGTTAAGACTACTCGCGACGTGCAGGAATCCACCATTTTCTTTGAATATTCAACGCGATTCACAAAATAAACACGCGTGTACCTTCATCAACACTCATTGACGCTGACTTGTCGTATGCGACTGTCATCAGTTGTGCGTGTGCATCGTGCGTCTAGACGCTGCGACTAGTATCGAGAGCGTGGGACTTCCCTAGCCTGTTGTTGCGACTATGCAACTCGACGTTAAGTGTGCGGAGCTTTGAACAAAATAATAAATTTGTCGGCCAAATCCGGCTTGTCTGTGTATCTTAGTTTGCGTGCATCAGTTTTCACTTGTATGGAGCCAACCTAATGTATATTTTTATTTTGTGGCAGAATGGTGAAACGGATCGTGAATATGGGCTGCATTGTAAGCGGTGGAGACACGGCTCAATGCGTGATCAGGAGGCCTACCACGAGCTCTTAATGCGTTCCATTTTAGGATCTAAACTGAACTGTTCTTCTAATTCGTACCATGACGTCAGTTTAACAATTCAATTTACGCCATGTCATCTGACAGCGATTGTCCCAAATAGAGTCGCAAGTTTTGGTTTCATTCATTCAATTTTGTACTTGTTTGGTACCATGACGTTCATAGAGCAGCTCAACTGAAACGCTCAACTGTCAATATAAGCGATTCAATAAAAATTGCTATTTCTGTAACATAAACGTTTGGTGAATTATTGACGAAAATAAAGTGTTTTAGTGCTATTTTAGTGGAATTTTACAAAAACCTAATGTAAGTGTACCTGTTCCTGGTTACTGGGTTGTGGAGGTCAGATAGGCTGTCGCTCCATGTATAACACTGGTATTCAGATGCATTCGGTTAGACTGGAAACCGACTCCAACATAGTTGGGAAAGGGCTAGACGGATGATGATGATCTGAAATGATAAAATATTTAATACAGCAGGTATTTAACTTTGCTTTTGATTATGTATAGACAGGTTACGTATAAAAGTCAACCTGCTAATACATAAATTTCTGAAAACAGAATAATTTCATATCTAACAATAACAAAAATTCTTCGTCTAACAGCTTTATGGAAATGAGACCATTTCGATGACCTTTTCGGCCCTTTGATCTACCGCCCTTAACGTTACAAGTGTGTGGGCGGGGCAGACCTAATGTGACCTTTCGAGTTTTAAATATAACTGTTATTGTTTCAAAGATTTTACCCCATCTCTTATTGTTCTTAGTAACGGTTAAATAAATTAAACAGAGATCTGAGCCTAAAAGGTAATTTAAATTGTTGTAAAAAGGTGCGGGTTGGTAGATGTTACGAGTCTTCGGTTTTGCGGTTCTAGGATATACCGGTTTCCTCACGATGTTTTCGTTCACCGTTTTAAGAGCAGTGGTGATGCAATTATTTACACATAGTAAAGCGCCTGCTTAAGTTCGAACCCACGACCTACAAAGGCCACCACTGACGTTTAATTAATTTTATTATAATTGAGAAAAATATAGTTTTGATTTAGTATAGGATCACCTAAAGCAGCACCTAATATTAAAAAAAAAATCATCCAATTAGAAGAATCTGTTTAACGCTTTTTGGCTCCAAAAATTAAAATACCCACCATCACCCCTCCCTAGTATTTTATCTGTGCAGATTGGCTAGAGGAGTTCCAGCAAAACTACACATTTATCACTTAATTTTAAAACGAACAACATTAATATCGTATAACGTTATGGGGAACCATTCATATGAAAAATGAACTGTTTGATTAAGCGAGTTACGACATTTTGTATTCGCATCACGTACATTGCCCGTCGCGTGAGAAATGAAAGAACCTTTCACGTACATACGCGACGAGGTATAACGTATAATGACATTTCATCTTAACTTCGGATAATATTAATGTAAGTCCTGAAACATTGGTACATTCAAACTAGTACCTATTATTCATATGATAAGAGCGGTGGTTCTTCAGAAACTTATGAATCCAAGTGTCTTTTCTACAACCCTTCTTTCCAAATTGATCTGGGTTCAGATACCTAATAAACCATCGGAGACTGAATTCTCATACCAAATTGTATGGTCTCTCCGCCAGTTATACACAGTGATGATTCAGTCACTTGCAACCTTAAAAGGTTCCAAGATCCTTTAAAAGCAACCGCAAACCGGATGGCATAGCACTGGAAAGCCACAAAGTGGACCGATGACCTAGTAAAGGACCTAGGAATCCATCTGGCGATGCTATGGGAAGGCCTATCTTCAACAGTGGAAGTTTTTTGGCTGAAAGGATTACGATGAATCCTTAAAGGGGAACTTCCACCCCTCCTATTGAGCAACTTTGCCTATTAAATCCATATCCGATAAGGGTTTTTTTAATATTCTAATTCTAGATTAATAATTAACTAGTTACGTTTTTATAGGTAGATACAACATAATAACTTTGTGTTTATAATTTAGGAATTTGATGTAAAATACATATTATAATTCCTACAAATGAAAATGGTAATAAAACAAGATAACTCAACAATTCCTAATATCGCGTAGGCAGAAAGTACGCCTCCAGTCAACATTAATTCCTTCGGGATCAAACGCGTAACGGCTTTACGTCACAACTATGGTCGGACTTTTAATTAGCTGCAGTAAAATGGTAGCTTATGTGTTACCACTTTTTAACGAAATTTAAATAGTGGTGTGACAAAATAATCGATTCATTCAAGTAACATTCAGTTCAAAATCGATTCATGTAAAAGTGATTGTATAAAAGCATTTTTACAAAAAAAAAAACAATAGATTTAAAGAAAAAACACTGCAACGTGAAAAATAACTTTAATTTCGGAAGTCGGTGTCGTTAGTTCGAGTTATTCCGGTCGGAGACCCTGATTTGACACCCCGCTGCTTATTATTATGTTTTAATTTCTGTCTTATCCCCTATAAACTTTGTTTTCGTTTTTGACACCGACCATTCAACCATTTCGGAATAAACAACAGGTACAAAAGTCAATTAAATGGCAACGCATCTGTAATGTCTCCGTTATCCTACTAATATTATAAATGTGAAAGTTTGTGAAGATGTTTAGATGTTTGTTACTCAATCACGCGTAAACCGTTGAACAGATTTGGATGAAAATTGGCACATAGATAGACCATTTCCTGGATTAACACATAGGATACTTTTTATCCCGATATTCCTACGGGATCAAAACTTACGCGGGTAAAACCGCGGGGCGCTGCTAGTTACAAATAAATGTCTGCATGTTTTTCTTTCAATTACATAAAAAACTTCAGCCATATTTCTCAATCCAGTCCAGCAACAAACTAATTCAGAAATTTTCTAATAAAACTCCATAGTACGTGTAAAAACTTAAAATATTCGGTTTTCTTTTCAGCAATTAAAATTCAGCCGTGTTTCAGGCCATTCGTGTTTCTAGAAAGTACTTAGTCGGTCAAAAAATCTTTCCTAACACGGAAGTCGTGTGGCTACATTTACTTTGTGTAATTTTAATTACTTGGCAACATTATATGTGGCTTTGGCACGACTTTTGCTAAGGGTATGAGAATTTTTAATGGTTGTTTTGAGGAAGATAGTTCAAGGAATAAAATATATTATGTAATTGGGTGTAGATAACGTCTGTTGATTCAATTTGCGTTTCCTTAATTTATCGTTTTCCTTATTGCTTATCTCCTCGTTTGTTAGACTAGCTTAGGGACTCCGTTCATTAACAATAGAAAAAGTAATTGGGTCTCATTAGTGACAGTTGAGCTCATAAATAGGTACTGCATATCATCGCTCGCATGACTAAAAGTCCTATCTCATTTTTTAGCTAATTTGAGTAAGGACAAATACATTTCTCTATTTGTGATGCTTTACATGTTTCACTAACCGTCATATCTCTATGTTATTTGGATCTCAAAATATAACCAATTTGAAAGGCAAATAAACGTAAAGAATCACGAATAAAAAATGTAGTTGTCCTTACTCAAATCAGCTAAAAAATGAGATTGGACTTTTAGTCATGCGAGCGACGTTATAACGTCACGCGTTGTTTCCCAAAAGGTTGAGCAGTGGTGTGTGTACCTATAGTATATCTACAGTTATGTTTAAATTCCATGTAAAAGGGGGGAAGCCTATTGTCATAATCAAAATTCCAGATAGAAAAACCCAATTATTATAATACTGCTAATCTGGGAATTGAACCCAGGATCTCAAGTTTAGCAGTAGCGCTTGCAACCAATAGCCCAACGAGGTATTATAGTCACTGCGGCTCTTAAAACAATATTTTATTAGAATAGGAACGCATTAGAAGATGAGTAGATCGTACATCATAAGAGGAAGTTTGAAAGTGGCACCGGTAACTGAAAAGTTGTGTGCAAATCGGTTGTCATGGTATGGGCATGTGTTACGGAGAAATGAGGAAAATGTCGTGAGGAGTGTTTTGAGTATGAATGTCGATGGCTGTAAGAGTAGGGGAAGACCAAAGAAACGATGGATGGACTGTGTGAATGATGATATGGTTAGAAAGGGGGTGTCTACCGAGATAGCGACTAATAGAATAGAATACTCTTTATTATGTACACCATATAAGTAAAGAAGTAAAAAGAAAAGATAAGAAAGAAGAAGAATAATAAAAAAAAGAAGAAGAGAGAAGAAAAAGACAGACCTAATCAAGAAGAAAAAATAATAAAGAAGAATAAAAAAAAACTGGTCTAATAGAGAAGTATGGAAGAAAAAGTCATGTTGCACCGACCCCAAAGAAATCGGTATAAGGGCAGAAGAATTATTATGATGAGGCGTTCCTTATTAGGCCGCTTAGCTACTCGGGTCTCAGTAGTTTTGGAAACACCTGGACAGCCAATAAACTAATCAAAAATATGGGATATTCCTCGAAACGCACCTAAAAGCATTCCGTGAAAAAAATTATAAAAATAAAAATATTATAATTTTATTCCTCGAAATGCATCAACGATAAAACATAGAGAAGAGCATGAAGGATTCGTAATAAATGATATCAATAGACGTTTCATTTGGTGCGTCTAAAAGTTGGTGAATAAAAAAATACCCAAAAAAAATATACAGGCAGTTTAATGTGCGACTGATTTTATGAGGTGTGATTGCTGACCGTTAAAACTTAGCTAGGCACATACGGCACAATAACATACTAACGTATGGAGAAGAATGTGCAAGAAACTCCACCGTTACTCTTTTAAATTTTTTTATAATATTTTGCATAGATTAATTATATGTATAATAATAGTATGTGAAGACGATGCACCTAAAATAAAATTACCATACCACAATAAGTAAAAGAATTAAAAATGAAACCATGACATATAAATTAATTATCTGATAGATACATGGTGCTCACATATTTACAAAAGTGGTAAAAGTAAACGGTTTCATAAAAAAAAGAACTTAACAGGTAATAAGTCAGGGTGTGAGTTAAAGTAATTACAGAACGTAAATCCATGTCATAAAAAGAATAAATTTTATACAATTAAATTAGCAATCAGTTTGATTTGGTCTAGACTCTAGATTGTGTTCTTATCTTGGATATAATCTTCTAATTTATAGTATGCTTGTCTACAAAGTTGAAAATTGAAATTTTAAATTTATGTACTTAGACTCCGCCTGCTATTCACAAAACAAATATGTACTATTATATTATTTTCATTATAACTTAGAAAAGAACTATATTTTACTTTACTAGAATAAACACATATTGCGTTCAACACTGCGTATACTGAAGAATGGAATTTCAGCTTTGCCTTCTCATTTTCAGAGTATAATTTCGAATGGCACATGACAATTTCAAGCACATAAATATTTCAAAGAACTTTCAACTTTAGTAAGTTGCTTTCGAGGTAGAATTCGGAGTGACGTTAGATATTTTTTTCGCTAAGTTGATTTCGTGATTGTATGTTATGATTTATGCAAGAGGTCGATAGGTGAATGCCTCGTAAAGGGTATTTGTATTAAAAATATAGTTTTTAATATCTTTGAGCTTGCATTGTAGCCGTGAGTAAGCTGAGTTGTCTATATTACGAACATCTTGCGAATTTTTATCTGGAACGAAATAAGATAAATGAAAGTTAACGTTACAGCATAAACAGTCTAAAATATTCCCACTGCTGGGACACAGGCCTCCTCTCTGTGAGAAGGAGTGGGCCGTAATCCACCACGCGGGTCCAGTGGGGGTTGGTAGATGTCACATATCTTCAATTTTTCTTGGTTCTAGGACATGCCGGTTTCCTCACGATGTTTTCCTTCACCGTTTCGAGAGTAGCGGTGATAAAATATCTCTGCTTGGGTTCGAACCCACGATCTACATCTTGTAAGTCGGGGCCATTACCTCAGGGCCACCACTGCTCTACACAAAAGAAAGACTTATAAATTAATCTTGGTAAGAAAAATCTGAAAGTCAAAAACACGTAACTTACATACTGTAGAAAAAACGTAATGCTACTTACATAGAGCTTTCTCAAAATGCGGTGGATGTAGCGGCCACCGTATTTTGAGAAAGCGTCCGCAATATACCGTCGAATGAGGTCCTGAAACGATTTGAATAATGAAAGTAAGTCGGTCTGTTTTCCTTGAGAGCGTTGTATGACACTGTTAAGTCAAACCATGCTGCCATTAATCTCATTACAGCCGTCACTGCGACCGTTATGTGGCGGCCATCATTCTTCTTGGAATACCTACATAGCGTTAGAGATATTAACAATTTGGTTTATCTAGTTAATTGATGTTGACGCTATCTATGATAACCTGAAATGGTTCTGATTTGAGACTAGCTGGTGCAACTTGCTTTATTTGTTATTCAGATTTATACTAATTGTTGTTCACGTAGAACTTGCCTTGAACTGGTTCAGGATAACAGATATGTAGGCAGTGGCAGGGAACTGACGTTGTTAATTTATTTGCGTATTGTATTCTTGCTAGATAAGCCTTGTTAAATGACAAATAATAAGCACATTATGGATCTGGAAATTTATTATTGAAGAACAGAAAAATTTAATTTAATGATGAAAATTAAGAAAAAGAAAAAAAGAAATTAAAAAATCTGAAAGTGCACGTCTCTTCTTGCTCATTTGATCATATAAAAAACCATAGATATAGGTATTATAATTATTAGTTACTTTTATATTAATTATAATTAAACTACTTTGAATAAAAGAGCCATTTTCAATAGGGTTCCTACCTTCCTCCTATGGGTAAAAGGAATCTGTTTAAATAAAATTTACTCAATTAGGTAAATGATATTTTCGCAAGCTACAATGGTTTCAGGTTTCACAATTGATTGACGGATTTTTTTTTAGAAATATTTTGATGTTTTTTTTTTAATTTATACTGCATTAAATCAGTTTGTGAAAAGTACAGAATTAATCTCCATTAAAATTATCTATACAATGGTATAAAAAGTAAGTAGGTTCTGTGTACTAAAAATTTATTCGAGCGTAAAGCACTCTCTAATACTACATTTACATTCAGCCCCTGCCGCTGCCCCTCGTGCTGCCGGCAATAATTCCCTAAATACTGCTGCAGCAGGATCGTAAGAAGAGTGTGTTTACATACTGCCCTACCACTCACTTCGCTTGAGTTTCGGCAATGGCAGACGTCGAGGCGCTCGGCGAGAATTGAGCGACAAAGCAGAATGTAAATGCAATGCCGCGTTACCAGTCCTTTGACTTCCGCACAAAAAACCGTTCTTTTGGGGAGCGCCGGGCAGCGCGAGTGGCAATGGCAGTGGCATGAGAAGTATCGTGTTTAAACACTCGTCCTGCCCACCTCCCTGCTCACTTTGCCTGAATGTAAATGTAGCATAATGCTTCGCATTATAATTCGTGTAATATAACCCACCACCAACCACCACAACCACCAACCACCAACCACCCACCAACCACCACCACCACCACCACCATCACCAGTCACCACAACCACCAACCATCGTAAACCACCAACCACCACCACCCACCACCATAACCATCCATCACCACCAACCAACCAACCACCAACAAACAACCATCTGTTTTTTTTCCTAAGATTTACTTAACATTACGAAAAAAGATACAACATAACAATAAACACATATTATCACGCCTGTAATTCCTGTAGTGTTAGGCAGAGTTTTAACTGTAGTTTTACATTTCGTCAGTTCTATTTAAGGGGACTACATGAACTAAAGCGCGGTCACTGTTGGACTGCATAGAAAAGAAAAAGAAGCGCGATGACACAACGCTAGTAATTTATTGCAAAATATGAAGCAATTATCTATTTACAAAAAATCTATTGTTTGGACTAAAAATTAAGAAACTAGTGTTTCAGTACGTTGCTTCACTACATAGTATAAAACAAAGTCGCTTTCTCTGTCCCTATGTCCCTATGTCCCTTTGTATGCTTAAATCTTTGAAACTACGCAACGGATTTTGATGCGGTTTTTTTTAATAGATAGAGTGATTCAAGAGGAAGGTTTATATGTATAATAATAATAATGTTTCCGTGCGAAGCCGGGGCGGGTCGCTAGTGTAGAATAATCAAACAAAAAAAGAGAATGATTGTATGTATATAAGTAGAAAGTTTTTAAAGGTATCTTCATGAGTTTTTTCTATCGTATCAAATTAGTTGTATGTTGTTGTTTTAACACACTATCTAACTAGCACATACCTATTCTGAAGAATATCACATATTTTTCTGATTTTGTTTACTGTAGTCGATCATATATTTTTAGGCTTTATAAAACTTACGTTTTTTGCGTTTAGGTCCTGTGGATCTCTTAAGCAGGGCGAGCCTATTTCGATCAACCGGGCAATAGAAAGTACTGATTAAAAATGAAAGATAATTATTGTGCTACATTGAAGATTTAACTAGATTTGATCACCACAGACACTTGCAGATTTTGTTAGTGACATGCATAGTTACTTAAAGCACAGTATAGTCACTATAAACTGTTTCTATTTCCACATAATGACGCTCCCCACTTACAACTTTGTCTTCAATTTGCCTGGATTTAAACGTAAATTCCATCTCCCCAATACACCAATCCGCAATCTCTATTACCGCTTTCCTTAGTAAACTTTAGATCTTTTACACAGTTTTAGGTATTCCGAGTAATCTGGATTTCTGGATGTTCGAATAACTCCTTATTCGAGTTCCCAGACACGATTAAATCCCTAAGAATCGCACTCGACCGTTGCCAGTTCGTTCAGTGAACTTAAAAGGAATGTTGTTCCAATTTAGGTCCTTTCAACGAGAGTTAATAAAATTGAATTCGTTTCTTATTCATCATGAATGAATGTTGTGGTGATTGAATGGGATTGAGGAATGAATGATTGATTGTATAGTGCGGTGGTGGGAACAGTTATTATTTGGTCTTGTGTTAATTTATCAATTAATCTTTGACGAGCTGTGTCACTCGCGAGTCCTTTATTCGGAATGAAAACTATGCTGTTCTTTCCTATAAAAATATATTTTTATAAAAGTTAAGGCATTATAACGTGTAAAATAAATAGTAAAATTGAATTTTGCTTTACAGTTTTTCAATGAATTCATTAGAATTGCTTTTGTGTTTTCTGATCAAAATTCCGTAATTCTAATTTTGTTTCCAATTTACCGAGCTTACCAATTATAATAGCGCTGTGACTAAAAAGGCTAGTCCACTGTATATTTTTCGACTTTCAGTATTTTTTCGGGTATAAAGGGTATCTGAAAGGACACAAAAATTCCTGAGCTGCAGGCCCTAAACTAACGTTATTTCAGTCAAATTTCAGAATTGTTCGAGATCAAGATTTTGAAATAAAAAAATATTATATACTAGCTGCCGCCCTGCGGCTTCACCCGCATAGATCTCGATCTCGTGGGAATATCGCGATGAAAAGTATCCTTTGTCCTAGTCTAGGTCCAGGTGTATGCTAAATTTCATCCAAATCTGTTCAGCCGTTTAAGCGAAAAACGGTAAAAAAAATCTCTTTATAATATTAGTAAGTTTAGGAGGGGCCCGTGGCTAAATAATAACAGCCACACAGGTCGATCGATCAGGTAAGGTACGCTTGCCGCGGTTGGTCTGTGGATGGGTGACCATATTTACATACTGAGGCCCTTCGTGCCTCGGAAAGCATGATAAGCCGTTGGTCCCGGCTGCCATTCGTGGATCTTTGACAGTCGTTACGGGTAGTCAGAAGCCCAAAAAGTCTGACAACCAGTCTTACCAAGGGGTATCGTATTACCCAGTAACTGGGTTGTGGAGGTCAGATAGGCAGTCACTCCATGTAAAATACTGGTATTCAGCTGCATCCGGTTAGACTGGAAGGCGACCCTAACACATTTGGGAAAAGGGCTAGGCAGATGTTGAGGAATATTAGTAAGTTTAGATGACGTAGTTGTCTAAAGTTCTTGCCTAGTGGCTACCATAAGTAGTTTATTATTAATTTTTTCTATGTATTATTTATTATTAATGAATTTCTTTCTGATTACAATTGATATTAATTTATCAATGTAAATGTTTAACTTATGAATTTGTCTTTATGTAGGTAATTCAATTTTTCAATTTAGTTATAATGATATTATTGTGGCATGTATTTTATTCCTTGGTTACTAACATAATTATTAACTGTATTTACTAACATAAATATGGATCTCTGTGTCTGACTAAAAAAAATTATTATAAGTAGGTACCTTTGTGTTGCAAGGTCGTGGGTACTATTCTGGTCGCATGAAATTAATGTTATAATTCTAACATACAAATTACATAATCGTAGCCTTTGCTAACAGGAGCTTTTAGTGCAGTTAGTGGCTTGAACCACGCGATGTTAGGTCGAAAAAAAGTTAAGTCTGAATGTACCTAATGCTGGTTACGAAAAACTGGCTGGTTTTATTTTACTTTTGTTAAAAAATATCCAAAAACCTTGATAAATGACAAATAAAATAGGCACCATTAAGGAGCTGGAAATTTATTAATGAAGAACAGAATAATTAAATTTAATTATGATAATTAGGAAAAAGAAAAAAATGTTGGAAATTCCAAAAATGCACGACTAATAATGCTCATTTGATAGTATAAAAACCATAGATATTATATTAGTTAGTTTTTTTTTATTAATTATAATGAAACTACTTTGAATAAAAGAGCCATTTTCAATAGGGTTCCTAAAATAGGTAAAATGAAACTGTTAAAAAAAAATGGATCAATTAATTGATTTTTTCGCAAGCTTACAAGGTTTTCAGGTTTCACACTTGATTGAAGGGATGTTTTTTTCGTTTCTACTGCATATGGTAAATTTTTAAAAGTACAGAATTAATCCCGGTTAATAGGTATTACGAAATAAGGAACACTTTTCCATATTTTATTATTCCGTTTATCTAGATAGTTCTTTTAAAGATTCTGCTCCATTTTACTTTGTTATCTAGCAAAGTTATTTAGTTAGCCGTTGGTCCCAGCTGTCATTCGTGGATCTTTGACAGTCGTTACGGGTCGTCAGAAGCCGGAAAGTCTGGCAACCAGTCTTGCCAAGGAATATCGTATTATCTAGTAACTGGGTTGTGGAAATCAGATAGGCAGTAGCTCCATGTGAAATACTGGTATTCATCCGGTTAGACTGGAAGCCGACCTTAACATAGTTGGGAAAAGGCTAGGCAGATGATGATCTAAGAAAGTTATTTTTCATTATTAATTCAAACTTAAGGCAGTCCAATGCTAGTTGATTTTTTTGATTTCATAATTTATTATAAGACTTCCTTAAGGATGTGAAAGTCTGGAAAAATTTCTTCCATGTATTTTATGTTGGGCGTTGATAGCCGCGCCACAGTATTTTAATTTTCCGCTATCTTCGTCTTCTGTTAAGTTATGCCGTACCTAAATTGTTCATTAAACTTTTAGTATTTATTATTATTGTAAGGAAAATCGTGGGAAACACTGAAATGTTTCGCAAAGTAAGTTTCACGAAACCAATTTGTATTATCTCTAGTCGCCTAACTGGTGTTTTAAGAAAACCGCTTGTAAATTGGGTTCACCTCTAACGAGCAGTTTATCCAGTAATTGGGCTTAGATCTAGACTTAGCTTAGATCTAGACGCTAGATCTTAATATGCTGGGATAAACTAGTACTGTCGTTAGTGTGAGGCTATGAAGTTAGCGATGATTGTAAGTTATCTTAATCCTTTTATAGTGCTCACATACTTTTTACAATGGGTAACTGAATTGATGCACATTACGAAAGTGTTTTGTTCAGAATTGTTTGTATTAATATGCAGTCAAAACAAACCAAAATGGACGAAGTATGTACCTACTACACTGGACCCTTACACGTGTGCAACTGTGTGCGCTTTGTAATATGACCACAATTTTCTCCCGCAATCAGTATAACTAATTTAATAAATAAACAATGTTTTATACAAAATACTAAAAATTCAGTGTATGTATTATGATTATGATATAATATTCTAATTGGGGTGTTTGGTGGTGTGCGTTAATTTCGAGACGTGTCGTATAAGAAACTAGTGCAGACCCACCGGCTTAGGCCGTGCGTTGTCTGTCAGTGAGGGAATAAATTACTGAATTTAAGATCAACACATGTTATTCTTTGCAGTTCCTTTCAAGTTGTTGAATTTAGGTGCTCTTTCAGAACTTTCCCTTCCTAGTATTTAAAAATGATGATCACACACTAATTATTTAAAAAAATATCTGTCTCGTAACCGTATTAATGACATTACGATTATGTAATGCGTTAATTTCTTCGTCTATTGTATTATTCTAGCAAAAAAAGCCTCAGTTACCAAAAACCTATAATTTGTATCCACGCTAATTTAACGGCCTGTTTTATATCCAGCCCAGTTAGTCTTGCGAACTGGCTAGACGCTAAGTTAAATCAGATAATAGGCGTCTGCCTATTTGGTGTCTACCAGCGCTAACTAGTTTCCCGCGGTTTCGCCCAGAAGGCGGTGTTGGACTAATTCTGGATACTCAATTTTTGGCTTGAGTGGTGGGTAAATATAGATTCTGTAGAGATGAATGAACGTATATTGGGTTTGAGCTAAAATTGAAAATTTTACTCAGACAAAAATATGATCTGAGTCTAGCTGTCTGGTTTTTGATAGTATCAAGAGTCTTTGATAACCGTTAGGTTTGTTAAGTTTGATGATAATGGAAAAAATCTCCCATGGCCAGTTGTTGTAGCAGTGTTTCAAATAAACCATATAAAGACGAAGATGTTAACTTAACTTAACTTATCTTACCTATATATATAAAATTCAAAGTCCTGACTGACTGATATATCAACGCACAGCCTAAACTGCTGATCCTAGAGACATGAAATCTGGAGGGTGTGTTCTTTGTGAAAAGTAGGTGTCCACTAAGAAAGGTTTTTTCGAAATTTCACCCCTAAGAGGGTGAATGGGGGGAGAGTGAAATTTCACGCGGACGAAGTCGCGGGCAGAAGCTAGTACACAAATAAAACGCACATTACTTACTAAAGCTAAAAGTATATAATGCATATGAATCCAACGTCGTTTCAATTTGCCGACAGCGACCAAACGACTAAAATGGAGTTTCCTAAACAAACTTTCAGCTGAAATATAAATTGGACTATAACAATGTGCAGACCAAAGATACGTTTTACTGTCCACACATTCAATGAAAACCCAGCACTAATTCAGCACGAACCTTTAAATAATTATCACGATTAAACCGAGTTAATTACTCTCTTTATGACCGAACATACAAGTGACGGTACGGAATTATAATAAGTAAGCTTAAAGAGGTAATATTCAGCATAATCAACTACCCTAAAGCTGTGGGCACACTGAATATGAATTGCGAATTGGCGAGCTAGCATGGCGTCAGCGGATCAGGTTCAGAAATCTTAGCTAAAGTAACCTTGAGCGTGGCGAGACAGTGCCTCATTACTCAAACCATTCCGTTCCACCCGCTGAAGATCTTCCACCTGGGCATAGCAATTCATTGTAGGTGTAACAAAAAAAGACGCACGATTGCTTTAATGTGTCTGGTATATATTCGCTTAAACTCATCAGCAACTCGCGCCCGGCTAGACAGGGAGCGCGGACGCGGGTAGGCGCGGTGCGGCGTACTCAAACATAAGAACTTCATTTGAGTGTCCATAGTGGGCACGCGGGCGCGGTGAGTGGCGCGGACTGCTCGGCGCGAGGAGCGCGCGGGCAACTCAGGCCATAGCTCTTTGATATACAAGTTGGTGCGGGGCGGCCCGCGTGAGACCGGGGTTCTCAAACTAGTTCGACCTTTTTTTCTAGTAAAAATAAGTTTTCTTTATCGAAATTATATTTTGACAAACTCTGGACACGACAACATGCACCGCGCTCGACTGCGGACAGGCAGACCGCGCGTTCCCGCACCCGCGCCGCTCCCCGCCCAGCGCTGCCAGTCTGGCCAAGCACTTAAGCTTAAAACTGTTTAAGAGGACCTATAATGTTAAATTTATAATATCTATGCCGCATCCCTAATTTTGTTACAATGTTCTGCGCCAGTCTTTTTGGTTATTAACTAAGTCTTCCTACCTTCATAATATACTTGAATTAAGTATTTGTTGTGAGCAGTGGCGACCCAGTGGTAACGACCTTGACTAACGAGTTGTAGGTCGTAGGTTCGAACCCAGACTGGCGCTTTACTTTATGTAAATAATTTCATCACCACTGCTCTCAAAACGGTGAAGAAAAACATCGTGAGGAAACCGGCATGTCCTAGAACCAAAACCTCAAAGATGTCACCTGACATGTACCAACCCGCATTGGGCCCGCGTGGTGGATATCAGCCCACTCCCTCTCTAAGAAAGGAGGCCTGTGTCCCAGCGGTGGGAAAATTATAAGCTGATTATGAAGTATTTGTTTGAAAATCCAACTGTTTATTTCTTGAAACTCTTCTTCCATTTATCGCTTGGCAGCCTATATTACCGAGTACCTCTAGGCTCTAGTAGATTTGTTTAGCTGTAGAAGAACTCCTGATTACGTTGTTGAGGAACTACTGGCATTACATAATTTCTGTCTCTGTTCCACTGCAGGTCAAAAGCCTATCTCCCTTTTCTACACAATTATATCCTGTGTTATTTTATTTTTTTTATAAAAAAAAAACTATCACTAAAGTCTTATACATATATTCGGTAAAATTTGATTACCCGTGTTATACCATAAGTTGAAGTAAAGAGTATTTAGACAATTAGACGGTGCAAGGTCATTGTTGTTGCTTCAATCTAATTGTATGCCAGAGGGTACAAACTTGCATCGTGTAAAAGTGAATGATAGGACTATCGATGAATATGTCCTAGGTAGATTTGTAATCTTTGGGAGTTCCATACCTGGGAGCATACTCGTATAAAGACGCGTCGATAGATAAATTATCTGCCTAGTCTTTTCCCAAGCATGTTGGCGTCGGCTTTTAGTCTAACTGGATGCAGCTGAATACCAGTATTTTACATGGAGCGACTGCCTATCTGACCTCCACAACCCAGTTACTGGGTAATACGATACCCCTTGTTAAGATTGGTTGTCAGACTTTCGGGTTTCAGACTACCGTAACGGGACCAACGGCTTAACGTGCTTTCCGCGGCACGAAGTGCTCTTGGTATATGAAGATGGTCACCCATCCATGGACCAACCGCGGCAAGCGTAGCTTAACCTGATCTGTTGACCCGTGTGGCTGTTATTAATTAGCCACATGCCCCTCCGAGTGATACGCGTAGATAGATAGAATTGTTATATAGATAGAAATGTTATTCTACATCAAAAGTATTGTATAAGCAGCTTAGAATAATTTTAAGAGCATATTATTATTATACTTAAAATAGCTGTGTTATCATAAAGGATACGGTTTGGTATGACGAAACTTAATAATAAAAATAGAAAGATATTTCTGGAAATAAATAAGCCTTCGCTAAATAGCCTCCTTAAATATTTTTTCTCTGAGGTTAACAAACTTTGTGGTGAAACGGTTTTAGTTTTGTAAAAGTACTTTAATTAACCGCGGACAAATAAGTTTTTGTTTGTTCCTCTCGACTTTTGAGGCGAAAAGGCTAAAGTTTGTTTGTCTTTATCGTCATAGCTACGTCATTGGTGACAACGTGTGTACTTGAAAAGTCCGACCACATGCGGTCTGTCCCAGCTACATTTTAAGGTCATCGGTCCAGCTAGCTGGGGACGTCCCACACCATGGTTGCCGATACCCCTGTAGCACTCCAGAGCTTGACCTTATACCCGGTTAATGGCAGTAGACTCATCTTCTATTACATGGGGTTTCTAACATAACCAGCATAAAAGATTGTTCTATCAGAGGTGGATATCTATCCATTTTGGGATTACTAACAGGTGTGCTGATAAAATAAAGTTATCTCTTGTTCCAGACTTCCCGGATAAGCAACGCGAGTGGAGACGCGTGTGAACGACGTGACCCCTGTCAACATGGCGGGGTCTGCATCAGCACTGACGATGGACCGATCTGCGAGTGTCGAGATGGAGACTACGAAGGGGCGTTCTGTGAGAGAGGTAAGTGAACTTTGTCGTCGGGTGTTTTAAGGAAGTGTGACTTTAATTTAACAGGTCTTGTGGAATCCCATGAAGAGACTACAGAGTGTTTTTTTAACTGGGACTGTGTTAGAAAACTAAATGCCCTATGCATTTAGTTTAGATAAGTTTAGTTTAGATACGTCTAGTTTTTTTTAATTTCTTTCTTCATTGTATATAATGCAATCATTTTTATATGAACCAGAGTCGAAAAGCATAAAAAGAAAAACAAGTAAGCACCTATACCAACATTTTTTTTAAAGAAAAAAGAGCTAATGGTTCCTAAGCCAGTTTGTAATTAGAACGTGTATAACCCGTGTTTTACGTATGAACCAGGGCCGTCTTAACCATATTGGGTGCCGGGGTGCGAAAATCAGCTTGCGCCCCCCTTGCCAAGGCGGTGACGTGCGGTTACAACGCTGGAGCGTTGCGGTTTTAATGAGTGATTAGTAATGACCTGATTGGCTTGCGCCCCCTAAAACCTTGCGCCTGGGTGCCGCGCACCCCTTGCACCCCCGGGTAAAGACGGCCCTGGTATGAACCATTCTAGGCCTTATTTCATTTTTTTTTGAGGATGCGAAATCATCGAATGACCCCTCCCGCTCTGGGTAGAGCGGAATGCAGTGTTAGACTCTTACTGACTAAAACCCAACCGTGTTCCTTCCTTAGCCCTTTATCACGTGTGTTTGAGGGGTAAGATGATTTATAATCGTTATTTTGTCGCGGAAAAGACCTTAGGTGTAAGCTGAAAAAAAATGTAGAATATCTTTCTTCTCTCTCTAGTCACTAACCAAGTACATGATTATTATAAACGTAAGACCTTGAAAGCGTTACAAGCTAAATTAAATGCATGCACGAGTATCGTACTGGATTTAAGCCCCTGCAAAGTTTTGTGATAGTAACTCTTACGACATCTCCGTAGTTTAAAGCTAACCACTTAGCTTTTGCATATATTCCTGAATTAAAGTAAACGACTCAAATCCCAGTTCAACAAACCATAAACAGTAGCAGCACATACCAGCACTTCATCATCTCACAAACTTAACAATCGCGTGATAATATTCACTCACGTCTTCAACCACGTTTAGTAAAACACGTCTTGGTTAAATATAACTGTGGCGTTAAACTAACCTCGGTTGGGACCTTAGCTAATGTTCCATTAGTTGAAATGTCAGCTCTTACAAGCTCCTGAGCGAGTGAACGAACGAGAACTAAATGCTGTGTTGGCACGCGAGGATCCGAAAATTTAGCTTTTTAGCTCAAATTTTAGAACTAGAATGTAGGGTTTTGATTTAGAGATTTCTAGGTGATTTTGTTATAGTAAATGACTCTGAATTGACTTTGCTAAAGGAAGTCTTTAAAAATAATGGTGTTGGTCCATTAACAACATGGTCGACTTAGAATTTCATTAATGATATTAATTAGGTCCTCCTTCTTTCAATTAATTATTGTTCTCTCACTCCTCGAAAACCTTTAAGATTCATTGTGTCTTTTAACTTACGTAGTATTTTTAATCAGCATCTCTTAGATGTCACAGGGGTCAATAGGCGATTCTAGTTGTCCTTCGGCCTAAACAAGTTGGCGTATCTACGCACAAACTGTAACTATTATTCAGCACATGATTATAGATAAATTTTTTTAAAATATTTTTTGGACTACGTAGAGTACAAATTTTTCGACGGTTATCACAAAATAAGAAAGCTGTTTCTTAGAAAATTGTAATACCTACAAGGTCAAAATGTATGGACCAGCATTTTTTTTATAACAGTCCAAAAATTTCAACGGCTTCAGAACCACGAGCTGATGAATTATTCCCATCTGACACCTTGCTTTGTCCCCTTAGGGGGACAGAACGGAAAAAAGTTTACTATGTCCCCCTGTTAGCAACGAGCGGACATCACAGTTTGAACTCTATTCACTCCTATCTTTAATTTTTTATTCCTGTTTGTCGCCCATAGAATAATCGGAATAATTCCAAGAAGAAATGGCAAGTTTAGTGACCTGGAAATATAGTTAAATTGCGTTTCTGTTTCTGCGTGGTCATCAAAAATATGATTACAGTAAACCGTCTTACGTAAAATGTTAATCCAAAAATAGCTGACAGCAAAAAGGGGTTCGTTTTTAATATTTCGTTGAAGCAATTACTTTTGTTTTGTGAAAGTTTTTTGGAGTGGCCTAGTTTAGTTTCTAGTATTTTTCGATAGTTTTTCTCTTTAAAATTTAATAGAATTTTTGTTATCATACCTGCCTATAATCTCAACGCCCACTGCTTGAAAAAATTCTCACCGTTCCCAGAGGAACTGCTAAAATCAACACGCTATTATTATTAACTGCGGTTAGAATATTATTGACAGATACAAACGTTTTAATTTTGGTAACTGAATATGATAAATCATAACCTCGCACATTTACCTGAAAATAACTGTGCGAGGGACACAGAAAGGTTTTTGAAGTAAATTATTGTGTACCTAACTTGTTTTGTATAATTACAAATTACCAACACCTTTTTTTACTTTATTTCTGTTTTTGTGTGTACTACTAACAACCTTCTATATAACAATTTTATGCTATGTGTCTAAAATAAATATAAATTAAAAACATTTTTTTAATACTTTTTCGTAGCGCCCTCAATTAAACTATAAACTATAATGGAGCTTTAATATTAACATCATACATTACCTTCCCCCGCACAAAGTGCAAAGGGCAGCGGCTGTCAAACTTTTTGCCGTCGACACGTGTTACAAGTAGTTTCGTTACGCCGGAGCTAAAGTTGGAATGATTCGTGTAGGGGTGTCGACTATGTAGGTTCATATTTATGATTTTGTTACAGGTACATGCTGTTCGATACAGAACATAAGAATGTATCCGAATTTAGTTTTTTTATCTGTAGAAAAATAGACAAGCGAAATGAAGAAGTGTACGGACGAGTTTTTCTTACAATACAGTTTTGCTTTAAACTAAATTTTCTGGTGTTTCAATTATAAAGTTACCGAGCTATTGAAGGAAGAAACAACAGAATGGTCCTTCTAACCGTCGTCAACAAGAAGATATAACTAACACTTGTTGGAGTACCATGCGCTAAGCTACTACGCATCAATGTAGGAGAGGTTATCTGACTGCAAATCCACGAATAAGAAGATTCTCACTCAAGAAGGTACACTCCCGAGGCGCAAATCTACGCGGCGCGCTACTCCGTCTGCGTAATACTCGAGGAAGTATTATAAACTTCATTTGAAGAGGTCTTCGGAGGTTGCAGCAAAGAAGAAAAAGTCTATCCAGCGGTATTTTACTGTGTGGAAGCGACATTCAACGCTTGCAAACAGCGCGGGAGGCATTTCTCCGCGTTTTGCAAGAAGAAAACTGTAATTTTTATTCATCGTTTTCATCAATCATCAAAAAGTTGAAGGTATTGTCTGATTTGCATTAAAAAGAAAAAAAAACAACCTGCATCATCTTTGCTAGGTGTTCTACGTGTCAAGAAAGTGGCAGCACCGTGTGTATCCGAACGTTCAACAAAAATTTTCGTCCAATCACAGCGAAGAGCGCAGACGCCATACTTTTTTCAATTGTCAAACCAGATTTTCTTTGTGCTCGACAATTGTTGTAATTTTTAATGTAAAAAGGCATACAATTAAGTTAATTAGTAGTATTTCGTACTAGTTTATTGTATTATCGAAAAAAGAAACAGGTAATTTCAAAATTTTGCGCATCTGCAAGTATCTTTTGGTATAATTTTGTGTAAAGCACTCACTTAATTGGGCTTCGGCGCTTGTTTGTTATATATTATATAGGTGCAAAGGATGTCGGACGCAGAAGGCAAGGAAAGGTTGAAAGTTATGAGACAGGATAGAGGATACATTAAAGGAGGAATTTCTAGAATTAAAAACTTCTGTAATTCTGAACAGTTTTCCCAAAGTGCGCCAGCATTATTACATGAGATGCGTGTACGTTTGGTTACGTCATTGAAACAATACGACGACATAAACAGGGAGCAGGGTTGCCAACCGTAAGAAAAAAATCCTCGTACATATGCAGCTAAAAATCTCGTATTTTGACTTTCAAACCTCGTACATTTATTATACATCGAAAAGGTGCTAAAACCAATATTAAGGTATATTTAATTACTGGATTTAGGACTTTTTACTCAATTAAATAAACTATTGCAAGTTTCCTACTAAATAAAACATCATTTTGTGTTGTATTTAAAAAAAAAGTTAAATAAAAAAAAAATGTGTCTATATTATTACTTAACTTTGCAAGGTAACTTAGTTTACATCTCTCCAAATATTATGTCAGAAACATCTTCACTGTCATCGTTTTTTCTGCCGTATATTATAGCTGTTTTCATGCGGCTATACATTTCTTTTGTGGGTTAAAAATTGACGCAGTTTCCAGTACGAGTTGAACCTTTTGCGCTCTCTGCAGCAAGAAGTGTGCCGTTCACTGTTTCCACTGTTAGCCGGTTTCTTATCTCTGTCTTTATTAAATTGACTTTACTAAAAACCCGCTCGCAGTCAGCATTCGCATGGGGTAGGGACAGTAAGACAAGTAAGCGCTGTGTGACAGAGACTATTAATGCGAAGAAAGAAATGTTTTATTAGCTGGGGACTTCCCGGATGACGGGATAGCCACCATAGACAATCATCGTGTAAATGCGGTAACGAAATTTTTGGTGTAAGATGAAGTTCCATCAAGTTCTGATAGATGACACTAGTTCTTACTATTATAATGGTGATGCAAAATGTTCGTATGGCCATATTATCAAAATCTCGTACATAATTGTACGAGGTTGATAGTGTCCTCGTACCTCGTACGGAAGACCACAAATCTCGTATTTGTACGAGGAACCTCGTAGGGTTGGCAACCCTGACAGGGAGATTTTACGTTTGTGTCCCGATGATCCTGAGGATTATTTCGCGACGGAAGAAAAGTATTTTACTTCAATTGCGGCGATCGACAGTGCTCTGAAAAATGCATCTGATTCAACGCGTACCGTAGAAAATAACAGTAAACCTGAAGGTGAGTTCAAACGACTTCCTGCTATCAATATCCAAACGTTTGATGGGAAAAATATCGCTGATTACTATCCGTTCATTAATATGTTCAAGACTGTAATCCATGCCGATGAGAAGTTAGGATTATGTGAGAAATTATACTATCTTCGCAGCTTTTTGTGTGGTGAGGCTTTAGATCTTATTAAAAACCTTACACTAACAGATGAAAGCTACGCGGCTGCTTTAGAGTTGCTTAAAAATAGGTATGATAATATTCCTAAAATAATTAACTATCATATAAATTGCTTGTTGGACTTGCCGTCTTTCACAAAATGCACTGCTTCTAACCTGCGTTCTATTGTCACTAAGGTACAGTTGCATTTAGCTGCATTAAACAATTTAAAACAGCCAGTAAAACAATGGGATGTGCTTTTAGTCAACATCTTGGCAAAAAAGGTAGATATCTACACTTATAGGGGTTTTCACCTAGAGAGGAATATGAAAGAGGTTCCCACACTTTGTGAATTTCTTGAATTTTTAGAAAAGCGTGCAACTGCTATGGAAACCATGACTGAGGAGGGACCGGCTAAGGTCTCAAAGCCTGAGAAGTCGGCTCCTAAGCCGATGAGTGGTCTGGTTTCTTCTAAATCTTCAACATGTAAGTATTGCACTTAGTCTCACAAGCTTTATGAATGTGCTAAGTTTAAAATGGCTACAGAGCAGGCAAGAGCTGACTTTGTGAAAGACAAGGGACTCTGCATAATTTGTCTTAATGAGCATAAAGGCAAGTGCTTACTGCGCCTGAAGTGTGCTACTTGCAACAAGAAGCATAATACGCTTATGCACGCAAATGCGCCTAACAGTGCTACTAGTGATGATTCCAACAACAACAATGCTGTGGTAACTTTGTCAGGCACCACTCACACTAAAGATATTTTATTGCCAACGGCTATGGTCCGGTTGATTAATAAAAATGGTACATTTAGCTATGCTAGAGCCCTGCTCGATAGCGGGAGCCAAGTTTCTTTCGTATCAGAAGCGTTAGCAAACAAAGTAGACTGTAAAATATTGAACTCACCTCAGCTGATCGCTGGCATATGCAATAATGCTGAAACTATTAATAAAAAGGCAGATATTGCTGTATATTCGTCAATAAACGATTTTAAAATTGAGGTTTCATGTGCTGTAGTTAGAAATATTACTTGCCAGCTGCCACAGCAAAGTTTCGATATTAAAAAATTTAATATTCCATCCTATGCTAAATTAGCAGACAAAAAATTCAACCAAACGGGTGAAATATCCTTACTATTGGGGTGCGACGTGTTCTTTCAGGTGCTGCAGCGTGAATCATTACCGCTTACTCCATCGGGTCCGTTTTTGGTAAATACAAGCTTTGGTTATGTGCTGGCTGGAAGTTTACCAGTTCCGGTACATACTTGCAAAATCTCTTCAGCTAATTTATGCCTAACTGCTCAAGGTAACAATTTTCCTAATTTAATCAGTAATGCACAGGAAAGACCATGTCATGAAATTGATACCACAATGTCACATTTCTGGGAATGTGAAAAAGTACCTATCATTTTTAAAGAGGGCAACACGGAGCACCAATTGGCTGAGCAGGTGTTTATGGAGTCTGTTAGGTTAGAAAATAAAAGATTTTCTGTTGCTTTGCCCTTGAAAGTTGAGGTAGAAAATGTTCAGTTGGGAAATTCCTTTTCCTGTGCATTGCAGAGATTGTATAACTTAGAAAAACGGTTTTGTAAAGATAGTGATTTGTATAAAAAATATAAAAAATTCATTGAAGAATACATTGAGCAGGGCCATGCTAGGTATTTTAATATTTCAAACTATAATTTGAATGCGGGTAATGTTTATTTTCTTCCGCATCATCCTGTAATTAATCCAATGAGCAAAACAACTCCTGTTCGTGCGGTATTTGACGCTAGTATGAAAAGTAAAAACAATTTGAGCTTGAATGATATCATGCTGAATGGTGCAGTTGTTCAGAGTGACCTTTTCGATATTTTAACATTGTTCAGAACCTTTGATTTTTGTTTTATTATGTGACATAAAAACAATGTATAGACAGATCCTTGTTGATGAAAAATTTCGACGCTTACAGAATGTATTGTGGCGAGATTCTCAGCACGATCCAGTAAGGTGCATTCAACTACAAACTGTAACTTACGGGTTAAAAAGTTCGGCGTTCCTTGCGACTCGTTGTTTAATAGAATTGGCGCACAAATATAAGAAAAGGTATCCAGCAGCGGCTTTTGCGTTGCAGCATTCCAGTTACGTGGATGACATTCAGTGCGGAAGTAATGATATTTGCGAGCTTACTAAAATAAAGCAGGAGTTGATAGAGTTAATGGACAAGGCCAGCTTTTCATTGCATAAATGGTGTTCAAATCACAAAGACATTTTAAAAGACATTCCCGTTGAATCACAGCACTTAGGTGACAGGGATTTTGATAAAAATAATGTTTATGTAAAAACGTTAGGGCTTACCTATGATGTAGCGTCTGACACACTAAATATGAAATGTCCGGAAAAAGATGTCCAGGAAAAATATACCAAAAGACAGATGTTGAGTTTTATAAGCAAGTTTTTTGATCCCCTGGGTCTTGTGGGACCAATACTAGTTCAAGCAAAATACCTAATGCAACAGGTCTGGTTTAACAATATAAGCTGGGATGATGAGTTGCCACCGAACCTTAATAAAAAGTGGGTTGACTTTGCGCAAAGTTTGGTTCAAATGTCATGTATTTCTATACCTAGAAATATTAATGTACAATCGTCAAGCTTTATTGAAATTGTTGGATTTGCAGATGCGTCAAATATAGCCTGTGGATGTTACTTATATTTGAGAGTTATCGATACTAACAAAAACGTAAAGGTCAATCTCTTATGCTCAAGATCGCGCATTAATCCAAAAAATAAAATATTGACAGTTCCCAGACTTGAATTGAATAGTGCCTTGTTGTTAGCAATGCTTGCCAAAAAAGTATATAACACTTTTTCTCTCAAATACAATGTAAAAGTGTTTCTTTATTTAGACTCAAAAATTGCGCTATCTTGGCTTAAGATTGAGCCTATAAAACTCAGCGTATATGTAGCAAATAGAGTAAATAAAATCAGAGAGTTAACTACTGACTTTCAGTGGAGTTATGTAAAAACACTTGACAACCCGGCAGATTGTTTATCACGAGGTGTCGACCCTCAGTCTCTGGAGGGGAGTCTGCTATGGTGGCATGGACCACAATACCTACAAAATTCAAACTACATTCATTGTAAATTTCAAAATAATGAAAAGTTAAATGATGATGTATTGGAATTACAAAGCGTTCCAATGTCATGTAATCCGTGTAATCAAGCAAATTCACTTCATGAGTTTTGTGAAAAATATTCTAGCATAGATAAAATGACTAGAATAATGTCATATATAAAAAGATTTATTTTTAATTGTAGAAAAGAAAATGTTAATAAAAGGAGTAGCAATTTATGTCCTGAAGAGTTAGAATCTGCGCTGCATACTTTAATAAAGATTGAACAAAGTAAATATTTGAAAACTGAAATTAAAAATCTTTTATCAAGCTCACCAATAAAAACGAACTTAAATAGTTCAAACCCATTCCTAGACACCTTTGGGTTGTTGAGAGTTGGCGGGCGCTTGCAAAATGCCAACCTACCGTTTTCCAAGCGTCATCCAATAATAATACCCAAAGGGTCAGCTGTTTCTAAACTCATAATTTTAAAGGAACACTTAAGACTCAAGCATGCAGGGCAGAAACTGATTCTAAGCGTACTCAATGAGCAGTATTGGCTTATCAACGCCAACCGAGAAATTAAATCGGCAATTCATAAATGTGTTATTTGTTTTAAATTAAAAGCAAAAACTACGACTCAGCTAATGGGATCTCTGCCGATCGATCGCGTCAATATTACGCGGCCATTTCAAATAGTCGGCACCGACTATGGCGGGCCATTTCGGGTGAAGCAGACTAGAGTTCGTAACCCGGTAATTACAAAGGCATACATTGTCATATTCGTGTGTTTCGTCACTAAGGCGATTCATATCGAGTTAGCCTCTGATATGACCACAAACACATTTTTAGGATGTTTAAAAAGGTTTATTGCACGCAGGAATAAACCGTCCAAAATATATTGTGATAACGGTTCCTGCTACAAAGGTGCTAATAACGTTTTAAACGGGTTGTTTGAGATGCACAATGCTGCCCATCGAGATACTGTTATCAACTATTGTAGCACAGAAAGAATAACGTTCCATTTTATACCCTCTTACTCGCCCGTGTTTGGTGGTTTGTGGGAGGCAGGCATCAAAAGTGTCAAATACCATTTAAAACGTGTGATAGGGGATTCGGTTTTAACCTATGAGGAACTGTATACGGTGCTTGTACAGGTAGAGAGTATTTTAAACTCCCGCCCATTGACGCCTATGTCGCGAGATCCTGACGATATGTCTTATCTCACACCGGGGCATTTCCTCACAGGCTCACCTTTGACCTCTTATCCTGAACTAAATGTTGTTGGTAAAAACATTGGTAAATTAAGTTTTTGGAAACAATATGTTAAAATGCAACAGCACTTCTGGGATCAATGGCACAAACAATATTTGGTGATGCTGCAAAATAGACCTAAATGGAAAAGTGAAAAACCCAATTTAGAAAAAGGGACTTTAGTTCTTCTTAGGGATAACAATGTTGCGCCATTAAACTGGCCAATGGGCAGAATTGTTGAAGTCATGCCAGGGAAAGACGGCAAGGTAAGAGCTATTCAGGTAAAAACAACCAAAGGGACTGTTATAACAACATCCCTCATGAAAGTATGTCCATTGCCTATAGATTACAGTTAAAAATAAAATAACATAAAATGTAGTGTTTGCTTTTCTTTCGCTTGCTGACTTTCACCTGGTATTCAGGCAAAATAAGTTAAAATAGGTAATTAAGTAAAAGTAAGTAAAAGTAGTAAGTAAGGTGTATAAATCTTTTATTTTTATGCATACAATAAGTTAAATTAAGTAAAAGTAAGTAATAGTAGTAATGTCATGGAACAAATTGTTGAAAAATTTCATTGTTCATTGAAGTTTCTCAGCTCTAATAAGATTGTTATTTTTATGTTAATTTAAGAGTGAAAACTTAAAAGTGAATGTTAAGTTCTTTATGCGTAGGTATACATAAAATGATAGTTCTCTATACACTTTTAAGTTCTAGGTATACACTTTAAGTTCTATAAACTTTGAGTTTTTGTTATTTTTGGCTGAGGCCCCAATATGTTCGATACAGAACATAAGAATGAATTTAGTTTTTTTATCTGTAGAAAAATAGACAAGCGAAATGAAGAAGTGTACGGACGAGTTTTTCTTACAATACAGTTTTGCTTTAAACTAAATTTTCTGGTGTTTCAATTATAAAGTTACCGAGCTATTGAAGGAAGAAACAACACATGCAAATGTCTAAACTACGGTTCAATGAGACCACACATGTTAAAAGTTATTGTGTCAGCAGCAATGTTTAAGTAATTCTCTTTTTCCAAAAAGTTTGCATAGTTTGGACCTGTGAAATCACTACTTTAGGAAGGAACTGCTTAAATTAGTGGCCATTAATTTAAAGGAGCTTTAATATTAAGATTAAGTAGCTATTATAGGCAATCTAAACAGCAATTTCGGTTCGAGGTTTGTCTCCTTTCTTAAGTAAATATTGCTTGATGCTAATGTACCTATGCGCCAGGTGTTAAACCATTACAATGAGCACATGTATGCAAATTTCCCTTTATCAACATCTTCAATATTTTACCGCAAACCTAAAGGTGCGCCCAGACAGTATATTTTTTTGTATGTCAGATGCCACATGCGTGGCTATTTGAAGCATATGCCTCGCACTGTCTGGACGCATCTTTAAACATACGGCAACATAGTACCGCAGTTTCGAATAATAAATGGAACGATGGAATGGTCATACTCCATATCAAAGGGCAGCGGCTGTCAAAGTTTTAGCGACCGACACATGTACGGAACTATAGTTCTGAAGTTGGCACAATCCGCGCAGGGCTGTCAAACTTCGGAACATATCGGTCGATTAATTATATAAGTGAGCTGGATCGCTGCGTTATGGTTTAGTTATTATTATACAGGTAGTTGATAGGGATAGCTGTTATTGATTAGGGCTGGTTTTAATGGCAAACTGTTTGTTGTGTTTAATTTGAATGAAATACGCCAAAAAATAATAAACAAAAATGGAGTGGCATATGCCACTCATAATCATAATTATCAGTCTGTAACGTTCCCACTTCTGTGATACAAGCCCCCACTTTGTGAAAGGAACCGGGTCGTTGTTCATCAAGTGGGTCCAGTGCGAGTTGGTGGATGACACATAATTATCTTCTAAGTGTATGTTCTAGGACATGCAGTGTCCTCACGATGTTTTTTGGGACGTTTTGAGAGCAGCGGTGACGAAATAGTTTACACAAAATAAAGTGCCTGTCTGGGTTTGAACATATGACCTACCACACCAGGTTTAAGTTAAACTGAAAATCCGCTCATAAAAAATAATAGTTAACAAAATGCTATTTAAAGCTTCCAGTAACATTCTCTACAATAATCATCATTTATTTCTCATTCTTATTAATTGCCAAATGTATGTACAGACGCCAGCACATCAAGCTACCCGAAACTGTCAAATTTTCCCAATCAACTTTGAACCTTATGCTTTAGCAATAAAGTTGAATATCCATTAAAGAAATTTGACAGATTGTAGTAGCTTGATGTGCTGGCGTCTGTACAAACACTAATGCTCAAGTTATTTATGCAATTAACAACAAATTGGATTGTATTTTCTGTATAATATGCTAACTACAATTTTTAACGTTTTATTAAAACACCATTTCGTGCCAGCCCTAATGTAAGAGCGGAAATGATGTCGAGAGTAGTTTGCTACAAAGTGTTTTGCCTTTATTGTGTATTGGCGGACATGTTGTACTACGAATACTAAATTATGTGTAGTGTTTGTACTTGATGTTACATTAGATGTAAAGGTCAACTCTGTCTTTTGTATTGTGTATTGTGGGTTATTTTAGGGTTATTTTCTTGCAAGGAAGTGAACTATAATAATTAGGTTCTTATTTGCAACTTCCTCGTTGGTCTAGTGGTCGCAAGCACTGTTGCTGAGCATGATGTCCTGGGTTCTATTCCCGGCTCGGGGAAAGTGTTATTGGGTATTTCCATCTGGACTTTCTCAGTAGCAGTCCTATAGAGGCATGAGGAACAGGGTGTAAAATTCACTCATCCTCCACAGAAAAGGGAGGATCCTCCGACCAGACGGGTGTTGTGTCTGGTGGGCAACTGCTCAACGATTGATGTCGGGACTTTTTATAATGTTAGTTGCGCGGTAAACTCTGCTTGCGCGATGCAGGATTTCGCGTGACGTCAGAATGATGCGTATATAGTTCGCATGTGGCGTTGTAGATGCTGTGCAGCCCGAAGTCTGGATTTGTACCCGCTTGATGACAATATTCTCGTCCGCTTTTACATGGGTCTTAAACATAACTGACGAATATATAATCAACTCTAAATATTATTTCATTTGTCTCTTGATACATAAGGTTTTGATGAGTATTTGTTTTTTAATATGTGTGTGTACTATAAAGATAACTCTACGTAATCCTTCGGGGAACATGCGTGATGTTATGTTATGTAAAGACGCCAGCACATTAAGCTACTACAATTTGTCAAATTTCTTTAATAGATTTTCAACTTTATCGCTACAGCATAAGGTTCAATGTTGATTGGGAAAATTTGACAGTTTTGGGTAGCTTGATGTGCTGGCGTCTGTATTTATTTGTTGTTTGTTAAAATCTTGGAGACTATATAGAGTAGTTTTGAGGTCGTTATCATCGGCTCTGTAGATTAATCTCCCTCTTCTTTATACAATGAAACTCTATGATTAAAATACAAGTATTAACATTGACACAACCTTTATTTTAAATACTAGTTGAGACGGAAGTCACCTAAATAAATTCTAAGTTCTTCATACAACAAAGAAAAAGCATTCCATCATCATTTAGATTATTTATTCCGGAAAATTTATGTGTGACTAGCTTCCACCCGCAGCTTCTCCCGCTGGGTATGTCGATAAAAGCCTATGCCCTTCCTCAGGGTTCAAACTATCCACATACAAAATTAGCCGGAACAAACGATAATTTAAAAAATTGTTTTTTGTTATAAGTATCTACCGTTTAAACTTTAATATGCATAATAAATGCTTTAATAAAACACTGTTATTTTGACATTACAAACAGACACTTAAATTTTATTTATTGGTATTGTATGTGTGTACTATCTGACCCCGGCGAACATAGTACCGCTTCAGAATATAAAATGAATTATCTTCAATAATTCTTGTTTCGTGAATTTTTCCTATGTTTTAATAGGCATTCTGCTATTCGGTATTGACAAATCCAACAAATCAAAGATCATAAAAATTGGTCCTGCCGTTCTTGAGTTATAACTAACCCGACTTTGTTTTATTTATATAGATTTATGTACAGATTATATAATATATAACTTATATATTATAGCACAGAAACCTCGAAGTTTTGACATGTCGCCATTGAACCCGTGCGAAGCAAGTTTTTAATAATTACTTAAGGCGCTACCTCGAAAATCTAAAATCCTCAAAACCTACTAAGCGAGCGAAAGTGATGCAATTACTGCTGAAACGCAAAAGAAGAGTGATGGCTATAATGTGCGTGCGCTCGGAATAAAACGATGTATGTGCCAAAACGTATTTACTCCATTTTTAACAAAATTAATGAATTAAATTTAAAACTACTTTGAGTAAACTTTGGTATGATAATTTTCTGTTTTAAAGTAAATTCCTTTGAATAACTCTTAAGCGTTATGCCGTCATGTCGAAAACAGATATAGCATTGCAATTTTTTTGTATCGAGAAAAATTAATTGAATCGTGTATTCCTTTTACCGGATACCAGCCAAAGAGTCAAAAAACATATACCAAAATATTAAATCCTTATTCTACATCTTAACAAGTAACACGAAATAGAAAAACCAAATTTTTTTCAACATATCACCTTAATTAGCCAAGTTAACTACTAAGTTGGAAGTCCTGCTGTGGTCGGAAATGACATCGCCAACTACGACCGGCAACAGAGTGCCCTCCGTTTATTACTTACCTACTAGCGGCGACATTGTTCAGATCCAGTGGTTGTACTGCTACAATTAAGTTTTTTATTGGTCTGTTTTACATTATATACTAGCTGACCCGGGGAACTTGGTACTGCCTCAGGATGAATGTATGAAAAAATGAATTATCTTAAAAAAAAAAAATATCCTGAAATTTTCTCATGTTTTAATAGTTATTCTGCTATTCGGGTCGTAGAAAAACCCAACAAATCAAAGATCATAAAAATCGGTCCAGCCGTTCTTGAGTTATAAATAATGTAACTAACCCAACTTTGTTTTATTTATAACTAGCTTCCGCCCGCGGCTTCGCCCGCGCGGTATGTCGAAAAAAACTATATGTCCCTGCCCAGGATGCAATCTATCTCTCTGCTAAATTTCATCGAAATCCGTTCAGTGGTTTTGGCGTGAAAAGGTAACATAAAGACAGATAGGCAGAGTTACTTTCGAATTTATAATATTAGTATTGATAGACTAGCTGACACGGAGAACTTCGTACCGCTTTTTAAATCTCTGATATCTTCTAAGATATTCATTTTAATGATAAGCTGTAAATGGCAATTTTGATCTCCATGAAATGAACAACGTATTTAATGTATTTAATTGGATAAGAAATAATACTGTATTGTTTAAAATAACTTGGTAAATAACCCATATTTTTTTTGTAATAAGTATAAGATAAAAATGGTTACTGTGGGTTATCCTCAGGAGATAAACATATACCATTGCGGACTTTTTATCGATATTTTTAAGGTATACAATTTTGTAGTACATTAATTTGATATATCTCGTAAAGTTTAGCCGGCGGCGGCGTTTGCAATGTAAGCGCACAAAAATATGTTTGTTACGACATCATATTACAAATCTTTAAAATTCTCGAATTTTCTCTACTATAATCATCATCTGCCTAGTCTTTTCCCAACTATATTAGGGCCGGCTTACAGTCTAACCGAATGCAGCCGAAGACCAATATTTTACATGGAGCGACTGCCTGTCTGACCTGGAGGTCAGATAGGCAGTCGCTCCATGTTACCCAGTAACTGTGTTGTGGACAACACAGTTACTGGGTAATACGATACTCCCTTTCTCTACTATAATATGCATGTATTATACACACCGCGAAACCGCGGGGCGCTGATAGTTTTCAATAATCTGGGCATAACCATTTATGGTTGTATCGATTTCTTTAACCTTTTACTTATTAAGTACAACTGAAGACAAAGGCTCATAATTCTTTAGGAGGCGATTTAAAACTAAAGCTAAAAACATTTTTATGTAGCACGATATTGAACGAAGTAATAGTATTTAACCTTAATGTAACTTTAGTTGTGATGTAATTTTCATGTTTATGTCTATCTAGTAATAACAGCCGCACAGGTCGATCGATCAGGTTAAGCTACGCTTGCCGCGGTTGGTCCGTGGGTGGGTGACCATCTTTATATACCAAGACCCCTTTGTGCCTCGGAAAACACGTTAAGCCGTTGGTTCTGGCTGTCATTCGTGGATCTTTGACAGTCGTTACGGGTTGTCAGATGCCCAAAAGTCTGACAACCAGTCATATATTATTGGTATTGTTATTCTGTAACTGGGTTGTGGAGGTCAGATAAGTAGCTGCATCCGGATAGACTGGAAGCCGACCCCAACGTAGTTGGGAAAAGGCTAGGCAGATGAGGTCTATGAAAATTATGTCTTTGTTTTAGATTGGTATGCCAACGCAAACTGCCTTGTTTATTTTAGTTCAAAAAGTTACTTACATAATACAAGTATAAAACTTGTAATAATAATAGGTAATAATAACGCATACTGTTTCTTAGACATTACAGAAAGTTGCCGAAAGCATTAAAATGTGGCATATAAAGATACATATTAAGCGACCTAGCTTAAACAATTCAGTTTCAGTTAATATAAGTTTACAAATACAATTCAGATTTAAGGCTCCTTCAAACAGGCGCGACATGCGATAAAATCGCGCGCGACACAAAGGCACCGCAAGTCGCGCAACGAGCGGTGCCTTTGTGTCGCGCTCGATTTCGCGCCTGTTTGTAAGAGCCTTTACCATACAATGTGCTAAAATTTTCTATTGCACGTTTTTTTTTTTTTTAGAATATGGCATCTCGTAGTTGACCTTGAGAGGTCGTGACTACTTAACCGGACAATAACCCCGACCATTGCAATCTATATATACCTAACTTCTTTACCTCCTTAACTCCCTCCACCACACACTTCGTTTCCTGCCCAGTTCCCCGCTGCAAGGAAACAATCTACGTAAGAAATCGCGTGAACTCCTTACTTCCAATTGTTTTGAAGTGCAATAATTAAGTTCTGCATGCCATGCACGCTGCGCATGTCTGCACTCTGCAGGATATGTTTGAGGGTTTTATATAGGGAAAATTTATGTGAAAGGTATTAGGGGTTCAAGTATTGTGCGTCGTACCTATACTTATTTCAAGTGAAATAAATATCAACTTTATTATAGTGACAATTAAGTTGATTTCAGAGTGACTAGTACTATTGAAAAAGTTATAAAAATGTTTGGAAATAAATAGCGAACGCAGGTTACATAACCTCTCACGACTACTTCCCATGCGGGTAGGCAGAAACTATAGAACGCCACCTGCTACGATTTTTACATACTACTTCGTGATCTGGACGCATAAACACAGTGTAAGGGACGTCAACGTCAGGTCGGTGCGTTGTGTTCGACGCGCGCCTCAAAGAGATGTCAGCACTAACTGACGGGGACCGCTAGAGCCGATGCCTGCCAGGGTCGCGGGTTGTTTGAAAGAGATACCATGGCCCCTGGCACAGGCAACTGAAGGAATACGGGTGGGTTTTAGTCAGTAAAAGTCTGACACGCCCTCCCGCTCCGCCCAGAGCGGGAGAAGTTATTTGATAATTTCCCACCGAAAAATAAAAAAAATAATTAACCATAATTTTGAGAATTTAAAACACCTAACTGTCATCATTTAGTTCTCTATTGAAATCGAATAGTTATTCCTCATTGGGCTAGAAAGCAAATATGCTGTTCTCGAGTGACAGATCCTGGATTACAATTCTACCGGGGTAATTGCATCATATGAGCAGTGGTATCATCCCCGACTTACGAGCCGTAGGTCGTGAGTTCGATCACAGACAGGCACTTTACTTTGTGTACTTGTGGTGGATATGGCCCACTACCTCTCACAGAGTGGAGGCCTGTGTCCCAGCAGTGGGAAAGTTATATTCATTTTGACAGTTTAACAATATTCATTGTGTTATTTACGTTGTTCTGCGGACAAACTTTTCGAACGTATGAAGCAATGGATCCGCAATATCCCTCTAAAAGATTGTACAGACGCCAGCACATCAAGCTACCCGAAACTGTATTTTTTTCTCAATCAACTTTGAACCTTATGCTTTGGAGATAAAGTTGAAAATCTATTAAAGACATATGACAGATTGTAGTAGCTTGATGTGCTGGCGTCTGTACATATAGTTCTGTTCCAAAATGAGCTTTAGTCGGTTTTAACTAGTTTTGTTCTTGATAAAATGGCAACGCAGCGAATTAAAATCGTATGAAACCGGTACGGTACCCATAAAGACAAAATAATGTAAAAAAGAACTTTATGAATATTAAATTAAAGTCTACATTTAATGCATAAAAAGCAGCCCCCTCCAAGAGTTATGATGAGGAGTTTTACGACGAATAAGCAGCTCACTATTAAACATTGAAGGTTTAAAAATATTCGCCGTGTTACACATGGATATGGGGTGAGGTATTTTTAGGCTCAGTATCTTCAGTCTGATTTCCCTGAGGGGTAAAACATTTTATTTGGTGGCTTACTAAGGTGAAATACGCGTAATAATGTTACACATTTCCAAAATTTCTTTGGCATTTTATGTGCCAGCAGTAAATAAGACCAGACCCTGGTTGCACTTACGCATAACAGTAAGTAGCAAAAAAGAAATAAGACTCTTACTTTTTATGACTTTGTACAATTTGTCTCAGAAAGAGTACTCTAGAAACCATCATCTGCCTAGCCTGTTCCCAACCATGTTCGGGTCGGCTTCCAGTGTAACTGGATGCAGCTAAACACCAGTATTTTACATGGAGCGACTGCCTATCTGACCTCCACAACCCAATTACCCAGTAATTGGGTTGTGGAGGTCAGATAGGACATACGATACCCCTTGGTAAGACTGGTTGTCAGACTTTCGGGCTTCTGACGACCCATAACGACTGTCACGAATGACAACCGGGACAACGGCTTAATGTGCTTTCCGACGCACGGAGGGGTCTTGTTATGTAAAGTTGGTCACCCATCCACGGGCCAACCGCGGAAAGTGTAGCTTAACCTGGTCGATCCACGCATGCGGCTGTTATTACTTAGCCAGAAGCCTTTCAAAAGAGTACTCTAGAGTCTAACACCTAAATACGTTATTTTTTTACTTTTGTGCTATGGTCACGATTAATGATCACTGACTGGTGTCTTAAGGCTTCTGCAATGCAGATGGGCTTATCACCATCGAACCAATTGATTAATAGCGCATCGCCCCTGTTGTCCTTGTCTTAATTTATTTAGAGTCGACCCAGTAGCTATTTTTTTCTTTGCCTTTATTTTGAAGTTCTTACCGATAGCTATGTATATGTTTTCTTTGACTGTTTCTCTCTATGTTGTCATTCACAGTTCTACTTTAAACTTTGTATATGCTCATTCCTTCGCACCATATGTCGGACAATCTCTTTGTACTCAAACAAAAAATAAATAAGAAGAGAGTACTGCTTCTGTCTGTCTACTCAAGCCTGCTGTCACCGAGGCGCTACTTTCAAACTCCTTCTTACATACTCATTCCCTATTCTATCCACCACACAACTGTTCAATGCAGCAGTCTCTCCTAAACTAAGTATAGACAGCCAGTGGTAGGGGCATCGACGAACACCCACAAAGTTAAATCGCTCGGCTCTGATAGCACAAGTTTCCGAATCCTGAAGTATGGCGAGAATATTTGGGTGAATTTTTCGAATCCCCCGTAAGTCTTAAAACTTTGCTTTAAGTGCCAAACTGTTCAAGATCCGGGGATTCTGAACTAATTATGGGTTCATTTGAAAGTTGTGAATTATGGACTCAGTTTGTTTTGTTGTCTTGGATTATTAATATAAGATGCTTTTTTTAAACTTTTGCTCTTTAGAAATTAACAGTTATTGATCAAGGCTTGTTTATATTCATGGAACCCATTTTAAGAAGTTTTTGGGATATTCAATTATCTAATGGCCTATTTCTGGAAAATTTGCCACTTGATTATTACAATAAGCAAAAGAGGCAAAATTTCCAGGAATTATAATAATTTATTATCAATAGCACGGAATAGGCTTGGGTTCTGCAAAACCCGTCGCTTGAAGCATTACTTTAATGTTTTTCTCAGTAAAAAGAAGGTATTTATCAGAAACCCGCACTTAGACTCAAATAAAACTGTATCATTATTCAGGCTTAAAATTTTATTTCCTTACTTTGAGGCTTGATGGACTGTTTTACAGGAAGCTATAAAATTATTTTTATTGCTCAAGATAAAATGCTAAACGTGTTTTTATTCAAGCACTTTGTATATAGGAACAATGGACTTCGAATCATATTTATTATTAAAAAAGAATTCCTAAAAAACGAAGTGCCTGTAAAAATAATTCTTAGTGCTAACACAGTGGTTCTTCGACAAAAATGGGCTAACACGGAATTTTATTTCACTAACATACTTTCTTTTTTTTGTGGTTATTGATGGTCCGTTGCCAGGATTCAATCAAAAGGAAAGTTATCGATAGCATTTCAACCGGTTCGTAAAATATCCTTTCGAGAAAAATGCTAAAATATAAAGTCGGAACTACACATAACTCACACACTTCGACCACAAAATTTTCTCTTCAGTTCGCACAGTATACTCGTTAAAAAGTTAAAATTTTGAACGGAGCGTAGCATAGCATATAATGTGTGCATTGGTTACGCTCATAGATAGCTTTATCATGTTTCACGGACGATTTGCCGGATCGAGCGCGAAGTTGAGGGTTAGCTCTGTCGCGTTATTCTAAAAAGGGTTATTTTATGCGTGGGGATATTTTCTCGTTTTTTGTTTAGAATTAAACGATTTGTCGGTAAATGTGTGATAATGGCTTTTCCTCATTTTTATTAGGGCGGTTTTCTGGCAATTTATTTCTGGTTCTCTTTGATTTATTTTTGTTTCGTGCTAATCATTAGTGGTTTTTTCTTGTTATGACTTTGTTACGAAAACTTTCTCTCTGATCAGTTAAAACAGTGAGGTACAATCCCGTAAGACAATATTTTTAGTAGCAGTATTCCTACATATTCCCTTAGCGTTAATAAGCGTGTTATTGTGTATGTTTTTTCCTTGTTATTAATTTGCTGCTTGGTCGTGTCGGAGCTTAACCCAATTATCTGGTGCTGTCAGCCATAAGCTTTCATAACCTTACATGCATACATTTTCATGATTATATTGAATTGTAATTTTGTCAATAAATTTATTTCGTGTATTTTGTTTACGTTGTTTTTTGTTATACGAAGTATTTATAATTTCAATGTCACACAAAGCATATATAGTGCAGGGGTGGCCCACTGGTAACGGCCACGACTTACAAGTAGGTCGTAGACTCGAGCCCAGTTAGGCGCTTTACTTTGTGTAAATTACTGCTCTCAAAACGTGAAGGACAACATCGTGAAGAAACGGGCATGTCGTAGAACCAAATAATCGAAAGCGTGTGACATCTGCCAACCCGCACTAGCCCGCATGGTGGATTATGGCCTAAGTTTTACCTCTCACAGAGAGGAAGCCTGTGTCCCAGCAGTGGGAATATTATAGGCTGATTATACCACGCATATACGCTACAAAGCGTATCTTGTCGTACAGAACTGCCGGTCGAATCTGTAAAAATCTCACCGCAAAAACGTAGGTGATGCGAGTTTGTTTTTGCTAGGAATAGACACTATTGACAGCTCACTCCACGCTCACTTCACCTAAGTTTTCACGGTGAGATGGTTACAGAATCGCACTGCTGTACTTACTTACTAAATTGATAGTTTGAAAAAAAAATTACTGTCAATGCTCAAAAGACATAAGGAATCTTTATGCGGTATCAGTCGTTGGTTTGATTGATTGACGTAATATCAAAGGAACTCTGTCTTCTCTCTCTGATGATATAGGTAACTACAGTCCGTCCACAGACAGTTATTTTACCTCTGACAGCAGCAACCTTTTCGTAACGATATCAAAGATCACAATAATTCTGACAGACTTGTCAATGGCAGCCACCAAACAGAAACCTTATTAGAATGAGAATAAAGATCACTGTGATTTTAAAAGTGATGCAAAAACAGAGGTACTGTGAACGAACTGTAATCTGAAGTTGAGTGACAATTTACGATCTGTTGCCATTTCGTTCATTCGTTTCATTCTTAGAATCTTGGAATAAAACCCGGACTCGGGTACCAAATCGAACATATAAAAACCAATCATCTAAAACCAGCGTACGGTAACACATAACCAACAATGCTTCCCACTCCGAACTCATTACTATATTGCAGTCAATCGATTTGAAGATGTATAGCCGTTTTCAATATTCCACTTGTTCGTTCAAACACGAGGCGGTCCTAGTGTATAATCTCTCGGGAATTTAACATAGCCAAGAGGGAAGTTGTGGGATATAAGGGGAACTTACGGGAACTAGGGGAAGTAAGCACTGGCAGATATTTGACGTGGAATTGTGTGCGCAAGTTGTAGTAGCTATGTGTGATGTGTTATGTCGATGTCAAGTATATTTTGGTTTGATGAAAATCTGTGGTAGTTAAAGAATTTGCTGGAGGTGGTATTTCGATTGTGTTAAGTATAGAAATACGAGTATAGAATGTTTGCAGTGTTTGTGTACACAGTAGTTTTGGCCAACAAATAACAGCTCGATTGTTTTGGGTCCATAGAAGTGAAAGAGATTTGTGTTTGACAACGCGAAAGAAGAACTACCAGAAGGTCCCATTAAAATAGATGGACAAGCCCTCAGTACATCTAACCAAAGACATCCAAGCAAAAAACACTGATTAAAGTGATTTTATTTTGACCTAAAATAATCAATTGCACACACACAATCACATTAGTGTATTTTCGTTAGCTGATTATTTTTCTTGTAAGTATCTAATGCGTTTTTCTTATTATATTTTTATACCATCGTCCTTATTTTGATGGTCTGAATGATTTCTAAAAGTTTCCATCTATTTTAATGGGACCTTATATACGCAAAGTGCGCAAGTGGTATACATTCTGTGGTGTTATGGTAAAAGGGGATAAGTCATAAATATTGAAAATTGAGTTCGAGTTAATTGCATTATTCGATACTAAATATAAAAACGACGATAAACAAGAGGCAATATTGTACATGAAAATAATAACAAATTTGTAATTCGTACCTTTTATGTTCTTTAAATAAAAGCATTTATATTTTGAAACCAAAGAGCGTTTTTTTTTATTCGCCCCTGGTGAAAAGTTGAGTTTATTGACTCATCCCCTTTTACTTTGACACTACAGAATTATACCAGACGTCTGACTATGGAAACATAATTTATCTTTTTTGGTACCAACATAACATTGACGCAGTTAAAAAAAAGTTACGCTTTACTTTTCACTTTTAGACCGAAACAAAAAAGAACTAGGTGCAAAAACAGTTTCAGACTTCATTAATGACTTAAATAACTAATTACTTCCTAAGTTCCAGTAAAACTTAAATCAAGTTAAAGCTGTGGCTAATGAAAAATCCATTTTAGATTTTACTTTTTATTCCCGAGAGACGTAAAGGAAACTGATTCCCGTTTGTTATCTTGGATATCCCCCGGATAAGGCAGGGAAATTCTTCTTACTTACCTTTATGCACTTTTCCCTGAGGTGGCTGTATTTTTAAGCGGCATCGATGGTTTATGCGACTGTTAGATTTTGGACTGCACTTATTTGCAGTTATATAAGAGTGAGCTTGGGCAGTCGTTTCATGTAAAATAGTGGTATAGTGCATTCGGTTAGACTTGAAGCCGACCCCAACATACCTACATTCACCCAAGGAGACTGGAAGCAATTGGAAGAGCTAGAGAGGGCAACACTTAGCACTGATTGTAGCTAACGTTACCGACTTTCCTAAGCATTTATGAAAAAAAAATAAGTACAAAAATATTTCTGTAAATTTTGTTTTTTTCTTAATTTGGTAAATTTTTGTCATTTGACGACTTCTCATTTGTCATTTTTTCGACGTTTGCAATTTTAAATTAACGATTAATGAGCAAAATCCAAATTAATAATTGTTAAAATTTCCATGATTTTATTTTGTGTTTCTCAAAATTTGTCCATGACTTTGCGCAAAGGCTATGCAATGTGTGATAAACATTTAACAAGTATCTGTAGATAGCATGCCCAACAACCAATTACTATAACGATTGATAGAGACAGAAACTATCCTATGTCAAAGTGGCAACTAGAGATATGCCGACTGGTCGGGAAAGCCGACTATTCGGCATCGTGTGTATTCGGCGACTAGTCGGCGACTATTCGGCAAAATATGTCGATTATAAACGGCGCATAACAAATGAAATAAAACAAATAATTTGTACTTGTTTTATACTTTCTAAACATTACTTAGAGTAGGTATCTGAAGTTACAGTCTTTACAATAATTAAGTCAGTAATTAAGCTAACTACACTACATCATTAATCAACGGAATAAGGCACATACATAACCAATTAACATGGCAATGGTAAGGATTGGTAAGTATTAATTAAATAACAAAACAACATGGAAATGGTAAATAAGTATTCATTAAGTCAGATATTTAGTGTTCCCGCTGGAATTGATGGATTTGGCGATGGTAGTAAGAGCTCAAGTTGGGATACAGAAGCAACAGACGAATGGGATTCGTTTGAACTACTTTTAATAGAACCTGCCAATTGAGGCATCAACTCATTGTGCTTACCTATATTTTATGTGACTCGTCATACTTGTCGAATTCGTTTTTCTGCCTTGACCGCCGCGTAAAATAATTCCCTGGCACTGATTACATAAAACGAACGAAATAAAAATGTAAACAAAGACGTCACAACATGCTCAGCGGCCGCGCGATGAAGCCGAGTGATGACGAAAAAGCCCGAACACCTCCGACAAGTAGGTATTAGAATGATCGGCATTGCCGATTAGTCGGCCGACTAATCGGCAATTTGAAAACCGATTAGTCGGCAAATACTATAGTCGGCCCATCACTTGTGGCAACTGCGTGAAAACAAATTCTGAGCAATGAATAAAGTCCTCGGGATTCGGCCATGAAAACGTAACAGCAATTTTACGTCACCAAGTTAGTTGGAAGTTTTATTCACACCCGGTTTTACACACGTAAAACAATTTTGCATCCGGTTTTCACATAAATTTTTCAATACCAAAAACCTTTTACAGGCTTTTCGAATATTAGTTTTCATTCAAACCACGCGGTTTTTACTTTTCAAAAAATCGTCCATCTAAAAGTAAAAAATCCACTTAACGCGAGCCAATCACGTACCTGCATAGACCGACATCCCCCGACGTCCTCCGATGTCTCACGAGCGTCCTCATACGAGGTCACTCTTGTCCAGAGCGTTTCCGGGGTCCGTCATCGTCCCCATTTCCTGTGACACGCGTCGTCCGCCATTATTCCAGCCGACGTGCGACGGAAATCGCCGAGCGCACCCGAAGGCGATCGTTCGGAAATGTGAATTGGGAACTATCTGAGTAGCCGTTGTGTAGGGTTGTCAGCCTGTCAGGTTTGACATTAATGTATGTTACGAGTGCGACATGTTATAATGTTATGTCGTTAGGTAGTAAGGTTAACATCATTTGGTGCTTTGGAGCTGGGTGCCAGAGGATATTAATGTTTACGCCAGTTACAAGTATCGATCGATGTATTTTCCAATAGTTTTTTTATTGCTAAATTGGCCTGCTCTTAACCTCGATCACGCCTGATCGAAAGCGATGGATGAGGTCTATGATGGAACGAGCGTGCCCAAAAGATGCCTGTTCACTCTTTCTTTGAAGGCGGATGGGTTAAATATGAAAGGGAACACAGCATATCTAAAGAAGAACAATAAAAAAAAGCAATCAAAACAAAAATAAAAACAATTATACAATTGTTTTGATTATTTTTTTATTAGTTGCATGTATATGAAACTAAGCAATTCATCAACTCGTCCTACATGCCTACAGTCCATTTACGACGACTTGCAGAAAATCAAAATAAATTATGTTTTCATTCTGCAAGCTCCTACTTCCCACTGTATCCGTCCCAAATCCTAGAACAGCTAAATATTTAATCAAATCCACTCACTACTTTTGACAGCCCTATTGTGCATGTGCCAAATTGGGTGGCAAAGGGTGCTATGCAGATTTACGGAACCTCATAGTGTGGCGGTGCGATATTGAGGCCTCGTCGCATTCCCTGATGAATTTGAATATTAGATCGGTTACCTAACCATTTGTGAGGTTATAACGCGTTGGTAGATTAGTGGATGGAGTGATGGGTCGATTATTATGGCCTGAAGTGTATTGTGGTGGTTGACAGTCAAGGGCGCGCCAGGCTTATGCCCGGGTTACACGAGGCCAGTTCTTGAAACAAGCAAGCTGGTAAGCAAGTAATATCCTGGCTTGGCACATGCTAGAGCGGTTAACACGAAGCTAGGAAATTTTCAACCAGTAGCATTGCAGTGACTTAGTCCGTAAATGATCTGATAAGATACTAGATTTGCCAGTCACACGAGTCTAGCACAAAATCGAGGATAGTGAAATCAGTGTTGATGGGCCAGTGGCTAAATAATAAAAGCCCCACAGGCCGATCGATCTTTACATACCGAGGCCCCTCGGAAAGCACGTCAAACCATTGGTCCCGGCTATCTTTCGTGGATCTTTGACAGGGTAGTCAGAAGCCCGAAAGTCTGATGACCAGTCTTAGAATAGAATAAAATAGAATACTCTTTATTATGTACACCATATTAAATTACAGACATAAATATAGAAACTGTACAAAGGGTGACACAATGGGCGGTCTTATCGCTAAGAGCAATCTTTTAAAGACAACCTTGGGATGGATTTAAAAAGGGGAAGGACAGACAAATACTGTAGGTAGTCCGTGGTGTACCATTATTTGTCTTACCAAGGGGTATCGTATTATCCAGTAACTGGGTTGTGGAGGTCAGATAGGCAATCGATCCATGTAAAATACTGGTATCCAGCTGCATCCGGTTAGACTGGAAGCCAACCGCAACATAGTTGGGACAGGCTAGGCAAATTATGTGTAAAATCAGTTGTGGGGGCACTACTATATAATAGTCCGCGCGGAACTTGTTGGCCGCGCCTTAGGTGGCGACGGGGGTGAGGGCGGCGGGTTAGCCTAGTGTTCGCAACGCACGTACTGAGTAATGAAAAAGCGCCCCCGCCCCTCCGTCCCACCACTCACATACCTAACCACTTCGAACTATAGTTCGAAAATAGAACACCATCCTATTAAACTATCACACTAGCTTACTATCTTTATTACTAATTTACTAGCTTAAAAACGAAGATAGTTCTGTATAAACGAGGCCACAGTGACTAGCTTACTAGCACAATTTTGATATCCTAACTTGAAAAGGTAGCCTCGTGTACCCGGGCATTAGGAAGACAAGTGCTGGCGTTACGAGATATTGGGGCAGAGAGGTTTTTATATAGTCTTTATAATATAAACTACTGACTATACTGACTGAAAATTAGTGTGGCTGTTCATCGGAATTAGGTTTACTTTTTAGAGCTGGTTAAAATACAGTTCTTGTAAAAACATATCATTACACATCGGACGATAGATGTGCCTCGTCAATTTGGAAAAAAAAATATGTTCTTTATAGGCTATCAGATCGAATATCAATACGGACAATCTGATGGTTATTGTGTGCCAATGCATGCCAAATATATTTGTCACTCGGGACAGTGCAGTAAGCAATTTAACCTTATAACTTTGGAAAAATCTTTAGATGTATGAGGAACATAGAAAAGGGAGGATCCTCCGACCAGACGAGAGTCGTGTTTGGTGGGCAATTGCCCGATGATTCATGTCGAGCTGTTGTATATAATAATAGTATGCTAGTCGCGAGATAAACTTTGCTTGTGCGATCAAGAATTTTGCGTGACGTCAGTATGAAGCGTAGTTCGCTTGTGTTGGTGTAGATGCTGGTACACATCTATAGAGTACGAAGAAATCTATGCGAAATGAAGCTACAGTCCTTTCATTATTTAGTTACTCATTGGTTGGTTTGGTGTATCTTTGACAGTAACACAAGGAGTAACCCATCAGCAACCTAATGTCAATAAGAATAAAGATCACTTTGAATTTGACAGTGATGCAAATTCACTGGTAAATGTAAAAGGAATGTAACTAACAAGTGCGTCCTAAAAATTAATTCAAACTGTACAGTACATGCTACCAAGAATTTTATCCACCATTACAGTTAGATACACCAGGATTCAATTAAACTTATCCGAACATAGAACTGAAAAATCCGATCAACTATTCCATTTCGACAATCAAATCGAAGTGTCAACGTTATGGACACCCACACTCGTAGTGAGTATAGTAACAATTAAAAAGTTCTCTCCGTAGTACAATATTGGAAACAATCCGCTCGCGTCACGGCTCCAAAAATTCCATTTTCAATTAATTGAGGAACGTACAGTGGCATGATCGCACGGAGCAAACGTAACGTAAATTTAAACTATTTTAAAATTAAAAATGGTTTTTTTGCAAAGGAAATGGGTTTTTCGTAAAATTAAAAATGGTTTTTCGTAATGGTTTTTTCGCAAATGGTTTTTGCTTCCAGTCTCACTGGATGCAGCTGAATACTAATATTTTACATGAAGCGATTGCCTATTTGACCTCCACAACCCAGCTACAGGGTAATACGATACCCCTTGATAAGACTGGTTGTCAGATTTTCGGGGTTCTGAAGACCCGTAACGACTGCCAAAGAACCACGAATGACAGCCGGGACCGGCTTAACGTGCTTTCCGAGGCACGGAGGGATCTTGATATGTAAAAATGGTCACCCATCCACAGACCTACCGTGGCAAGTGTAGCTTAACCTGATCGATCGACCTGAATTTGCTGCTGGTTGAATTTTATTATTATAAACTGCTCTTTGAATTTTACTATTATATTGGTTGCATATCAGGTCGTGTGTAATCAGGTTTAGTGTGACCTAATAAAAATAAACTATGCTGTATTTACGCGGAACTGTTATAGTAATGTAATTCCAGAAAAAATATAGCCAGTGTTTAAAAGAGCGTGTTAAAGGAAGTGGAATCATAGAGTATATGATTTGAAATAAGCGTGTGTGAGTTTACAAGGCACGAAATACCGTGTACAAGCTCACACTATATGCAGAAAACACACACACAGTATACGTTGGGTATGCTTCATATGATAAATATTAATTTATTTATAGTGCTAAATGAATACATAGTAACGTGAGTGAAGTCGCGGGCACAGGTAATGATTGATATGAGTAAAGTGTCAAAGAAAAAGTAAAACAGTGAACTTATGTTAATTACGTAAGTACTTTCAAGGATTTATTTAAAAATCTACATGGATTTTATAGCGAAATTTTCTGAACTTTGCAACACATTTCAATTTTCTTTAATTATTACACGCAGCTAATAATATCGAGAGGTCCGAGACGACGAACCCCGAATAACTTCAGATTAAAATCCAAAAATAGCTCAATCCATTCCATCTCTAAAAGCTCTTAGAAAACCACATCACAAATTGAGGAGGAATCACTCAAATAGATACAGAAATAGAGACTTGAACACTCAAGTTAGAACGTCTTGGTTCGTACAGATGTTGCATTTCAAGAATGCGTGTCAATCATTCCAATTTATACGTTGTTGCAATGACATAAGAGTCACATGACGTAGAGTCGTGAATTGCACTGTATGTATCAGGGGATTGGAGAGCCGTTTTCTGCTCGCTGGATGTAACGTTTTCCAAGTTTATAGACTGACTGGTTGAGAGCGTGTTGATTTTGTTACATTGAGGAGGAATCTACATTGGATGTATTTTAAAAGATGCAACATTCAAAACAAATAAATAAATAATACTTTTCAAAATCACTATCACTACTTAGTATAAAACAAAGTCGCTTTCTCTGTCCCTATGTCCCTATGTCCCTTTGTATGCTTAAATCTTTGAAACTACGCAACGGATTTTGATGCGGTTTTTTTTAATAGATAGAGTGATTCAAGAGGAAGGTTTATATGTATAATAATAATAATGTTTCCGTGCGAAGCCGGGGCGGGTCGCTAGTAAACTTATAATTACATCTGCAAATAAAATAATAAAAGAAACAAGTAGTTTCACAGTCAAGGTCTTCTTCTTAGCGTGTCGATAGCAATCTAAATGGACTCGGCCCAGAATTCGGCTACATGTTTGGCGCCATCGCCAGCGTCCAGCAGTTCCGAAAATAACTGAAATCGATCTGAAATTCTTTCTAATATCTACCGCAAAACTCACTGCGACATGCTTTGCGTTCAAGAGACCCATCGAGATGAAACTGAAAGCCGGCCCCATATCTCTGGACTTACGCTTATCGCCGAGATCTGTCGCCCAAAGCACGGTAACGCAGTGTTTGCTAATCCCGGCGTAAGCATACTATCCACCAAGTGCTCAAACGAGGACAACATCAAAATCATCACCGTTGATGTTGGCAACTGCACCATCACTTCCGTTTATAGTCGACGCAATATTATTACTTAGGCTGAAAATGCATAGGTATTCAAATGTTTTGGAGGTAAAGGTGCCCATGGGTGGGTATAATTACATTATTTTAGCATCGGAAGTAGGTTAGATTGCTGGCCTACATAAAACTACATTAAAATAATCTAGGTAAAACTGGTTTTGAAGAGGTTAATTTGTCGCGCAATAACATTGCAGTTTATATACATAATTATAGTAATGGCTAGCAGTATATTCCATATACAAGAGAGGCTTGATTAACAGAACATGTATCATAATACATGTTCTATTAATCAAGCCTCTCTGTCATAACAGCCGAGTGTTCAAATACAACACCGCGCTGGACATTAATTAAAATAAGCAAAGGCACATTGTCAAAAAAAATATTTCTGAACACAGTTCCCAACCACCTCATTCAAACTTTGTCAAAAATATCTTTATTTCCGGAACACATTTTTGCTCCGCTCGTTGTGTCATTGTGTCAAGTTTTAAAGACTCAATCGAGGGAAATTGGTTTTTGGCAAAGTTCCACAAACAGGTTTACGGAATTACACACCAGATAGGTCTATTGTGCATTTTTACATGAAACAAGGTGGGAGAAAGAAAACCAAGTATTACAGATTAACTTTAGAGGTACTCTTGAGAATGTTAGTTATTAAGTGGTTCAGAGTTGTGCTAAACTGGTTTTTACAAAGTAACCAAAAATAGTGAATGTCAGCATCTGATTACGACCAGCTGTTATCGATAACAAAATTACTACCCTCCTTGTCCGTCACAATTTCAAAATGTTACATTTATAATAATCATGCTCATATCTCCAGTAATTCCAAGTCTTGATTGGTATCTGGGGAATAGCCCATCACTTTACTCAAGCTAACCTGAAGATACGTCCGCTTGTCCAACTTTGCGAGCAGATGGTGAATGCGATCGTTGTGGGAGGATTCCTGTGATATGGGATGTTAGTTGGCATTTAGTTGTATAATGCAAAAGTTGGCTAGAATAATCCAACTATTCTATACCATTTTCTTTGTTTGTAACATAAAATATTGAACAAACAAGGTTATTGATATTGCTATGCTATTCCCTCGAAAATAACTTAAAATGATGACATTCTACAATATTAGTTGCTTTTAAGTGACCCCAATATAGGCCCTTTAGGAACTCTGCAAAATTGCTATGTTCTTTCCACCTAACTAAGCACCTATTGACAGTTCTAACACCCGATGTTAGAAAATGTTACTTGTAGTCTCTTTTCTCACCAATAACGTGATATTTGTATACAAAGAGTCTTTTATGTTTGTCTACAGCTCCGGTCAGTCGGTCAAAGGCTATAGCCGTAACAGTAAACTTTTACGACCGCTGCAAAGATAAGGAGCGAACATGTTATACTTTTATCAGCACATACGTGGTAACAATGTGTTTCTCTTGTCATTGTTTTGTGTTTTCTTTATTTAGAATAAATGTTTACAGAAATTCTGCGGGCATTTCAAATGTGAAAGAGGGAGAAGATCTTGCACTACATAAGAACAGCAAACAAATACAAAAGTATTTTGCAGATGAAAATGATTAATTCTTGCAGGATGAGTATTCAGATATGAAATCTGGGCGTTGACTATGTATGAAGTTAAATTAATGATTAAATTATTCTACCAACGCGGAAAGAAAATGGGACAGACGTTAAAAGAAACTTTGTTGTAAAGTGCAATTCGAAAAACTTGTATTCAAATTCGAAGGCGACCTAGTAACTTCAAGCCACGTTCACACATTCAGTGGGAGCAGCTTTGAATTTCGTTCAGCCCGTTTAAGAAAATACTGTGAAGTCAACTTCCAAGAATCTCGTATAATAGAATCTGCAGCTGACAAAGAGACCTATCTTGAAAACATCGCGACCCATTTACTGGAACGAGAATCTAAAATTGGGCTCGTTTTCAGTTTGGTAATAGGCTATTTAGCACCACTCGGAAGGGGAAAACCAGTAAAGGTGGCAGAAAATATAGTGCGCCCTAATACCACAAATCCTTCGCGTTTAATTAACGTAATAATTTTCAAAAGCAATTCGAATACAATCAAAAGCTATAGCAGAATAGTAACTCCATTTTATGATACCTTTGGGTATTAGCATGCAGATTGTTACCGCTATTCCGGTATGGAGCGGTTTGATGTGGTTCTAACTAGTTATAACTGCTTCACGCTGGATCCTAGTAATCCATGTTGCGTTATAATTATCTATGCGTAGAATCTAGAAATGATTTTGGTCATAATGTTCGGTATATTTTACGATGTTAGATAGAAGTTTTTTGCGTGTGTTGGGCTATGAAATGGTTTGACTCAAATCGTTCCGAAAATAGACTGCTCATGCTATACCTTCGAAGGAAATGTAAATTTGTTTTTATGTAATATATTATATTTTTAATAGCGTCATTATTTTTATATTAACCTCAAACTGATTCCTAGCATGGAATCTTTTATCGACTTCTCGATATTTACTAGTAAGCACAAAAAAATATGATTGCACTAGGTACAATATGCAAGTATTCTAGCTTCTCAGAATGTGGTTTATTTATGGACATTACATTATTTGTGTAGGATGTTTAACTTAAGAGATTTGTATTCTCATAGGTATGCGGATTACCCTAATTATAATCCCTGACGAATACACCAGTAATACAAGTTCTAATAAGTACTCTAGTTACTTAATAAAGTGGTGTTTCACTAAGTGACAAATACTACCACAAGCTGAACCATAATTGATACAAGATGCCAACATGACGATACTTACTTATTTATTCATTCATTAAATTCACTTCCTAAAGATCACAGGAAAGTCCCGTTTAGCAGCTGACAACCTCAAAGGTTGATCTGCGAAATGCCATACCCAAATAAAAATTTAAACCATAAACAATGAAAACCACTGATACCTATAGTAGATTGGCTTTTTTTGCAAAACGTTTAAAAGCTACAGATTACTTTTTACATTAGTAACAAAGAAAAGAACCAAAGAAAAAGTTTATTTAAAATGAGAAAGATTTTTGTTCCGTCATTTTCTTTTACTGTAAGTATCCTTTTTACGAATTCAAAAATGTAAACAAGCAAAATCCTTCACACCAAAAATCACGCTCTAATTACCATACTTAGAAACAATTTCCAGATGAAAACACATGAATAATTCCAACATGCCTAATATGCTTTCATCAAACTTCTGTATATAATGAAAGGCAAAGGAATTAAAGACCAAAATACGTGGTCCTAAGTTAGGAACGACGTAAGGCTTTTACATATGAGCCAATAATAATTAGGAAACTTTTACCTACAATGATTTCAATAGTAATAAATTGTCGATCTGCGTTTAAATGTTTGTTAGTAATAGCTTGGCTAAGATTATCTCTGCGTATATAGGAAGACGTATTATTTACTTTAATACTTTACCTTATTTCATTATTTTAAGTCTTCACAGTAGATTGAACTTCATTTTGTGAAATGAGTAGTTTTATTTGGCATACTTTTTTGTCTATGGATGGACCTAGTTAACTTACATAAAAGTTATTGCGTGTTATATCATCTCCTACTAAACCACAAGTAAACCCGTACCTTGTTTTATAAAAACGGTAATATTAAATAACTTAGCCTGGCCAGAGCTTTTAGGCAGTCTTACATTTCATAATATTCTAAATATATGGCGCTCGTAATTTTTTCTCGCAACAGTTTTTAAGGATACAACCGGAAAATAAACGAAGACGGGCAGGCTTAATCAAGTATAAATAAAGGATTATAAGGGATGAAAGGGGCAAAAAAGGATAGTTCTAAAAATATGTCCACTTGTCCAGGCTTGTAATCACTTCAAAAGATTTTGTATCTATTCCAGTGGTTTTGCATTAAACAAAAACATGGAAGCTAACTGGCAATTGAGTTAATGTAGATATGGTCCTTTTTTGTTTATCGCAAAGATGAGGGTAAACATGACACAGAAAGTCAGTTCCAGAAGAGATAGGCTTTACAAATCTTATTAGATTGGAGGAGTTACTTTTAAAGAATATGCGTATGATCTTTATGGTACTGCGGCAAAAATTCTATGTCAACAAACATAAGGGTAAATGTTGTTTAAAAAGGTACCTATTCAGTTTCAAAAGTTCCATTAAAGTAGGGTACCGAAATTAGAATAAACCGCGTCGAATAAAATTTGCATACAGTACGGGTCGCGTTCTACGTCCAAAATTGAGTTTCCTACACCTATCCTAAAACCAATATGGCTTCCATCCACCTTGCCCAAACGTAACCTGATACCATGACGCGACAAACAACGACACCAAAGAACCGACGAAACGTTTATAACCACACCTATCGCTTACAACATCAGCATGGCATACGAATCTTTATCAACATTATCGTCAATGTATAACAACACATCGCGTTCTCCGTTTCTGCATAACACACAGTTGTAGAAGTTACGGCCCCATTCCAGGGAGTGTTTTGTTTCTTGTGCAAATTTTCTTTGTTTGCGAAAATGGCTTTAATGTTTATGTTATAAGTTGTGTGGTATAATAAAGGCTGTATTACATATCAGGCCGTTTTGACCATTTCACTGAACCGACATTTCTCGGTTTGCGCATGTTTTAATATTAATATCATCAAAAAGTTTCTAATAGAAACATGAGAAAATAATTTAATCCGGCATTGAAATAATTTATCTTAAAGACCGCTATGTCTGTTTTCTGAGATGAAAAAATAATTGAATAATCTACAACTACGTCTAAGAGATAGAGAAATAATTTTCTTAGCTCTACTTTTAATTCAATCTGAAATGTAAATTTAGTTTTCATCCTGTTGAGGCGATTGAGTTATTACACGAAGTAACATTTTATGAAAATGTTTTAGTTGGTTAATAATTACAGGCACCCGTTATTGCTATAATTTGGTTACTAAGTTTATCATGTAAACCGTATCAAATTACATAATTTTATTTAACATATAATGGTTTATTTTTTATGAATAAGCCATAAGCACCTACAACTAGTACTTATTACAATCGTCACCTTAAAATAATTATTTTTGAAGATAAAATACACCAACATACTGTAGATATAGATATAGCAGTATCTAAAATTTTCGACGTATAACGCACTCGTGATATGAATACATCAGCTCTAATGGATAATGCATGTAAATCGATCAACACTCGAAGCCATCTACAATATTGAACGTTCCTTTCCCCATATTTTTTATGGAATGATGGAATTCTGTTTGATGGCCTCTCTCGCATGTCACCTCGAAAACATGCAAATACTTTCACAAACTTTAAACGCCTTTTTAAGGAAAAACGCGTCAATGTCTTATTTGGGACTGAAATGGAAAATTTTCCCGTTTCCTTGACAAGGTAATTTTAATTTAATATTTATGGTTCTTCTTATCGAGATAAATTATGTTTTTTTAAAATGGAAATTGGAATTTTCGTTGTTTGGGATGTTCTCGGAACGTAGAATACTTTTTGTTTTGCGATGGTTAGGGGCTATGTCAACTTGAAATATGGATTTATGGTGACCAGATAATTTGAAGACAACAGTTACTAACTGAAAAAGAATTAAATGTCACAGAACTTATATTAGGCACTGATATAGAGCGGCAATTGTTTATTTTAGTTTATATTTTAAAATGACAAAATGCATGTTTGTTAACAAACTCGGCAGTAAAAACTTAGTAGTAAACTAAATAAAAATTATTCATAACAAATATTTAAATAGGTAATTTAATAAATAATTAAGCAGTAAAATGACTGGCCGTTCAGGGCAGTTACGTGTGGGCAATTAACAAATCGGAATTAGTCGGTAAGAAAACTAACTTGCTAGTATCGCGGTTGGCTTAGTTTCTGCGACCTGGCTTAGTAAGAACTGATTTTCCACCTGTAGCAAACAATAAATGAATTTGAATAGCAATTCGGCTCACGCGTGGTTGGTCACAGTTCCTTACTAACCCATGAACTGCCGAACTATTTATATAACTGCCCATTCCAACATTTCACTGGCCATTCATTTATCGCTACTTCAATACTTTTTTTGTACTGACATTGTAAGATGAAATAACCGACCAATTTTCACTGTTCATGATATCTGTCAAATTTTTTTAATAGATTTTCAATTTTATCGCTAGAGCATAAGGTTCAAAGTTGATTCGGAAAATTTGACAGTTTCGGGTAGCTTGATGTGCTGGCGTCTGTACTTTTGTGTGTTGTGTGCGCCAAATAAATGGTTTATCTATCTACCTACTAATTTACAACCGCCGATAGGTTAAATTACTGCCCGTTATTTTTTTCAACTGATCATACTTAACCTCCCAAATGTTTAAATTAAGGATTTGAGCCCGGCTTTTGCTCAGCAGTGGGACAGAGTAGGCTAAGTAAAAAAAAAATTAAATAACAGTTTTTAACATGATTACACTTCATAATATTACCTAAATGACAATGTGATGTCTCTAATTCTTGCGGTACCGAGACGATATTTAAATTAAATAAATTATGTGTGGGTATAAAAACTTCAGATTACAAAACATAACTTTTAATTAACATGCTGCAAAGCGTAATTGAGTTTTCCAAAACGTATTTGACTCAGTTACACTCATGTTATACGGTCGTTACAACGCATTGCCAACATAAAACTAGTTACAAGTACACAAATCCATGAATAGCACTCCGGGGTGGAATTGTGAAGGTTTCCTGGAAACGTCGAGAGTTGTAGGGGATAGTTAGTAGGGTGTGCCTCAGGGTACGTCGTTAGGACCCCTATTATTGAGCCACGAATTAGAATCCTTTCTATTAACCTAACTAGTTTAATGTGAGTTAAAATTTACGGGTTCACGGGTAGTTTAAGTTATTTATTATGGGTAAATGCTCCTCTATCTTACGTTACTTTGTTATTGTTTTACGCCATATAATGTTAAGCTTGAAGTTAACGTCGGTGCATACTGACAGCTTGTTGTGAACAAGAACATTAATCTATTGTTCTCAGGCGACTCTAACAACGTGCACGGAATAATAAGCAGTAGATACAATTTCCTTTTATAACCAACATTTATTAAGATTATGAATTTCTTTATACTCGTGCTAATATAATATTCAGGTGCTCAAAGTTGAATGCCAAAATGCCTTCCACTTTATAAGAAGATATTTTACAAATAAATCAACAGGTAACAATTTATATTTCCGAAAATTTTACTAGAAATACGGTAACTTACCGGATTTGTTTAGACTCAACAAGGACATTAAGGATATCAACAAGCTATTTTTCGTAATAAAACTTTACAGAAACTTGTATAAAACAGAAGTTACTTTATCGTATTTTCGAAGGAGTGAAACCTTAAAGTTTGTTCCGGTTTAAGGCCGATGGTTTGGTAACTTTTGTCCGTTGTTTTGTCAAATTTAAGACGACCAACTGTTGTGTCAGAGTTCGTAAACTGATATTATTTTAAGGTAAATGGATTAGTTCGGGAAATGGTAAAGTACTTTGACATAATATTTATTATTTGAGTCCGGAGGTTGATTTTCGAATTAGTCTAAGTGTCCATTGGCTGATGAGATTGTGCTTAGGAGCATTGATTCTTATACAAAATAAAATTTGACTATAGGACCAAATAATGTACCCAGGGTTTAAGATTCTTCTTCTTACCGTGTCAATGGCAAACATATAGTTTTTTCTTAATAATTTTTGGCTCAAAATTTAGTAATGTGGATAGCATTCGCTGACGGTTAGGTTATTATTATTCACTAGGTTCTCATGGTGTGCAGGTGAAAGGGCATGCGGTGCAAGATGAGGTGAGCCATTGTCTACTTCCTCGTTGATTGTCAGAATTTCCAATGGTTCGATGTTTTTAGATTGTAATGATTTGATGCTACTAAAAACACAATTATTTTCTTTGATAAAAATCGAAAATAGTTAAGTATTAACTTCGTCTCTGGTAATAATGTGCGCTAGTGCTTGTAATGATGGCCTGTTTCCTTTTAGAATCAAGCTATGAAAAGCTTTTTAGCTTACTGACTCGGACGGTAGAACAGTTTTGTTTTATTTTTCAATTACTTTTAATAGCAGCGGAGAACAAAGTGTTCATCATTTTAACTATCTTTAAGTTCTACTTCAAGTATGTAGTAGTTTACCCTTTTTATTTGATAACTGAAGGCCAATTTATCGTACTTAAAAAACGTTAAAATTATAGTCGCAATCTCATCTCAGCGACAATCTATGTCAAAAACTTGTAAAAATGTATTTAATTGATTGTATTTTTGACAGATTGACACTGAGATTAGAATGCGAATGTTCTTAAAAATACGGGAATTGACCCTCTGCTCTTAAAATCATATTGTATTAGGAGGTTTTTTTCAAAATTGGAATTTTTTTAAGAGAAAGAAGAACGAAAAGAAAGTTTAATGTGTTAATTACCACAGGAACACGTGGAAATAAAAATATCATCATCATCATTTCAGCAGAAAGACGTCCACTACTGGACATGGGCCTCCCCCAAGCACCTCCACTTCGACCGGTTCTGTGCTTCTCGCATCCAACGGGTTCCTGCGGCCTTGACAAGGTCGTCGGACCGACTTGTGGGAGTCCTTCCAATGCTACGTCTTCCGGTACGCGGTCGCCACTCCAGAACCTTTCGGCCCCATCGGCCATCTGTTCTGCGAGCAATGTGCCCTGCCCACTGCCACTTAAGTTTGGCAATTCATCGGGCTATGACGGTTACCTTGGTTATAAAATAAAACAAAACAAAAGCTATAATTTCAAGCATTCAGAAACAGAAATAGTTGCACGTCGTGACTGTGACTAGAAGTCTCCCACTCAGTTGTTACTAAAAACAGATCATAAACTTACTAACCATTATCTCAGTTAACTATAGGTACATGTGATAAAACGCATATATTCACAAAGCTACACTAAGCTTAGTCATAACCTGAATAGCTGAGAACTCAAGCAAATAACATTCATATGTCTAAAGCAAGCATCGCTGTGTTCCTTATATTATGTGCCTGTGCAAATATCTTTGTACTATGAACAATCCAGTTTATTAAAACGCTTTCATTATATTCAGGCATGTTTGCTCTCTCTGTAACCAAAGTTAATGGAACTCCTCTGATTTTCAAATTCATGGTGTTTTCAACTTTGTAACTTTCTGTCTCCCGTGCTTTGGGATGTGAAAAATCAAAACTTTCTTCAATGAACTTACATTGAAGAAAGTTTTGGTAACAATCTTTGATGTTTTCGAACGTTTTCTGTAGAATGAATTATTTATAGGTTATTGGTCACTTTGATAGTTATTGTCTAGCTTTTTTGTCGTACCTAAGTATTTTTGTATTTTATAGATGTCATGCGAATTCATACTGTCTATAAATCGTTCTTGCTTTAGCAATTTATGCTTACGAACTAGACTAACATCAATTAGTTCAAAAGAAATATTCATCTTTACTAAGAAATACTTTTAGTTTTGAACAATATGCACATGAATTAATGTAGTTTTTTAAATGCTTATATTTCAATTCATCTTGTTAAAGGCTTTTAAAAACTACTGCTATCTTCAATTATTTCCATTTCAAACATTAAATTTCACGATTTAATGTCAATCCCATTAAGTTCAAGCGTCGTGGTTACCATAGTTTAAATTTTTACACCACTTCATAGGACCCAAGAGGGTAGTTGTAACTAATCTAACGTCACAACTTCCCAGTTCAGTCTGTCTCGTAACAAGCAGAATTTTACGTTCATTTTTGTTCCTGGAACTTGCTACGGTTATGATTTCTTTGGAAGTATGATACAAGTTTTTATTGATGTCTCAGCAGTTTCAGGCGTTGGAAATTTAGTAGTATTTTTTATTTTTAGGTCACGTTCTTCTTCTTTATAGGTATTGATCGTAACGTTGTCTTCGTAAAAAAATATTAAAAGGCTTACTTGAACGACATCTTTAAAACATTAGTTGTTTTATTGAATAACAATTTCTCATTCTAATTCACACAGAATGAATTCTTTTTTATGTGTCTATGAAAATTTCTGACGTTATTTTCTCTACTTTCTTCGTGGCGACCTAGAAGATGAATTTGCGTTTTAGCTACTCCTTTAAAGTTATGCGAGATCATTTTTAACATTGTTAAGCTAGCACACACTGAATAGAATACAAGTAATTCCATGCTAAATCATCTTTTAAACCTGAACAATCAAACCATCAACTGCTGACGCTTCCGCCAGCAGTTTGCCACTACCAATAGTTGCCTCAATTAGCTCTTCTATCTAATATTGTATCTCCGCTTTACTCTCTCAGTTATATTACGTCATTATGCTTCTCTATCGCCAGGAGTTTCAAGCTACGCGCTACTAACCGTTATTGAATTGGCTTCATGGGCTTTAAACTGCTATGTTATGATTAGGATTTTATATTTCTGCTTTTTTTCAAGTGTTTGTAATTATGTTGTATGTGCAGTTTCATTATTTCCTTCATGACTGTTATACTCAACTAAGATGTTGTGTTCCATGTTTTTTTTAAATGCATAAGTATATTCTAAGCAGTACATAAAGATCATAATAGTTGGTGTCCTGTAGCTCCTACTTACATCCATGAGGAAAAGGCGTGATATACACATACACTGTGTATATTCTTCGGCAAGCTTCAGCAAAGCCGCAGGTATAGCTAGAATATTTTAACGAAACTACAAATAATGTGTACAGCTTTCAACACTATTTCCAATAAAAACAGCAGCTTTTCTCAAACGACTAATGGAGCCGTAAAAAGAGCTGCAAAAATAAAGAAATCTGCTAGCTAGAAACTTGCAGCGATTAATCAATTTCCAAGAGTACAGGTGCCGCCAAGTTTCGGCTTCGATTAAAACTGCATAAAGCCATAACTAGGCAAGACTGTTTCATTATTAGTTTAACAGCAGTATGAAACTACGGGGCTACTGGCGTTCATTTATGAGCTTATTTTATTAAAGAACTTGCGCTAGTGTACTGAACTATATATTTTAAATATGTTTTTTAAGGTTGGTAGCTTTTTGGAAAACACCGCGTTGTTCCTTATGTCTCATCTTTAGATGGCGGTAATCATTATTCCTTTATTTATTAGGGTCCTTCCATAAAGAAGCGGGTTTTCAGGCCCGACTCCTAGTACAGATCCCTGCAGGTTGATCTTCGGAAGGAAACGGTTATATGTTTTACCTGTTTCTTTATGTGTGAGTGCGTAATATTTGAACCGCATCGATCGGTACTGACTTGTCTTTACCGGGATACTGCTTCTGTATGCAAGCACCCTAAGACATTTCAACATTGAGTACTCTATTACTTAAGAGGAAATGCGGTCGGAGAGACTTTTAAAAAAAGCCTAAGTAAAAATTCATAATTCGAGGTTTGGCTCTCGCCTATTTCCGCCTCCAATAATGGACCAATTTAAAAGATATTTCATAAACTGAATAAGAAGAATATATATCCCTATGTTTTTCTTTTTCATTAATAGTTGTCAAATTTGTACACTAGGCCTCTGTTGACAGCGGTTTAAAATAATGCTAGTGCTTATAAAAATAATGTACTTTTCATCAAAGAGGAAAACATAGGGACATACAAGTAGTTAATATTTTTTATTCTGTAAAAAATCATTGCTTTATAGTCATTAACCAGAAAGAAAACAGGCGAGAGCGTTTCTATGGAGAAAAGACCACCCGCATTTCCTCTTAAGTCTAAGTGCCCCATTACTTGAACGAAATGATTCTATCGGTGAGTCCTGGAGAATTTTCCAACTTCATTATCATCATTTCAGTCGGGATTCACCCACAGCTGGGCGCAGGTCTCTTTTCCTTTTTTAATACTTACCGGTTCCGCACTTCCATCTCCCAGATCTTTCCTGCGTTTTTGTTTAGTGATATCATATTTTCCAACTTTTTACGAAATCTAAAACGTTCGTTTGGGCATCAAATATGAACTTATCTTGAATCTTAGTTTCGATCTCACGATGGAATATCAACAGTTTCCGATGATATCATATGATGGATGACCGGGAAAATATGATACTCAAATTGCCCCTTGTTATCCTTAAGTATCGCTAACGACGTGAAAATAGCAACGAGAACTTATAAAGTCATTATAATCCTGCCATAAATCTATAGCCTCATAAAGTTGAGCCCATGAGATTGTACTTTGATCGTACTGTTAAATTAATTCTGTAGTTTTGTTTTTAAATTCGGTAAGTAAACTTAACTTCGTTTGATATTCGGATTCTCTTCTAAAACTGCACAAACTCTAACTATAATTCGGCCGTTGAGAGAATGCGTTCCTGACACCTGTCAGTGCAACAATTCTAGTAGCTAATAAAGATCAAATTGGCAAAACACGTATTCGTTTCTAGACTGTTTCGGTATTAGTTCAGTAACTTCAGATCTTTTATAGGCTTTGTCGATAGAGAAGTTATTATTTAGTGAAGCATTAGATAAGAGTAAAGTACTAAAATAACTGTAGTAGAAACTCTGATAAAGAATCACTCAACCTTGTTTATCGGTAGAAATATGCTAGCTAGCTTTTTCCAGTATTATCTGGACCTAAGAGACAATAATATACTCCAGCCTCCTTAATGGTAAGACTAAAGTGTTCTCATGGAATTACTGTAGTATAACATTTAGGGCCGTTATTGTCTTTGCGAAGGACAGCCCCGCGAGATTATGGCAATATACATTACAGATTAAATATATGTATTATTATTTTATACGCATTTGTTTGTCTTATATATATCTTGTGAGCTGCAAAACTCCAGAGTTGGAAACGTGATTATGATTATGCAAAAAGTCAAACAAGTGTGACATCAGTATTAGTCAAAAATTCGCTTAGTCGCAAAAATTTCGTTTGTTTTACGCACGACTTTCAGGACATAATCCAAATCAGAGTTATAACAGACTGTAATGTTTTGAAATAAATCATTTTAGTGACAGATTTAAAATCACAACCGTTAAACCAGCAATTTTAACGAGTACCGAGTTGAAGCACACTCCCTAAAAACACAAACTAAACCAATTAATTAATCAAACCTTTCTTCATTGTATCAGCGTGTATTTCATCCCAATACAATTCAGTTATTTATCATCCAGTGCGAGTGTTCTGAATTAATCATCGTTCGCTTGCACATCGCGAGGTAATTTATGAACTCCATCCAATGCATTAAACGAGTATAATAATAAAGGTTCAATTTGAAAATGTTGAAATATGTTGTTTATTTGGTTAGCAAGTTTTTGTTGAATTTGTGCGCCATCATCAATAGTGGATGTGTCATTTGGGTTATTAGCAGTGGAGATTATTTTGTTTTGATGCTAATTGTTTATTTTAATGTTATGTTTTTTCATTATGTTTCCATAAAATAATTTGACATCATTCTCATTGATAAGGTGCTTAACATTAACAACGACAGTTTGCACTTGGTCCAGGATAGCATTGTTGATTTTGCGCAAGGCAAGATTAGTATCACGATTACTGAAAAATGCGTGCACCGGCTGGACAGGTCCACTTAATCTGTGTGGTTCTTTCAGACACCAATCTACATGGTCTTCACATGATCTGACGAAGATTATGCCTGGACTTTAATGAGGCTGTAACCTCTGAGTTTGTTTCGGCATTTTACTTTTATTATTATTATTTCTATTAATTCCTTGTATGTGCTGCAGCTGGTACACCAACTAAATAAATCCATCATCAAAGTTTTTGTTTTCTACAATACGAGTAATATAATTTCCAGCATAAACATAGTTTTAGTTTCAAATTTTATTGTAGTAGTTCAACGAGGATCCAAACTAATTATGTTTCTAATTACAATGTTGTAGTTTGGTGTATTGGGCAGCTGCATGATTAGTTCTATTACTTTGTTACCAGAGCAATTTCTGATGCAGTTTTCATTGCTGTTGATGATGTCCTTTCGTAATAAACTATGTAACTATATATATATAGTTACATAGTTTATTTATATAGGTTGTGGGTTCAAATTCAGGCAAGTGTCAATGTGACTGTTTCAATTTATACATACTTTCTGAATATATCATAATATATATATATATATATTCCCACGGGATCGAAGCTTACGCGGACGGAAACCGCGGGGCGCTGCTAATAAGAAAATATTTTTTGCTGAAAACAGTATTGTTAACTAAACAATAGGAAATGTTCTTAATAAGCTTGAATAATAAAATGGCAAAAAGTTACCTAGTAATAAGGCTGATATTTAGTATTAATCGTTCTTCTTGCTTTAAGCGAACATAAATTTTACCCTAAAATAATATTGTTATATATTTTTTGTATATTTACCTCATTAGTATTCAATATTTTTCTGTAATTAGTGTATGCCCTTTGGCGATAATTCAATCCTAAGATAAATAAGTTTGTTTTTTATTAAAGCCCGATATTGGATAAAATACAGTATTTAATTAGTAACTGAGTGATGAAATACCTATTTCCTTTATGAGTTCATAATTCTTAAGATCCCAGGAACATACCCATACCAGGACCGTAGGTACAACATGTTAAAATTTTTCCTCCTAGGAAAATCAACCAACCGCAATTTATAGCTACTGTAATGAAAAGGTCCGCAAGTCTAATCGAATAAATTTTACATAGTATCCTTATAAATGATGATGCTGGACAACCAGAGCTGAAGAAAATTGTTGCAACAGCAGCAGTCTTTTACTTTTAGGAAATTTTCCCTGTAAAAGACATATCGTCTGATTATCAAACTCATCTATATGAAATAGATTATGTGTCCAATATTATCGCTAACATTACCTTTCTTTCCAGACAAGGCACCATCAGAAGCAACATTTCGCGGCGCAGAGTTCCTATCGTACGACCTGACGCAGACGGGCGGCGAACCAATAGTCAGTACACAAGACGCCATCTCACTGTACTTCAAGACGCGACAGCCTAATGGACTTCTCTTTTACACTGGTAAGCTTTTCTTTGCCTTTGTAGTTACTATGAGTAGCGTAAAAGCCTTCGTTTTTTCTAAAATACCTGCATACATACATACTTTCTAAAGTCTTTGTGATTATACTTCCTTTCTTGGAATTTATTCTGCACCATATTTGCGTAACACACTATTACTCTCAATTTGAATAATTTTGAAGCATATTTCTAATCCATTGCTCCTTATATCCAAAAAATGTGTCTGCTCAACAACGCAAATAACGCTATGAATGTTGCTGGACTGTCAAAATGAAGCAATGGGTGCTACTGATCGTGTGTTACGCAATTACCCTGCTGTTTTAGAATGGTTATAAATTCTCAAAGGCTGGAATTAATTTTAAAAAGAATGTCTACAGATCGCCATGAATGATGTTACCAGAACATTATAACATTAAAACACTCTTTTAAATAAAAACATGGCACGTTTTAATTTAAAAGAGTGTCCATGGGGTTATTGACCGTTCTTCTCCATAGGAACCTACGCTTTGGAATGATCATTCAAAGTGCTACAGGCACTTTGGTTTATTTAAAATTAAACTGATGTCGAGAATCTTTCGTTAGTTTATAAAATAAATAAGAATTTAAGTTCTAATAAACTCAGCAAGCCAAGTATATTTATTGTAACTTCCTTTTAATTCACTAACATTCTCTTAGCTATAACTATAGGTAAAGTAAATTCATGAAGATATGTTTATTTAATGAAGCCTTTTGCAACCAGGTCATGAAGCTGATTACCTCAACCTCGCTGTCCGAGATGGTGGCGTCTCCCTTACTATGGGTCTTGGCAATGGGAAGCAGGAGATGCATATCAAACCATCTAAGACCAGGTTCGATGATCATCAGTGGCATAAGTTGACGGTGCATCGGAGAATACAAGAGGTAAGAACTTTTTAGGAACTGAAAAACATTTTGTATGAAATATCTAAGTCAAACGCGAAAATCCAACAGTCGAACGGTTATAGGTTAATTACTTAAGGGTGAATGTCACTTGTACGTCAAAAATCGACAAGGTAGGTTTCAACCTAAGTGAAGTTATAATTTTCTGTCTTTTTTGAATTTTATAAACAGTCGTAAAAAAGATGGAAGAGGAGAGATATTAGGGAAAATAATTTACAACGCAAGTAGGTACAATAAATATTAAAATGATTATATCTTCTTGTACAGACGCTAGCACATCAAGCTACTACAATCTGTCAAATTTCTTTAATAGATTTTCAACTTTATCGCTAAAATATAAGGTTTAAAGTTGATTAGGAAAATTTGACAGTTTCGGGTAGCTACCCGAAACTGTCAAATTTTCCTAATCAACTTTGCTGCTGCTACTTTGTGCTGGCGTCTGTACATAATTTCACATAAAAAATAATGGCTCATTTAACCATCTACGATCAACGACCGTCGGTTGTACCCTTTCTTATTTATATGGCCCCCATGTTCGCAGATTTCATCAGCCGAATATAAAGCGCTTTCATCGCTGTACAAATATTTTATGACCTCAGGCCCGTATTGCAAGCTCTATACCTCGAACTCAGCTCGATAGCATTCGACTTATAGCGTATTGGCGTGTTTAAACCTCTCGGCTTAAACACGCCCATCCATCATTGGAGCCATTACTTCAAAAAACCGAATCGATTCGTATCCAAGTAATTTGATTATTAAAGTCAGAACGAGTTTTTGTTGAAAGGCGTATTTTATTTTTCCAAGTGTTTTGGAATTCAGAACGTAATTAGCGTGGGGATCGATCTTGGTGCCTATGGCCTTTGTAATTGAAGCAATTTTGTGGCGATACATTCGGTCGGTAGTGGAATGGGTTGTATGTTTCCTGTGTGTTCGGGTCGGCGTTTGGTGGAGTGTTTGAACGATGACCGTTTCACTAGAGCGTAATTAATTTTGAACAATGTTAACCTGGAAATGTTCCTTGAAAGATTTTCTTGTTGTTTTTGCCTTCGTCCTACTTTACGGGTCACATGATTGATGCTTTCTTATTACTTTGGTCTAGTTTGAAATAGTTCTTTATAGCTTTCGTGTTGGGTATCGGCGCCAGATATGTTTATTTCTTAAGTATTCACAACATTCTGAGAACTTTGTTTTGTAGTATTTTCCTATGCAGAAAGTAAGAGTACCGACGACCTGTGGAAAAAGTAGATGCAATCAATTATTTTCGACATCTTTGAATTCTCTTTTTTCATTCCAAACAAGTTTAATTTCAACGAATCTAATATTATTATTTATTATAAGCCTGTGTTGTCCTACTGCAGTGCTCTTCACTCTTTCCTCTTTCAACGTATCTTATTCCAACAATTTCAACATCAATGAATGTTTGTCCAATTTTAAATATTAATAAACATTGCAGCATTCGTCGACGTTGCATTTTATTTCTGTTTCGTTTTTTAATTTTTATCCTCGAGCCTGTCATGATTACGTGTGCTCCGAGCGGCCGGAACGTCGGAAAAACAAAATTGAACAATGCATGTGGAGTAATTTGATCGCTAGTTTGTTTTATTTCTGCACTCAACGCTGATGAGACGCAATGAAATGAATTTTTAAAGCTTTGCTTGCTAATGAAGAATGAAAGTTGAATCATCAAAGTAGAGCATTATTAATTACTCAAATATGACGTCATGTCTGTCATAAGTATCCTGAACTTTCATATTATGTTCCAGTCCTTTGATTTTGCTATTAACAGCTTTGACAATATGCCAACACATAAGCGCATGATCAACCAACATTAATGCATAATTTGCGACTTCGATAACTTTCAGTGGACCAATTTTCCGCGAAATTATTGTGTTGTTATCGCAAGGGAAGCTAGTGGTATCCACTTGATTAATATAGTGTATAGTTTTATAAATACATCTATCTTAATCCTAAAAGGAGCAACTTTTTCTTTACCTTCCAACTCAAATCAACCCTACTACATCACACCGACGCCATTCAAGTGAACTAACCATTCAGAATGAGGCACAAACCGCTAGTAAATAGTTTATTTAAGTACTGCGTGCGGGGCCTCCATCCCTAGCTATTCCGTTATCGTTAATTATGTATTTATGTGGGGCTTTCTCATTCTTTGAGAATATTGGGGGCTTATCGAAACTGCGTATACTTTGGCTAGTGGCCTGGATTTGATGCGTAGATTTATGGTCTTCAAGCATTGTGATAGTTTAGGTTTTTGTCCGATTTGTAACGTCAGAGTTCATTTGTTTGGGTCTTTTATGGCTAACTTGGGTTAGTTATTATTTAGCTCCAGTGTGGGATATAAAGTAGGCACTGCGTTCTCAAAAATTAGCCATTTTGATAACTCCTGGTCTTTTTGTATGTTTTTGATTAACGACAAATTTTGTACGATATATACCCTTTTCTTACGGATATCTTTTGACGCGGAACGTTACTTCGCATACTAATGAGGCTTATTATTGTTTCAGATCACGCCGTTTACGAGTTTCTGCAGGGTGAGTAATATTAATTAATACTGTTACCAAATCTTCCTTCAAACTTCCGGTATCTTTGTCTTCAATATCAAACAATGTGACTGTTTCTTACTCCGTGTATATTTTCAAGGTACCTATTTCTTACAAAATAACTTGACACAGTTATTTTCTAAGAATTAGGTACCTTATTAAAGTAAATGCGGCATAAGTAAATTGGTTGTTTTTAATAATCGCTCCACTTTCTTGTTTTGCGTTTTCTCGTAAATAAATCTTATTTTATTGACAATTGGCATAGGTAATAATACCATGAGAACTGTACCACGAATTATATATATAATTGCTGCAGGACTTCGTTGGAATTTGAATTCTCTTGAAGTCATTACGCAACAGACAGCAATTTGTTTCTGTTCTAGAAAACTCATTGTGGAAATATTAATTTTACTAATGAGGAAAGCTATTTCAGTTTTATGTTGAAATTAATTTGGTTATAATAAACGGAGTAAAGCGTTGTAGGTACAGTAATCATTAATTTATTCAATATCAAGCCTTCATATTTTGGAGGCCTAGCACGCCATAGAGGTCGCATTTTGCTAATCTAGGTTAGATTAGCAAAATGCGAAGAACGGTTATATAGGAATTTAACCGACTATTTAGCTTAAACACAAAACTACAATGTTTTTTTTATAAAAGGTTGTCTTGCATGAAAATGAATCATTGATGAATAGTCAAGTGGTGGATGTCATTTCTTAAATAAATCTCTTCTCTTTTAAAATTATGGCTCCTTTTCCAATACGGTCTTAAACTACCAAACAAGAATCATCATGTCTTTATGAACTAAACTATCTATCTATACTATACTAATATAAAGAAAGAAAGAAAAAAGAGTAAAGAGAAAGAAAGAAAGAAAAAAGAGAAAGAGAAAAAAGAAAAGAGAAAGAGTATTCTATTCTAATAAAGCTGAAGAGTTTGTTTGTTTGAATGCTCTAATCTTTGGAACTATCAGTCGGATTAAAAAAAAAAAACTAAGCATTTGAAAGCACAATTCTTGAAGGAAGCTGTAGGCATTTAACATCACGCTAGGACCCGTAGGAGCCGAGCAAAAAGAAAAAAGAAATAATTCTCAGCAAAAATGGATTAATAGCGCCGGGCGATGCGATGGGGTGGGTAGAGGGAACAAGAAATTACACGCGGACGAAGTCATGGTCAGAAGCTAGCCTCAAATAAAAGTATTTCGAGCTTATCCAATAAAACACACGTCATAAATCGTATGGAAGTGCTACACAAAATAACTGTAACTGACAAAACAGAAAATGGCATGAATTATAACTTTTTTTGCACCGAATTAATAATGACATGGATGGCAAACGCGAAGCTCAGACGGCAGTTATTCGCAAAACTTATTAAACTTGCAAAGATATAAATGAAATAACCCGCGTTTATACTAAGTGAGCGTACTTATACGTAGAATTTATAGTTAGAATTTTCCAAATAGTTTAATATCCAGATACTATGTAAGTATATCTGTTTGATGTTTAGTTTAATTATTTCCTTCCTGCTTTTCACATCATCTACGGAGAGAAGAGTTGCGATTACTAGATAGAATCCTGTTTATTTGAACGACGACGTAGTGAATGCGTAATATAGTTTTTGATTTATCACTATACTTTAACTTTGACCTTTGTTTTATTCGATGAAGATGTACCACCTGTATTTTACATTAAGCGACTGCCTATCTGACCTACACAACCCAGTTACGGGGTCACAGTTTCTAATAAAGGATAAAAAATACACAGGTGCATCAACCTGATTTTATCCCTTCAAAAGACAGAACCATAAAATCAAATAAAACTTTCATGGATTTAAAAGTCAGCCGGCAAAAGTTAAAAATAGTTCCTGAATTAAAAATTTCCTGGAAAAGAGTCGCTCAGTAATGGGGGCGCCACTGTCAATGAAGGGGAGTTGACAATGGTCCGCACCACAATGGGTTGCAGGCTTTGCAGCTGAAATAGAAATTAATGTGTGACTGTTTATACTGAGCCTCATTATGAAACAGGTTTCTATACCAATTTGCATTAGGAAATGGATATCATCCAAATATAGTATCATAAAATTAATATCTATAATTTTCCCAATTAATTATATTATCTGTTTATTCAGTTATGATTTGTGATGTTAACGTGAATTATGGTATTTAATTTGGATCTCTAATTAAGGATGAAATTAATTATGTTATTACGTAATTCGACGTAGCGTACGGACGTAGCGTTGGAAGACCTCCCACAAGGTGGTCAGACTTTCGAGCTTCTGACTACCCGTAACGACTGTCAAAGATCCACGAATGACAGCCGGAACCAACGGCTTAACATGCTTTCCGAGGCACGGAGGGGTCACGGTATGTAAAGATGGTCACCCATCCACAGACCAACCGCGTCAAGCGTAGCTTAACCTGATCGATCGACTTGTGCGGCTGTTATTATTTAGCCGCGGGCCCTTTGGAGACAACAATACGACAGTAAATCAATAAACAGGCAATACTAAGTATAAGATATTTTGGAAATATCAAAGTAAATCTAAGATTTAAATTAAAAAAGTAATTCTAACTAACCAAAAATAAGTGATGGACCAACTATGGGATTTGCTAATCAGGCTACTAGCTATAATGAGTAAACCGTTTGATATATTTGACTGAACTTTTGTACGCAGACTGGGCACTTTATAAACGCAGTTTAAGGGGCTTACATGACCTAAAACGCGGTCACTGTCGGATTGCATAGAAAAGAAAGAGAAGCGCGATGACACAACGCTGGTAATTTATTGCAAAATATGAAGCAATTATTTAATTACAAAAAATCTGTTGTTTGAACTAAAAAACTAGTATTTTAGTATGTTGCTTGTAGAATAATCTGACAAAAAACAGAATGATTGTGTGTATTAAATTAATATGGTTTTTATTGTAAAAAGAAAGTTTTACATGATTTCTATCGTATCAAATTAGTTGAATTTTGTTTTCAACACACTACCTACCTAGCATATATTCCTGAAGAATATCATATATATTTCTAAATTTGTTTACTGTAGTCGATCATATACTTTTATTGTTTCTAAAACTTGCATGTTTTGTGTTGAGGTTCAGTAAGCCCCTTAATTTATTGTGATATTGACGTCTCCACCCTGTAATCTGTAAAAATCCTCCATTCTGTAAAAATCTCACCGTGAAAACTTAGGTGAAGTGAGCTTAAAGTGAGCTGTCAATAGTGTCAATCCCTAGCATCAGGTGCAATGACAGCTCATACAGCTCATAAATTCACTTCACCTAAGTAATCACGGTAATCTTTTTACAGAATAGCACCGCTGTATACATAATATCCACTTTTCTGTTAAAGACTTCAATTTAAATAACATGAAAGTCAAGTCTTACGATAATTATTTATCTTTGTAACGACACGATGCTTAATTACAATTCCATCTCTCGATTTTCCATTATCTCGGGGCAATTTCAAAACATTGTTCGATTAACAAAATGGAGTGCCGATCGATGCTTCAATTATTCAACGAGTAAGTAATGGCTCCGTTACTTTCTAGATTGTTTGGAAATTCTGATTCCGATTATTTGAATATTCATCATATTTGGCTGCCTCTATTGATTTTATGATGACGGGTGTGAGTCGACCTTGATAAAAGTGAGCTAGAAATTAAATACAAAGGAGTCAACTAATTTAACGTCTCACAAATATTGAGAGTAACTAACTATTAGAGATGAAATTGGCACTGGAGCCTGGAGATTGACACTAACAAAGAGAGAGCAGTGGATTATGTCAGGTTGTGGATAAAGATAAATATTATAAAAATAGTATTTAAGGGGACTACATGACCTAAAGCGCGGTCACTGTCGGACTGCATAGAAAAGAAAGAGAAGCGCGATGACACAATGGTAATTTATTGCAAAATATGAAGCAATTATTTATTTACAAAAAATAAATTGATTGGACTAAAAAATTAAAACACTAGTGCTTGAGTATGTTGCTTGTAGAATAATTTGACAAAAAATCAGAATGATTGTATTGTATATTAATATGGTCTTTATTGTAAAAACAAAGTTTTTAGAGGTATATTCATGATTTTTTCTCTATCGTATCAAATTAGTTGTATTATGTTTTCAACACACTATCTAACTAGCATAATTATATCATGTATTGTTTTCAACACATTATCTAACTAGCATAATTATATCCTGAAGAATATCATATATTTTCCTGGGTCCTGTGGTGTGTGGTCCCCTTAATAAAAATGTAAACAGCGACTATTTAACGCAATATTAGTCAATTGAAGTAAGAATAACTAAGATCGAACACTGAAAAGTACCGGAAGACCAAAAACTTTTGCCACTGATGTTAAAGGAGCTACTTTATTTAAAAGTGGCTCTCTTTGGTTCACTCTCAAAATAATGTTTACACATTCAGTGACTCAAATAAAGGCGGATATAAATCTCACTTGTTTATAAATCAAGACATCTTTAATGACAGACAAAACAATTATTCACCGAGACCACAACAGCACCGAACTAAACTACAAACAAATGAATATTTATCGGCGTATTTTTAAAACTCAATAAAGCAGCAGCTGGTGACGTTATGAATAAACTGGTCCAATTAGTGAGGTGTTTAATTACAGTTTCTTTGTCTTATGCAAAACAATGGGTCCTTTTTTAACGGTGGACGCCTGGACGGCGGTATTTGATCATGAATCAGACGTAATTGAAGTTGTGGGAATGTTAATTTTAATTTTCCTTGAAGATTAACTTAGGCTTATAGATATTTATTTAATCTTAAATATAGGGTGGCAGGTATAGACGCCAGCACATCAAGCTACTACAATCTGTCAAATTTCTTTAACTCTTCGCACGTCGAGTGTACACCATGTGTACCGATAACAATAAAATTTCTATTGGGCTTGCTAATTAGACGCGCGACGAGTTAATAGATTTTCAACATTATCGCTAAAGCTTAAGGTTTAAAGTTGATTGGGAAAATTTGACAGTTTCGGGTAGCTTGATGTGCTGGCGTCTGTACATCGACGCGCAATCGGTAACCATGAATTTAGCACATGATTCTAGACCTTTTTCGTAGAAATTGTTCGTCTGTTATCAAAAAAATCTGCTGTTTGCCTGCGCGTTCAAAATGTATGGAACGGCAAATATATTTTTATTATAACCAACGGAAGATTTCAACGCAGGGATTCAGAGTCATGTACTGAATCTATGTAACAGGTTGCCCTTCGATGTGCCACCCTGTATAGTAGATTAATTATGTAATTGGTTTAATTAAAATTGTTGTTTCTGGCATGAAATCTCGAGAGAAAACTAAAATAGGTGGGACTACAGATGTAAAACAACCGGTTTTAAACGTTTTAAATAAAATGTTGCTGTTTTAAACCCCAAATAAATCGTTTTAAACGGTTGAAAACTCGCCTACAAAAGTAAAAGAACCGTGTATTTACACTTCATTGCAGGCAATTTTTGGTCACCTGACGTCAAGTTGTTTATGTGGTTTTTTTTTAACTTATCAAAAGAGTTTTTATAACTTATGTAGGTAATAACCTACGCTTGGTCGGACAGACCAACTAGAACTAAACCCGCTAAGTATATCAATATCAGTATATCACACATTTAATAAAATCATTACACAGTTCATAGGTACTCCAAATCAAGAAAATTTAGTTATAATTAAGTAAAACATAGTCATCAACACCAATCGTTTTAAATTAAAAAAAAAGGTTCATTTCGGTTTTAAACGGGTTGGTTTAATTGGTTTTAAACCGGCCTTACATCTATAGGTGGGATAGATTCCATCATGGATGTAGCAAAGAGTGAAGTGGAGAAGAAAGATTAGAAAAGCTGAAAAATCCATATAGAATTACAAGCACGGAAGAGGGGAAAAGTATACAGCGTAGACTATGCTAAAAAGAGCAGAAAATACAAACAATACGGAAGCAATTAAAGACAGTGTACTAGACACCAAAGACAACACAATAGTAACAACAGCACATACTGAAATTAAAGTACACCTACACATGAAGCCATGATTGAATTGACAACTCTGCAGAGTAATTGGTAGTCGATATAACCGTCACGTTTGTACACCATACGCCGGGTGACGTCGTTCCCAAGGCTGTTACACCATTTGAATTTATTATTGGACCGACTCGTCACCGATCATAATGATTTTAAAGGGGACATTTTGAAATGGGTGAATTGAAATGTTGACGGGTTTGCTGGTCGCGTTTTATCAGATCTTTTGTAGGGAAGGTTTATGGTTATGGGTTCTTTGTTAGTGGGTTGGAGGTTTGTAATTTATCATTTATTGCTTCAATCAATCAATTATAAATTTTTGTCTTTTAACAAATAATACTTTAGGATCTCTTGGAAACTGTAAAAGTGTAATACTACATGAAGCCAATTGTTGCCTTCAAAGTCAGATCAGGCAGATAAAAAAAAATGGCCCGGACTTGAAACTCAAAACTAATATCACAAAAATATAATAAAAAGAATTCAGGTTAAAATAATAATGTACCAAAACGAGCTTCTAAAACAAATATATGGGTCACTGAAAACTAGCAATTCAATCTCATTTATGAACATAACTGGTCTAATTGTTAGTGAGCTTCTTGTTACTGTTGCTACTCCAATTTATTATAGCGTATATTTTCTTGAGATCGAGTACAAACTAAGGAAAAATAAGGTTACTGGGCCGATACAAATGACGAACATTAAAATTAGGGTAGCTTGACTATACATATAATATAATGAAAAGCCAATCAAGTGTAAAAACAAGTAAATTTATTAATCAGAAAGTTTGATTAATTGAAAATGTTAAAAGCAGGTTTTATCAGTAAAATGTTAAAAGGTTGGTGAGAAGGCTTAAATCCCTTAGTTACACTGTTTTTCTATATATTCTAATATGTCGCGGCCATTTTACTTCCGCGTAAACTTGCGCGGAATCGGTACGTGTGATTAAAATGACGATACGAGTATGTCTAAAGTTTTGTATTGGAGCTTTACATATAGCTATTTTGACAGACGCCTTTAAAAGGTGTCGCTGCAGTGGACGGGTTATAGAGTTTCCAAAACTTAGAATAGTAAGTCTGTTTTTTTCACAGATAAATATGATGGTATGTTTTTGGATACGAAAATTTTTCGGCTGTTATCTCAAGACTATGCAATTACATACTTGTAAAGATAACTTTTAAGTTACCAACAAGTTTATCTCAATCTAGTAAAATATAAAAATTTACGCAGATATTTCTAAAAACTTAGTTACTGGACTTGTCAGTTTCTCCCTTTTCTCCTTTAATATCTTTTGCGCCAGACTATCAGATAAACCGATCGGAGAGCTTCCACTTACTAGAAATATGAGAAAAGCGAAACAATTCTTTATAAGGTTTAATGGAAAATGATGATCCGATAGTTGGGGAAGTTGCTTGTTCTTTTATAAGAATAGTCGGATTTATTTCCAAGATATCCGATTGAAATAAACGATAAGATTTTTGTGGAGATGGTGGAAAAATAAGGTTGGTTCTAAAATATAGGCAATATACATATGTATACAGCGTGGCGCTTTAATGGCGACATTAATTTAACACACGTATACGGTTTCGCGTTTTCGTCGTACAAATTTGACAACTATTAATAAAAAAGAAAAACATAGGGACACAGTATATAAATCCTTTTTATTCAGCTTATGAAATATCTTTTTAATTGGTCCGATATTGGAGGAGGAAATAGGCGAGTACCAACCTACCCGTGTGTTAAATTAATGTCGCCATTGTAGCGCCACGTTGTATAACAACTTTCTTAGAAACATCGAAATCCATCTATATCTATTGAAAGATCTTGTAAGAATCTAATTAGTAATGGAGACTACATGTGATGCAGAAGAATGAGGGAAATGTTGTGTGAAAAGTTTTGAGCATTAACGTTGATGGCTATAAGAGTATAGAAAGACCAAAGAGACGATGCATGGACTGGATGAAAGATGATGGACTAGAAAAGGGGTGACTATCGAGATGATGACTAATAGAAAAGTATGGAAGAAGATATGTTGCATCGACAAAAAATGGGATAAAGGTTCCTACAAACAGGCGCGACACGCGATATAATCGCGCGCGACACAAATGCACCGCTCGTTGCGCGACTTGCGGTGCCTTTATGTCGCGCGCGATTTTATATGCGCGGCTAAGAGCACAACGATGAAAGAGTCTGTGTAAGCCAACACGAAGAAGTCCCTAGAAGTTCGTATTAGATTCAAATTATAAATCTAGGTCTACATTTTAGATTCATATCAGACTCAGACCTTAATAGAGTTTCGTATTTCCCGAAGGTGTCTAACTATATGATGTTAATTATCATGAGTAATTACAAAATCAGATTATTTTATCTTTGCCTGTCCTAGGCTTTATGCTTCAATTTTCCTTTGACAGAGATTTAAATACATTAATGATAATATCTGGAATCGATTTTGTATAAATCCATACTAATATTATAAATGCGAAAGCATGTATGTCTGGCTGTTACCTCTTCACGCTTAAACCGCTGAACCGATTTAGATGAAATTTGGTATAGGGATAGTTTGAGTCCCGGGAAAGGACATAGGATAGTTTTTATCCAGATATTCTTACGGGGTAGACACTTATGCGGGTGTCACAGCGGGGCGCTTCTAGTACCTTATAAAGCCTAAACATGATGAAATTGGTGGTTTTTTAGTGATGGCTATTGTGAATCCACAAAAGACAGAAAGGAGTAAGAAAGTTAATTGATAAATCAAGTGATAAAAATTACACATGAAATGATGTGAATTCTACTAAACGCACATGTAAAATACTGTAAAGACCACATAATCAGTCTATAATGTTCCCACTGCTGGGACACAGGCCTCCTCTCTGTGAGAGGGAGTGGGCCCGCGGGCCCAGTGCGGGTTGGTAGATGTCACATGTCTTCAAATTTTTGGTTCTAGGACATGCCGGTTTCCTCACGATGTTTTCTTTCACCGTTTTGAGAGCAGTGGTGATGAAATAATTTACACAAAGTAAAGCGCCTGTCTGGGTTCAAACCTACGACCTACAACTCGTAAGTCGCGGCTGATACTACTGGTCCACCACTGCTCTTGCGACCAGAAAGACCCATTAATTTAATAATAAAAACCATAATTATTTCCTTTCCTACCAGTCTTTTCATTTATAATTGCAACGATGCTTTCTGACGCATTCGAAGGCACGTAGTTCCATTTTAGCACCTTTACAACATCAAAATAAGGTTCAAATTCCAACGTTCCAAACAGCTTCTTGAGAAGCGATGAAGCGGCAGCAAACAAAAAATAGCATTCTATTTACACAGCCAGGCTTTTCAGCCGGTCATGGTCAAAAGCTTACACTATATACCGTCTATACGTTTGTCGTTCGTGACGTCATCGCTTAACCTAACAATGAGGACATCTGGCTACTGGTAAAGTGTTTATCCAATATGTTTTATGAGTGAAAGGCAACTTTCGTTACAGCGTCTGCGGTTCGATATGAAAAAAGTTTGTTTTTACATTTATTAAGAAACTTCCAGTGGTTGTACGTTGCTGCAAGGTGCGTAGGGGTTAATGAAGTCTTTCGTTGTTATTAGCGTTATAAATTGGGGTGTAAGATTCATTGTGGTTTGGATTACATGGAACAAGGCAACGATTTTCCATTTTATGTTGCGATCATCAATGTTACTGTAGAAACTTTTAGTTGTAATTTTTAATTGCTGCAAGTTATTATATAATCATAATACATATTATTATTAGATAGGTACTAATCTTTGATCACACTAAGTATGACTGAAAGTTTTCAACTCCTTGATCAACTTTTAGTCTAGCTGGCTGATGAAAACCGAAACCCTAGCGACTGATAAAAAGTGAAAAGTTATTAACCGTTTTTAGAGTTTCGTACTAAAATGGTAAAACGGAACCCTTATGGTGAGACTCAGTCTGTCTGTCTTTTTCTGTGTCTGTCACAGCTGGATATCTCGAGAACTACTAATGCTATAAATTTGGAATAGTTTTAGACGACGTTAGCCCAACTATTTTGCAAATAAGAAAGAAATAAGAATAAATGTATATTTTGTGCAACAGGTACTAAAAGGGGGTCTGAAAAATTCGAAGTGGGGCTACTAGGGCATGTGGGGTATCATATGAAAGAGCGCAGTTTGCACATATAAACTATGCGGCCTAAAATAAAAGAAAAAATATTTGAGAATATTTTTTCTTTTATTTTGGGCCACATAGTTTTCGACTTTTGATGAAAAATGTAAAAAAAAAATACCGTTGCGTACCTTATCTCCGACGTTTGCAAAAAGAAACATTTGAAATTATTCTATATGATAGAAGGTTACGTAAAGATTACAGGAAAAATATAACGAAGTCTCTAAATAGCACACCTTTTTTAGAAATCATCAACAAAAGTTAAATTAGTTCCATTATCGGTCAAGAGATGGCGCTTAAAAAAATTCTCTGACAAATATAGGCGTCGCCGATGAAAATTTAAAAACATATGATGGTACGGAACCCTCGGTGCGCGAGTCCGACTCGCTTTTGCCCGGTTTTTCATGTCTCCCGAGGTCCTAGACAAAGTGACATTCTATCAGATGGACAACTTAACCTTTTTTTACAAAAAAAAAGATAAAGTTATCTCTATAGAAAAATTTTATGTGTATTTACGATTATACTATTGAACTGTTACAATGACAATTTCTTGCAGACTCTTCTATATCTTTTTTCCCTTGTTCTCAGGTATCAGCTGTTGTAGATGATGTCTACTCAGATCACTCTCACGTCGCTGGTTCCTTCACCATGCTGGCGTCATCCCGGGCTCATGTTGGAGGCTCGCTCAACGCTCGGGCTTTACCTGGAGCGAGGGTTCATACCAACTTCATTGGGTGTTTAAAGAAGGTGAGTTTGAGATACCAAAAACTTATTAGTTTTTTATGAAGATGGTTCTTTATATATTGAGTAATGACGACATTGATACGAACATCTTCAGTACGCTATAATTCTTGTTTCTATGTTTATAACTATGTGAACCTTTGTGAAGGGAAAAAAAAATATATACAAAGTGCCGCTTTAATGGCGACATTAATTTAATACACGGGTAGCAGCCGTGCGCGCTAGTGGCCAGTAATGAAAAAAATATAAAAAATTCAAATCATTCGTAATTTGAAAACTACCGCCTGCGCCGCTTTTCGACATACGGCTTTCCTTCAATTCGCCTACTCTTTGCACGTTATTCGTTTAAATTGCATTGATGCGATATTATGATTGATGCGATATTATTTTTTTTATTTTCGCAATTTGGACAGTACATGTCCAAATTGCGAAAACAAAAAAAATAAAGTTGACATTAAAATCGAATAGAATACTCTCTATTATGTACACCATAAAATAATAAATTCTAAATTATTTAATTATTCATTGTTTTATTTATTTATTATTTTTTTATAATTATTATTTATTCCAGAGAGAGAGCAGTGGTGGCCAAGTGGTAACGGCCGCGACTTACGAGTTGTAGGTCGTAGGTTCGAACCCAGACAGGCGCTTTACTTTGTGTAAATTATTTCATCACCACTGCTCACAAAACGGTGAAGGAAAACATCGTGTCTTTGTGTCGCGTGTCGTGTCGCGCCTGTTTGAAGGAGCCTTTAATATATATGTAAATATTACATTAATACAGATGCTGTAGGAAAGACGCGAGGATGGAAAAACTCTGAACAAAATAATTCGATTTTTGGGGTAGATAATTGTTGAGAATAAGTAGGATCAATTAACAGAACTATTTTATCCTGTTACGCAACTCACCACTGTAATTTCTCTAAAGTCTGATTTTTGCCAATTTTTTTTATCTAAACCTAAGCCGAGAGCAGTGATGGCCCAGTGGTTACAGCCGCGACTTACGAGTTGTAGGTCGTAGGTTCGTACCCAGACAGGCGCTTTACTTTATGGAAATTATTTCATTACACTGCTCTTAAAACGGCGAAGGAAAACATTGTGAGGAAACCGGCATGTCCTAGAACCAAAAATTCAAAGACATGTGACATCTACCAACCCGCACTGGGCTAGCGTGGTGGATTACGGCCCACTCCCTCTCACAGAGAGGAGGCCTGTGTCCCAGCAGTGGGAACATTGTGGGCTGATTATGTAAACGTAACCATGAGAATATCAACAGCAGTGTCCATATCGAAACGGGATCAAGGACAACGCTGCAGAAATGCATTCATTGCCTATTCAATATTCAGCTTAAAGTGGTAAACACAAAGGCTTGCTATTTTTAAAGAAAACTTCGCATGAAAGTTTACATTTAGAATACGTGGTTTTGTGCTTTAAAATCGTGATACTTTTTTGCTGACATCAGTTTTTCAAGTCTGGGTGTTATAGCATACTTACAATAAAATCTCTACTCTTTTCTAACTTTCTAAGTTTATTTTTATCTACCTCTAAAAAGTTTTTGTTTAAGTAAGTAAGCCTTTTTAGACACTTTTATGATGTGATTGGGCCACCTATTTTCCAATTATCATAATGAGGTCTTTTCAATAGCATGATTAAAAAAAAAAAGTTTTCAAAAGCTCCCATAGATGGCTCTAGTAAAAAATGATCTATCAAAATTGGCTGCATAAATTTGATATCTTTGCTTAAGCTATGAGAGCGATCATGACTTTCTTCCCCTGGATCCGGTCTTGTATTGAAATATTGTGCTTATCACAGTGCTTAAGTACTTATCTACCCAACAATTTACTTACCTAATTTTGTAAAAGAAGTAGGAGTTACAGCAAAATCGGCTGGACGAAAATGAGCAGAGCATATCCGTGAAGTTTTTCGTAAAACATGCTTGTATTTAATGGCTTGTATCCATTGGGTCTTTCGCACTTCGTTCTTAGGAAAAAAGTGCGTGCCGATATTTGTACAGTATTGTACACAGCACGGGCTAGCCATGTCAGATCAACGTAGTAAATGTAGGCAGTTAAAAAAATATATTTAATGTTGCTTGAACTTTTTTCACGGCTGATTGAATTGAAACTCAGATTTGAAAACAACTTTGACATTTTAGTTTTAAGCTATGCCATCTATCGGGGATATAGAAAACTTTTTTTTTTTCTTATGTCAATTTGAAAAGAGCTCATTAGAGACAAGCGTTGTAGGTAATGTTCTTGGTTGCGGGATTTCTGGGGTGGTAGTTCTAATCCACGACATGCTGTACAAGCCAGAACAAGCCATATTTTTACTAAATTTTTCTTACCAGGTGGAATTCTCAGCGGACACTCTCCGTCTGAACCTCATCGACCTGGCCCGCACTGGCAGTAAGCTGATCACGGTCACCGGCCGTCTAGAGTATGCCTGTACTGCTACCGATTCTGCTGACCCCGTGACTTTCACTACTAGGGACGCGCATTTGGTAAGTGAAGATTAGAAGATTTCGTATAAGAGAACCTCTTCGGTTGAATGATCTCCTGGTACTCGGCGCTGCTGAACACCGTCACAGGTCGACTGAAGTATGCTTGCTTTACTACAGATTCTGCTGATTCCGTTACCTTCACTACTAGGTATATTTGATATAATCATTCTCTTCTGTTTATTAATCTCCTCGTAGCGAAAAGAAATTTTGCTTGAAAAAAAAAAGAGCTTACACTTGCACTTACTAAAATCTATTTTAGTAAGTGCAAGTGTAAGCTCATTTTTTTTTTTTGTCTCGGTAGGAGAAAAGCAATAGTAGTATCTATACTACTACCTATTGCTTTTCTCCTACCGAGACAAAGGAAAAACATGAATCAAGAAAGTCATCAATAAAAAAAAAAAATGTTAAATTTGTAAAACCATACAAATTTAACATTATTTTTTTCAAAGACAATAACATATCCTAATGAATGTCTAAAACGTTGAAGGTTGTTTCTGATAAAATAAAAATAAATGATTAAATATATTAATTAAACAATCTAACTGGAACTTAATTAAACCGTAACTGCATATCACACAATCTGAATCATTTTGAAGGATTCCATTGCTTCATTATGTTCGAAAATAAATTTGTGACGTGTTTTGAAAATAAAGTTGGAAAATAAATGATTCTGATTCTGATTCTGAAAAAGTTGTCTGCTCAACAACGTAAATAACGCAATGAATGTTGTTAAACTGTCAAAATGAAAGCCATTCCTAATGTTTTTTGTGTTACGTAATTACGTAAACAAATCACAAATTACGGTCCTGCGTGGTAATTACCCCGTAAGACCGTAATTTGTGATTATAGAACAAAAAATAACTTTTATCCTAAGCATCAATTCCATAAAATTACCGACCTCATTAGGACACTCATTAACTGTTTTTGTTCCCGAGACAATCCAGGTTATCAGTATCAACTAATCACAGTAACAAAGACTAGGTAATACCAGCAGTAACTAAGCTAGCCATAATTAAAAGAAGCTATAAAAAGAAATCCATCTTGGAGGGTGACGTGGTCTGTAGTGTCCGTACCCGCGTCCTGGATAGCAAGTTACTTCTTTTTTAAACAGGACAGATTCATTTAAAAGTATCCAAAAATTTTCATCAGTGTAACTGATATATTACAAGATCTATCAGAATGGTACCTATGCAATTCAGAAAATTGTAGCTGATCGTGTTCACAAGAAAAATACATATTCAAATTAACTTATCCGAATTATTGTTGGCCATTGCTACTGTCTTTAACACAGATCAACAAACATAAGCATCACACAGCTCCACTGTTATCCCATTTACAACTAAAAACAAACATTTGCGACTCAAAACCATTATGGCGGCCAAAACCCATATTGGCGTTCACAATAACCAAAACAAACCGTAACTGAACATTTAATCAGCCAATACAACTTTTCGATAATAAACAGAGTCCAGAAGTACTCAATTCATTACTAAACCGTCCGTTTGTCGCAAAAACTAAGTAGCAATTAAAAACAATGGCAGCTCGGAAAAATCGTGCAGAAACCCGGAGCGTTTAAGATGACCATTGGACGTTCGAGAGCACTTTAGAAAGCGGACTCTTGAATTTGGTCGAGTGTCACCGGCAACCTGATTAGATCGAAGTGGCGGTTATTTGATTTGAGTTAGGGATGGGTTAGACTGTATTGATTGAATGGAACGTTCGGGCCAATGGCTGTTAAGTTTGGTGGGATTTCGAAACGGAATGATTTATGGTTTTCGGTGACAGGTTCGGTACGTTTATGAGAAGTAATTATGGGAAATGTGTAGCTGGGTAATGACGGGCATAGCTAATGACGGGCAGGCATTCTATGTAATTTGGGTAGACATTTTAGCTTTATGTCCTAAAAATGTAAGTATACTAATGTTATCACATTAAATTGATTCGTGTGATATTTGATCCATTACATATCGAGAAATTGCCTCGGAAAGCACGTTAATCTGTTTGTCCCGGCTTTCATTCTTAGATCTTTGGCAGTGGTTATGGGTAGTAAGAAGCCCAAAAAGTCTGACGACTGGTCTTGCCGAGGGTCATTCGTGTTACATAGTAACTGGGTTGTGGAGGTCAGATCAGCAGTCGCTCTATGTTAAATACTGGTATTCAGCTGCATCTGGTTGGACTGGAAGCTTACCCCAACATCGTTTGAAAAGGGCTTCATAGATAAATATGATTCGTGTGATTTTGAATACTGCCTACATAATATTCCTACTGAGTCAATATTGATTTGAGTACGTTAAACGTAGACAGGGTTTATTGAACTTTTTGAATTGGGTGGCTCGGCTGTTATGCTTCAGGCATTATCATTGTTATGGGTGTGAAAACATGCTTTCAGCTTCGATCAATCATTTGTAATATTATTGTTAGGTCAGTTAAAATCCAGCCTATATAAAATCTTTTTTTGTCAAATATAAACGATTATTAATAATTTATACAGAAATGGAATACAACAACAATTACATTCTATAAAGTTGATACTCATGCTGATTTTCAACCTTTATAAAGCCATCAAATTGCCACCCTGTAAAAGTTATTGCCACCACAAACGAACACCAACAATATGTTTTTATTTTCAACTTAATCAATGTCACCAAGGCTAACTCTGTTTCCACTTAATACGCCTGAAACCACCTAATGTGTCTATAGGAGTTCTTGGTAAAGGGCATAACGTATTCAGCGGTTTCCAAGTAAGTTGTTAAAAGCCGATTAAGTGACCTTTTAAAAGTACCAACATGGAACGTTTAGTGCTTGCATTCAGTGTGTACATGACCTTAATCAGTTAGAAGTTCAGTGTTTTAATTTAATGTTGGAGGGGTGGCACTGTTTTATTCCACTGAACTATTGCGTTTTTTGCTGATTTTATTTTTACTAAGAATCTGATAAAATGAATACATTTTCTAGGTTTATGCTTTTTTAAGGTCAAGCTTTACCTGCAGTCAGTAAATGGCTTTCTTATTAGAAAGAAGTTAATGATGCTTCATAAATTTTTGATATCATCGCTCAGTTTGACCACAAAAAAAATAATCAAGACGTCTCGTACGTATGGGTCGAGTAGGTATTGAAGTTTAATTTGGAATAGTTGATAATTTTTTCGCGATTACAATGTTGGTCCCATGGAGAAAGTTTTTCAGTTTGATGGTGTGTACATACCACACCCTGAAATTTGACCACACCTTTCTGATACACCCTGTATACATATATACAGGGTTATTGGTAAAACATTAACAACCTCTTAAGAGGTCATTGTACTCATCATTAAGGACAACTTTTAGTACGGGACCAAATTTGAAATCGCGAAATTAAATTACTGAAAAAGGCAATTGGGTCTTCCCAAACTAGCACCGAAATCAACATTTGAAGAATGACTATAAAACATATGAGCCTGTTACTGCTTTAGTCTTTTAAACTGATATATTTTTGTGCGATAACATACTGAAGAAAATACCTTTTTCCTGAGTAGCCCGATACTCGCCATTAAAGTAAATTATTATAACCCAAATGGGCACTTAGCCGAGTCTCGCAGAGCACTAGCTTTAGCCTAGCTTACCTTGTAAACGTTATCGTTGAAGTAAATAGCTCCACGATTTATCCAAGAATTTATGCTTGTACTAACGGATGACTTCACAAATGGGCTGGAAGCAGGTGTTAATGCCAATTTCACCAATGCAACTGAACGCGATCAGCACATCTAAACTGCGTTCAAGAGGTATCAGTGTCAACATTCCACAACTATGATGACACTGACTTTCCAATCAGTGGCTAAGTTATAACAGCCGAACGGGTCGATCGATATTAAGCTGCGCTTGCCGCGGTCAGTCTGTAGATGGGTGACCATCTTTACATACCGAGACCCCCCCGTGCTTCGGAAAGCACGTTAAGTCGTTGGTCCCGGCTTTCATTCTTGGATCTTTGACAGTTTTTATTGGTCCTTAGAAAGCCGAAAGTCTGACAATCAGTTTTACCAAGGGGTATCGTGTAACTGGGTTGTGGAGGTCAGATAGGCAGTCGCTTCATATAAAATACTGGTATTCAGCTGCATCCGGTTAGACTGAAAGCCGACCCCAACATAGTTGGGAAAAGGCTAGGCAGATGATGATATGACTCAAAATAGTCTGTAAAGATATGCGTAAAAAGAATCCAATTGGGTTAAAAAGACGGTGGACCAGACGATGTTCTTATGTGGTAACGGAAAATTACCAAGATCATCCGATTTAGGCCATCATTTCAGTCGTCAGATAAGACAGACTCTGGTCAAGTACCTATTAGTTTAACACTGTTTCTGAATTCACAATTTAAAGTTGAGAGCTTATCAAACTCTGCTTTAAAAGAAAAAGAAAGTAAGAAAGAAAATACAACTATTTAGCACAAACTAAGAGACACACCAGATAGTTAGATAATATTCGTACATCAGATAAAAACTAAGATAAAAAAAAGTGCAAAGTCCGATGTAAGAATTTAGCAGGAAAGTGTGCCTCACGGCTGCGTCAAAAAGGTCCAGTTCAGCAAAATGCCAGACAACTAGTGCCTGACGCTGGTTTTCAACTGGACCTGATGTATGATCCTGATGCTTTAACATTACTAAAGATGATTCCTTCGATGAAGTGCGCATAAGCATAAACCTAAGCCTGTGATGTGCCCACTGCTCGGACACAGATCTTCTCTCTCTTCGAGAAGGATGCTAAAAGGCTCACCACCAGCCATCCAGCCAGCCAGGCTCAGGATCACTGATCTGTGCGGGTTGATAGATGTCATATATCTTCGAATTTGTCATTCTAGTACCAGCATTTTTCCTCACGCTATTTTCCTTCACCATTTTGAAAGCAGTAGTGATGAAATCATTTTAGATTCGAACTTACGACCTACAACTCGTGAGTCGGAGCCGCAACCACTGGGCCACCACTGCTCTCATGAAGTACGCAAAATTCAAAATTTCGGACGTTCTGACGGTAAAATACCATTGAACTCGCGCCACTGTTCCCGTAAGCGACACCGCGCGTGTTTTGTTTATAAGATGATTAAAAAAATACCCGCTTCGGATGTGTTCGGCTGTCCTCGGGATCTACTCGGTTTTAATGTGTATCCGATAAGTCAGTGAGTGATGGCAAAGTATTCTGTTTGTTTTGTTTTCACTTCTGTCGGCACTCCCGTAGTGCCATTTTTTTTGTCTCCTTTACTCTTTCACACGCTGTCTACATCTCTCTATCTACTGTCCTATCGCAGGTATGCTGGAAGAGATTTCTAATGAAATAAGCATCACCTTTGTCCCTATTTTCCTGTTCTGTTTTTTTTTCTTGTCTTTTTGTATATTATATGTGTGTACATAAATGGTTAAATAAAATAAAGTACCCAATAAGAAAGAGATCTAAAGGGAGCACTTCACGACTTCCTAACAAAAAAAAAATAACGCAAACCGAAGATAGATGCAAGTCGACACATTTCCCGCTCAACTCTGCCTTCGTCTCGCTTTTGCTGAACCAACCCTTACGCTTCAGTTGTTGGGGTTAATGGAAATAACTGATTTTAATGTAAAGATAAGGGCTCGAGGGAAATGTAAGTGCCATTGAGAACGGACCGGGGACTTGGTCGGTGCTTATGTTTCGATTTTTGGTTGGCACGCGGCTCTTAACGACTTATATGAGGTGTGTATCCGATTCCTAGCTAGCGGTTGTGGAGGGGATTGTAGAGATAAGACCATGAAAAATAATATTTTGGGGATGATTTTGGTATTTTTTGTTTGACGGTACCGAAGATAAAGAAAGACAGTGAGAAATGACCGAACGATAAATGATAAAATATGATTGAAGACATGGATATAACAATCCATACTAATATTACAAATGCGACTGTTACCTCTTCACGCTTAAACCGCTGAACCGATTTAGATGGAATTTGGTATAGAGATAGTTTGAATCCCGGAAAAGGACATAGGATAGTTTTCATCTCGGTATTCCCACGGAATCGACACTTATGCGTGTAAAACTCCGGGGCGCTGCTGATTAAGAATAATAGCAGAATTCTCTTGTCTGATCAGAACGTAATTTCACTAAGCCATGTTTATTATAAAGTGCCGTAAATAAAACAAAGTATTAGAGGATTAGAAAAATCAAAGGCAAGACACACTTCAACTTTCTCTAACTCGACAACATACGTACCATCAAAACCAAGTAGCTACATTTAATCCTCATAGATTTTCACCAAAGCTTGCTTTTAACGGATTACGGAAAGAGTAATTACATGCTATTTCAGTTACATGAAAATATTTTACGAAGCTTGCAGGTTTAACGAATGTGTACAGGGAACATGGGATTGTACAAAAGGTTTTTTGTAGAAAATAATTGTGAAAGTACTTGCCTTTTCCATGCTTCAATTTGGCAGTCCATTCTGTGTCGGCTTATATCATTTCGTGCATTTGTAAGTCTGATGAGAGTTGCAAGCATTGTAGCAATATTATAATATCACGTGGTGCTGATAATACTTTTCCGATATTCTCGCATGACATAAGTTTTATCGGGACTATATTCAAATAAATAAATAAATAAGTAAATTAATAAGTTACTGGAGCGATAACATATTGACATGAAAGCAATATTAAATCGTTTGCTCGAATAGAATTTGTAGACAATCAGCGACCTACTCCAGTTAATCGAGTAGTTTCTTTTATCAATACAAAATAATGAAATAAAAACCATTACTTTTTAGTTCAAGAGAATAGAAAATTGATCAAATACCCAATATACAAAAGCCGTCTATTCTAGGCCTTTCACATTAGTGAAAGCCAATTTTATCGCACTTAGGATCTTCAATGCTCACCTCTACGACCTGCGACCTTGATAACCCTCGTGTGTATTCGTATTTGTTCGTGAACCTTCGTCATTAGTTGTCCTAGCTTATGTATACGTTCGCAGTATTGTTTGGTTGTTTGTTCGAAGGTTCCTAGAACACTATTTGTAAAACATTGTTTTCCATATTCATGGATTGAAGTGATTATTGTTTATTGATAGTGTGTTTTCTGCGCAAAACGATAGAATGAATTATATTGTAAAAGGAAGAACTTTTATTGTTCATCAAGAATAGAATACTCTTTATTATGTACATCATCATCATCATTTCAGCTGAAAGACGTCCATTGCTGGACATAGGCTTCCCCCAAGCACCTTCACTTCGACCGGTTCTGTGCTTCTCGCATCCAACGGGTTCCTGCGGCCTTCACAAGGTCGTCGGACCAACGCCCGGAGGCCTTCCAACGCTACGTTTTCCGGTACGCGGTCGCCACTCCAGAACCTTTCGGCCCCATCGGTCATCTGTTCTGCGAGCAATGTGCCCTGCCCACTGCCATTTCATTTTGGCAATTCTTCAGGCTATGTCGGTTACCTTGGTTCTCCTGCGGATCTTCTCATGTCTGATTCGATCACGCAGGAAAACTCCAAGCACAGCCTTCTCCATTGCCCTTTGGGTGACTTTTAGCCTTCCAATAAGGCCCATTGTAAGCGACCACGTTTCAGTGCTATAATATGTCATCACTGGCAACACGCACTGGTCAAACACTTTCGTCTTGAGACACTGCGGTATGTGGGACGAGAAGATATAATATTCTTCTGTTTGAGGTCGCTAGCCTCATTGACCTTTCAACAAGAGATCATTTTAACTAACAACAATTGCATTCTCATCATTACAATCATCAACATCCTTTTCGATCTTAGTTTCTCAATAATTTACGACACTTGTACTAAACACAATTATTAGTTCTGCAGTCCAAATTCTAGCTCCAATGAACATATTAGCTGTTACTGCAGTTGGCATTCTGTTGTCATTAACTTCATTGTTCTCTAGAGGCGCATTATTTAACTAACCCAACTGTAACAGAGTTATAACCATAATGATTTTATAAGCATACATGAGTACCTGGTTTTGATGGTACAGTCAGCACATTAGTGCTAACACTTGCACTACGAAATTCGTCCTCACGGCTGCGACATAAAAGGAAACGCGGTCACGTGGACGGTGGCTTTAATTCCATGCTAATGTAGGTATTCCTCTGTTTTCTGATACATGTCCCTATGTTTTGGCGTAATTAGGAGATTATCCAAATCCTCCATCAAACGCGCGATTCTCAGTTTACTAAATAGTCCCAGTTTAGTTATACGTACAAGTACTTAGACATACACATCACACACGTTTGCAGCACCTACTTCACACAGATACACGCACACAATATAAATTATAAAAGAAAAGAAAAAGAAAGAAAATTAATTTATTCTGCACAAACAAAAACGCAAAACAAAAATTATGTAGTACGAGTATAATAGAATTTTTTTATTTTTCTGTGTACTTCGTAATTTTCGTAATGTTTAGATTAATTATCTACAGAAGCCCTTAGTTAAAATATATTAATTACTTACCTTTTTTTCTAAAATGACGACCACGTGTCCGCGTTTCCTCCGAAAGGTCAACGTAAAATTGATACCACATTGAAACAATGTTTATTGGTATACACGACTGTAATAATGGTGGTGAAGGTGCCCGTGGTTAAGGTCGATCGATCAGGTTAAGCTACGCTTGCCGCGGTTGTTCTGTGGATGGGCGACCATCTTTACATACCGTGACCCCTTCGTGCCTCGGAAAGCACGCTAAGCCGTTGATCCCGGCTGTCATTCGTGGATCTTTGACAGTCGTTACGGGTAGTCAGAAGCCCAAAAGCCTGACAACCAGTCTTACCAAGGGGTATCGTATTACCCAGTAACTGGGTTGTGGAGGTCAGATAGGCAGTCGCTCCATGTAAAATACTGGTATTCAGCTGCATCCAGTTAGACTGGAAGCCGACCCCAACATAGTTGGTTAAAGGCTAGGCAGATGATGACTGTAATAATGGTGAGTAATGTTTGATAAATGGGTTTATCATGATGATGATGGAGTTCATGTGTTTTGTATAATTTATTTAAATACAGTCCACGTGTAGGTTTATTGTGCCTAATAAACCTGAGTAACATACAATCATAAACGATACAATTGGACACAAATACATACTCATTTTCCAGGCACAGGTACTCGTACAATTAATATCCACTAATTTCTGAATCCACCCTTGTTAAAGCTATACATTTATTGATTCTACCCATAGTTTCAGTGGCTCTCAATAATTCATAATCTAATGTACGAATGATGTTCAGAATTGATATGTTATTGATTGCAATTGTAGTGAGATTGAAGTTTGATTATTTGTTGAATTGCATGTATTTGCGCTTTTAAAAATATTACGCGCCTCTTTTTGTGAACCTCAAATAATTCTTATTTTGGGGTCCTAAAAATGCTAAATAGCCAAATAACTGCGATATAGCGCTCGCTTGGCTAGCGAATGGTTGGGGTGCTCTAGCTTATTACTGCGACTAATTCGGCTCGCGCGTGGTTGGTCACAGTTCTAAAGTTACCCAAATCGTTTGGTCGGGGTACCTACTTTGGCTAGTTAGCTAGCTTAGTTACTGCGACAAAAAGAGGCTCAAATGTTTAAAAAAAGTGTCATTAGAAGCCCAAAAAACTTTTTAGAGGTTCAGGTAAAAATTTCCCGTTTTGAATTACATTTGGTGTGATATATGGTAGATATGTCGCGTTGAGATGGTTATAGTTGAGTAAAGTGAAGCTTAGGATAAATTTAATTTATAATTGATTCGCGGGGTGATTGTTTAACACTCTAAGAGTAGTAATGACTTTCTAGTTGACAGTTAAACAAAATTTATTGCGTTATTTACGTTGTGAGCAGGTAAATTCATTGCGTTATTTACGTTGTGAGCTGGTAAATTCATTGCGTTATTTATACGTTGTGAGCTGGTAAATTCATTGCGTTATTTACGTTGTGAGCTGGTAAATTCATTGCTTTATTTACGTTGTGAGCTGGTAAATTTTTCGAACATGAAACAATGGATTAGCAATATCTAATCAAAATTATTCAGATTGTGATAGAAAGTGTGTAACGCAATTAGGGCGCTGATTCCCAAATAAACGTTAAAAGAGTTAACGCTATTGAATACGATCATGCAACTGTTGAAGATGTTAAATGAAATATTACTCTTTCTACCATATAAACCAAACAATGAAAGCTAAGATAGTAAAAAATAAGGTTTACAATTATGTAAAATCAATTTGTTAACTCATCACTAAATGAGTTAGCGTAAAGAATGAAGAGTGCCATAAAATCTCCGTAAAAAAGAATGAATTGAAACATTTAGTGCGTCAAACAAATGGCTATGACGCAACAATAGGGGTCCTGATTGCTGATAACGATAAATATTTTCTCTTCAAAAGCTCAGAGAATTTAAGGCTTTCGCTGAATAGCGTGCATAACTTTGAACATTTCTAAATCAAGGCATAAGTAACCTTGAATATATTTTTGTACTCAGTGTCTAATATTGTTAAGTGCTTTCTCAATCAGGGCCGGAAACTTTTGTGTAATATTTTCAGGATTTTCCTTTATCAATAAATAAAAAGTAAACCCCTGAGCTGGCCATTATTATTGGTCCTTAGATACAGATGAACGATTTTTTATGTCGATCATTATTTTTGTATTCAACCATTGCTATTTCAAAGGTCCTCCTTGAGTGACTTTGAACGTATTTAAAAAGCGAAAAGTACGGTCAGCAACAAAAGTCGATTAACACTTCAGTTTTTTTAATCTCAGTTATTGAGGAAAATATTTGTTCAAAATTGCAGCAGAAGTACAATGCAATTTTGAACAAATAATTTGCTCAATAACTGAGATTAAAAAAACTGAAGTGTTAATCGACTTTTGTTGCTGACTGTATCTAAGAATTACGATTAAATATTAAAGTTTGTAATAAAATTACTTTTCTACAATAACAAAATTTAATATATTTTGTTATTGTAGAAAAGTAATTTCATTATCAAGAGTCAACATAATGGAAATTTTAAATTACGTCACCAAATTAATTTCTGATTCACAGATTCTACCAAAATGGGAAGCGGTGAAGACTGGAACAATATCTTTCAAGTTCCGTACAAACGAACCAAATGGGCTCGTACTCTTCAATATGGGCGCCAAGCCACCAAGGGTAGGTTGCACGGTAAGGGGTGAAGCTTTTGGGGTTAGACCAATCACTTAAGAGATAACCATCATCATCATTGAAGAGTCAATCACTATCATGATCATTGAGGATGCTTTGTGGGGTATCGCATTTATTTTCTTTTGGTCCTAACTTAGCTGTTTCCGATTCAATTGTGAGAAGTGTGGTGAAATTGGTTTAGAAGTGCTTAGGATATTAGGGTTGGTCTTTAATGTTTTGTGAACAGGCTGCTTGGGCTAATTTCAAATCATTATCATCGATATGTCCTTTAAATTCACTGTTTCCATCACTTTTGAATAGACAAAAATTAATTTTAATGTCATTGAATTTTTGATTATTTAGGTACTTCTCTGTTAGTTTTCTGTAACTTTTGATTGAAGTAGTTTATAATGTCGACATTAAATGAATGCTCAAGGATTACATTAAATTTCTAACATTACTTAAATCCAATAACTGACTTGCGAAACCCCACTAACCTCCATGGATACGCAAATGTCTAAATTTAATAATAGCGGCCAAATTTCACGAAGGAGCATTAAGAAGTCCCTTTTATTAAATCGTTTCATGTAATATGTACCGACTTATAATAAAATTTTGATTAAATCTGTTGAAGTCTTTGAAATCATCGTTATCCATTGAGGTGCTGCATGGTAGGACCAAGTTGAAGAGTTAAAAAGAAACTAAGAACACAGACTTAGGGGAATTTGTGTATGGTACCTTATAAAGTTTCACCCACTTTGATGATGTGAATTTTTTATGTTTATCTGTCTGTAACCTGGTACGCACCGTAGAATCCAAAGCACAAATTGACTCCCCAGCACAACACAAAATGCTTTTAAGAGTAACATGTTGAACGAAACAAAACTGTTTTTATTTTCCAATTCGTGTTTGAATTTTCAGTTTGACATTGTTGATGCTAGGCAAATTCTTGGGACCAACTAACGTACAGACTTCTGTAGAAAGGGCTTTATTAATACCTACACAAATTCGCACCACTTTAGTCCTTAGAATCACTTTTGATTTAAATATATTTTCTGCTACAATAAAGATGATCTTGACTAGATACAGTTTGAATTAATTTCGCTTGTCTTCGTAACTCAATATTTTAAATAACTCCCACATTGAATATAAACTAACTTACTGCGGGATAGTTGGTACAAATTTATTAGAATTTGCATGTCTGGTCCCGAATGTTAGTATTCAAATAGTTCGCGACTGGTTTGCATGTATTACGTGTTGCCAGACGTAACCGTTTTTTATTTAGCTTTTAGTATTAGGTACGCTTTTATTGATTTCTGCTGTACCAATAATATTCAGTATTCCATAAGGATGAGTCTACCTTTTTATGTATTTGGGTTATGAATCTGATCTATGTATACCCTTTTATTCGATACAATTTTATTTCAAGTTTTCTGCCAAAAGAGCTTACAAAATTTTTACCTTACTGCTTGCATATCTAAATATTTATTCAATTATACTATGTAGTTTATAATATCATTATAGTAGTCTCAGTTAGACACTTTACTTATAATTATTATTATTTTAACAATTATATCTAAGTATTATATAATTATGATTGCTATTTTGACACGTTGGTAAAACAGGATATATTTAAAAAACAAACTCTTGTTTTATAATTTTTATATTTCAACCGCTCTTGTATGATCCACTACAGCAGCGATACAATAGATGTTGTCTATGAACAGCACTTCCACCACTTTAGATGTTGTGCAATCAGGCCGAGATTAATAAATGTTACTTAGCACGCGCTTTGTCTAAGTATTATTCCTGTCTAACTACAAGTGCAAGACAGAGGTGAGAACATATCTAAGCCTAAGCACGATAAGTAAGTTTAAATCTTGATCTCAGTGTTTTGGAGTTCCAACGAATCCTTTAACAAATCTTTAGCAAATTCCTCATCAGTGTCACCATCGAATTTCAGGCCGATCTGTTCGCCGTTGAAATCCTCAACGGTTACATATACGTGCACATAGACCTGGGTTCTGGTGGAGTCAGAGTCAGGGCATCCAGGAGAAGAGTTGACGACTCCCACTGGCATGACTTCCTGCTCAGGAGGAGTGGGAGAGATGGACGGGTGACGGTCGATGGAGCTAATGCTGAGTTTAAGACACCTGGTAATTTAATTATTCTTATTTCAAGTGAGCTAGTTTACAATGACTTACCTGGTTTTTATACCTTTCGCTCGTAGTGATTGAGCAGAAGTAATGTGCCTAGGCCACCAGGCTCAGGCCTAGGCACATTACTTTGTGTAATTTATTTCATCACCACTGCTCTCAAAACGGTGAAGGAAACCATCTTAAGGAAACCGGCAGGTCCAAAAACCTAAAATTCGAAGATATGTGACATCCACCAACCCGCACTGGCAGCAGTAGAAACGTTATAGGCTGATGATGCTATGCTTATGCTCCTAATGTTAGCAATGTTGGGCGTAGGTGTAGTCATATCAAACTCATTTCAGTTTTTGTACACGTATAAGAAAACGTATGATTTTTTATTACTATTTGTTTTAATCTCCGTATCTTAAACAATGTCATAGTTCAGTATATTTACGATGGCATATTATATTATGTACGCGTAGTGTTGAACAGCGATCAAACGAGTAATTCCATAGTGACGCACCATAAATTCGATTACGTGCTCCTATCTACGCTCACCTATGTCAGAGGTCATTACTGTTTTATCTCACACTAATGGATTCTACTTAATTGCCATCGAGTAGATTTAATTAATGTGTGTCATGACAATTAATATGCACGATAAAGCATTGCTAATTAATTTCACATATATTTTGAAGATAATCAAACCCATAAGTCTAGATTGAATAATTAAATAATGATATTATTATGTATACGATTCTGAATACAATTGTATATTCATGTAATTATATTATTAATGTCCTCAAATGTCGCCATTGTTGACGTTTTATCTGCAAATGCATTTGACATTAGCGAAACTGAAAAGCTAAAAACATAATCAGCCTATAACGTCTCCTATGTTGACTGAGGCCTCTTCTCTGTGAGGGGGAGTGGACCTGAGTCCACCACGTAAGCACACTTGCGGTTGGTTGTGTTTAGCCGTGTCCTATTCAATATTATTATGCACTACGCTATTCTAATCTAAATCAATAATTAATATTGCAGGAGAATCAAACCAGTTGGAACTGGATGGACCACTGTTCGTCGGAGGTCTTGGCTCGGAGTACTCAGCATCAAGAACGCCACCAGCTTTGTGGACGGCAGCATTGAGGCAAGGGTTTGTGGGTTGCATCCGTGATCTGGTGCTGAATGGAAAACCTCAGGATCTAACTGCGTTTGCACGGCAGCAGGACTCTGGTAAGTTAAAATACCAGTAGTAGTTTAGCTGGAGTTTAGTTTTTAAGCTAAAACAATTTTTTCTTTTTCTTTTTCTCTCAAAGGAGGCTAAGAAGGCCCAGTTGAAAGAATTAAAAGCTTTTTAATTGTATTATTTGAAACTATTTAAAATCTAAAATAAGATTTCAAAGTATTTCAAGTAATACAATGTAATGTTTTGTACAAAACAACATGTACTTACTGCGCTTATCTTGCAACAGAAGATGCAGATATAAGAATTAATAAACGAAAATCACAATGGTGTTTACAGCAGTACCTGTAAACGTACTAACGGGAAGTAAATATATGGACATTATACATTTCAACCCTTCATCTTTATTTCTGCATATTAGGCACTAAGCGTTACATCACAAATCACCATGTACGTTATCCATGTACGTTTTATTCTTTCCAGCGTCAGTCCGACCAGCATGCCATGTGCTGATGAAGCAGTGCGTCAGTTCGCCGTGTCAGCATGGTGCCCCTTGCTCGGAAGGTTGGAACCGACCGCTTTGTGACTGCTCCATGACTAGTTATGGAGGCCCTACGTGTGGAAGAGGTCAGTATTCACTTTTTTTTGTCTCTGGGCTTTAGATGTTTTTGGTAATAATTATTATCTTAGAAGAAGGTAATTCGCACCAATGCTGACTGTAGGAATCCAGCAACCATTGGAAAGTTTTCTTCGATATAAGTTTTGAGTTTTTCGATATACGAGTTGTGTGTGATTTTAATTGTGTTTTTAAATTACACAACAAATTTAATGATAACTCCGAATAAAAAAGGAACTTTATAATATTGTTTTAACATGGGATGTCAAATGACCTTCATCAATCTCATATTTAATTCCACTTTTCTATTTGGATAAACTGAAAGGAATAAAATACATTTATTCATCACAGATTTACACTCGGTTTCTGGAACGAAGATTTTATACTTGCTGTCGAGCGCTCGTTAACTGCTATGATTGGTCGATTGCATTATCAACAGCCAATCGGATCACTCAATCAACCAAAACGGTACCAAAAATTCGAAGATAATGTGACGTTTACGAACCTGCACTGGGCCCGCGTGGTGGATTACAGCCCAATACCTCTCGAAGAGGAGGCCCGTGTCCCAGTAGTGGGAATTAATATTTATGATTATGTATGTAAATCGGATTACTTGACTTGCGTTTAACGTCGATAAAGTGCGTTCCAGAAACTGGGTGAAAAAGGCTCACACGTATTTTAATAAAACAAAAAAAAAACTAATAAAAACAAAAATACTAAAAACAAAAAAAAAACAAAAAAAACCTTATTATTCTTGTTTATTTTTCCAGAAACGGCAACAATTTACCTAAACGGCAGCCAGCACCTCACAGCAGCGTTAGGGCCTGAACACATAACACAAACTGAGGAGCTGTTACTTCGGTTCCGCACTAACAGAGCTGGTCTTTTGCTCCGGACGGCTTCGGAACATTCCGCTGACAGGATCGAGTTGGCGGTGGCAGCTGGGAGGGTTAGAGCCAGTGTCAGACTTGGGGACAGAGAAAAGGTACTTAAACTGCATTCTTACCCGACTTCAAAAAAGGAGGAGATTCTCAATTCGGATGTTTATTATATATATATATATATATGTTTTTATGTATGTTCGGGCATAACTCCCTCATATATAGACGTATTTGCAAATTTTTTTGTTCGAAAGGGATTTATTCCGAAATGGTCCCATTTAAATTTCGTAAAGATCTGATGATGAGTTTCGGAGACAGACAACGGAACTCTTCAATAAATTCCAGCAAATCAACCGCGATTGCTGCTATAGCATATGTATTCATTGTTTACGCTATCACACAACATAACATCACGCCTGTACCCTTAAAAGGGGTAGGCAGATGTGTTCAATAGCTTCTTGTCACTGATATTCACATAGCAAGTAGTGTTACATAAATTTGTTTGTGGTAGGTAGGTACAACTAAAAAGTGAAAAACAAAAACGTTTTTACAAAAAAACAAAAACAACAGACTTCTGAAAAAAAAAACACTACAAAGTGAAAAATAAATTTAATTATTTTGTCACGTTGTAGTGTTTTTTTTTTGGAAGTCGGTTGTTTTTTTTTTTGTAAAAAAACTTTTATTATATTTATTATTGAGGTCAGGAAACAAAGAGAGAAAAAATGTTTTAATGTCACAGAAACTCGTGCATATGAAAGTGATAAATTAGCTTCAGCTATACTGTAAAGGCGGGTACTGACCGGCGTTACGGGGCGAAATGTAACGTGTTACACAGAGAGCTTCGTGTAGTCAGTACGGGAAACCAGGCGCTCGCAACGAGCAACGAGCGGCTCGTTGCTCGCTGCGAGTGCTCCACCCCGCTATCGGTTTTTTGGCGAATCTTTTTTTTCGTTTCTTTTTTTGCTTCATAATTTGAATTATATTATGTAGGTACAATAATTGAGTAAAATCAAAGATCCCAACACAACTTCGTCGTCCGACATTTTGACCACAAGTGGCAATGAATCTAGAGCACGGGCGTGCAAAGAGTTCTAAACGAGCATGTTACACGGATTTCAGAGCACGGCGTAACGTAAGATGCTCGCTGCGAATGGTACATTACGGCCCGTAACACCGGTCAGTACCCGCCTTAAGACTACGTTGACTTCTGACACACATGCTTATTTTCACAAAAACAAATGAACAACAAACAAGATCGAAATAGCGACGATATTAGACGATGTTTTTTGATAGATTGCGACAAAACTCGTAATTCTATTTAAATGAAATGTTTTTCAAATGTATCGAAGGAAATTTAATGAGATACGAAATTAAAGAATCGTGAAAATTACAAGGTATTTTCTCTCGTTCTCAGAATCTTTTGGCAGGCACAAACGTAGCGGACGACACATGGCATACAGTAAGGTTTTCCCGCCGCGCCTCCAACCTAAAGCTCCAAGTGGATGGAGCGCAGCCCGTGCGCGGTATGTTATGTACGTATGCACGGGCACCACCCGCACACCTTTTGTTTTGACCCCTAAGTAGACGATGATAAGGTTGGTTTTGCTTTGGCTGCGTTGGTAGAGTTTTGTGAAGAGAAGGAAAAAATTGCTGAACTGAACACACACATACATAAACTGATACAGCGTCTTCACACATTTAATTTATATTTTAAAGAAAAGCTTAATGTGGAAAAAGTACAACATGAAGTAAATATTTAGTTACTTACCAAATAATTCAGTAGGTACTTAATAATAGAATATTTCAAAAGTTCCACTAGATTTGAGAGACATAGGTACTACTCAAAGCTCTAACTTTTTGGTTGCTTCGCCAAGAACCATTGAGTGTAATACAAGTAAAATTACAATTGTATTATCGCTCAGTTTTAAATGAATAATAAGGTAATTTTGTGTCGATATATCAAGTATGTCAAGTATATATTCAATTTGACCAACACAATAAGTTTCCATGAACAAGAATGTACCATAATCAGAGAAACATGACATTCTACATACAATGAAAATAAAATAAAAGATCTATTAACGTATCTATTAAAAGTGCTAACGCAGTCAAACCAAATATAGAACTTAAGACAAAATTTGAATTACCTTGATAAACTAATCCAAGCAAATTCAAATTTGACACTTTTCGACCTCTTCTGGAAAGTGTATATCTGTTAGACGTCCTATTAGAGTGTAGTTAGCTGCTTTGTTTCCGTTGTTTGATAGCTGGCACTGTGTATCACCTTTCTGTTGGTCGCTATTGTTTCTTACTTCATTTATATTCGTTTCTTCTTGTAGTGTCCTTTGTGTATGCGCTGAAGTAGTTATTAGAGCTGATAAATGCTGCTCAGATTCAATATCTTTCAAATTAATAATGGACTTCTTATAATGTTCAATAGTGTTTACTTTTTTAATCTGGCTATCCTTTGAGTCGAAAAAGACATGAAATATTTGAGCAGCTATTATAAAAAAATTGTGTAAGAAAAAAAATACGTTTCAAAATTGTTTATTATTGATTAACTTGTTGGGTACATTATGTTATAAAATATTCTTATGATGAAAGTGTTTTATGACGTAAAATATCCTGAATTATAATTAATTGAAAATGTATGCAGTAAATAAAGAAAATTAATACGTGTCGTGGCAATTGAATGATTATAAAAAGTAGTAAGACAATGCTGATAACTTCTGCTAATTTATTTGCTATAGATGATCTATTTGTCACTATGAGAGAACTCTTTACAATGTTGTCGCTATGCATCTTCTAGCAATTGATCAACTGTCTCCATTAACATCTGTCTAAGCTTGTCTATCACGTAACAGCAGATCTAAATGTAAATAACTTCAAAATGGCTGCTAATAAAAGTATATGAAAGTTTACTTTGCTAATTTATTTTTCGTTTACAGTCAATGTTGTGGTTAGGTGTGTTGCATTGTTCCTATTAATAAGTCTATTTTATACTAAAACATAAGTTGGTTTTACAGCTGAGACGATTTTAGGAAAAGCGTCAACATTAGAAATATCAACGTTACATTTAGGGGGATTATTCCACCCTGAAGAAGAAATCCAGATGACCTCGACTTTACCAAACTTTGTTGGCTACCTGCAGAAGTTTGTTTTCAACGGAATTAGATACATTGACATGGCGAAGACACTCGGAGTTGGCACCAATGAAGAGACCAACAATATCTACGACACATCTAATTTAATATTTACTGGGAAGTTCGTAAAACCTGACTCACTAAATGTTTATAAATCTGTTACTTTTAAATCTAAGCACACATACGTTGGGTTGCCGCTATTGAAGGCGTATGCGAACACCTACTTGGACTTTTACTTCCGTACCACGGAAATGGACGGATTGCTCTTTTACAATGGAGGAAAGAAACAGGATTTCATAGCGGTAGAGTTGGTGAATGGCCATATACACTGTGTGTTCAACCTGGGCGATGGAGTCGTAACGATGAAGGATAAGCTAAAAAATTTCTTGAATGACAATCGATGGCACACAGTGTCTGTAAGAAGACCGACACCTAAGATTCATACGCTACAGGTTGATGATGATTTAGAAATGCATACTACAAGTAAGTAGATGATCATGACCATAATTATAATAGAGAATACAGACCTATATTTTTCATTCTTGAACTAAAATAATGTTCAATGTAAAAGGCACAATTAAACCCAAGAAAAAGCATTGAGGTAGAAAAAAGGCCTATAAGGAAAAGCATTTATTTGAAAAACTGCTTTCTTTAGAAATCTTTTAGAAATTACTTTGCTTTAAGAAATACCTATATGCAATATTTTTATTTTACTAAACTTCAGACGAGAATTAGATAGCCATGTTATTTCATTTTCCAGGTTCAAACCTCATGCTGGAACTAGACAGCGTGCTATATGTGGGAGGAGTGCCGAAAGATATGTTCACTGCGTTACCTGTAGGAGTGCTATCGAGGCAAGGGTTTGAAGGATGTATGTCAAGTTTAGACCTTCCTGGAGAGTCACCGTCGTTGATGGAAGATGCTGTTGTTCCTAGCTCGTCATTAGGTTCGGGATGTGAAGGTAAGATTAAGAATAAAGTCACTGATGTTTTGATTATAAGTTCTTTATATACGTATATATTTTGAATAGCAAAAAACATGGTGTATGCAGTCAGAGAAACGTATTATTTAGCAGATTGACACTCTGCGTAGCAGGGCTGTCCTGTTATAGCAGGTCAGTAAGCAATGTGAGCCTACTCCTAAAACCTTAATAAGCTAAAATTACTCCACGGGAATCAGAAATGAAGAGATTCACAGGAGAACCAAGGTAACCGGCATAGTCCGAAGAATTACCAAACTTAAGTGGCAGTGGGCAGGGCACATTGCTCGCAGAACAGATGACCGATGGGGCCGAAAGGTTCTGGAGTGGCGTTCGCGTACCGGAAGACGTAGCGTTGGAAGGCGTCCCACAAGGTGGACTGACGACCTTGTGAAGGCCGCAGGAACTCGTTGGATGCGAGAAGCACAAAACCGGTCGAAGTGGAGGTGCTTGGGGGAGGCCTATGTCCAGCAGTGGACGTCTTTCGGCTGAATTGATGATGATGATGATAACTCCACGGGAAATTTAAAATATGAAAAATTACCTCATAGCTTTATTTGCAGGTCCAACGAAGTGTACGCATAATGCGTGCGCGAACAAAGGAGTTTGTGTGCAGCAATGGAACACCTACGTCTGTGATTGTGACTTGACGTCGTTTACTGGGCCTACTTGTTACGATGGTATGCGATAAGTTAATTTTTTCTAAAATGTTCTTCAAGATTGTGTTATAAAATCATGCAGAGACATAACTCAAAGTCTCTTTTATCCTGTTAAGGCTACCTTAGTACGTCTTTGGTCATTCTTAAACTGCAAAAGCACTCTTAGGTGCTACGACATAAAGGTTCTGTTAATGGCAAATATAATCCATTGATACGCGATTCCCTGTTCCAATTGCAGTGAGATTATGTTTTCTCTTATTTTTTGCATTCCGACGTGTTTATTCCACTTTCTCGGCCATCATAACTAAAAGCACACAAAAAACCTTCTACTGTTATACATTCTCAATTTGCAAATTACTTTATTTCAGAATCAGTAGCATACGAGTTTGGACCAGGCCGAGGGATTATAACCTACACGTTTCCAACTGACTCTGTGGCAGACACAGAGACAGACAAGATAGCTCTAGGTTTTGTCACCAGCAAAGCTGATGCTGTACTGCTAAGGATCGAGTCTTCGAACACACAGGATTATATGCAGATGGAGATTGTGAGTACTGAAGAGGGTTTTGATGTTAGGGGAATATTGAGTCAGGTTGCGGGTCAACATCTCCAAATGTTCTAGTTCCACTTGAAAACAGTTTAAATTGAAAACAGCTTTATTGAGCTGTTTTCAATTCATTACGTATATTGGCTAAGCCATTATCATAATAATATATTATCATGATGTTAATAATTGCCAGCATATTTAATAACCAGATTTGACCATTTCATGCATTTAAATTCTAATTTCGATCCAAATTTATTCCAAATTTTGATTCTATTATATTTGACAGATTATCGGTTAACAGCCAGAATCAGTATCTTCTAATGTTTCTCTATAGTATTACTTCTACATTATCATCGAAAGTCGTCATTTGAAAGATTTTATTTATAGACATTTCGTCGCTTTCAATCCTCAGATCCGTGGAAACCTATTCATGGTGTACAACGTAGGAGGAGGTGATCACCCACTAGGTGACGAGACCGCGCGGGTCGACGACGGCGCCTACCACGTGGCCAGGTTCACCAGGAATGGCAGCAGAGCCTCGCTGCAGCTGGATAACTATGCTGTTATTATTAGGCATCCTCAAGGTATGTTATTTAAACTGCTGTTCTAAATATAATAAGATTAGGGCGAGGGTCCAGGGTTGCCTCTTGTCTCGAAGTCCCGGGACTTTTTGTAAATTTAGTTGTTTCGGGTTCCAAGACTTTCGGTTCAAGACTCGAGACACGGTTGTTGAAATTGCATTGTAATAATGTTATTTTTGAAACGTCATAATAATCTTTATTAGTTTTCCGCACTCTATCATTAAAAGCGCCATCTATAAATCTAACGAATAAATACTAGATATTCAAAGTCAAATGGAACATTAATAATAAAAATTAAGATGTAGATACCTAAAATTCTTGCAAAAAAATCAAGAGCGATATTAAAAAAGGAGTTCCAGTTATTTGAAGCAACTTAAAAATGTACTGAAAACTTATTATATAAAGCTTTAAACACAATAAAATTGAAGCAATTATCTTTACAATGTTACTAAAATTGATTTTTTATAGATACATCTGGCTTAAAATTAACTCATTTCTAATTTTATTTTGAGAAGTTTTGAAATCCCGGACCTTTGATCGTGTCCCGAGACTTTGAGACTGTCGAGATTTCTCAAACCTTAAATAAGATTCATTAGATTTCGTCAATATATAATGTCATGTATAAGAAACGAAGTTTTACTTCACAGCGCGGTTGTCATGTCACAGTTTGAGCCACTCGAGGAGCACTTCGTGTCATGGATTCGATTACCGGTCGTACCGAATTCGTATCTCCTGTACATAATCTGTTTTTCCGGGTCAATGGCGTGCATTGGTTTTCTGAATAGGCACTAGGCCGGGGCTAGTCTAGGCAGACGCGGTCACTAATCAATCTATTTTGAATATTCGAATTATTTTCTTACCCACTATCTGCCTTCTACGAACTTTATCTGCACAAAATCTTCATCGGTCGGACGAAAGAAGACCCTTGAAAACCATAAAAACGACACCCATGATGGAAAATATAAAAATATTTTAGCTGCCATTTTGGATTTTCATTTTGATTTCATTATAGGCTTTAGCACCCTTGAAAACCATGAAAACAATTATAGATGAAAACAACTATAAAGAAAAAAATTACAGCTGCTATCTTGGATTTTCATTTTAACGTTATCATCGGCTCCAGCACCCTCGAAAACCATGAAAACGACCCCAATGAATAAAATTTGAAAATTTTTGCAGCCGCCATTTTGGATTTTTATTTTATTATCGGCTCCAGCATTCTCGAAAACCATGAAAACGACATGCATGACGAAAAATTTGAAATTTTTGCAGCCGCCATCTTGGATTTTCATTTTTAACTCACTATCGGCGATCTCATTATTCATCCTTTTTTCTTCGCATGGATAAATTACCGAATATTCCCGAAGTATTATTTTAACATTCATACTCGGTTGGTTATTTGAGTATGTGTCTACTTTAGGGTGATAGAAGGTCGAACGTTATGGTATTACGCGTGAGACGTACCTACGATTTTTAATTTCGTCGTTTAACGAGTAAAGACCAATGATAATGTGCGTATAGTACGGGAGCTGAGTAGGCCGTCTAGTGACTGCCTACTGCCGAGTGCCGCGCGTGTTTGTATGAAGATTTTGTTTTTGTTAGGTATGATAATTTAGTGAGTTTCTTAATTTATGGGGCACAATCATTAAAATGTATCTAATTGACATTTATCGAGGTAGGCACTGCTTATATGCCTTTATGTAAAGCATGCCACTGTATCCGGGTTTGGCTTATCATCATTTAAGTTTGTAAACGCATCCAGGATATATAGGAGGAACTGCTGGGGTTATGCAAAGTTAAAAACTTCTTTACTTACCTTCAGTGTTCCGATTTATTTCTTTAAACGTTGTTGTTACTCTTCTTTTTAGGAGGGCAGCAATCAACGATCTTCAACGGCATGTCCACGATCGCCGTGGGCGGCGGCGCGGGCGGCGCGCGCGCCTACAGCGGCGTGCTGGCGGGGCTGGTGGTGGACGGCGTGCGGCCGCTGGACGCCGCCGCCGCCGCCGCGCCCGCCGCCGCCGTGCGCGGGGACGCGCGCCGCGCACACGCGCCGCTCGACCGGGACATCAATAGGATGCAGCAGGTGCGGGCTCAGGGCCGTAGCTAGGGGGGGCATTGTGGGGCAATGCCCTACCTTGAAATCACAATGCCCTACCTCACTCATCCAAATCTGGAAGTTCAATCATCTTGTTCGCTTGTTCTTCATCATTGAGGATTTAATAGTTCTTAGATCCATGCTCATGCATCATTGACCTAGAGGTCAATGATATACATGGTGATTGATTTAGGAGCCCGTGCTCCGAAGGCAGATCAATCATGATAATTTTTTTACTTCCGCCCTACCTGTAACCAATGCTGCCCTACCTCAAATTTGATTCTAGCTACAGCCCTGTGCGGGGTTGCTCTCAAACTAGTCGGGTTTCTAGAAACGGTGCTCAGGCAAAGAAACGAAAGTGCGATAGTCTGACGACATCTTCTAAATCGTGAAAAGCACCCGAAAGCCTAGGCTCTTTTTGTCTAGACAAAGTGACATTCTATCAACAATAACGATGATGGGAAACACAAAAATGTATTCGATTGACGTAAGCTACCTACAAGCTAACGCTATCCTGTTGAGTCGTTGTAGAAATACAAAACTTACTTTAAAAGCGACTGCCACTTGTCAGGGCCTTCTGGATGAGACACATACGGATCAATAAAAACAAAGAAAATTATGAAAGCCTATACCCAGAAGTTGATGCTTCTGGCTGAAATGGTGATCAGTAGGATACTATTGTAACATGAACTTGAGTACATACTGCACACTGCTACCATAGATGAAGAGAGCAGTTAATCTACTCTTCAATTACATATATCTTAATGATAACTGAAACTCGGATAGAAATTTATAAAATCTCGCCAATTGAGATTAGTGTTTTGTCGCAACAACATTTTTAAGATTTCACTTGCCTGATATTTATAAAAAACTCACTATATATTTTGACCATTCCAGACGCCACCTTCAGGATACGGCGGTCCTGGAGTACTAGACGAGCTGGTATACTCCGGAGCAGGGTCAGGGTGTAGAGATGATGATGAAGATGCCTGCGTGTTACCAGACGCAGGGTCCGGAGATGATCTCATCACTCCGGTGTATGTGCCGTCTACGAGGCGACCTCCGTCGAGGTTACACAAGGTATGATGAAAATGTTTGATGTTTATGTCCCAAATTGTTATTTTGTTTGTTTTTTTTTTGCTGTATCATAATTACGTGCCGCAAATAAACGTATTTTCTTTCTTTAAGTAACTTAATCGTATGAAATGGCTATAACGCGGCAAATCAACGTAGTGTCAATCTGCTCAACAATCAATTAGTACCCTAACAGTATATTTAATAGACAGAAAAAATGCCTGACTTAATTTTAACAAAATAATACTGTGTTCTTGATTTTACCAATTAATATACAGCGTGGCGCTACAATGGCGACCTTAATTTTACACAGGGGTAGGTTGGTTCTCGCCTATTTCCTCCTCCAATATTGGACCAATTTAAAAGATATTTCATAAACTGAATAAGAAAGATGTATACTCTGTTCCTATGTTTTTCTTTTTTCATTAATAGTTGTCAAATTTGTACGACGAAAACGCGAAACCGTATACGTGTGTTAAATTAATGTTGCCATTAAAGTGCCACGCTTTATATCAATTGCCATGAAACAAATAAAAAAGTATGAAGCTGATTCGCGAAGTTTTCGCACTCTGCCCGCGTGGTGGACTACGGCCCACTGTGTCTGTATCCTAGCAGTGGGAACATTGTAGACTGATTATTCTTATGCATAAACCTAATTCGACTTCTATGTAAGACTGTACTAATCATGATTATCTTCAGGGTGATGCCAGTGGCAAGCTGATGAAACCGTGTGACGACGAAGACTGTATCGAAGGATCTGGCTCTAACGAGAACGAAATCACCGAACCTGACCATCCACTTACCACGTAAGTGTTTTATACAAAAATAAATTTATACAAATTAATGAAATTCTGTGACTAGCATAACGCAGAAATTCTGGAGATGGACGATGATGCGTTATGCATATCCATGCTAATAACGTAACACAGAAAGCGAGGCCTACACTATAATTTTGTAAAACATTATCAATCACAATCTGGATCATTTTGAATGATATTGCCATATCCATTGCTTCATATGTTCGATTAATTTGTCTAAATAAAGCAATTAATGTTATTGAACTATCAAAATGAAAGACATGGCTACTTTAAGCGTGTTACACAATTACCCCGCTGAGTCCCAGCAGTTGAAACGCTATTGGCTCAGGCTGCCTTTCTGTGTTATGCATGATGACTTTCCTTCCTCCTGAATGGATGAGGAATGCCTTTAGCTCGATTCTTTTTTTACTTTCTTTTTAAGCAATAAGTAAGCTAATAACTAATAAGCTAAGCATAACGAGACCCCCCGTGCCTCGTTGGTCCCCGCTGTCACTCTCCCTGACAGTCGTTACTGGTCGTCACTCTGAGAACCAGTTTTACCAAAGGTTAACGTATTACCCAGTAACTGGGTTCTGGAGGTCAGATAGGCAGTCGGTCCATGTAAAATACTGGTATTCAGCTGCATCCAGTTAGACTGGAAGCCGACCGCAATATAGTTGGGAAAAGGCTAGGCAGCTGATGATCATTGACAATTCCAAAAAAATACGATGTTTAATTCCAGGTCTGGAGCTAGCAGTACCCACAGCATGACATCACCAACAGTCATCATCGTATCCACTGAGCACGTGGACAAGACTCTCGAAGGTTCCACAGACGGCTCCACGGGTTCTAGTGAGACTACTAAGAGTAGCACAGCTGGGCAGCCGACGTTGCCAGACCACGACAATATGCATGCGGGCACAGTTGATACTGCTACACCGCCTGAGAGAAGAACCACTCCTACTGATGGTAATACTATCATTTTATTACTTTTCGGTCAATCTGTGGCGGCATCTATGATCTACACCGCTACATGCGAACTACGAAATAATAACGTCATACTAACGTCACGCAAAATCCTGCATCGCGCAAGCAAAGTTTACCGCGCAACTAGCATATAATCAACGTCCCGACATCCATCGTCGGGAAGTTGACCACCAGACAGGACGCCCGGTTGGTCGGAGGTTCCTCCTTTTTCTATGTAGGTTGGGTGAACTTTACACCCTGTTTCTCCTATTATATCTCATAGTATATCTCTATACTTCAATCTAGAATCTATTCTATTTTATCGTAATTTTTGACGTTCAAAAGTGCCTTTAATGTACCTATTTGAAATAAATGATTTGACTTTGACATCTTTGAGGCCACGTTTACGCTAACCGTATTGTCAGCCATTGAGGCCGCTATCCCACTGGCGTTTTACGAGCGTCGGCGTCTCTCGAACGTCTGCGCAGCGTCAACGTTGCGCAGACGCGACGTTGACGTCGCGTCGTCGCGTGACAAGCATTAACGTCCACTGAACGCGACGTCGACGTCGCGTCTGCGCAACGTTAACGTCGCGTTTGTTGGCAACAGGTACATGTGCGCGACGTTAACGTCGCGTTCAGTGGACGTTAATGCTTCCCACGCGACGACGCAACGTCAACGTCGCGTCTGCGCGGCGTCGACGCTGCGCAGACGTGACGTTGACGTCAACGCTCGTAAAACGCCAGTGGGATAGCGGCCTGACTGTGAGCGTGCGTTACGCAGTTTACTGTTTTTCTATACATATTCAACTTTTCGTTAACACCAAACCGACAATACGTTATTACGAGCTAATAAGCTTTTAGCGAGCTTGCTTAAAATCTGTGGTTGACTATACGTTTGATGTGAACGTGGCCTAAGTTTAAAAAGCCGCGTCCTAATCAAAAACGACCGTCGCGCGAGTACGCGATCGTCGTACTGTCTTATATGAATGCATTAGTCGCGTGATCGCGCGAATATAGTCTAGTACGTTTGTATGTAATCTATACCTAGGTACTAATAACAAAGCTGAAGAGTTTGTTTGAACGCGCTAATCTCTGAAGCTACCAGTCAGATTTGAAAAATAACATTTTTGCATTCGATAGCCTAATTCTTAATGAAGGATATAAGCTATTTAACATCACGCTAGGAAATTTAGGAGCCGCGCGAGAAGAAATAAAGTCAGAAAGAACGCAAGGCGATGCTATGCGACGGGGTGCTTCTAATCGCGTGACGATCGCTTTTCGTGACGACGCGAGGTCATGCTCAAGCAACGAAAAACAAGAGTTAAACATTTGTTTAGTACCATCATTATGATCTTTCTTGTTCTATCGAGGACCATCGTATGAGTAAGATTTTTGCTACTTCTTTTAACACGTTGTATGCTTTACGACCCACCGGTGGGCCAAGCGTAGTACACCGTTCGGGCCAAGCCAAAATCAGGAAATCGGTAATTTTTATCAACTTGAGATTTTCATTCCAAAGTTTTTAAAATGCGGTAATTTGTATGGAAAATAAAAATTTGCAACTTCTACCGTCTAGTTTTTAACCAACCCTAGCACCTATGTTTTATTGATCTAATTCCTTATCGTAGTTTCTTTCCAGTAAGGTTCTGCTTTGTTTTTAAAATTAATATGATAATTTATATACCCTTTATTATCTGCAGATCATTCCCACACACGAACAAGTTACCACTTCACACCAACGCTAACTGGTAGACACGTACCAGACGAGTCAACTCACACCACTGAAGAAGACACCAACCATATACAAGAATATGAAGACCGGCGCGAGAACGAGATAGAAGCACGAACGCCTACGTATGAGACCGAGAGTGAGCAAGACAGAATGCCAGGCAGAGTTCATCCCGAGTATAATGGTTATGACGTCACGCCTAAGTGGTACCACCCGAAGACGACGGATAATAGGGTTGTGCCGCCTGAATCAGAGTTCTTCGCGACTATTGTTGGTAAGTTCAAAAATGTATTGAAAAAAGGTAAAAAGGTTTATTTAATACTAGCAGCGCCCCGCGGTTTCGCCTGCATAAGTGTCGACACGTGGGAATATCGGGATAAAAACTATCCTATGTCCTTCCCCGGGATGCAATCTATCTCTCTGCCAAATTTTATCGAAATCAGTTCAGTTGTTTAGGCGTGAAACGGTAACATACAGACAGACAGGCAGACAGACATACAGAGTTACTTTCGAATTTATAATATTAGTATGGATGTAGTAATTAACTTTGTATTCAACCACAAAATCATAAAATATTTTATTAGTACAGGAGCAGAACGAAAAGATATTACAATTATCAATCACAATCCATTAGTTGGCATTTGCCATCTTTTCGAACTGTCATTTTCATTTCAAACTAGCTGACCCGACAGACTTTGTTCTGTCCAAGGGGGATTGAAGATTTTTATATAGTCACTCGTGCGTTACGCAAGCTGATTCAGTTCGCTGTCAAAAACTAAGTATCCGTTACCAAGCTGATTCAGTCGGGCGTGCTTAAGGTCAGAATTAATGCCAAAGATTGCCTGTCTAAACTATACCTTTGCTGCTCTAACTTTCACAGAGAGTAGAGAAAAGAACAGGAAAAGCATATAACATCACATAATGTTAAACATCTAACAATAATTCGCGCCGGAATGTTTGTTTCTTTGTAGTCTATGGGGACGCTTTTATTCCTTTAAGAAACTAGGGAGCCATCATTTATCATTCTCCTGCCCGTATCCCAACTTATTTCGTATTTCCCTTGGGTGATCAAAGGTTGAAATAATGATATGATTACATTTGAATTTTAAACAGAATAGTAACAAAAATATTCTACTTTTCAGGTATAGTGGCGTCGGTGTTGATAGCAATCATATTGATAGTGATCATAGTGCTCAAGTACATCGTGTTCAAGTTCGACCCGTCGTATAAGGTGACAGAGGATAAAAACTATCAGCAAGGAGCCAGTGCGGCGTTATTGGGCAACCAGGTGACGTTTCATGTTTCAATGAGGGTTTTCGTGAAAATTTACGACACCAGTTGGCACCACTGTGACAAGAGGTCTTCCAATATAAAATATATGATGACGTTCATCATTCGATTCATTCATTCGTTCATCATTCAGTCATGACTAAAGAAAATATAGGCTCTTTGACAGATGCCTGGACCTGACGTGTCAGTGCTGCCACCTAGCTAACTTCATTTCAGAAAACCCTCATTCGGTCTTACTGAATTTGAATGGGTAGTTGAGACCTCGAAATTCAAATTTTCTTACGTTTTTTGCATTTTGCAGGTCAGTGTCAGGTTGTATCTTGATCAAAATATGATTAACGACAATAGCAGGCACATATTTAGAAAATTATAATCATTAGAATCATTAATATATCTTTCTAAGTTAGATTTCTACCACTAACAAATGCGCACAGTAAAAGAGTGGAACTCTCTACCTGCGTTTGTGTTTCCGAGTGAATACAACCTGAATCTCTTCAAAGTAAGAGTGAACAGGCTTCTTCTGGGTAAGCTCACTCCATCGTAGACTTTGTCTGTGTCATCTCTGATGAAGATTAGAGTCAAGAGCAAACCCATTTCGAAAAAAAAAAAACTAACTCTTTTCTATAAGAGATTGGTGGTTGGTGGCAGAAATCTAACTTAGAAAGATATATTAATGATTCTAATGATTATAATTTTCTAAATATGTACCTGTTATTGTCGCGAATCATATTTTGATCAAGATACAATCTGACAATGACCTGCAAATTGCTAAAAACGTAAGAAAATTTGAATTTCGCGGTCTACCACTATCCATTCACATTAAGCGCGCAGCAGCAATGGTGGCACGAGTCATGTCAAGCCCGAACAGGGTTCTGAAAATAATAGCTGGCAGAGTGGATTGTCCACATATAATTTACTGCTGTTAGTTACATGCATTTGGCCTTTGAGCCTTAGACCATAAGTCTAATATTTTGAATGTTTATTTCTTAGGCCCATTCGAGTTACCAAACCGGAGCATCAAGCGCTCCAACGGGAGGTGCGGTACGGAACCTGCAACCCCTTCCTCTCAACAGAAACGGTACCGCGCCCTCTGCACCACTCGCGCCCATACCAACACAACCCGTCAAACGAGACGGCATCAAAGAGTGGTACGTTTAAACCCAAGTGCGAAAGAGACGACTATAGTTTTGTGTGTGTTGGACATATCAAGAACATAGTGAGTGGTTGTTAGACGCTTCGAATCGAACCTCGCCAGAACATTGGGCGTTAATGCTTTAAGATGATAAGACATAATGACTGATACGCAAGTGTTTTTAATATTTTGTAAATATTAATTAATAATGTTTATAAATGGATCACTTGTGTGTACGGATGCGATTGTTGAGAAGTCTTGTGCGTACTAGATTTGTAGCAATAAGATCATTTAACCCTTCCTAAAACTTATAAGAAATCATCAATGTTAAGTTAAATAGAGAAGTTGAAAATGAGTGTTTTCGAAACTGTCACAGTCTAGTATGCAAAAGGTCGTGATAGGATAGAAAAACCTAGAGAATATGGAATTGCATTTTACTATTGTATAGTTGGTTTCATTTGTTTTTGTTACTGATATTTTACTGTTAAACCTTAGCTTTTCTGACCTGTACATTGCTATAATTCATGTATTTGCGACTTAACTTTTCTATCTACATTGCCTTTAATAGTTTAAATTAAACTAAGACTAATGTATATTGGTTGTAGACATCAAATTGTTGGTGTATCATGATTGGATCAATTAAAATTGAGATTTTTCATGCAACTTTATCATATTATCATTTTTACAAACCATGGAAGTTGTAAAAATAGGTAAAACTCCGTGAAAGAAACCATCATAATTATACTTATCAGGAAGCTTCGTTAAGTTGAATTACGTATTTATCCAATTTTGATATACAATCAAACCTTGTTAATGATCTATAACTATATAAGACATAAGATGAAAATGCTATATTTGGAGCTGCCATCACGAAATTGAAGCATATCGTTCAATTGAAGACTACAGTACTTTTACGATTCTCAATAATCTTTCCTATATATATTAGATGTTATACAATATTTTTAAATAGGCAGGGCGAGGCGAGTAGTATAGAAAAAGGAATCATAATCATCAGAGTATAAGATCTAAATTCGCTTGGAGTTAGAAATGAAAACAGGTATATTATTGTAGGACGCGTAAACAAGTATGAGCTTGTAGATTTGGTATGGAATATAGATGATGTTCTGAGTTTTAACATATCCTCCATATAGTATTCTGTATTTCTACTGGGACATTTTCATTGTTTGATCACAGCTGCAACTCTTGGTTAGTCAAAATCTATTGTATTTTTAAAGGGTTTGTTAAGATCCGAGTCCCACAATATTGTCAAGAGTTTCGTTTGTGATACAATCCCTTAATTCCCTCTCCTTAAAGATTTATTTGCTCAACTTGTCCCCGATTTCATTGATCTCAGGCCTAATTGACTTGTAGTGGGAAAGTTAATTACATAATAAATATTCAGTCAATTTATCCTCAAATTAATGCCTGTAAAATGTATAAGAATGAAAAATACATGAAATGGGATGTTGAAATATGATATTTCGTGAAGAAATTATTCAACAAAGTAAAAGAAATAGGAAATGGTTCTTAAACAAGCGTTCGATACACTTCAGCAAGGGTTTGTGATAGTCGGAGATCTACCATGCTCATTTACATTAACATAATAAGTCATAAAATATTTACCAAAAGCTTTGCGCACATAAAAAAGCTATGCGATGTAAAAAAACATACACATAAGTATTGGCGTGCCACAAGGACCTGATATTTGCCCGCTAATGTCTTTTGGTGTATGATCCTAAACAAAGCTCACATTATTTTGATCTTCACGATTGAACATAATGTCAATGGGTTACTTAAAGTTAGATAATATAAAAAACTATAAAAACAATCAAGTCTATTTAATTGGCAATGTCTCTTCAGTAATCTTAAGCTGCCTTCACTGATATCTATTTTATAGCGTCAGGCAATTTTCTGGGCAATTTCCTGAAAAGATTGCAAGCAATTTCCTCTTCGAACCATAACTTATACAAAAAGCTGCTTATATTTTTACATATAGTGTGTATTTGTACATCCACCGTCCCGATTTCCTCTTTCCGATTAATAAAAACTTGAATTAGCTTTAAAATAAGACGAAAAAATAACATATTTATATAGATTGTTATAAAGCACAGGTTTTAGGTATTCGAAGTTGCATTTAATGTGATGTTTGAGTGTATGGAATATAGATATGCTATTGAAACTGGCTTCTGAAACACTTGTATCTAAATCATTGCATGTCACCATTATTTTCTTGTTAGAAGAAAAATAGGATAGAAAAACCATATCAAGAAAAAGCCAATTTTTTAAAATTTTACTTTGTACAATTCCCTCTAATCGGTAAACTTTTACTACCGAATAAGCTATCGATTACTTTCCGTCATTACTCAGACGTCAAGGTTCTTGCAGACAGGCGAGACCCGACTCTAGTAAACAATTTCTATGAAAACTTCATGAAATGTTCTACGAGAATCGCGTCGCGTCTGCGGGAGCCTTAATCAATCGCTTATTTTTATTCTGTACACTGAAACACAGCATTTATTGTAAATAGTTATTCAATATAATACTATAAACATAAGCGGTACTGTACGGTGTATGTCACACTCGTTTTACGGCACAAAATGTTAGGAAAAAGACAATTTGTTTATCTGTCAATTTTAGTCGTAATGTTTAGTGTGTTAATCATTTATACCGTGATGTAATTATATTGTAATGATTGTAAAGTTTTCTATAGACACAATGTGGAATGGAGGCAAAAATAAATGTTATGAATAAATACCTGATAAGATAAAGATAGAATAAAAAAATATAAAACACGAAAATGACTTAATTGAAGATATAATAAACGAAAGTGATATATAGTTGATGTTGTAGAAACAAGAAATGAATTCGCACAAAATCAAGAAACATATTTTGCGGTTAATGCCGATGAAATATTCAGTCAATTTATAAATCGAGCAGGAAATAACTCACGAAATATGTGATTAATAAACGATGATTGTCGTGATATTGATAATGCGAGTAAAATCAGGTAAGTAGGTGTTTCATAGTTGTGTCTGTAGGGAATAAATGTGAAAATAATTCTGTTTGTTACACCATGTTTAACTGATGTTGTTACTCACGATTCCGGTCGGACCAATTTTAGTTTCAATGTAAAAGCGACAGTTTAAAAAAATAATAATATATTATGTAAATTACATGGCGACGTTGTTTTATTCAATCCCTGTTTGTAGTAATCCATTGATATGGTGCTCTACCGCCTCAGGACTTAATGATGATGATGGTTTTAAAGTACGCGTACTTAGGTGACAAAGAAGCGAAAAAGGTCGTCGAGCCACAAGTACGCGTACTTTATGTTTGTACGTCTGTCACCCCCTTTAAAAGCAAAAAAAGTTTTGCTTTTTTCTGTAGTGGCTGAAATTTTGCTTTTGCACACTTGGCAAATGAGTGCTAGACCGAAAAAAGTTTAACATTTTGAGTGTAGTGCGAAAAAGTCTGATTGCGTTAATGAACTTCGTTAGAAAATTATTTCGTAATGGTTAGGTTAGGTTTAATTAAATTAGGTGAGATTACGTTCCGTAGTCGAGTCGATGGTCGGCAGCGAAGAGTCCTGAGACGCATTGATTTCCTACTGCGAAACAGTCGTCTCACAGAAGGAGGCTGTGGAAAGGAAGAGGGAGATCTCGTCCATTCACCCGGCCCGCAGCAGGCGCATCGGGCGTCGGCGGAGGGCGGACAATGCCCTGTTCCAGCTCCCCTACATGGTGACTTCCGTCGCCCCCCACACATTAGGACCCGAGGTGGCGGCGCGTAGTGTTCCACGTGCGCCCCTCTTGGACGTCACGGAGGGAGTCAAACACTTGGGCCCCCTGACCCGGGGAGGCCCGCAGTGGCGTTTCCGGCACCAGTCGGGGATTCCGCAAGGATCATACGTTCCCGCGACCTCCGGGGTAGGTGTGAGATGGAACACCGGAGTGGTTTTTAGTCAGTAAGAGTCTGACAGACCCCTCCGCCTGCACCAGAGCAGAGGACATCCATTATGAATATCCAACCCTGAAACAAAAAAAAAGTGAGGTTAAGTTAGGAGTAGATAATTCTTAAGTGTAAGATTAGTTAAGATAAATGAGTATTGATAGATAAGAAAATATTTCAAGAAAGTTAGGGTTTTTAGATGGTGCTGCTGAGCACGTAATTTGAATTATTGACACAGACGTCGTTAATATGAAACCGACATATGACTGCTAAGCGCCTCAATCAGGGCATTCATACTTTAATTAAAGAGACAGTACTGATAGTACATTTTCCCACCAAACATTATTTATTTATTTATTTACTTACATCTATCGTTGCAGAATAATCCCAATGCGATCAATGCGCTTATACTAACAGCTTACATTGTTAACCTAGTTTCTGTAATAATGCTTAAAGGTACTTATAAACTCTGCATGAGGCAATGAATACAAGTTATGTAAAATAGCTTTGAGTTTTTTCATAATATCGCACAAAACCACAAGACCATTTCCGTAATTAAAAACTTTCAAAATGTAGTCGCCATCTCATCTCAGCGACAATCAATGTTAAAAACTGGTCAAAAATATAGGGGTTTTATAGGTATTTTGATAGATTGAGACTGAGATCAGACTGTGAACGTTATTAAAATGGTGAGAATTGCCCCTCAGATCATAATCCTTAGGCTTAGACTGATCGAGGAAGCAAGCGAAAACAGGTGTTTTTCTTTTTTGTATAGTACAATGCGTGCCACGAAAGATGAGACTTGACACACCACGTGGTTTGACATGCACAGTACACGATTTTAGGTATCTTTAGCGGTATGAGGTCTGAGTGCGGGACGGGACCGGACGTCATAGGGGCGGCGGAAAGAGCGGGGGAGGCGGGGTCAAGTCTCATCTTTCGTGGCACGCATTGTACCTGACGGGATGCTTGGGACTAACTAACTGCACTTTCTGCAGCACAAGACTTTCTTTAATCCTGGTACTTTCCAATGAGTAAAGATTAGATTTATTTCATCATTTCAGCGAAAAACGTCCACTGCTGGACATAGACCTCCCCAAGCACCTCCACTTAGACCGGTTCTGCGCTTCTCGCATCCAACAGGTTCCTGCGGCTTTCACAAGGTCGTCGGACCACCTCGTGGGAGGCCTTCCAACGCTACATCTTCCGGTACGTGGTCGTCACTCCAGAACCTTTCGGCCCCATCGGCCATCTGTTCTGCGAGCAATGTCTGCCCACTGCCACTTAAGTTAGATTAGAGTTGGGTAGATTTCTTCACCGAAGTCAAAACCAAGCGCATAGAAATAAAGCATTTATCTTAATATTGTAATCAGATTCGAACTCCAGAAAACTTTCGTCGTAAGTTCGGTCACAAATCTTCAACTGCGCACTAAGTTAAGCCGAAAGGGGGAAAAGATCTTCTTCAAAGATCGCACATACATTATAAACGATTATGGAAGTAATCGATGGACCTTGAACCTGAATTGATGCTTGTTTGTACACCCGAAAAGTAATCACTTTAGGTAAATTAGGGTACAGTTGGGGAAAATGATTGTGAGCGTAGTCATAGCATACTTTATAAGTTTATATTGTTACTAACAAATATGGAAGTCATTCTTCTTCTTCTCTTCGTTTAATGGCTTTTGCGGAAAAACCACCACAATTTAGCCAATGTCAAGTGTAAAAATGTAAAAAATGGAAGTCATTCTGAAATAAATGTTTATTATTATTATTCATTTATTTCTTTTTACATTTCTCGGGTCCTTGGGGCCCCGGACCTTTGGAAGGCGTACGAGGGGCCGAAGCCAACTCGCAGAGGTCCGTTTAACGTTTTTAATAAAATGAGGCACCGACCGACGATTATCCCTGTTCGCACTATGCAAGTGCACCCAAGGACAACCCCCGGTTGGTGTAGGACTGTTGCAGGATATGGAAACAAATATATGGGTTATGGGTTTGGGTGGCTAAAGTGAACTGGTTATTTAGGACTATGGAAAGTGAAACATGTCCTGAGGTGCTTATGAGGAGTGGAGAGATATTCCACGGCTATCAGGACAATCACGGAAGTAAGGTCAAGAACGCTACCAGCGTCTTACTGAAATACTTCCTTCCACCACAACGTTTGCTCTTGCGAATCTCCACTCAAGCCGGTCAATAAAGGCAAGAATGAGTTGGGAGTTCTGTACGGCAGGTGGTGCATTTCCTGCAAACAGCTAGAGCTTATTGAGTGGAGTCGGTTTTAAGAAGCCCGATATTATCCGACACGTCTCATTCAGGGTAGTGTCCACCTGCTTGGCGTGAGCGGACCGGGTGCCACACTGGACACGCAAATTCGCCAGAACATACCAGTTGTGCGTAGGACATCGAGTGCGTTAGTAGAAATTAGACGACATAACAGATGTTACGTGTACCGACCTTCTGCTTCGTTTTATAGCAGTACTTCTAGATATTTCGGGTCTGAGCAATGCTCAACTTTAGTGTCTTGTCACGTGCTGTTACGGGCTTGTATTAAATGTCTGTTGCGGAGATGAAATGCGCATGATTCTGTCTTGGACGGGTTCGGCGACGCATTGCTGCCGTAGTATTATCAATCTGATGATATCAGTGAGTGTGAAAGACTTACTGATTTCGGTGGAAATGGCTGGAACATTAACAGCTTTCTTAATTAATTAGGTATTAGTTGTTATCTACGTGCATACTGTTTTATTTTTGGAACTTTCTGGACTTCAAAAGATTAAAAGATATGTTTTAGGTATAATTAATAAATAAATAATATTAATGTATTTAGTCGAATGATATCGACTATTACTCAAAATCACTCGAATGGATTTTGAAGCCCTTCTGCATAATTGATGAAAGCTTTATATCCTTTCATTTGGCATATGTCTGAATCGTGGCCGCTTTTGAACCACATTCTTTCAGCGAAATTCATCCAGCAGTTAAGACGTGAAAAGGTAACATACACACTTACAGACAAAGTTATTTCTGCATTTATAATTATATAGTATAACATAGGGAAGTACGGATGTCGGAATCTATCTGTATCTATAATAGTACGGATATCATAATAATAAAGGGAAATCGAACGATACATTGAAGTAATCACAATATCGCGATTAAACAAAATATGAAGATTATTCTGAACTTCGATATTTTCGTAAAAGCCTCGCGTGCTGAGGTAAGGTATAAAATATTTATTGTAATGGCAGTGCTATTTCGTATAATGTCACATATTACGGAAACCTTTATTATAATTAATACCTACTGAGTATAAGCAGGAATCTGCAACCATTTTTGACTTGTAAGATATTTTCGTATCGTAAGGTCTGGTTCTAGGTTCAAGGCGTTGGCAAAGAGTTTCTAGTAGGATTTTGGAGAGGTTTATACCCAGTAGTGGGACATTACGCCTAAAGAAAAAAATCTAAAATTCTCTATGAAGTTGTCTATTGTAGAAACTCAAAGAGTCCTTTGTTATTAATAGCAATAACTATACTATTAATCGAAGTATTAAGCATCTGTTGTGTAGAAAAATGGATGTCACCCCCAAAATATAACGTAACAGGAACTTCAAAATTAATTTCATAGATCTTTTGAGAAACCGTTATTTACTTTGATCTACAAAAAAACATGTATTAGATATGAGAATGTTGCTACGATTGAAGAATAGCCTTTTGTTTAAAATAATCTGAAATACTATTTAACAAAAGAGTAACTTGGAAAAAATGAATCAGTTGTTAAACCAGACCATCATAATTAAGACCAGAATAGAATAAATACCTACTCTTTATTATGTACACCATATAGACCAGACCAGATCAGACCAGACCAGACTAGAGACCAGACCAGAGACCAGATTGCTTAAGTTGTAAGAATATAATAGTTTTTACTATTATATGCAAAAGATTAAAAGAAAACGTATACAGTTGTATACCTCTGAGCTTTAAAGTTCATAGTTTTTACCCCACAATGAATCAGTTCACCATTAGTGCAGTCTTCGCGAACATTAGCGGCCGTCCAAGATGTTCTCCGTTCTTCCTGCACTTTTATTTTTCATACATTTTACTTCAACCATGAGTGAAAACCCACTACTAATGACAACTGCAAATTCTGGACAAATTACAAAAACAGCTGAATGCGTTTTAAAACTCTCCGCTAAATATTTCGTTGAGAAAAAGGCTCTTAGTGGCAGCATCGTGATAATCAACATCAACTCTTATATGTCCACTACACAAGGACTATTATTGCAAACTGTACACAGCGGTATCAAATATTCTATTATGGTGAAAGATTCTTTTTACCCGCATGCAAACGCTTCACATTTCCCTGAGAAAGCGAAAAATTATATGTTGATTTTGGAAGAGAAATCTGAACTGGAGAGAAATATACTGCAATTGAACAAATTGCCAACTTGGAATCCTCTTGCTAAAGCTATAGTATTTTATCAGTTGAAATATAACGACACCGCAGAGGAGACGGCTATGGAATTCATTAACGAACTTCGAGATTACAAGTTGTTTAGAACAATCGTGTTTATTTATGACGAATATAATGATGTGGTTATATCTTACACCTGGAGACCGTACAGCGACACTAATTGTGGAGGGAAATGTGACTCTGTATACATATTAGACCGGTGTACAAATAACACAATTTACGAGTTTCAAAAACAGCACGAAATGTTCCCTTCAGACATGAAAGGCTGTCCTTTGGTGGTTTATGCCGTCATAGCTGAGCCATACGTAATGCCTTCAGTAAGAAAGCTTACTAATACTTCGTTTCAAGACGCCTACGAGTTCGCAAAGGGCGGCGAAATAGACCTCGTGAAAATTATAAGCCAATTCACAAACATGTCGCTAATAACTAGAACATCAGAGATTCAAGAAAACTGGGGCGAGGTCTACCAAAACGGAACTGCTACGGGAGCTTTTGGAGTGCTGAGGAATGAGTCAGCCGACCTGGTGATAGGAAATGTAGAAGTGACGAGGATACTTCGAAAGTGGTTTCATCCAACATTGAACTATTTACAAGATGAAATGACGTTCTGCTTACCGAAAGCTGGTCAAGCGTCTACCTGGGACAATCTCGTCATCATATTCCAATGGACTACATGGGTCGCTACATTCTGCAGCCTTGTGATAATGGGACTGATGTTCCACGTCTTCTACTATAGAGAGCACAGTAAAGCAACAAGATGGCCGACAAATTCCTTGCTGATGACGTTCAGCATGCTTCTAGGCTGGGGTACTACATTCGAACCGAAAAGCGCCACGTTCCGGATTCTAATTTTCGCTTGGCTCTGTTTCAGTATAAACATGGGGATATCATACGAATCGTTTCTCAGAAGTTTCCTCATGCACCCGCGATTTGAAAAGCAGATAAGTACTGAGGCGGATCTTATACTGTCTGGAATTCCGCTGGGAGGTAGAGAGATTTATCGGTCTTATTTTGAGACTAATAACGCGAGTTCGTTTTATTTATATCGCAAGTACAATTCGACTACATTTTCGGAGGGTATAAGACGGGCAGCTTTGCAAAGAAACTTCGCCGTCGTTTCGTCGAGGCGTCAAGCCGTCTACCAAGACCAGAAATTGGGTAAAGGGGCGCCATTAATTTACTGTTTTCCTGAAAGTAATAACATGTATAAGTACGGGGTTGCTATTCTGACGAGGCGTTGGTTCCCTATGCTGGAAAGGTTTAACAATATTATACGTAGTGTGTCGGAGAATGGTTTGATTGATAAATGGATGAATGAGCTTCTGATCCATTCTGGTAATTCTGAAGATACTAGTACCATAGTGCCTCTAAGCATTCAGAATTTACTAGGCGCCTTCATGTTTATAGGTTTCATGTATGCAGCTAGTATTGTTGTTTTCTTAGGAGAAGTAGCTATCGGTGTTATCCAAAAAAGAAAACTAGATAGACGTAGAAAGGTAGTATTTAAGCGTTCACGTTAACCTTTTTATTTAACATCATAGAACGACTTTGTATTTATTGGAAAACATACAAGTATACACACATACAAACAAATCACCAACATTGTACACCAAAATACCGGTTATTCCAAAGATCCCCATTGGAATCCCCATTGTAATTAAAATTAAAAAAAAAACATACAACATATTATACCATTATACTAGTATAATACCAGTACCAGTAGTATTTATTATACCATGAAGTTTTTATTTCATATATTATGGACTCATTGATATTTCGGTGATTATGAATATTCAATAATCTAAATAATACAGGTTTGTATTTATTAATGCATAGTTGTAAAATCTATTTCTGCTATAACTTCTGTATGCATTGGCTTCATAGTACTTATCTATTAAATTAGTTTAGAATCAAGCCTTTTAACTAATGAACCTTATACCCCGGGTGCCACATGGTAAGTAAAAAGCGTCTACGACAATGGTTCATGCTGGTTAATCAGCCCCTCGAGCTCAGCTTGTGAACATGTTGTTTGATGTTTTAGGTACCTAAAGCAAAAAAGACCATTTCTCACGTTTGCGTATTTGTTCAAATAAGCGCGTCATTTGACCATTAAAAAGTATAATTCATTTTCATATAGGTGCCATTTAATTATAATTAATTTTATATTACTGAAATAACGTGATTATTGTTTAGAGAAAATAACCTAAAGGTGCCGCCGTCAAACAGGTCCAATAATCCCTAATCCAGCCGCAGAAGAATTAGTAGTACTTACAATGCGTGCCATGAAAGAAGAGACTTGATCCCGCCTCCCCCGCTCTTTCCGCTGCCCCTATGACGTCCGGTCCCGTCCCGCACTTAGACCTCGTACCGCTAAAGATACCTAAAATCGTGTTCTGCGCATGTCAAACCACGTGGTGTATCAAGTCTCTTCTTTCGTGGCACGCATTGTACATGGAATTTGCATTTATTTAGTTACGCTTACGCATCCATCACGATGTGTAATCGTGGTACTTATTGTACTTAATTCATCATCTACATCATCGTCCTGTTCCTATTCCAGTTTATATGGCGTCAGCGCCAGTTAGCGTAGCATATCTTCTTTTTATTTTCTGAATGGGCCCCGCTCTTGACCTCCATCACGCCTGATGGAAAGCGATGGATGAGGTCTATGATGGAACGAGCGTGCCCAGAAGATGCCTAAGGCACTGGAACTCCCACGAACGACAAGCTGCTTGACGCCGGACTCCGGTGGGAGGGTGGTCGCAAGCCAGGCGGGCGTTAGCCCTACCACCGCAACGGAAGAATTTTCCAGTCAAATAAGGTGTTGGGTGTGACTGTACAGGATGCACCGAGCGCTCGGTTCAATTAAGTGGCGGAACAAACTGCGCTACACGAGGAAGCTTCTTCATGTATCCCAAAAAATCTTCTTCCAGGTTACGTATAGGTACTCACCTATGGAAAAAAAAATACATGTAAATATATGTATGGAAATGCTCCAGAAAATGCTCTAGTGAATGAATATACACTAGAGCATTTTTTGGAGAGTTTCCATGTAACGAACGAATCCTTACGAATGGTACAATTGCAGGCAAAAGCTCAGTTTCTAACGGCTTTTCCATGTAATGTAACATTCCTGCGAATGCGCGACGCTGCGTTCGACGTAATGCTCGCAGCGAGTGAGCATTTACCTGTAACATTTTTTCTATGTTGCGTTCATTCTTGAAATGTCGGACCTGCAGGTGGTTGCTCGTGCCTTTGCTCGACAAAATGTTACACCAATACGGTCGTTGGTTTTTAAAATCAGGTTGTAAATAAACGTTGAACGTCGTATTCGAAGTGCGGCTCGATAGAATTAAACAAGTGCGACTCGGCACCGAGGGTTCCGTACTTTGTAGGTATGTAAATACTTTATCACGAGTTTTTTTTTAATGTATCTACAAATTCACCCTTACTTATTGCTTGCTTCTTGCAAATTTTATGATTCTAGGTCAACGGTAAGTACCCTATAAATTTTGATTCCCTCGAGAGTGTCGAAATATACGTTTTTTGCGGCATAAACGGCCGTATCTTTTATTTACGTTAACTTATGTATTTGATTTTGAGAGGGACTGTAGAGCTGAGTATATGGTTTTCATTACAACTCGATACTTCTACTCGTTCCCGAGATAAAGGGTCTTGACAGACAGACCGACAGACAGACGAACGGACAACAAAGTGATCCTATAAGGGTTCTATTTTTTCCTTTTGAGGCACGGAACTCTAAAATCGGCGAATGCTCGATGTTCTGTTACAAGTAAATGCTCTAGTCTATACTCACCTTACTACATATCTCAAATCCTCCAAAGTGACATTTAATCTTCTAAACACTGACACAATTTCACAACGACACAGATGCCATTATTATTTCGTCAATTAGTGAATGTGATCGTCAGTGCAAACCGCATCCGTGACGTCACATGTCAACGCTAATTCCGAACATTTCTCTCATAGCACAACCAATATACATCTTGCACTCACTATCTGTATAATGCTTAACAGCATTCATTTAAGGTTGTAATTCCAACGGTAAACGTTTCTAGAGTTGTTAAATGAAAACCTGTCATTGTTTGGTGCTAAATTGAGTGTTAGTAAGTAGTAATAAAGTGGTTGTTTTAGTTTAGCGTTTAATTTACTTGAAATACGTTTATAGTTTACCTAATGATGAGTTATAGGTCTAGAGTTCGAACCCAGACAGTCACTTTACTCTGTGTATTTAATTTCATCACCACTGCTCTCAAAACGGTGAACGAGGAAACCGACATGTCCTAGAACCAAAAACTCGAAGACATATGTAAAATAAAAGAGTAGTTCATTATTATACTTGTTTTATTTATAACAAAAATCATAGAATTGCAATAATTACCATTGTAAATATTTCTAGTTATCAACATAAAGTTATTTATCTTAATTACCCATAATTAAACCTGTATATATATAATCAGAAACTGTCAAAAATAAATATTACATGATCAACTTACTTAATGGATGATGTTGACTCCACGAACGTCGCACACAGACTGAGCTCGCAATGATGGCGTCATGCTCTTTTATACACTAATAGTGGGGATTGCGCCATGATTGCGAGCTTGACAGTTAAAATTATTTTAATATTGTTTTGCAGCTAAATTAGGATTTTAGGTAGTAAATAATCTTTAATTATTTAACAACAAATAATGTTATATAAAAATACATATTATGAGACATAAAATGACACGTGCTTACATAAAATAAGCTGGGACGCGTATCTAAGCACGTGTTTGAGCGATTGTATGCAAACATGCTCACAGTCGGCCATCCAAGCAAATTTTAAGTACGTCCTCGTACTTAGATAAATCAAGCAAACAATAATAAAATAAAAACAATGTAGTACAATAGCATCATTATGTACCTATGTAACAATCTAACCAAAACTTCAGACTCCATTTGTCCTTATTAATATATTTAACACCATTGATTATAAATTATTGACCCCATTGGTCTTAATGTGTAGACCCCATTGGTCTTAATGTGTAGACCCCATTGGTCTTAATGTGTAGACCCCATTGGTCTTAATGTGTAGACCCCATTGGTCTCAATGTGTTGACCCCATTGGTCTTAATGTGTAGACCCCATTGGTCTTAATGTGTAGACCCCATTGGTCTTAATGTGTAGACCCCATTGGTCTCAATGTGTTGACCCCATTGGTCCTAATCAAAATGTAGACCCCATTGATCTATGTAATTACGTAGTTATTAAAAAAAAATCGTAATTTGACTTATCGCTTAAGAAGATAAAACGTCGTCATGTGGTCTATTGAAACAAATCCATGGCTTTAACTTATCCACAGCAATTACACTAGAGTATTTTTTGTTTCCTTTCCTTGTAAGTGGCGTATCCTCTACTTGGTAACGGTCATGATCGAAAATATTAGTAATTTTGTAAGGGCCCTGATACTTTGGGATTAATTTTTTACTACCACCCGTAGAGGGAATTTGCCGCTCGACCCTTACTAAATCCCCAATATTATATTTGATAGATTTGCAACGAGATTTATCAAATTTTGCTTTTTGAGTCTCTTGTGTAGATTCAATATGAGAAGAAATTTCAGTACGAATTTCTTCTAGACTTTTGTTTATTGGGGTGATGTCATCTTCAATTGCAGAAATTAATTTACTATCACTGGAGCCCTGTGGCCTTATTCCAAAAAGAGCCTCTGCAGGTGTCTTATTAATACCTTTGTTGAAGGTATTATTGATACCCCACTGGACATCGGGCAGGTGGTCTTCCCATTTGCTTTCGCAAGTGCCAACACATTTGGCTGTTAACGAGTCAACGATAACTTTATTATACCTCTCCACCTGACCGTTGGCCCGTGGAGTAGCAACTGCATTTAATACATGTTTGATGCCCTTATCTAACACAAACTTTTTGAAGAGATCACTTGTAAATGACGTGCCTCGGTCGGATATAATTCGTTTAGGGACACCAAAGATACTAATATATTCTCGCAAAATTCTAATAGTAGTGTTTGATTTTGTATTTTTCACCGGTTTTAAATAAATGTACTTGGTAAATGCGTCAATTATCACAAGAATATACACATTACCCCTACTGCTACGTACAAATGGACCTGTATGATCCATGTGTATGGTATCAAACGGCACGTCTACTTTATGGATTGGGTGCAAAAAGCCTGGTCTTTTCCCACCAGGTGCTTTACTATACGCGCATTCTAGACATGAGGATACATATTTTGAAACAAAAACACGCATATCTGGAAACCAATAATGGGTTTTTATCTTTTCCAGTGTTTTGTCTAAAGCGAAGTGGCCTATATCGTCATGATTCTGTTTGACGATTTGCCATCGAACGCCTTTAGGCACAACCCACCTATCTCCATCAGGTGTGATTCTAAAAAGTTTACCATTTTTAATTTTATATTTTTCTTTTATTTCTAAAATATCGTTATATTCAGAGTTATTTAAAATCCCGATAATCCGTTGAAGTTCTGAATCTGAATTTTGAACTGTTGAGAGCCAGTCTGTTTCTGTTATAGAATTAACCATTTTTTTGGAGTGATTACTACTGATGGATGGGTTGCGACTCAAAGCGTCCACATGAGCCATAGAAGATCCCGCCTTGTACTCAATTTCAAAATCAAATTCTTGCATTTGGGTCCACCATCTGGCTACCCGGGGAATCATATCACGTTTCATGAAAGTGGATCTTAACGAATTACAATCGGTCACGATTTTAAAATGTATCCCCACTAAATATACCCGAAATTTTTGCAACGAGGCTACCACAGCTAGAGTTTCTAGGTCATAAGAGCAATAATTTTGTTCTTCAGGGCTAGTTTGCCTGCTAAAATAAGCTACGGGTTTTAAAATACTCTGTTCATTTTTCTGGAATAATATGCCACCGATACCTATTTTGCATGCGTCGGTGTGCAATTCTGTTATGGATTTTGGATTATATAGGGCTAATATCGGTTTTTGAACCAAGATCGTTTTTAAGGTATTGAATGCATTTTGTTGATCAGGCCCCCATACCCAAACTGCATTTTTTTTTAGTAACTGTGTCAATGGCTTTGAAATAATCGAGAACCCCTTCACGAACCTACGGAAAAAACTTGCTAGCCCTAAAAACTGCCTTACATTGTGTTGATCTTTTGGCATGGGAAATTTTTCTACTGCTTCTATTTTAGCGGGGCCTGGTTGGATACCCTCACTTGAAATATTAAACCCTAAATAAGTTACTGAACGGCCAAAGAAAACACATTTTGATAAGTTAAGAGTAAGACCTGCTTCTGATAGCAAAACTAAAACTGATTCTAATTGTCTCATACCTTCTTGTATTGATTTTGATGGGATGATTATATCATCCAAATACGCTAGTGCTTCTTTATGACGTAAATTGCCTAAAACCTGATGCATCATTCGTTGGAATGTTGCTGGAGCATTTGCTAAACCGAAAGGCATTCGGTTAAATTCGAAATGGTCTTCCGGTGTAACGAACGCTGTTTTATGCCTATCCTGCTCTTTGATAGAGATCTGGTAGTAACCAGATGCCAAATCAAGAGCTGTGAAGTACATATTTCCAGTTAACTTATCAATCTGGTCATCTATAAGTGGCATTGGGTAATTTTCGCGTACAGTATTTTTATTCAAGGCTCTATAATCGATGCAAAGGCGGTAACCGCCATTTTTTTTTCGTACTAGCACAATAGGACTAGCGAAAGAGGAGACTGAAGGGCGTACTATATTATTTTGAACTAGTTCATCTACAATATCCCTGACTATTTCTTTCTCTTTAATTGCCAGTCTGTATGGCCTATAGACTACAGGTGTGTCACAGTGCAGGTCAATGCCCATTTCACAAACCGAAGAGTGCCCCAGCTCAGAGAGCGTAAACGCAAAGCAATGTCGATAATTATTTAATAAGCAAAGTAAGTCATCTATCACCTTTTTGCTTAATTCACCAGCAACGTTTAGGTCCGATGAAGAGATTAAACTCATTTGTTGATCTTGCAGTTTAGAATTAGCTACGTGCAGAACTTTCTTTTCATTTTCCTGATTAGCAGTGATACCCCGTGCAATTAAAATATTGCCTTCTAACCATAGGGGCTCAGAATTTAGGTTATTTATAACAATTTGTCCGGACCCATCACTGTCAAATTGATAAATTCCAGTTAGCACAAAATGGAAAAAGTTATTCTAGTTACGCAAGCCTCCCTCAACGTAAAGGTCACCTGTGAATTTAGGTTCTGTATAGACTTCTAAAATTGTTAAACCCGTCAATTGAATATTTTTAAGGTTAAGAATTTTTATTTTTTTTGTATTGGATATTATCGATAGAATTGTGTAAAATTTCAAAATGTTCACTTGTTTTTTTAATCAATACGTGAGGCTGTTCAGTAAAGGTTTGACCTATCATAAAGGGAACTTGCATAACACAATCTGGAACAATTAATATTTCAACTTCAGCCTTGACTCCGTCAATTTCGACCAAAGTATTGACCTTACCCAATGTATTCACAACAGAATTACCAAAACCCCTGAGTGTAGGCAGGTCTCCTGTTTTTATCTCTATATTCCCCAATTTAGACAATTCAGATTGTTTAAGCATCGAGCATTCACTACCAAGATCAACAAAGGAATCCATTTCTATGTCGTTAATACGTACAGTTTTAAAATATTTATCTGAAATTTTACCATCGACATTTACTCTGTTCACAGATTTTTGGGCCGGAATTATTTTTGAATAACAATTTTCCGCCTCATGACCAATTTTCATACATTTAGTACACTTTTTGATTGGTTGAGTACATTGACCTACAAAATGGCCTTCCTGTTTGCAGTTATTGCAACGAAGGACTCTGTCTTTGGTGCCTGGATTCTTTGTTTTATTATCCGAGGAGTTTGTAACAGGTTGATTCTTATTAATATTAGATTTGCGGTCAGAATTTTGTTTTAGACTTCTTGAATTTCTTAAATAAGTGAGCAATTTATCCAAGTCCTCATACTGAGCCGCCTCAGCACCTAATCTGACGGCGCGATCATCTATACCATGTAGAACACATTCCACCGCTCGTTTACCACTTATACTACATCGGTTAATAAGAGTAATTTTATCATAAAAATAATCTTCGAGGGAGTCTCCATAACGTGCACGCCTAGCCAGCATATCTGCTAACATTTGACCATAGTTCTCTTCAGAGGGAAAAGCCGATATTAATTTTGTCTGCCATTCGCTCCAAGAAAAGAGCACCGATGGTAATCCTTCATACCAACGTTTTGCAATGCCTTGAAGCTTAGGGAGTGCAAAATGCACTATTTGCTTTTCATTCCATGAATAAATAGCAGCACACTCATTCACCTTGTGCAACCACATACCCATCGTTTGCTCTTTTCTTGCAGGGTCAAACTCGGGTAGAGTATTGTTGAAAGAACCTATGTTTTCATGACCCGGGGCTAGTGACCTCAATGCCTGTACTAAAATATTTAAATCACTACCGCCTCCGCTAGAAGCAGCAGTGTTACCTGTAGTTCCTTCTATTGCTGCGGGAAGATGTTGCACGTTGCGATTCGTGCTTTGTTGTGGGCTGCTGCGCCGCTGGTTGCTGCGCCGTGGGCTGCTGCGCCGTGGGCTGCTGCGCCGTGGGCTGCTGCGCCGTGGGCTGCTGCGCCGTGGGCTGCTGCGCCGTGGGCTGCTGCGCCGTGGGCTGCTGCGCCGTGGGCTGCTGCGCCGTGGGCTGCTGCGCCGTGGGCTGCTGCGCCGCGGGCTTCTGCACCTCGGGCTGCTGCACCGCTGGCTGCTGCGCCTCGGGCTGCTGGGCTGCTGGCTGCTACGCCTCTGGCTGCTGGGCCGCTGGCTGCTGCGCCTCGGGCTGCTGGGCCGCTGGCTGCTGCGCCTCGGGCTGCTGCGCCTCGGGCTGCTGGGCCGCTGGCTGCTGCGCCTCGGGCTGCTGCGCCTCGGGCTGCTGCGCCTTGGGCTGCTGCGCCTTAGGCTGCTGCGCCTCGGGCTGCTGCGCCTTAGGCTGCTGCGCTTCGGGCTGCTGCGCCTCAAGCTGCTGTGCCTCGGGCTGCTGCGCCTCGGGCTGCTGCGCCTCAGGCTGCTGCGCCTCGGGCTGCTGCGCCTTGGTCTGCTGCACCGCTGGCTGCTGCGCAAAGGGCTGCGCGATCGACTGTTACTGGGTAAATGGCAAGTCGGGTCCATCACGCGGCCACGTATCTGCTTCAAACTCAGTCTTGAACCTTGTGATTGCTGCTCCAAGGAGTGATGGTGGCTATTATCATCTGCACTTTTGAATGGTTGCGCTAGTACACTCCCCAAAATCGGAGAGGCAAGCACTCTTTGTCTATCCATGTTCTCGACCGAGAAAGAGAAAAGAAAAAAAAATACACATATTAGAATGAGCTACTAATCCCACTTCTGAATTGTAAAATAAAAGAGTAGTTCATTATTATACTTGTTTTATTTATAACAAAAATCATAGAATTGCAATAATTACCATTGTAAATATTTCTAGTTATCAACATAAAGTTATTTATCTTAATTACCCATAATTAAACCTGTATATATATAATCAGAAACTGTCAAAAATAAATATTACATGATCAACTTACTTAATGGATGATGTTGACTCCACGAACGTCGCACACAGACTGAGCTCGCAATGATGGCGTCATGCTCTTTTATACACTAATAGTGGGGATTGCGCCATGATTGCGAGCTTGACAGTTAAAATTATTTTAATATTGTTTTGCAGCTAAATTAGGATTTTAGGTAGTAAATAATCTTTAATTATTTAACAACAAATAATGTTATATAAAAATACATATTATGAGACATAAAATGACACGTGCTTACATAAAATAAGCTGGGACGCGTATCTAAGCACGTGTTTGAGCGATTGTATGCAAACATGCTCACACATATGACATCCACCAACACGCACTGGGCCCGCGTGGAGGACTACAGCCCCAATCCCTCTCGAAGAGGCCTGTGTCCCAGCAGTGGAACATTATTGCCTGATTATAAAGGAATGTGGGCAAATTTTTAGAACATATGGAGCAATGGAATCCTTCAAAATGATTCAGACTGTGATTAATGGTGCAACGACACGCTGAACTAATTAGGATAAAATAATATAAGTCTGAAATCGCTGACACGATTTGAGCAAGCGTGATTTAGTTATTTATTTTGTTAGGGAAAACAAACAATTGTATATTACATCTAAGATTACTTTGGAATTGGGTAAATGTACAATCCACAACGTTTCCACAGATTACCTAGGATAATGATATAGTGAAGACACAATATTCAAGTAACAAAAACACAAAGAATAAGACAGTAAGAGAATAAAGAGGCCATGTACTTATCTATAATATCTATAATAATATTATAAAGAGGTAAAGTTTGTATGTTTGTATGTAGGGGGTAATATCTGGAACTACCAGTCGGTTTTGAAAAAATCTCTTTGTATTTGATAGTCTAATTCTTGAGGAAGGCTATGTGATGATTAAACCTAGTGCCTTCTCTGTATGAGAAAAGTCCTGTGCCCAGCCGTGGGCAAATAACAGGTTGGGGAATCCTAGGCTTGATCTGAAATCACTATAACTACGCTCAAACGTTTGTACAGACGCCAGCACATCAAGCTACTCGAAACTGTCAAATTTTACCAATCAACTTTGAACCATATGCTTTAGCGATGAAGTTGAAAATCTATTACAGAAATTTGACAGATTGTAGCAGCTTGATGTGCTGGCGTCTGTATTACCTACATTATACGTATTTACACTTATAGGTACTATTGTGATTTATGCCCGTTTTCTTTGTGTACCTTCAGACGCCTTTGCTGTACAATAGGAAAATAAAACTTGATGTTATTTTAACGAGAGCTACGTGTACCCCGCTTCCTTCTCAGTTTATTCCGCAAGGGAAAACAAGCTTGAATATATCTCATGAGCGAACTCCTCAATGCACCATTTATGCCAGCATCAGCTAATATCATGGATATAATACTCATTTCATATTATATCGTGTATATTGTATCATTAGAGCGATTTAAAGCGCCACTGGTATATTGACGCTTTGGGAAGGTTGCGGGTAAACTATGAATTCGGCAGTTTTATATAAAAAGCCAAGGTAACCGACATAGCCCGAAGAATTGCCCAACTTAAGCAGTGGGCAGGGCACATTGCTCGCAGAACAGATGGCCGATGGGTCGAAAGGTTCTGCGTTCTGCGACCGCGTACTGGAGGACGTAGCGTTGGAAGGCCTCCCGATCGACCGATGACCTGGTGAAGGCCGCTGGAATCCGCAGGATGCGATAAACACAGAACCGGCCGAAAAAGTGGTGCTTGAGTGAGGCCTATGTCTATCAGTGGATGTTTTTCAGATGAAATGGTGAATGATGAAAGAAAAACACAATTGATTCAAAATCCGAAATCGTTATTGAAACTTTTTGAACTTTAAAATTACAGAATGCAGCCCCGAAAATACTAACTTAGAAGGTACAGACGCCAGCACATCAAGCTACCCCAAACTGTAAAATTTTCCCAATCAAGTTTGAACCTTATACTTTAGCAATAAAGTTGAAAATCTATTAAAGAAATTTGACAGATTGTTATTAGTTGTTGATTGTTAGTAGTTTGATGTGCTGGCATCTGTACTTAATTTAAAACTGACAGTTCCTGAACATCTTGTTATTCTTCTTTGAAAACCACTTCACTACTGGCGGTTGTACCAGGTCAGCTCTGTCCTTGGCCCCGGCGTAGGATTTATGAATGGTTAAAACCGTTTTCAACTAATTCTCAATATTTTCTCGGCTAGCATTTTTTCGTCTTCCAATGCGTCCCTTTTTCCTGATTCAATTCCTTAAAACAATCAGGAGCATCAGTTTTTTAGCAGGGGATCAAATATATTTTAAGTTGATATGTTGTCTAAGTAATTGCTGCCATGTTCTGTTATGTTTCTTTATTAATTATAAAAGTGTACTTAAATAATATGCCCCACAAAACCGTTATTCACAAGTGTTTCGAATCCAAATAGAATCATGATAATAGGTTAATTAATATTACGGATTTCACTATCTATCACTATCCCTTATTCATGGTTTTTTAGACATTCGAGTTCATTAGTCTTCACTATAATTTTGCCAATAGAGGCTTAGATAACGACCTCAATTTCTAGAGGCCTTTTAAAAAGTCTAAATCAGCCCTTTACCAACAACATAAACATATTTACGAAGCCCTATAGAGTTAAAGTGTAGCGAGATATGTCCCTATTAGGGTTACAAAATATAACGCCCATTCTCTTTAACGGTCCCGTAGGGAAATGCGCAATATTCGAACAGAAAACGAATTTCAGACACGTCGCCCGTTTAGACGTAATTCTTAGTTGTCTACGTGTTATAATGAGAGTACTGAACGTACATAATATAGGGTGAAATATTAAGGTAAATACTATAGTAGCTTTTATTTAGAGAAAATTTAGCTAACTATTTACACTAGATACTAAATTAAATGACTAACTTAATATACAAATAAATACAAAAACAAAGGCTTGGAAGTACTCGTCCGCATCGCTGTCATCCGGAAACGTGCCCAGAAGACTGGCAGCATTGCCACGTTGAATGGCAATGCTAATTCTTTGGTCAAAGAATGACATAGCGCTCTGGTTAGGTGAAGTGTCGACCAGCCGGCGAGAAATTAAGGTAAACTGTATTATGTAATGTTTATTCATACGTTATGTTATTTGCTTTTTAGGGTTCCGTAATCAAATGTTCAGATGTCGCAAATGATTTGACCAAGATAATGTCTGGACTTTAAAAGAGACTGTGACCTCCGAGTTTGTTTCGGGCTTTCTTATCAGAGTAGTCAGTTAGGAAAGGGCCTCATCTAGTTTTAAAATATGATTGATGTGCAAAAGTGTTTGTACAAACCTACTTCAAGAAATAGAATCATTTATCAAATGTCAAAAAATATGAAGAAAAGAAACGACGGATAGACTCTGCGAAAGATGATATGGCTACAAAGGAACTGACTACTGAGACACTGAGATGACGACTAGCAGAGAGGTATCGAAGAAAAAAGCATGTTGCGTCGACTCAAAATAAATTAGGATAATGGCGGGAAAATGATGATGAGTCAAATGGCAAATACGGAACCCTAATGATTTCGTGACGTCCGTCTGTCCATCCGACCGGATTCATTACGTAACACACTATCAATCGGAATTTGAATCATTATGAAGCAAATTACTAAATCCATTGCTTTCATAAGTTCAAAATGAATGTTGTTGAACTGTCAAAAAGGAAACCCATTCGATTGATAATGTGTTACGTAATTGCCCCGCAGATGATCAATAGCTAATTTTACTCGGAAACTATGAGCACATATGGATAAACATGGAAAGAAGGTAATTTCTGTGCAGCGCTAAACAGTGGTTTAGTGAAGTTAGGAAAAAAATTGGAGTGACACTGCCCGTATATATGTACAACACGGTCACATTAACTTGACGCATCTGTGGAATGCGAGGCCCCGCCCGCTTCCCCCCGCATTCCCTTAGCTCGCCCGGCAAGGGTCAGTATGGTCAGCATCTTTATTCTATCTATTCATCGATATATTTTTGACAATCAACATAAAATAGTTTTTTTACTACCTACACTTCCTGCAAATAAAGATTTGAAATTATATAGGTAGTATCTACTACCTACATACATTTTTTTCCTTAAAAAAAAACGTTGCGCCTCACTAGGAATTTCTCCTGTGTCGTAGGTGCGTTTAGTTGTTGATGCTTTTTTGTCACACCGTACCAGAGTGCCAAAATGACGTCATCAACGCCAAGCGTCAAGTTAATGTGACCGCGTTGTAACTAAGGGAAAAAAGGGTTGAGCTCCGCTCGCCCCTTGGATCTTGCCCCTTACATTTAAAATGTTCCACTCGCCCCGTTTTTTATTAATTTGGTGTAGTGATTCGCCCCTTACGAAGGGGCGAGTGGAAAATTGACATTTAAATAATTATTTTGGTGTATCGATTCGCCCCTTACGGCATTTCCTTTGAAATTTAACCAAAAAAGGTACAGTTAGACAGAAAAATAAACACATGAATAACGCTATGTTTGAATACTTTTAACTCTATCTGTAATCTCACCTACTCGTGACACTTGTGATAGTTTTTGCTACCTAGCTTACCTAAATTATAACAAAAGAAACCTTTTTTATGGGTGCAATAAACAAAAGGTTTGTTAAAATATGTTACCCGTTGTTTTTTATGGGTGCAATAAACAAAAGGTTTGTTAAAATATGTTACCCGTTATAGATAGATAGATAGATAGATAATTTTTATTTGTCCAAAACATGAGTATACACACACATAGCATGCAAGATGTTACATCAAATTATAATTATGACAGTCATGTTTTGCCTGAACGGCGTACAAATACTATAATAATGTCGGACGCTACACAGCATCAAGTGAATTTAAATTCGTCCATTATACATAGCAAACCTGGCAGTTAACAATCCAATTTAGACCATACTTAAACTAAAAGGTACAAATAAAATAAAATAATGTCATAAGCTCATCATAGCAAATAATACAAATCAAAAAATTAAATGTTAAATCAATTGCACCGTTAGGTCCCATAATTAAAAAGATGATGATGTTTCTAAATGACTTTTTTGTCTTTAGTTTGTGTTTTTTGGGTAGAACCGCAGAAATAACTTTGTTTTCCACAGTCACAGTATTACGATGGTAGGGCTAACGCCCGCCTGGTTTGCGACCACCCGTACCGGAGTCCGTCAAGTAGCCTGCTGTGTTCCGTCGATAGTTCCAGTGCCTTAGGCATCTTCTGGACACGCTCGTTCCATCATAGACCTCATCCATCGCTTTCCATCAGGCGTGATCGAGGTCAAGAACGGGCCCATTCAGAAACAAAAAAACAATATTGTCCTTACGTAAATATTTATCCTAAATACGGAACCCTTCACACTTCACAGTGCTTGGTTTTTAAACTTCATTTTGGCGGTTATAGTATACGTAAAGTACGTATCTTGTGATATTTCTTGATAAATAAAATAGTTCTTTATATAATACGACGTGTTTATATTCTTATTTTATTATTTATGTACACACGGTAAAATACATAGGTAGCGATAAGACATAATTATAATTTGAGTACAAAGGTTTCTTCTGAAGGATTAAGGATTCTTCTGTTTATTCCGAAAGAAGAAGCCACATGGAAAAGGTGGCCAGCGTCAAGTCAGGGCCACAAGATTCTTTTAGCCGCCGTCTTGTTTTAAACCGACTTCAAAAAAGGAGGTTCTGTATTTTCAATACTTACATAATCTGTGACAATTTCACAAATGTTTACCAGCAACGCCCCCCTGTCAATGTCATTCAGTCTAAAGATCCTTGTAGCACTCTAGAAATCATTCCAATCATAGACCATAGTGCCTACAAACATTAGCTTTGTTTTTTTATAAAATGTTTTTAATAACGACTGGATCATGTACCTACGTAATTCTGGTGCCTTCCTGTCCTGCTAAGGCACGACAACTATTAAGTATGCCATGTATGGTAATAATGGCAATAATTTCTCGAGAACGTTCTTTTTCTCGGAGACGTTAGATGATTTCACAAATTATTCCCATATGCATCAAGAATTTGTGCTAAGCCATATGTCCATTATGGAACAATTTTTATAGCTTGAAAAGGGACATTCTGGAAGATTTAAGACTTTCATCTTTGCAATACATTTCAGTAGATTTAGAAATAGAATATGTAACAGTAATCGCATGGAAACTTATCTTTACACACGTATGATTTTTAAACGTAGGTAAGTATGTATTTTGGTTTTTTATTGCTTCGTGGTCTTCGAGCACAGCATTTTTATCTCTATCTCACGAAGAAACATGCGCTTCTTTTAAGTGTCATCTCGCAGGTCTTTCTAAGAGGTTGTCGTCTGCTTAACCGAGCTTGCCTGTGGGTGCCTCAATAAATTATGGCGGCCAGTCGGGGCTTGAAAAGCTTACAAACTAAGCGACTACACACTAAGAGCACCTCCTGCGGGGTACGGACTTCGGCTTAGGGCGTCGCTGGGGGAGGGCAGCAAGAGACAAGCTGGATCGGTTTATAGGGACACGCGCTTTACTTGTGGTAAGTAAGTGTGCAAACACGATGTGAATGTGTGCGTGAAGACGAGTAGCGTCAGCTCATAACACACGCACACACACATAAACACAAGTAAAGCGCGCGTCACTTCGTGAAATAAAAATACTTTACCCAACCATTGTTACTACTTAGTTGGATGGGCAGTAGCCGATTAGGAATAAGTGAATATTTAAATTACCCCTTTACATACAGCGTATATCAATCAGAAGGGAGTGAAGTTTTAAAAAATTATTGCTTCTAAAACTTGCGTTTTTTGCGTTATCTAAACGCAAAAAACGCAAGTAACCTAACAAAAAACCTGTAATCCTTAAGCTGCATTATGAAAAGTCTAGGTGGATGAAAATAATGTTTGTATTGTGTGTCCTTTCCTTTCCACAATATTATATTAATCTAAGCTTTCAATATCCTCAAAATAAATGGATATGAAGATGAATCTTAATATAACTTAAACTTTTTATGCGTAGAACGCAAGCCCTCGAGGCAATTCTGTCGCGGAAAATGACGAGCCATTGAACACGTTAGCAACAGGCTTTAATATTGTAGGAAGGTAACCAATAAGGAAATTAATAAACCGTCATAAAGTACTCGTAATAAAATATACTGGAAATATGATAAATACGTGCTGAATTTAAAGCAACCTATTTTTTTATTACCGAACACACTGAACATGTTTCTAAAATATATGTTTAAATGGTAAACCCTTTATAATGGCGTCCAAGATACGGGCTTGCCTCGTTTGGGGCTAGTGTAAAATCTTTGTAATCTTTTCAGCTATAAAGTTTTTGGATCGAAGTTCTTTAACAGAGCTTGCGGTAGGAATAAACTTGGAGAAATCGTCACGTAAAGAAAAAGCGTTATGCCACCTCCATGCGACTTTTTTACACATAATAGACAAAGACAGGAGGGAGAGAAGTTTTTATGGTTTTGCTGGTGCTGATGCCAACAGTGAGGTTAAAATGAAGATCCAAAATGCGCCTGCGAAAATTTTAAAATTTTCTTAATGGGTGTCGTTTTCATGGTTTTTGAGGGCTCTGATGCCGATAATGAGGTCAAAATGAAAATCCAAGATGGCGATGTGTGCAGGCATGGGGCGCAGAATTGCAGGTGAGCCATTGTGTGGAGAGACGCCGCATAAGCACCGGAGTTCTGAGGCGTCCTAATGGCTGCGTCAGCGCACGGTATTCGCGTTGCTGAATTTTGGACCAACAAAATTACCTAAAACTACAAAAAAAAACTAGGTATATATCTTTTTTTTAGTTATGATTGCCATTGTCACACTAGAAGACTTCGCACCTCGACACTGCTCGGATTTCGACGTCAAATAGTAGGAATCAGCCCGTACCTTAGCCTGCAACTAAGTGCGTATTATTAGCTATAGTATTTTTATCTCACGAAGCGACGCGTGCTTTAGTTGTGTTTACCTTTTGTACAAACACGCTGTGAATGTGTATGTGCGGCGTAGTCGAAATTGTGTGTGTACCTATGTGTGTTATATTCTGACGCTACTCGTCTTCACGCACACGAAGTGATAATTTTGAAGTGAAACTTATTGAGTGATTCGATAATTGAATGAGAATTGAGGAATATGTCGTTACATGAGAGAGAAGAAAGATCTCTCTCTCACTCTTTCTCTGTGTGTCTCTCACACTAAGTCTCTCTTATTCTTTACTTTAATAAGTTACGCTTCTATTACCTACGCGTACCATGCTGCGCGCGCAAGTTTTTATTAGAGGATACATACTAACAGAACTGCACCGTAATCGCGTAACACACTATCAATCACAATCTGAATCATTTTGAAGGATATTGTTAATCCATTGCTTCATATGTTCGAAAATGTGTCTGCTCAACAACGTAAACAACGCAATGAATGTTGTTGAACTGTCAAAGTGAAACCCATTGTTACTTTTAGTGTGTTACGCAATTAACTCGCTTATTTTATCTGCAAAAAAGCGTGTCCTTTGTTTGCCCAAACTACCATGAAACTTCCCGGCTTTGTACCGAACATTAATTACGCCCATGTACTACAGGATATGATAGGCAAGGGATAGAAGGATAGTGACGTAGGTTGCACACACACAAACACACACACACAAGGAATGAAGATAAGTTCCCACTAATGATGAGCCACACACCACGCCACTTAGTTGACAACTGTATCTCAGGGCAGGTGGCACCATGGTCTAGTTAAAACTGTGATTAAAATTGTACATGGATAAATGATCAGATATTACTTTATCTGATCATTTATCCACGTACAATTTTACTAGAGTGCGCAGTGCTGCACACCAACACCCTATTTCAAGTTAAACAAAAATATCAACTTTATTTCAATGATGTTTAAGTTGATTTTAGAGTGATTAGTACTATTGAAAAAGTTATGAAAATGTTTGAAGTTATAGCGTAAACTGAACTTTAATGTGTAGGAATTAATGTTATTTTTCCATTAATTCATATCTGTTTGCATTTTTGGCAAATAAATCGCTAATGCAGGATAGGTTTAAACTACGATTGTTTTAATTAAAAGTCTTCGATTAAAAAGTTGTACGCTTAACCGCACGTCCGTGGCAACACTTGTACGACAAAAACGGCAGTCAATGCTACGATATAAAGGCGTTGTTACTGTCAAATTGTCATCATCCACGTTCGGTTGACTGTTCTCTTACAGATTAAATAACAAAGAGCATTCACACATGACGATGCCGAAAGACATTGTACACAATTATATATGGACGAACAGCACTTCTAGCAATCATGTTGACCGGCTTTTCTTTTTACGACAGTAAGTGATACAATGAACTTGGAGAGCTCTCGACTATAACAAAGAAACAACGAAGGTAATAAAAACTCCTCTTCACATAATACTCAACATATTTATCACCAAAGCTGGTCGTTTAAATCTCTCAAACCATCTTCATGCACTCAGTTAGTTAACCCTTAACCTCCGTTTCCATCTAATCCCGCTAACGCCAGTTAACCAACAGTGCCACCTAGCTTTCTGTAACAATTCATCTCGGCGTACGTTTGAAACTGACAAGTGCCTCCTAAGCAATTTGTTATAGCTAACCAACGATATATTCACGACTTTTTACGAACGGAGCCGAGCAGCGCCGAATGACATAATTTATGAGGGCATTAAAATACGTTGTGTCATTTTTATGTTTGTCTTTGTGGTTTTTTTTTTGATTTAGTGAATTTGGAATTAACATTACAGATGATAAAATGATAAGTGATCTTTATGACGTGTAAAGTTGTCTTATAAGATCTACTTACAGAAATGAACATCATTTTATGATGATTTATGAGAGTGTACCTTGTGTTTATCACACTAATATTATAAAGGCGAAAGTTTGTGAGATTGTGTGTATGTGCGTGTGCTTATATGTTTGTTACTTCTTCACGCTCAAACGGCTGGACCAATTTTGATAAAATTTGGTATGGAGGTAGCTGACACCCTGGATTAACATATAGGCTACTTTTTATTCCGATATTTCTACAGGATCGAAATTTATGCGGGTGAAACCTGGGGCACAGCTAGTTAATAATAAAAATGATTCCCAAGTTACAAAATCAAAATATTTTATTTTACATAAACCTACATGGGCACTTATGAAACGTCAGAAGCTAGGTGCACGGTTCCAACTGGCCATTTCCGGAGAAGAGCCGGCAAGAAACTCCACGGTTACTCTTTTTTTTTTAAAATAATTTGCTTTTACAATGTTTTCACTTTTCACAGAAAGTCCACTCTGGCTATATAATTATTTTTAGCAGTTCAAACATCGTGATTATTTTGATATTATACTTCATCAACATCATAACGTACCCAAAAATATCTATGTAAACCTACATTCTTACAAACAAATAGATTCTTATTCTAACGTGTAAGTAGATTTTATGAATCTAACAAAGGACCAGTTTCTAGAAATTCTAGAAACTGGACCAAAAACACGAAACATCAGTTTTGAAGAGTGCAAATCCAATTTCACCTATTGACAGTACTGACGATCGATCAGACATCCTTCAAACTTCACGATGTCACGAGTGTCACGACCACAGCACTCCTTCAAGTTCAAGCTATGACGTCAACCACTTCAGTCAAACCATCGCTCTAAACTTCTGTCAGAAATACGGATTCTAAAGCGGGACGTCCGGGACGCGTCCCAGCATAGTTGGGAGTCTAAAATTAAAAACAGCACATGCGATATACCGACTAAGTAAAGAACCGTCAGTCAAAGACCACCTACCGTGGGACACTTGGGCTCAGCCATTCATCTTTATTCACTGAAAACCACCTTAACCAATGCGATTTCCACTACCTCTATGTGCGTCAGCACAGTGTTGAGTTTTGCGTGTGTTTGGAAAAGGAAACTTTGTGCCAAGGAGACGAGTAATTTATAGAGAGAAACAGTGCTCCGTAGCGAGCTTGTGTTGTCTACTCATACACCTTTTGTGAAAGGGATGAAGGTTTGTATATTTAGTGCGATGGTATCTCAAATGCAGTGGTATCGTTTGATTTGCGGTTTCCTTGATTAATTTGCTTGAAGCGAAATCTATTTGAGTAATTATTTACTTTGCTGTGTGAATTTCTGGCATAGTTTGAGGGGACTTAATATAATTAGTTTGTCATCTTGTTGTGTTTGTTTGAATGGAAAGGAAATGGGTAGGCTTGCGAGTTATTGGTTTACACAGGAGTATTCTATCTGTGATGCGAAGCATATTGAATTTCCTTTCTTTGATACTTATAGATATTTATGCGGTCATATCTAATGTTTACCGACTTGGAGTTTGGTTACTGAAGGTGTTATTCGGGGTGTTTGGAAGCTGAGTGCAAACCCTTACAAAACTTTAAGGGAGTGATAGTTGACACCATTTACAGCATTTTGAGCCATACATGTCATAGACGAAGTATGTCTTTTTTAATTTAAAACTACAAACTTTTAGTCAAAAATAACATACCAACTTTAACAGCGAAAAAAAAACATACTTCCCAAAAATTAATAATTAAGATATGTATGGCTCAAAATCCTCTAAATGGTGTAAACAATCACCCCCTTAAAGCTTTGTATCCAGCTTCCAAACATATAAGGTCCCATTAAAATAGATGGACATACTTTTAGAAATCATTCAGACCACCAAAATAAGGACGACGGTAAAAAATATAGAAGAAAAACGTATAGATACTTACAAGAAAAATAAAATCAGCTAACGAAAATACACTAATGTGCCGGCAATTTATTATATTAGGTCAAAATAAAATCACTTTAAGCAGTGTTTTTTTTTTGCTTGATCTTTAGTTAGACGTACTGAGCGCTGTGTTAAATTTTGTCCATCTATTTTAATGGGACCCTGTATATGTTAGCTTATAGCTTTAGCTTATAGCTCTCCCACTGCTAGACAAAGCCCCCCAATCTTTCCAAGAACTCTTTTCCTGCCGCCCGCCTCGAACGATACCTTGCGGTACGCCGCCGGCGGCGCGCGGAGTGCGCGCACCGTCACGCCAACAAGAAGTAAAAGGGTAGGTAGGCTAGTAGGTAGGCATACTGTGAACAATAATATTATATTATTGTGGGTCTGATATTGACTCCACAAGTGTTACGAAGACGAAAAAGATGTCCTGTAAAATGTACTTTAATAAAGTGCGAAATATTTGAGGAGGTCTGCACTCCATTGCGTAAGAAAATTTCACAGTCCGAAGGAATTCGAAAGAAATTCCTAATCCGAATTGCTTCAAAATGTTTGAAAGCTTCGTCTGCTCGAAAACGCAAATAATGCAATGAATGTTGTCGAATTGTGAAAATGAAGGGAATTGTAATTACCACGATGTTCTTCAACAATTGACAGCAATAAAAACAATGCCAAGAAAATAATGAATATTTTATCACAAACAACGACATTCTGCGAACACCAAAAAACTAAAACAAAATAACATCACAAGATTCACAAGAAAGGCAGAAGTGATATTTGGATTACTAAGTGCCGGTTTTTTGATCCGTAGATAATCTCAAGCTCAACCAATTGTTAAAAATAGTAACTAATGGTTAAATTTTGGCAAAATGTATTTTTTGATCAATTGTTTGTCTTTGAATTGTCAAATAATTAGTTATTAATAAAATATTAGTTGATCCCAGTTGACCATTACTTACTATTTTTAACAATTGGTTGAGTTAACTAAGGATAAAAAACCGACCCTTAGACATTTCATTCCCCCCATTCCCCAATTATTATAAGCCTGTGTTGTCCCACTACAGGGTAAAGCCATCCCTTCCCTCCTTTAAGGAGACCAGGTCCTCCCGCCATCTCTGTCTGGGTCTACCACGCAGTCGCATTGGAACTTTGGGTTCAAATTCTGCAGGAAACGACTACAGGCAAAATACAAACGCCTAACCATTTGAATATTACACCATCATTCTCATTTTTTTTGGTGTACGATTGAAATCCTCATGGACTTCCTCCATCGTGGGGGTGACAGAGGGGCATGCCGGACTCTTACCGGCTAAAACCACCGCGGTATTCCACCTCTGCCTATGGCCGGAGGTGCGGGATTCGCATAAGCATTCAGCAATTTGTCTTTTTCTTCCATACTTCTGCATATCGTCATATATCTCGGTAATCACTATTTAAATAACAATCAACACAAATTGACCAACCAAATACGATCTAACCGAACATCAAATACCAGCACGATTTCACCCCATACATAATCTCCCCTGTCTTAATACCGGGCTAGTTTCGGCAGGTACTCGGTTACTAAGTGTTCCCCTAAATTGCACACAACGTCACTACTTAGTGGCAATAGGTACCAGATGGTAGCGTGTTAAGTAATTTCCGATAACTTAGTAACTGGTTTACGGCTGACTCGACTAAGTAAGGTTTGGGGCTACTTGCCTTGTGGGAGCTTCATGTGGGGAGGTGTACAGTCGCATAATATTCGGATAAGTTACGCCTTTCAATTTGTATGATCCGCGTTGGTTCTTTTCTGCTGATTTCTGCACCAACACATACAGAATAAGTAGAGTCAGGGAAATTAATTGTTTACCAAATTGACAAGGTACCAACTTAATTAATTGTTTCTATTGGTACTTGCCTTTATTCGAGCAAACTCGTGCATGAGAGGCGAGACCCTCATCACTGGGCCATTGCGACGTGTCTCACATGCAATAACTTGATTTTATAAAAAATAGTGCTAAGAGAATATTAGTAGGCGTTTTATTTAGGTAGTTGCCTACTTCTAAGTGCACCTCTTCCTAACCCATCAGGAATGGGGTACTTACCTACAGGCGTGAAAATATAAGTTGGATCTTATCAAGTGCGTGATTAAATCATGCACGGATAGACAAGTGATTTTGAGATAATTTTCATGTTTTGGAACAACAAACTGAATCTCATGCTTCACTAAGTTCAAATTCCATTGCAAGCAAAAACTTATTAGCACCTTTTTATTACAAATGGTCAGCACTCAAAAATCAATTTAGAAATACTTAAAATACCTTTCACTAAGGGCTGATTTTTTAATCGACAGATAATTTTTATTAGTGCAATAAAATTGACGTCTGACACTTTTTGTACGGTAGAACTGTCAAAAATTCAAAATTATACCTCCGATTAAATTATCTGGCGTTGGAAAAATCTACCTAAATAAATATATAATATCATGCACGGATAATAATAATTGACAAGTGATCAATTAGAATTTATATTTTAATTATGAATTTGAGACAATTTTCGCCACTTATGTTTTAGTCCCATGTAAGTGAGCCTATTGTCGTCAACCTGACTTTCCAATGTCCTCTGGCCAATCCAGAATCCGGGCTGGTACAGACGCAAGCACATCAAGCTACCCGAAACTGTCAAATTTTCCCAATCAACTTTGAACCTTATGCTTTAGTGATAAAGTTGAAAATCTATTAAAGAAATTTGACAGATTGTATGTAGTAGCTTGATGTGCTGGCGTCTGTCCTGAAAATTCCAGATGGAAAAACTCAAGAACATTTTGCCCCACCCTGGGATCAAACCCAAGACGCATGCTAAGCAGTATAAGCGCTTGCGACCATCAGAACAACGAGACATTCTATTAATTAATAGACTATTAACAAAGTAATTACTTCTAATCCGACTTGTAATTAGCTGCAGTAATATGACACTTCTTAGTAACTAATTTCGGACTGAGTTTCGAGATATGCATGTCAAATACACTATTCTGCAGTGCGATTCTGTAACCATCTTACCGTGAAAACTTATGTAAGCAATTACAAAATAAGACTATAGTAAAGGTAATTTAGTTCAATAAAACATGATACCTACTGTATTTACATATTATGTTCCGTATTATTATGTACCTATGTCATACGTAGTAATTAACTTGAATCCAAATACAAAGCATTAATGATTAACATAATAAACAGTTACCATTTGATTTAAATAAACGTCCATCTATTGACTTAATATTCGCGCGCTTTGCCCCACTTTTGTAACATGGACACAGAGCTGTTAAGGTGAATGGGTAGTAGATATGAGCGCCGATGGCCAATACCACGGCGGCGGCGTGGCCTTAAAATTTCCACGGCGGCGGCGGCGTCGCGGCGGCGCGACGTGGCCGGCCGTGGGCCTTAGAATTTTTTTTATCAGGGAAAGATTTCTTAAAAAAAACTTAAAGAAAACCGTATTAAAAAGCTTTACCTATATTTTTTAATAATTGTTAATATAATTTTAGTCTTTTAAATAAAATTGGAGATCACGTTTACTTACTGAATAATAAATAATCATTTCAATGTTTTCTAGTGACCGACCGAAAGTTCGGTTTCGGTTTCGGCCAGTTTCGGCCAAATCAACTAGTTTCGGCCTAAGTTTCGGTTTCGGCCAGGAAATGGCCGAAACTTTCGGCCGCGCCGAAACTTGAGTGTTCATGAATTATCGTCCATCGTTCGGCGAACTTCGCGGCTAGCTCGTGCTCGCTCGTCGCGTCGCCCGCGCCGGCCCAGTTCGCCGCCGTCCATCGTTAATCGCATGGAGTTGAGGTTGTGTTTTGCACATACGAGGGCGGTCCCATAATGAATTGGCCTAACTATGAACTAATGAAGGAAATGAAACGAAACCAATTTTATTTTTCAATATAATCACCATGAATACTACTAACACACTTCTGACATCTGTGAATCAACATCTCTTAACCTTTATAAAAATAATCACAATTTTTTGCCTCAAAATGACCGAAGACGGCCGCTTGCAACTCTTCATCGCTTGAAATTTTTCTTCCTCTTAAGTCTCGCTTTAAATTTGGAAATAAATAATAGTCAGACGGGGCCATGTCTGGACTGTGAGGTGGATGTTCAACTTCTGTGAACCCGCATTGACGAACTGCATCCTTCGAAACACCAGCGGTATGAACAGGGGCGTTGTCATGGAGCAACAGGACACCTTTAGACAGCTTGCCTCTTCGTTTTTCCTTTATCTTGTCTCGTAATTTATATATTAAAGAAGCATAATATTAGCCGTTCACGACTGTATTACGTTCTTTAAAATCCACCATCAATATGCCTTGAAAATCCCAAAAGATTGTGTACATCAGTTTTTTAGCCGATTGTTGCATCTTTGCCTTTCTAAGGGGCTTTTCACCCTTATAACGCCATCCCATTGATTCGCGCTTGCTTTGTGGGTCATAATACAAGATCATAGTTTCATCACCAGTCACTAGCCGCTCGATCACAGTCTTAGAATTTTCGCCACAAAGATCCAAAAACTCCGAAGCGCAGCGCACTTTTTCCTGTCTCTGTACCGCTAAAAGAAGTTTCGGTACCCATCTTGCACTCACTTTTTTCATGTGAAGATGTTTATGGATCGCACGAATACGTACTTTTAGAGAGCCCAAGCCTAGCTGCAATTTCTCTAATTTTCAAACGGCGGTCACTCAGAACCTCCTCTTCGATAAGAGCAATCGTTTCGGGAGTGAGCACTTCCACAGGTCGACCGTCGTGGCAAATGTCTCCGACGGTTTCTCTTCCGAGGCGAAACTCTTTCACCCAATTTTTCACTGTGCTATAGGAGGGGGCAGACTCCTTATACACGTCATCCAATCGTTCTTTTATTTGGGCAGGGTATAAACCTTCTTTAAACAAAAACTTTATGACACTTCGATACTCAGTTGTCGACATTTTGAAAAAATACGCGACTCTCGTTATGCTAATGCCTGCTAAACTAAGACTAAGCATTTCATGTCGATGCGCATTTCTTATATTAAGTGCACGATAAACGTACTATTTAATGCAACACAACATGTAGCGACATGTCGCGTAGAACTATATCAGGCCAGTTCATTATGGGACCGACCTCGTAAATGATTAGGTAAGTATTCAACTGTCTGTATGTATAATATACATTGTATATTCAAATAAATGTGTAAAAAACACACCAGATTTCTGTATACGATAGAAATTTTAAATATGTTTAAGTAAGTTTCGGTTTCGGTTTCGGCCGAAACTAAGAGCAAGGACGAAAGTTCGGTTTCGGTTTCGGTTTCGGCTGAAAAACCTGTTTCGGTCGGACACTATTTTTTTAAATGAGAAACAGCCATTTTAAGTTAATACACGTTTACTCGGTGAAATATTCGACTCGACTGAGTGTGAGCGACGAGCGAGCGTAGCGTCGCGAGGCGACTAGGCGAACTAATACGGCCGGGCCGCGCGTGCGAGCGGTAGAGCAAGTTGCGACTCGTCGCGACGGCGCGCCGCGTGTTTCACTCGGCGACGACGCGTCGACATGAACTCACGGCGACGGCGGCGCGCCGGCGCGGCGCTCATATTTAATGGGTAGTGGTAGACCGCGAAATTCAAATTTTCTTACGTTTTTTGCAATTTTTAGGTCAGTGTCAGATTGTATCTTGATCAAAATATGATTCGCGACAATAACAGGTACATATTTAAGGAATTATAATCATTAGAATCATTAATATATCTTTCTAAGTTAGATTTCTACCACCAACCACCAATCTCTTATGGAAAAGTGTTAGTGGTAGAAATCTAACTTAGAAAGATGTATTATTGATTCTAATGATTATACTTCTCTAAATATGTACCTGCTATTGTCGCGAATCATATTTTGATCAAGATACAACCTGACACTGACCTGCAAATTGCAAAAAACGTAAGAAAATTTGAATTTCGCGGTCTCAACTACCCGTTCACCTTAAGTAAATCGAATATTGTTTTTCTGGGCAGTATATTTTGGACTATCGAGCAGTATATACCAGGAAGAAAGTGACTAAGTGTAAGACTGTGTATTTTGTACATAACGTATATTGTTGATAATTAAAAGGATTTACCGCAGTATAAGTGACTTTCTTTTCACTTAGGTGAAGTGAGCGTGGAGTGAGCTGTCAATAGTGATAATTCCTAGCAAAAACAAACTCACATCACCTAAGTTTTCACGGTGAGATTTTTACAGAATCGACCGGCTGTACTAGAAAAACAAGATTTGGTTGATTGCCGCGAAAAAACAAAAAGAAGCCAATTTCAGTCATTTAAGTAACTCATAAGCAGTCATTTTACTGCAGCTAGGTAATCTATGTTATTAAAATAATACCTACGGCTTTTGACTGCTTAGTTTTAGCCATTGTAATAAAGTAGCAGGAAAGTAAAAATTAACAAAACACAATCATATTATCTTTCTACTTGCTATATATAATTATTTTCGTTGCGATAACCGTTTTACTATACATTATAGGTACTTACATATAACTGTCAACAGTGATGTAAACATCAAAAAGCGGCATTGAAGAATGAACGTTATAAACGGCGCATTAAAACTTGTTTTCGCACGCAAGAAACACGCGGCATGACGACACGGAGACGGTTGTCAACGCCCTGCATTAAAGAATGGACGTTATTTACCGCATGATAATGTTCGTTATAGCGCGCTCGTTAGCGCACGATGACGACACGACAGCGGCAGCTGAGGGCGACGCGAAAACGCCCGTATACGCGCGAGCTGACAACAACGCTTGGATGTATCGACCAGCCCCGCGCTTGCCTCTCACTCCCCCGCGACACTCGTTTCCTTCGTACGCTGCCAGTTTGTTATCACATCGCGAGCAAATACGCGCGTTTCTAAATGAACTTATACTATGAAGTATTGTATTAGGCGGTTAATTAGTGAAATAGAAGCACGCCCAATAATATGGGATAGTAGGATAGATGACTATAGCGACAGGATGTTGAAACGAGAAGCTTGGGATGAATTGTGTGCTTCATTCGTACATAACTACTACGAGTCATCCGATGCCGAAAAAAACGGAATATGTATGTATCTAAATGTTTTTATTTACTCAATAGCTGTACGCACAATGACAAGCTATACATTTCCAGTATAAGCTGACTTATCATTGTACGATTTGTACGAAAAGTCCATACAATGCGGGGTCAAGTAAAACTGGAATTGTATTTAGCTTGATATGTCGTCGTGTGTACCGGCTTCCCCGCGATATGAAAGGAGGATCTTTTTGAACTGAAAACGTCTTTAGGCGCGTTGGGCATTTTTTGATATGGAAAAAAACACGCGCCACTGTTATCGTAAGCGACATCGTGCGTGTTTAGTTTATAAGACGATAAAAAAATACCCGCTTCGGATGTGTTCGGCTGTCCTCGGGATGTGCTCGGTTTTAATGTATATCCGACATGTCAGTGAGTGATGGCAAAGTATTCTGTTTGTGTTTGCTTTTGTCGGCACTCCCGGAGTGCCAGTTTTTTTTGTGGTGTAGTGTATCATGTGATGAATATTCTAATTTTCTAGCCCGTATAATTATTCCAGATTTCCTGTGATGTGATCATAAGGGTGGTAGGTCGTCCAACTTGTAATAATATTTTAGTGTGTCGAGTGTCGGCACGGCACGGATCGCTTCGTGCATAATGATTGTATTGTCAGTTGCAATAAACCCTGTTGTGCTTTTGCCCTCAATTGTATCCTGAAAAAAGGATCACAAACGTTAAAAAAACTAAATTAATATACGTACAACAACATTATTAATTGTATTCTAATCAAAATAATTCGTAATTCGCCATTAAATTAGAATCTCCGTTCCGTGGTATCACGGGAGTCTCACAAAAACAACTTGTTTTTTTTATCGCCAAAATTGTACGACTACCTACCTGCCGGCCGACCGCGCTGGCGGCCTGGCGGTCCGCAGCGGAATGTGTTGGGTGCGTGCGCGGCTGCGCGCACTCGACGGAATTCTAAATGTATACAGTCAACTGTAGGTAGTAGGTAGGCGCCATTTTTACGCTTTCCTCCCTCAAAAGAGAAGCATTTAATTGCAATGTTTTTCTAAAGAGGGAGCGATGCATACGCGACGCGCGCGCGAAATCAATCGCGCTCGTGTGTACGCGCCCTAAGAGTGGTCTTTGTAGTTGCTGCTGACTGTGCATTCGATAGGATTGGCTGTAGATAATAGTTGTGACTTGTAATTACCGTAAAATGCCCTAACTTTGCACGGATTTCGAGGTTTTTTCAAATTATTTCGACATGAGTAGGTAATTCATTTATGACTTGTAAAGCGGAAATGGAAATAAAAAATTTGCGCACCTAGCAAACCAACTCATTATGGCTTACACCCTAATTTTTTCGAGAAATAGGCATTGCAAAAGCCAGGCAATGTTAATGGCATTTCCTCTACTTTGCCTAAGCAAAAATATCGCAGTTAAATTAAATATTTCCGTATAAACAGATTTCGTACCCATTAAGTATTAGATTAGTTTTCATACTCAACCATGTCATAAAGTCTAAAACGTTTTCCTTTTTTTTTTAGAAGGTAGGCAAAGTTAGGCAGTCTTTTTGAGCAATAAGTAGCTATAAGGGGAATCCTTCAGGGCTGTCACCAAAGAAAATAAAACAACTTATATTTTAAAAATTAAAAAATCAGTAGTCTTAATTGTTTTTATTACACACCTTGGTAACAATTTGCAGGTTATGCAATACCTAATGAAATTACGCTTACAAAATAATATTAATTAAGAAAATAAATGTAATCTTCTATTGCAAATGGGTGGGTACATCGCGGACACTGGAGTTTAACCACTTTTCAATGAGTTTTTTCGAATGGGATGAGGTCAAAAAGTAGTCCAACGCAAATGTCCGCGATGATACCTACCTAGGTACCTATATATTTTAACTAGATTACAATAATTATGCATCTTTGGCATGATTTTAAACTTTTTATAAATCAACACGATAAGGCGGACAGGCAATCAATATCCAAAATAACAATTTATGCTTAAACGTAATGCCGACGATTATTTTTGTTTTGAGAACTGGTGCTTTTCTTGTTTCGGGGCATCATCTACCTCTGTAAAAATCAGAGTTACGTTTTAGACTTTTTAGTACCTACTTACTTGAGTTCTAGAATACTATAACTGGTATTATCTTTATACCTAAATTAACCGATAACATAAAACAAAGTTTACGTTCTTCTACGTTCTTACAGTAGACGCGTTTGCGTATCCGGAATTTAGATTGAAAATGCGGGATTTCACTATTTTGGTTTCAAACTTAAAACTGACAACCCTACCCCTAGGCAAAGTTTTGTCGATTTTTCGTAAAAAGCGACACACGATTGTTTTTTTTTATTTTACCCATTAAAACTCGCTTTACAAGTGCAAAACTTAGAAAAAAGACAGAGGAATATTTTTCATTTAATTTGGTTCATAAAACCCGTAAAAATAACTTAAAATACTCACACAATTAAATTTTGAAGTGCCGCCAAAAATTCACCGTCCACCATTTGAAAAATTCTGACGTTCACTGACATTTCTCAACTTTCTTGCCATAACTAAAAGTAAGTGTTGGCACACGTGAATATTCGTATCATTGACGATATCCTCTAGCTAGAATAGTTTACTAAAGAAATTTAAATAAACCGTTTAGGTAAAGTAAGGCTAGGTAGGCCAAATTAGGGCATTTTACGGTATATACTTTGTTCTGATGACAATCTGAAAGGATTGATTGTTTCGTACAGTGGGTCACATGACGTACGAGTATCGCATAGATATAAGAAATGTCTATGCGGTAGCGCCATAATTTATTATGAACCAAATAATACCATAAAGCCGTGATCATACCAAACATATTGTTAGCGGCTGACTATGATCGAGCGTAATAACACTCCCGTAAACTGTATACAGTTTACTACTTTTCCATACATATACAACTTTTCGTTCACACTGAACCAACAATACGCTACCTATTATAAACGACCTAACTAATGCGTTATTATGCTACGGCTACATGTATGTATGTATGTATGTTTATATGTATGTATATTTATTTGTATGTATGTATGTATTTTTTTTGCATGGGCCGAGTTTGTCAACGGAATGGCTTAGTGAAATTATCATTACCTAGTTATTTAACTAATGATAATTTCACTAAGCCATTCCGTTATCATTTCAGTATCTACTCACTATAGAAGTGACGAGAACTAATACTCAAATAAAAATAATTGATGATTCTGTCATTGTTCCCGTTGCGATGTGGGGGAGAGGAGGGGTTAAGTAAACAACATGATGTGTGGTACTCTGAGAGTCAACTGCTAAACTCCCAGCAGCTGCTACTCCATATCCTTTAATTGGTGACATATATGTATATACATAGATAGTACGTGACACTATGCTAATACTAAGGTTACGAACTCAGCTTATTTACCTTAAACTTTGTACTATACGTGACGTGCTGATACACAAATACGTGCCTTCACACCACACCGTTATCGATATTTTTTTTGTCATTGTCATGCAGTCATTGATACAGAAAAATCATCACTGAGCCCATCTCTAACGCGAATTATAGGTAAAAGGTAATAGGTAAAACGGGCTGTTGTCCGCAACTCCACGTCAATGCGCGTATTTTGCGTACGGAACAACGGGAACTATACTGCGCGCTCTCTTTTACATCGCTCGATGTCTCGCGTTGTACAGCAAAACATCGAGCAGCGTGCGAGAGAGAGCGGGCGAAGGGTTGCTCGCGTTATCGCAATCATGTAGCTGCAACATAAGAGCCCTCTAACAATCGGCGGCTGACTATACGTTTAGTGCAAACGCAGCCTTACTTGCACAAGTTTACCGCCAATATTTGAGATTGTGCAAACTCGATTTTTAGGTTTATGAATAACGCACTTTAATGAAATTATTTTTTATTTTTCAGTCGTAACCATGCAGAAAAAATGGAAGAGTGTTAGAGATGCGTTCTTACGAGAACTGAAGAAGAACTTAAATCCCTCACCCGGAATCAAATTCACAAAACAGTATGCATATTACGAGAACTTAATGTTCCTGAAGCCTATTTATCAAGCAAGACCAAAAAAAGACGGTGAAGATCCCATTTTCCATATTGAAACTGTCACTGTTGAGTACGATGATAAAGATGACAGCGATAATGACAATAATTCTAGAAGTTCATCTACTTTTACCGAAAATAAACCACTTTCTGCTCAACCGAAAAGAAAACGATCAGAAGAAAGAGAAGATAAAGAAGAAAGTGTGTTTAACATGCTAGCAGAGCATATCAAAAATAAAAGAAAGAAAGATGGCCGCGAAGACCCAGACAGACAGTTCTTATTGTCATTGCTGCCTGACTTACAAAGTATGGATCGGAACATAAAATTCGATTTGAAATATGAAATTATGACTGTGGTAAAAAGATATAAAGATGAGAATTTGAAGTTTGTTGCTGCGTATCACCAAGAGTAGGTTTTTTTAAAGTGAAAACTTCTTTAGACGCGTTGGGCATTTTTTGAGATGGGAAAAAAGCCGTTGAACTCGTATTTTATTTAGAAGACGATTAAAAAAATACCCACTTCGACAACCGAGATGATCCGATATGTCAGCACAAAACACAAACAGAATACTTTGCCATCACTCATGGCAAAGTATTCTGTTTGTGTTTTGTGTTCACTTCTGTCGGTACTCCCGGAGTGCCACTGTTTTTTTTTTCTTCTTTTATCAATGACAAATCCTCCAGCTGTATCTCATTGAATTATTCTTAAAGTTTTTAGTAACCTAATCCAAGCTTGCGACCACGATAACATCTGGTATGTTTTTGCAGGAGGGGTAAGCAGAAGTGTATTTGTATAGGGTGTTTGGAAACTGGATGCAAAGCCTTAAGGGATAGTTGACACCATTTAGAGCATTTTGAGCCATACATGTCTTAGACGAAGTATGTTTTTTATTTTTTTCCCAGTTAAAGTTGGCTCCACTTTTGTAATATGGACACAGAGTTGTTGAGGCGAAAGCGCCAGGGTAGCCCGCGAAATTAATTTTTTTTTAGGTTTTTTGGAATTTGCTGATCAGTAGGTTGATTAGCATATGAATCGCGGCCGTAAGAAATATGTATTTACAGAATTATAATCATTAAAGTCATCAACACAACTCTCTAAGACCACGTAAGTCCAAAGAATAACTGTTTCATGAAATCGTCATTCTTTGGACTTACGTGGTCTTAGAGAGTTGTGTTGATGACTTTAATGATTATAATTCTGTGAATACATATTTGTTACGGCCGCGAATCATATATTAATCGACGTACAACTTAATACTGACCAGCAAATTGCAAAAAACGTAAAAAAAATGAATTTTGCGGGCTACCCTGGCGCTTTCGCCTTAATGTTTCTAGTTGAAGATAAAAAAAAAACATACTTCGTCTAAGACATGTATGACTCAATACGTTGTAAATGGTGTCAACTATACCTTAAAGCTTTAAACTCAGCTTCCAAACACTCTTTATAAGGTACTCTTATTTTCGTCGGTTTTGTTTATGTCCCATAAAGATAAAAATATATTTGTTGCATACCTGTGTACTTACATTAAGTTTTTACTTTTTATACATTCGGTTTATATATATGCAATAGTTTAAGAAATTAAGTAGGTACTTACAAAGTATATTAATGTAAAAAAAAAAAAACTCATGCAGATTATAATAGTACATTATGATATAAGTGCGGTAAGTTGAAAATTACAGCCGAGGCGATATTGCTTGCCCGAGCCGTAGGCGAGGGCTAAAAGAAAGCAGAGGCTGTAATTTTCAAAGCGCACGTATGTCATACGACGTTTTATAACATATTTTCGAGGAAATAAATAAAACTCGGACTGAACTTGCATATTTGCTTGTTTTCCATATGATGAAATTTTGATACGCTTGTAAGTATCTATCGGTCGATTTTTCGGGCGAGGCTTAGAGTAGCCTTTTTCGCTGCCTCTGAGACTTCTGGCGGTGTGGAATTAATAAATTCATCATTACTTGACGACATTTTCAAATAAAAAACAGTACAGCGAAAAGAAAAAGCGCGCGGAATAATATTTACTTCTTAACAGATAAGCGATGCGCGCGCGTTCGCGCTTTTTTTTTCAGGCATAGGCACAAAACAGCCAGTATTATTAATAAAGTAAATTAATATTTTTGTTTTTGTTACAGATATTAATGGTTGTAATTTATTGTCAAAATTAATTAAATTAAATAATTAAATGTTTATTTATTATATTTTATCTCCCAAAGTTAATTTTATTCATAAAATGTTGACATCTTTTCTGAAATAAAAACTCTTTGCTAAGATTTAAAAAAGTACCGTTCGTTTTGACGGAGCATCTTGATAAACCGTGCGATTTACTTTACATTACCGCACAAGTGCGTAATGAGATACATTACGATATTGAAATTGGTGAAATAAGAGACCCTTTACGAGCAAATATGTTATAAAATACATTATATTTTTTTCTATTTATTTTTAACCATAGTTCCATTTACATAATTGCTGGAGGTAACTGATTGTACTTACGAATAGCAGTAACGTAGATACTTTTATAAAACCTATATCATATTGTTAATGCCGGTAATCTAATGACTTGTTCCCTTTCTTAACCAAATTTGTAATTCTCAAGAAAATACTGATATAATATACCTACTCAAATAACTTTATTACTCATGTCATCTCTTACATTAGTTTGAGGCCAATTTTCTATAATATCATTATAAAAAGGCAAGTACTTGTGTTCAATATACTGAAGGGACTTTCGTATGTCTTCAATTTTAGCACTTTTTATTGGTACTGAGCCAGAATATGCCTTTTTGTAGGAAGTGCTGGAGCTTGTACTTTCTTTTTTCTTAAGTCATATTAAGTATTCGTTTCTGCAAAGCTTTGTATAAATGGTCGAGTAACAACACACCCTCTAATGGCAGAGGAATATTCATATTCTCCAAACTGTCATTGACTTATTCCTTTTCATAAATAAATTAAAAAATGGAGTCTCCAATATCAATGTATATTTAGTACTGTCTTTTACCATAAAGGTTTACTATACCTTCATGCCTGCCTTGTACCATTTCATAATAACAACATGTAGTTTGGTCCATAGAGCTAATTTCCGTTGGTATTGCACTATGTAAAAAATTATGACTTGTTCCCTTTCTTAAATAAGCGACTCAAATAAAAAAAAAACATACTTCCCCAAAAATTAATAATTAAGACATGAATGGCTCAAAATACTCTAAATGGTGTGAACAATCACCCCCTTAAAGCTTTGTATCCAGCTTTCAAACATATAAGGTCCCATTAAAATAGATGGACATACTTTTAGAAATCATTCAGACCACCAAAATAAGGACGACGGTAAAAAATATATAAGAAAAACGCATAGATACTTACAAGAAAAATTAAATCAGCTAACGAAAATACATTAAGTGCCGGCAATTTATTATTTTAGGTCAAAATAAAATCACAGTGTTTTTGTTTTGCTTGGATATCTTTACTTAGACGTACTGGGCGCTGTGTTAAATTTTGTCCATCTATTTTAATGGGACCCTGTATACGTTTTGTTAGCTTATACTGTCCCACTGCTAGACAAAGGCCCCCAATCTTTCAGCGGGATTGTCCGAAAGGGTCACCGCTGGCCCGGAACATAAAGGGCTAAGGGAGGAACACGGGTGGGTTTTAGTCAGAAAGAGTCCAACACTCCCTTCTGCTCCACCCAGAGCGGGAGGGGTCATTTGATGATTTCCCATCCTCAAAAAAAAAACGGCCCCCAATCTTTCCAAGAACTCTTTTCCCGCCACCCGCCTCGAATCATACCTTGCGGGACGCCGCCGAGACCAGCCCAGAAACAGATTGCAACTTGACCTGGTCCCTAATTGCGTAACATACTAGCAATCGGAATCTGAATAATTTTGAAGCAAATTCCTAATCCATTGCTTCACAAGTGCGAAAAATTTGTCGGCTCAATACGTAAATAACGCAATGAATGTTGTTGAACTGTCAGAATGAAACCGATTCCGATTGGTAATGTGTTACGCAATTACCCCGCTGGAGATAAATTAGTTTTTAAATCATGGGTTACTTGGCCTCTTCCTTATTTTATACTTATGTTGAAGATGGCCATTGTGGCACTTTATGGAGTACCAGCAGCACAGCAGCAGCCAGCACATTAAGCTACCCGAAGCTGTCAAATTTTCTCAATCAACTTTGAACCTTATGCTTTAGCAATAAAGTTAAAAATCTATTAAAGAAATTTAACAGATTGTAGTAGCTTGATGTGCTGGCGTTTGTACCTAGTATGAGAGTATGACAGAATCATAAAAAGCGTAGACGTCAAGTTAATCGTATAAATACATCTTGGAAAGACCGGTTCTCATACTTGGGCTTAAGACTATCCTACAATATATACCTATATTATGAGAGAGATATATCATAAAAAGCGTCGATGACACGCTAATCGTCATAAATATGGCGAGCACTCGGGAACGCGTGTATTATTCACGAGAAGACATTAACATAAATTGAGCTACGCTTAGGCGCGGCACACACTGCCGAAATAGATGTAGGACGGTAGTTAGGACATGGGTTTTAGGAGGTGTTGTGGAAGTTAGATGCTCTTGTTTAGCTAATGGGATTTAATGGAGTTAAGAGCGTTTACGACATCTGGCATTTCATACAAACTTTCAAGCCCTTGTTTTTCGAAATGAATGAACCGATTTTAATGAAATTAAAAGAAAAGAGTTTTCATGCTAAATCTGGTTGCAGTTGTAGATCTGGAAAATTATTCAAGGCAAAACCAACTTACTTATCTTAAGACTGCTATTCGATTTAATTAGAATTTACCAGTACCTACTATCAATCAAGTTTAAATAGGTATAGGTTTTAACCGAGACGAAAACTTTGTAGTATTTAAACATGATTGATAGAACGTTTATGTAGCTGATTATAGTTTACCAACATTGTTCCTCAATATCAACTAAAGACAATACTGTTGCTGCCCCCAACTAAGATGCACCAGCCCACATCACTGCCCAACAGCCCAGTAAAAGATAAAACCGCACCATTTTATCTCTTCGACCAACTTCTCCACACTAAAACACCGATATTCACTAACAATAAAAAGTGCAGATAACCAGCAGAGAGCACACTAAGCCCGGTCTACACATATCCTTATGCAATATTCCGTTTCAAAATTTTGCAGTTTGCAACGGTTTTGCGCTGTAAAATTTTACTGGCGGCGCGGGAACCCGATGTTTTACCCGATGCGGAAACAACTTTTATATTCTCGGGTTGATGTAGTAAATATCGGTGGAATTTAGCGTTCGACGCTTAAATATTATCTTTTATTAATTTTATGAAGAGTCTGTGAGGTGGAATGTAATTTGGATTGGTTTGATTTGGTTTATTTTTTATTAGAAATTATTTAAACAGGGCATAGACGGACTGACCGAATTAAATCCGCAATGGGTGATCCCTTGTATGAGGGCACAAAAAATACCAGAAATCAGAGGAGGTGGCGAGAAATCTTGAGGTAAATCGAATCAGCTCGTAGAAAAGAAACTATATGAGGATCACGATCGCTCTGACAAGAGTGTTTGGAAGCTTGTAGGCGTGTGTAAATGAGACGCACGACAACGATTAAACAAAAGTATAATGCAGTAAGGATTAAGAGCGATACGGAGATAGGCGGAAGTTATAGAGGAAGAAACGAAATGATTTATAGTGAGAAAGGATACAATAAGAAGTACAAAAATAAGGAAATATGCGATAGCAAGCCAAAGTAACGACGACTCGCGTCGAGGGCTTGGCTGTCTGGTGGCGGTCGCTGCCGACTGCGTCTTGAGCGGGCTGCGGAGGAGGCGGCACGCTGCGCGGCGTCCGGGGTGAGGTAGGCCAACCGGTTTCCGCGGCAAGCAGCGCTCGCACAGACAAGCGGCGCGCGGCGTGCGCGCACCGTCACGCCAACAAGAAGTAAAAGGGTAGGTAGGCATACTGTGAACAATAATATTATATTAATGTGGGTCTGATATTGACGCCACATATGCTACGAAGACGAAAAAGATGTCCTGTAAAATGCACTTTAATAAAGTGCGAAACATTTCAGGATGTCTGCACTCCATTGCGTAACAAAATTTCACAGTCCGAAGGAATTCGAAAGAAATTCCTAATCCGAATTGCTTCAAAATGTTTGAAAGCTGCGTCTGCTCGAAAACGCAAATAATGCAATGAATGTTGTCGAATTGTGAAAATGAAGGGAATTGTAATAACCCGATGTTCTTCAACAAATGACAGCAATAAAAACAATGTCAAGAAAATAATGAAAATTTTATCATTCCGCGAACACCAAAAAACTAAAACATCACAAGATTCACAAGAAAGGCAGTACCTAGTGTTTTTATTTGGATTACTACGGGCCAGTTTTTTGATCCGTAGATAACCAATTGTTAAAAATAGTAACTAATGGTTAAATTTTGGCAAAATGTATTTTTTGATCAATTGTTTGTCATTGAATTGTCAAATAATTAGTTATTAATAAAATATTAGTTGACCCAGTTGACCATTACTTACTATTTTTAACAATTGGTTGAGTTAACTAAGGATAAAAAACCGACCCTTAGACATTTCATTCCCCCCATTCATTAAATTAGAATTTGACCCCAATTATTATAAGCCTGTGTTGTCCCACTACAGGGTAAAGCCATCCCTTCCCTCCTTTAAGGAGACCAGGTCCTCCCGCCATCTCTGTCTGGGTCTACCACGCAGTCGCATTGGAACTTTGGGTTCAAATTCTGCAGGATACGACTACAGGCAAAATACAAACGCCTAACCATTTGAATATTACACCATCATTCTCATTTTTTTGGTGTACGATTGAAATCCTCATGGACTTCCTCCATCGTGGGGGTGACAGAGGGGCATGCCGGACTCTTACCGGCTAAAACCACCGCGGTATTCCACCTCTGCCTATGGCCGGAGGTGCGGGATTCGCATAAGCATTCAGCAATTTGTCTTTTTCTTCCATACTTCTGCATATCGTCATATATCTCGGTAATCACTATTTAAATAACAATCAACACAAATTCACCAACCCAATACGATCTAACCGAACATCAAATACCAGCACGATTTCACCCCATACATAATCTCCCCTGTCTTAATACCGGGCTAGTTTCGGCAGGTACTCGGTTACTAAGTGTTCCCCTAAATTGCACACAACGTCACTACTTAGTGGCAATAGGTACCAGATGGTAGCGTGTTAAGTAATTTCCGATAACTTAGTAACTGGTTTACGGCTGACTCGACTAAGTAAGGTTTGGGGCTACTTGCCTTGTGGGAGCTTCATGTGGGGAGGTGTACAGTCGCATAATATTCGGATAAGTTACGCCTTTCAATTTATATGATCCGCGTTGGTTCTTTTCTGCTGATTTCTGCACCAACACATACAGAATAAGTAGAGTCAGGGAAATTAATTGTTTACCAAATTGACAAGGTACCAACTTAATTAATTGTTTCTATTGGTACTTGCCTTTATTCGAGCAAACTCGTGCATGAGAGGCGAGACCCTCATCACTGGGCCATTGCGACGTGTCTCACATGCAATAACTTGATTTTATAAAAAATAGTGCTAAGAGAATATTAGTAGGCGTTTTATTTAGGTAGTTGCCTACTTCTAAGTGCACCTCTTCCTAACCCATCAGGAATGGGGTACTTACCTACAGGCGTGAAAATATAAGTTGGATCTTATCAAGTGCGTGATTAAATCATGCACGGATAGACAAGTGATTTTGAGATAATTTTCATGTTTTGGAACAACAAACTGAATCTCATGCTTCACTAAGTTCAAATTCCATTGCAAGCAAAAACTTATTAGCACCTTTTTATTACAAATGGTCAGCACTCAAAAATCAATTTAGAAATACTTAAAATACCTTTCACTAAGGGCTGATTTTTTAATCGACAGATAATTTTTATTAGTGCAATAAAATTGACGTCTGACACTTTTTGTATGGTAGAACTGTCAAAAATTCAAAATTATACCTCCGATTAAATTATCTGGCGTTGGAAAAATCTGCCCTATATAATATCATGCACGGATAAATAATAATTGACAATTAGTGATCAGTTAGAATTTATATTTTAATTATGAATTTGAGACAATTTTCGCCACTTATGTTTTAGTCCCATGTAAGTGAGCCTATTGTCGTCACCTGGCTTTCCAATGTCCTCTGGGCAATCCAGAATCCGGGCTGGTACAGACGCAAGCACATCAAGCTACCCGAAACTGTCAAATTTTCCTAATCAACTTTGAACCTCATGCTTTAGTGATAAAGTTGAAAATCTATTAGGTAAAGAAATTTGACAGATTGTAGTAGCTTGATGTGCTGGCGTCTGTACTGAAAATTCTAGATGGAAAAACTCAAGAACATTTTGCCTCACCCTGGGTTCAAACCCAAGACGCATGCTCAGCAGTATAAGCGCTTGCGAGCATCAGAACAACGAGACATTCTATTAATTAATAGACTATTAACAAAGTAATTACTTCTAGTCCGACTTATAATTAGCTGCAGTAATATGACACTTCTTAGTAACTAATTTCGGACTGAGTTTCGAGATATTATGCATGTCAAATACTTACACTATTCTGCAGTGCGATTCTGTAACCATCTCACCGTGAAAACTTATGTAAGCAATTACAAAATAAATCAAGATATTTCTATGTGAATTTGAGATTTTATTAGTACGCAACTTGACTAGTAACGGTACTTTAGTTCGACAAAACATGATACTGTATTTAAATATTACTACGTATAACATACATAATAATACGTAGGTAACGTATTATTATGTATGTCGTACGTAGTAATTAACTTGAATCCAAATACAAAGCATTAATGATTAATATAATAAACAGTTACCATTTGATATTAAACGTCCATCTATTGACTTAAAATTCGCGCGCTTTGCTCCACTTTTGTAATATGGACACAGAGTTGTTGAGGCGAAAGCGCCAGGGTAGCCCGCGAAATTCAATTTTTTTTAGGTTTTTTGCAATTTGCTGGTCAGTATTAAGTTGTACGTTGATTAATATATGATTCGCGGCCGTAACAAATATGTATTTATAGAATTATAATCAATAAAGTCATCAACACAACTCTCTAAGACCACGTAAGTCCAAAGAATAACTGTTTCATGAAATCATCATTATTTGAACTTACGTGGTCTTAGTTAACCGTTACTTATACATTATACATTATACCTGCCAACTGTGATGTAAACATAAAAAAACGACATTGAGGAATGAACGTTATAAACGGCGCATTAAAACTCGTTTTCCTACGCGAGAAACACGCGGCATGACGACACGGAGGCGGTTGTCAACGTCCTGCATTAAAGAATGGACGTTATTTACCGAATGATAAAGTTCGTTATAGCGCGCTCGTCAGCGCACGATGACGACAGCGGCAGCTGAGGGCGACGACGACGCGAAAACGCCCGTATACGCGCGAGCTGACAACAACGCTTGGATGTATCGACCAGCCCCGCGCTTGCCTCTCACTCCCCCGCGACGCTCGTTTCCTTCGTACGCCGTCAGTTAGTTATCACATCGCGAGCAAATACGCGCGTTTCTAAATGAACTATATTATGAAATATTGTATTAGGCGGTTAATTAGTGAAATAGAAGCACGCCCAATAATATGGGATAGTAGGATGAATGACTATAGCGACAGGATGTTGAAACGACAAGCTTGGGATGAATTGTGTGCTTCATTCGTACATAACTACTACGAGTCATCCGATGCCGAAAGAAACGGAATAAGTATGTATCTAAATGTTTTTATTTACTCACTAGCTGTACGCTCAATGACAAGCTATACATTTCCAGTATAAGCTGACTTCTCATTGTACGAAAAGCCCAAACAATGGGGGTTCAGGTAAAACTGGAAATGTATTTAGCTTGATATGTCGTCGTGTGTACCGGCTTCCCCGCGATATGAAAGGAGGATCTTTTTGAACTGAAAACGTCTTTAGGCGCGTTGGGCATTTTTTGATATGGAAAAAACTCGCGCCACTGTTATCGTAAGCGACACCGCGTGTGTTTAGTTTATAAGACGATAAAAAAAAATACCCACTTCGGATGTGTTCGGCTGTGCTCGGGATGTACTCGGTTTTAATGATAGGTACCTATCCGATATGTCAGTGAGTGATGGCAAAGTATTCTGTTTGTGTTTCGTGTTTGCTTCTATCGGCACTCCCGGAGTGCCACTGTTTTTTTTGTGGTGTAGTGTATCATAGCATTCATAGCCCAAAAGACTTGTGACGTCATAGTCTTTGCATTTACTATTGGCACAGAATAACTAATAGTACTACTTAGTCTATTGACAGATTCATTCGCGATTGTAGTGTATTGTGTCGCGAGAGAAACCAAACTATCGTTGCTAAAGTTTGTGTTAAATAATACTGTATTATCAGTAGGTAACTAATTATTTTACTTATCGCCCTGAACCCGTCACGTAAATTATAAGATTATCATAAATAGATTTATATTTTGTATGCACTGATTGAAAAAACAAACAACATTGAACCGACTGACTGATTTACAATTTTACATAAATTAGATTGTTTCCTACTTTGTTTGTACTAGCTGCGTCCCGCGGGTTCACCCACATAAGTTTCAATCCCGTGGGAATACCGAAATAAAAAGTAGCCTGCATGTTAATTCAGGGTGTCAGCTACCGCCATACAAATTTTATCAATATTGGTCCAGCCGTATGAGCGTGAAGAAGTAACAAACATATAAACACACACACTCACTCACAAACTTTCGCCTTTATAATATTAGTGCGATGAATATTTTAATTTTCTAGCCCGTATAATTATTCCCGATTTCCTGTGATGTGATCATAAGGGTGGTAGGTCGTCCAACTTGTAATAATATTTAGTGTGTCGAGTGTCGGCACGGCACGTATCGCTTCGTGCATAATGATTGTATTGTCAGTTGCAATAAGCCCTGTTGTGCTTTTGCCCTCAATTGTATCCTGAAAAAAGGATCACAAACGTTAAAAAAACTAAATTAATAACACAATACGTACAACAACATTATTAATATTAAATTGTAAGTATTCTCATCAAAATAATTCGTAATACGCCCTTAAATTAGAACCTCCGTTCCGTAGTATCACGGGAGTCTCACAAAAACAACTTGTTTTTTTTTATCGCCAAAATTGTACGACTAGCAGCTGCCGGCCGACCGCGTTGGCGGTCCGCAGCGGAATGTGTTGGTTGGGCGGCGCGTGCGAGGCTACGCGATCGCGAACTCGACGGAATTCTAAATGTATACATATGTGGTCGTCCAAATCAAAAGGGACCTTATGGCGGAAATGAGTTATCTACAGAGCTGAAAACTACATAAATGTACCGAACTATAGACCCAAGAACCAACCTTCTAACCACTGCCGTTATTTTTTTACGAATTTTTGAAGTTCACTGATCGAAATTATAAGTTTCGAGAAAATCGCAATTTAAGTATGCCGTACAAAAAAGTTATGTTTTAGTGTGAAGTTATGTAACTGATGGTATACTTTGATTGACTATGATTATTACTAATGGAAATTCTTACAATCCTTGCATAAACTTGTTTGTTGTGGGAACTAGACCCGCCAACATAATGCATTATCAATGAGATGCAAAGTATCGATAATAGTATTAAAAATAAGTAAACCGCCTGTTTCTCACTAAACTTTTATCGTTTCTATATTGCTACTAATTACATAGATTTGCGAAAGGCCTTAGATGTAAATAAAAACAACACATAATTTAAAAAAAATAGTTTTTATTTACTAGCAAGAATTCTTATTTTTTATAAACTTTGAGATCTGACAGTAACAAAATCAACACTTAATCACTAAATAGGTTATACATAATTGGTTTAGATGCTAATAAAGCTAAGAGATCAATGATAACTGTTAGTTATGATCTTGTAAAGTTACATAGAGAACTGAACAATTTCTTCAAACAAATTAAAAAAGGGCCCTAATGGTGGGCACTAAACAATATTTTTTATTTTTAGCATGCATAATCAATATTTTAGTGCAACATTCAAGATAACTTAAATTTTCTTTTTTTATTATCACAAGGTATGAAAATGTTACTTATTTAACAAATTTTTTTTTATTATCACAAGGTATGAAAATTCGTAACAAGTATATACGTAAAAAAGGGCCCTTAAGGCGGTCCGTTGCAGTCTGCTGACACTTATCTCTTAGTATAGTTAATTAATTTAAGTATTTTAATAAAGGTAAACAATCTTGATACGTTTTTGTCGAAAAATATATTTATGAAATAATTTATAGCCATTACAAGATAAAACAAAATGAAATAACAGATGTTATAATGAATTACTTTTGCTATTAGCCTTAGCCTATTTTAAAAATATATTTTATGATAAAAACATACCTAACAAGATTGTTTACCTCTATTAAAAGTACCTAAACAAAATATGGACTACAATAGTGGGACCTTAGACCTAAGACGCATATACAAAGAATGCCGCATGCGGCGGCGTGCGACACTATCTAATGGCAGCTATACGCTACGCTGACGACACGCTAGTCCTGGCGCAGGGGAGGTCGCATCAGGCGGCGGCCGACGCGATGACACGCGGGGTTGCGATAGTCGTGGAGAGGATCCGGCAGTTGGGTCTCGAGGTGGCATTGCACAAGTCCGAGACCATGTCGTTTCATGGGTTCCGGAATACGCCACCATCGGGATCCCAACTAACGGTAGGAGGGGTTCCCATCGGCGTCGAGACGACGATGAAATACCTGGGTCTCATCCTCGACAGCCGGTGGAACTTAGTCGAGCATTTCCGACGTTTGGCTCCCAAACTGGAACGGGCCGGGGCCGCCTTCAAGCGGCTCCCCTGCCCAACCTGAGGGGGCTAAACGCCTCCTGCCGGAGGCTTTACGCGGGGGTCGTGCGGTCCATGGCCCTATAACGGGGCCCCGGTGTGGGTGCGTTCACTGCGGCGGCGAGCCGCCCATTATTTGAACGCGCCCCAGAAGGTGGTAGCCGTTAGGCTGATCCGGGGGTACCGCACGATCTCGGGCGAGGCGGCAAGCCTCCTTGCCGGACTGCCGCCATGGGATCTGGAGGCGATAGTCCTTGCGCGCCTGTATGAGTGGCGCGCGGAGGCACTACGCCGGGGGGAAACTCCGCTTCCGCAGCAAATTGCGGCGGAGCGGACAGACCTCCGGCGCGATCTCATGGCGGCGACCTCTCGCGTCCGGGCCTGGTTCAAGCCATGGTCCGGGGCTAGAGGGAGTGGGGAGCAGTCGCCTCCTTCTGCGAAGCAGTCATGCTAGCGAAGGAGGCGGCGGGACGGCTGAGAGAGAGAGCCTCCCGTCCCAGCCGCCGCGGGAGACGCTCCGGGCGTCGGGAGCCGCGCGACTACTCCCGGCCACCTTAGGCGCGGGCGGAGAGCAATGGGTAGCTCACCGTCCGATCAGGACCAGGCCCGTGCCGGACGGCGCGTACGTGTTCCACGCGCGCCTCAAAGAGATGTCAGCACTAAACGAAGGGGCCCGTATTGGCCGAAGCCTGCCGGGTCAGCGGGATTGTCCGAAAGGGTTACCGCTGGCCCGGAACAAAGGGCGATGGAAGGAACACGGGTGGGTTTTAGTCAGTAAGAGTCTGACACTCCCTATTCCGCTCCACCCAGAGCGGGAGGAGTCATTTGATGATTTCCCATCCTGAATGAATAGTTTAGTTTATACCTACCTTGCAATATTAAAATGTTGATATAATAATGGTTTGAATTACAAGAAAAACGATTTGTTAGGTCTTGCCGCGATAAGGTTCCTTTTTTACTAAACTTTAGATGAATACGAAACTTTTTTAAATTGACTTTTCGAAAAGTTGAACACATCTACATGTAGTAAATACAATCATCTTTTTAAAAATACAGTTAATAAAAAAACGATTTTTTTGAGGTATTTTACAAATTTATTAATATCTCGGAAACTAGTTACCGCCATAAGGTCCCTTTTGATTTGGACGACCACATATGTTATGAACCAAGTAATAAATACGGGCATTTTTCATAATGCCCGCGCATTATGAAAAATGACAAGCTACTTCGGGCGAAATAAATAATTATAATTTGAGCTGATGTAATAGAACTAAAGGTATTTGTATTCTCATTCGCTCGCTCTTGCTTGTATGTCAACAGAGCCCCGCTTCGCAGGGCTTCTAGTAAAGGGTTTAATTTAGTAACCTAACCAAACCTAACCTCGGCGTGCCCTTCGCTCGCTCTTGCATTTTTAGTCGCCTATCGCCAGCAGAGTGTCTATGAATGGAAAGATGTTGTTTGATTTTAATTACTGTAATTTTTATTTCAATCGTAGAATACCTTTGAAATAAAAATTACAGTAATTAATCCTGGTTTTAATTGTTTTGCCCCATAGGTGACAAGCATTATAAAAAATGCCTGGTCGATTTGATTATTTCAATAGTTATTATCACACTGCCTTCTCATATTGGGCATTTTTTATAATGTCCTAATAATCACTTGGTCCATGACTTATACAGTCAATTTTTTGGCGCTATTTTTTTCGCGCGCGCGTCGCGACACGCATTCCTCCATCAAAAGAGAAGCATTTAATTCCATTTTTTTTCTAAAGAGGGAGCGATGCGTACAATCGCGCTCGTGTGTACGCGCTCTAAGAGTGGTTTTTGTAGTTGCTGCTGACTGTGCATTCGATAGGATTGGCTGTAGATAATAGTTGTGAGTTTGTGACTTGTAATTACTTTGTTCTGAATCTGATGACAATCTGAAAGGACTGGATTGATTGTTTCGTACAGTGGGTCACATGTATTTAGTTAGGTAATGGTATATGGTAATATAAATAAGTAGTACATGTTTACCGTATGTACAGACGCCAGCACATCAAGTTACCTGAAACTGTCAAACTTTCCCACTCAACTTTGAACCTTGTGCTTTAGCGATAAAGTTGAAAATCTATTAACTCTTCGCACGTCGAGTGTACACCATGTGTACCGATAACAATAAAATTTCTATTGTGTCTGCTAATTGGACGCGCGACGAGTTAAAGAAATTTGACAGATTGTAGTAGCTTGACGTGCGTCTGTACCACCCAGTTGGAGATATTAGGGTGCTATTAAGTTGTCTTTCAAATGTAGGCGGTAGCGCATAGATAAAAGAAATGTCTATGCGGTAGCGCCATAATTTATTATGAACCAAACCAAATAATTCCATAAAGCCGCGATCATACCAAACATATTGTTAGCGGCCGACTATGAGCGAGCGTAATAACACTGCCGTAAACTGTATACAGATTACTACTTTTCCATACATATACAACTTTTCGTTCACATTGAACCAACAATACGCTACCTATTATAAACGACCTAACTAATACGTTATTATGCTACGGCTACATTCTCACGATAACGCGAACTACAGACGAGTCCGATGTCATGTCACATGTAAAAATCATTGATATTTTAAAATCATTATATCATGCAATGACAACGACAAAATCATCAATTGAATGAATCATATCTTGCAGCAAATATCAGTAATGGAAACATATTGAAGATTTCCATGATTAATAATTGATACCTACCTAAATACCCTGCCATGAATGTCACAAACTGAGAAAAAAATAATTACACGGGCTAACTGACAAACTCGACCCACGCCTATATAAATAACTAATGATAATTTCAGTAAGCCGCGAGCCGTTCCGTTATCATTTCAGTATCTACTCACTATAGAAGTGACGAGAACTAATAGGTAGGTACTCAAAAAAAAATAATTGATGATTTTGTCATTGTTCCCGTTATAGATATTTTTTTGTCATTGTCATGCAGTCATTGATACAGAAAAATCATCACTGAGCCCATTTCTAACTCGAACTACTGCGCGCTCTCTGTTGTACAGCGAGACATCGAGCAGTGTGCGAGAGAGAGCGGGCGAAGTGTTGCTCGCGTTATCGCAATCATGTAGCTGCAACATAAGAGCCCTCTAATAATCGGTGGCTGACTATACGTTTAGTATAAACGCAGCCTTACTTGCACAAGTTTACCGCCAATATTTGAGATTGTGCAAATTCGATTTTTAGGTTTATGAATAACGCAATTTAATGATTTTTTTTTTCAGTCGCAACCATGCAGACAAAATGGAAGAGCGTTAGAGATGCGTTCTTACGTGAACTGAAGAAGAGTTCAAATCCCTCACCCGGAATCAAATTCACAAAAAAGTACGCATATTACGACAACTTATTGTTCCTGAAGCCTATTTATCAAGTAAAACAAAAAAAAGACGATGATGATACCATTTTCAATATTGAAACTGTCACTGTTGAGTACGATAATAAAGATGACAGCGATAATGACAATAATTCTAGAAGTTCATCTACTTTTAACGAAAATAAACCACTTTCTGCTCAACCGAAAAGAAAACGAACAGAAGAAAGAGAAGATAAAGAAGAAAGTGTGTTTAACATGCTAGCAGAGCATATCAAAAATAAAAGAAAGAAAGATGACCGCGAAGACCCAGACAGACAGTTCTTATTGTCATTGCTGCCTGACTTACAAAGTATGGATCCGAACATTAAATTCGATTTGAAATATGAAATTATGACTGTGGTAAAAAGATATAAAGATGAGAATTTGAAGTTAGTTGGTGCGTATCACCAAGAGTAGCTTTTTTGAAGTGAAAACTTCTTTAGATGTGTTGAGCCTTTTTTGAGATGGAAAAAAACCGTTGAACTCGCGCCACTGTTACCGTATGCGACACCGCGCGTGTTTTATTTTTAAGACGATTAAAAATACCCACTTAGTCAACCGAGATAATCATGTCAGTGAGTGATGGCAAAGTATTCTGTTTGTGTTTTGTGTTCACTTCTGTCGGCACTCCCTGAGTGCCACTGTTTTTTTTCTTCTTCTTTTATCAATGACAAACCCTCCAGCTGTATCTCATTTAAAATATTTCTTTTTGTTTTATTATTTAAAACTAGAGTTGCCGCGAATACTCGCTATTATTCGGTATTCGGCATTACTCGTCATTTTTTTGATATTCGTCGAATACCGAATAATGGCTAGTATTATTCGGCATTCGGCGAATAGTCGTCGAAAATAAACTTTTAACGAACAAAAGAACTATAATCATTTTTTAAATTATTTTCCTTAATAAAACAATACACTATACCTATCTATTATTATCTGTAATATGTGCCTGTGCCTATCATATTCATGAAATTAAATTAGTAAGGCTTTTTAATGGGCAGACACAGGCAAAGATAATCTAAGATGGCGCCACCATAGCTGGTCTCAATCTGACCAATGAGGTTATGATATTTTGAAATATAAAATGACATTACCACATTTTCAACCAATGATGATGTTGGGAACCAGCTATGCTAGCGCCATTAGTTCCACAGTGTGTCTCCCCATTAATATTTAAAATCCAACAGAGGCAGATTGTGGTGCAAAAAAACAATTTTTTCTGCACCTTTCCAACCTTAGAAGAAATTAGAAATATTTTTAATGTGTTTAATGTTTTTTTTTATGTCGAATAGTAATGTCGAGTTATTCGACTATTCGCCAAAGTGAATGGCGATTAATCGGTATTCGACTATTCGCTATAAACACTATTCGCGGCAACTCTATTTAAAACTGCGTTGAATAATATTATTGTATGTACACAGACGAATAAAAGCGAAAAATAATTAAATTCTGAACTATTCTTAAAGTGTAATTTTTAGTGACCTAATCCAAGCTTACGATCACGATAACATCTGGTATGTATTTTCCAAAGGGGTAAGCAGAAGTGAATTTGTATAGGGTGTTTAGAAGCTGGATGCAAAGCTCCATTTAGAGCATTTTGAGCCATACATGTTTTAGACGATGTATGTTTTTTTATATTTTTCCCATTTAAACTTGGTATGTTATTTTTGACTAAATGTTTGTAGTTAAAAATAATAAAAAAAACATACTTCGTCTAAGACAATATGAATGGCTCAATATGCTGTAAATGGTGTCAATTATCCCTTAAAGTCAGCTTCCAAACACTCTACGTATATATAAGGTACTCTTATATTTCGTCGGTTTTGTTTATATCCCATAAAGATAAAGATATATTTATTGCATACCTGTGTACATTAAGTTTTTATACATTCGGTTTACTCGGATAATATGCAATAGTATTCTAAGAAATTAGGTACTTACAAAATATGTAGGTATATTAATTTTTATAAAAAAAAACTCATACAGATTATAAAATACATTATCAATTAACATTTTTTTTAATTTATTTTTAACCATATTTCCATTTACATAATTGCTGGAGGTAACTGATTGTACTTACGCAGCAGTAACGTAGATACTTTTATAATATATCATATTGGGTAAATTAATATCATATTTATATTGTTTCCAAATGTTTCTTTTAGAATCTGATTTGAAATTAAAATATAGCATAATGTTTTTTACAAACAAACTTATTTCGAGTATATTTTTTTTATTTGAAATGGGTTTGCTCTTGACTCTAGTCTAGGTCAGTGGTGACAGAGACAAAGTCTACGATGGAATGAGCTTACCCAGAAGAAGCCTGTTCACTCTTTACTTTGAAGAGATTCGGTGTTTATAAATACCAGTCAGTGTCTGGAAACCCTCCGTTCTGAAGACATATCTTTATGATTCTATACATATACAACATGCTATTATATTGTCTTAATATTTGGAGGTATTGCTATTGCTTCTGGAGAATGAATGTGGATTGTACAGCTACTAAAATCTGTCAAATTTCTTTAATAGATTTTCAACTTTATCGCTAAAGCATAAAGTTCAAAGTCGATTGGGAAAGTTGACAGTTTCGGGTAGCTTGATGTGCTGGCGTCTGTACGTTTGTCGAGTTCCCCCAATATTCCATGAAATATTGCAAGCCTTTTTCCCTCTACCAGGCATAAATTCAGACGTCGGGATACAAAAAAAATTCTACATCATCATCTAATCATCATTATTCTCTTGCCCTTATTCCAATTTGTTTGAGGTCGGCGCAACATGTATATTTTTATTAGTCGTCACCTCAACCCCTTTGCAGCCATATTATGTTTCACACAGATCACCCATTGTTTCTTATACTGACGACCTTCAGCTAGTCGCACAAATCCGAATGGACATGAATTGCAAACTCCTACAAAGGGATATTGATGCCATCTATGAGTGGAGCATTGCGAACAAACTACTATTTTTTAATACAAGCAAAGTGCTACGTCATGACATACGGTAGAGGGTTGCGTCCAATAAATTATGACTATAGTTCGGGTGGTGACGTAATTACTCGTGTCACCAACATAAAGGATTTGGGAGTGACTTTCGACCGATGTCTGACTTTTAGGGATCACATTTCTACCCTTGCGAAGGAATCTTTCAGGCTCTTGGGATTTGTTTTGCGAATTGCTCGTGACTTTCGCAATCCAAATGTTGTTAGGCTGTTGTACACCGTTCTGGTTCGAAGTAAATTCGAGTCTAGTGCCTTTGTTTGGCACCCCTATAACGCGACTCAAGCACTGATGGTGGAAAAAGTACAGAAAACTTTCCTTAGATCAGATGCCTCTTCCAAAGGTACTTACCATTTCTTTCCCTACACGTACCCTACCAACTATCTTTTAGGGACGTTTGCCTTTAACTCGTTAGAGGTGAGTAGAGGCCTTGATCAACTCACTGTAGCCTGTAAGACCTTACGAGGACGTATCGACTGCCCAGAGCTTCATGGTCTTTTCTGCCGACTATTTGTGCCCGACAAATACATCGGACACCGTCAGAGCCGCCGGCACAATCTGTTTGCGCAACTGCCATCCAAAACTGTAGCCAGAGCCGAATCCCCAGTCTGTCGTACTCTAAAGATGCTGAATGCCCTAAGGCTGCCAACCCTGAATGTGATGTGTTTGCGGATGAATGGATTAAAATTATGCGTATATTTATGTCTGGTGTTCTGTGAGAGGAAGTATGCAAGAGATACGGAGTCCACTGTTCCATGTTAGTTTTATATTAAATTATTGTCAACGTAATTATTGTCTCTATGTTAATTAATGTAATTGGTGTTGTACCGTTTTAATTAGCTATAAATAAATCTCGTAGATCAACCAGGAGGTTATCAGTTACCTCACCGGGCTAAGCTGTGCTTTCATAAATTAAGGACTCCAGCCAAGGCATACAATTTATAAACTAAGTGGCTACACCATAAAGGTATCCCCTGGTACAGATCACGGCTTTGAGGGTCGCTGGGGGAAGGCATAATTTTAGTCGAATCTGGGAATCAAGCTCAGGATCTCATATCCAAGGAGTCGCGCTTGTCACCACTCGACCAACAACCCAGCCGATATAATGTTATGATATCTATCTTCTAGCTACTCATTCAAATAACAAAACTAACATAGTTCCCCATCAAAGGCCAACCATGTCCCAAGTTGATGTGTCTGGGAGAGCATATCAGAATAAGTATGTAATAGGAAGCTTCATGTGTGGGTGGCATAGCAACGGCTTAGGAAAGTGCAGCATCACAAAGGCACTCGGCTCCTACTAGTACGTCGAGTGGGAAATTTTATTTTTGTGTGACGTATTTAGGCTGTGGTGTGGGGCAGAGGCTGAAGCGAGTGAGATCGTGAATTGGGACTATTATCAAGTGGAAGATGTGGTAAGTTTGAATGCAAGGAATCCGGAGTTGCTTCAATGACTTGAAATCATTCAAGTTTTTACTAAGACCCTGTCTTAGTAAAAACTTGAATGTTTTCAAGTTCGTTGTAAAGTAATGTTCGTAAATATAAGATTCATTTCAATAGAAGATTCATATACACATCCGGATGCTGTGCGTTTTCTATAAATATAATGTTAGATAACGACTAAGTTATGCCATTTCTATTTTGTGCTCTGTAGGAATGTGTAGACAAATTGACCTACAGTGTCAGATTTGATAAGGAAGACCAGAACCGGGTGTTTTTATTTTCAGGGTGGGAAATCATCATATGACCCCTCCCGCTCTGGGTGGAGCGGAAGGGAGTGTCAGATTCATACTGACTAAAACCCACGCGTGTTCCTTCGTTAGCCCTTTATGTTCCGAGCCAGCGGTAACCCTTTCGGACAATCTCGCTGAGAAGACTGTTCAACAGAGCTAGGAACACACGGTCGCCAGTAGATTGGGACCGATATATAACAGCTCGTAAAATATATAAAAAACTGATACGCCTCAGAGGTAGGAATAGTTGGAGGCGTTTCTGTACTAACATTGAAAGTAACAACCAGGCAATGAGGGTCAAAACCTGTCTTGCCCAAGAGACTAACCACTCAATAGGATGCCTAAAAAAACCAGATAACACATACACAACAAACGACGCTGAAACAAGTGAACTACTCCTAACCACCCACTTCCCAGGATGCCAGATTGCCGCCCAGCAAAGCTGGGAACTACATAGGGATAGGGCCACAAACAGCCTAGATTGGGAAGTGGCGTTGGAAGTAATTGATAAGGACAAATTAACATGGGCAATCAACACCTTCCTACCTTTCAAGGCAGCAGGACTGGACGGTATTTTCCCGGCTCTGCTCAGGTGGAGTCAAGATGTACTGGCCGACTACCTCGTTAGGGTGTTCCGAGCCTGCCTGGCCCACCGCTACATTCCCTTGAAATGGCGGGAAGTAAAAATAATATTTATACCGAAACCAGGTAGGGGCGACTACACCCAGCCCAAATCTTTTAGACCTATAAGCCTTTCTTCGTTCTTCTTGAAGACACTGGAGAGGCTGGGGGATAGGAAGATCAGATCCCAGGTTTCGGTACAAAGACCTCTACATCCTAATCAACACGCCTACTGTGCAGGCAAATCAACTGAATCAGCACTTCATAGCGTAGTCTCACGCATAGGTAATGCTCTAAAAGCCAAAAACCCAACCCTAGGCGCCTTCATTGATATAGAAGGTGCTTTCGACAAAACCAACTTCGTCAGTATCGAACAGGCACTTGCCACACACGGTGTTGCGCGAACACTCATAGAATGGATTAATAACATGTTAAAATACCGAGCTATTCAATTCACCGTGAACACCACCACACGAGGTATCGTGAGTAGAGGCTGCCCACAAGGTGGGGTGCTGTCACCACTGCTGTGGAATTTAGTCGTTAATGAGCTTATCTCAGAGCTCAACGCCAGCAGTCTGTACTCAGTGGGATACGCGGATGACTTAGCAATTCTGATTTCGGGTAAATTTGAGGGCATCTTATGTGATCTCATGAGAAAGGCCTTCAAAATAGTCGAGAGTTGGTGCACGAAGCACGAGCTATCGGTTAACCCCTCGAAGTCAGAACTAATAATGTTCACTAACAAGAGAACTCTTGGACCTCATAGGCTCCCAAAACTTTTCAACACAGAACTAACATTGAAAGACGAAGTCAAGTACTTGGGGGTGATTCTAGATAGCAAACTGCTCTGGAACAAGCATCTTGACTACAAACTTAATAAAAGCACAATTGCACTCTACCAATGCAAAAAAATGTTAGGGAAATCATGGGGGCTCTCTCCGAAGATTACTCTGTGGATTTACAAAGCGCTGATCAGGCCAATGTTGGCATATGGCGCTCTGGTTTGGTGGACGAGGACAGAACTCTCGACCACCATTACCAGACTACAACGCTTCCAACGACTGGCCTGCTCAGCTACCACTGGCTGCATGAAAACCACCCCAACAGCAGCCATGGAGATAGCCCTTCAATTAACTCCCCTTGACCTGTACATACAGCAGGAAGCGGCGCTAGCCGCCATCAGGCTGATGCATCTGGGCATATGGGGCAAAAACATTACCAGTCCACACGCTAAAATCCTGGACCGGGCGATTGAGTACCAGCCTCTCATCGCTGCCCCGTGTGACAGAACACCAAACCAACCGATGTTCAACAAAAACTATATTATACAAACAGTTCAGGAAGAAAGGGATCAGTCAGGAGTCAATGAAGTGCGCATCTATACAGACGGCTCTAAAACACAAAACGGTTCAGGTGCTGGCGTACACTCCCTTGACCTCAATATTAACTTTCACATACCACTAGGCACACATAGTTCGATCTTTCAATGCGAATGTGTTGCCTTAACACAAGCTGCAACAGCAGTAAAGCGCTTAGGCATCCGGAACTATGGCATTAAATTCCTATCCGACAGCCTATCTGTGCTCAAAGCTTTAGCAAGCAAACAAACTAACAATAAGCTAATTTTTGAGTGCCATCTAGCTCTGGAGAGTTTATCGACGTCTAATCGTATTACTCTCCAGTGGATCAAGGGGCACAGTGAATCTCTGGGCAATGATGCTGCAGATGAACTTGCGAAGAGAGGCTCTGACATGAGGGTGCTAGGCCCGTACCCACTTCTCCCTTTGCCTTTCTCACAATTTCGTGCGTGGATTCGCCAAAGATCGACCGAACTCCATAACAACAGATGGTCACGGGCAACAGACTGTAGACAGTCAAAATTGGCTCTACCAATGATACACCCGCGATTAACCAAAAAACTTCTCAACCTGAGTAGGAATAACCTTAGAATAATAATAGGTACAATTACGGGCCACAACCTCCTTAACAAACATCTTTTCAACATAGGCGCCACGGACAGCCCCCTCTGCAGGGGCTGCCTTGATGCCGAGGAATCAGCCGCCCACGTCATCCTGGATTGCGAGGCCGTGGCTTCTCAACGTGAAGAAATCCTCGGAACAATGAGGTCGCTCCGCGAAGCCTGTGAAGCTCCCAGGAAGCTTCTGTGCTTCTGGGCGGAGCTAGGCTGGCTCTGTTAGCCAGAATCCCCACGCACAACGGACCGAATGGGAGTCTAAGTGCGGAAAAGGGAGTCCTATCATCATCATCATCATCATACTGACTAAAACCCACGCGTGTTCCTTCGTTAGCCCTTTATGTTCCGAGCCAGCGGTAACCCTTTCGGACAATCTCGCTGAGAACCGGGTGTTGTGGCACCATTTGGGAGATCCCTTTGTCCAGCAGCGAACTGCAACAGGCTGAGTTGATTAATGTAGAACTTCGAAGCCAAATCCAAAGATTCGATTCTTGAAGAGAAGACCTTAGAAGAAGATGAATTATAATGTAGGTAAGTGAACTTAAATCAGCATCACAATTGGGTGACACACTCACAACCTATTAAACCATGATCCTATAATTTTAGGAATTTAACAATGTATTGTTACGTTGTTGAGCAGACGAATTTTAAACATTTGGAGCAATGGATTATCAAAATTAAGTATTGTTAAAATGAAGGGTAAGTGAGTTACGCTTTTAGGATGCAGAAGTGTAAGTGAACGAATCACAAAACTTATAACTTGGACCAAACTCAAAGCACAACTTTAATTTTATAGATCAAAAGTCAGACGCGGTGTCTTGCTTTTAGACATATAACAATATGCTTCTTGCATATATGCTCTTCTTTCATTTTGTTGGAAATATGGTCTGACTTCAAAATGTGAGTCAAAGTACTAGGCAGGGTTTTTATATCATTTGTTTTCATTTCAGCGTATTAAAATGGAGGAAATGCTCTTTCTTGATGGCTAATGGCAGTTAATTATACTAATATTATAAATTCGAAAGTAACTTTGTCTGTCTGTCTGTATTTGTACCTTTTCACGCCTAAACCACTGAAAGGATTTCGATAAAATTTGGCAGAGAGTAGATTGCATCCCGGGGAAGGACATAGTATAGTTTTAATCGACATTCCGCGCGGACGAAGTCGCGGGCGGAAGCTAGTTTTAATCATAAATTAAAGCATTTTGTAGGTGAGGTTACCTAGGTACATTTTAGACCAGAGGTGTTCAACATTTTTTTTGTTTGTGTTTATTTTGTGCGTCATGTTTGCGGCAAAAAAATGTATTATCTTTCTATCTATCTAGGTTAATATTGAAAGGCCCCTAAATATTGAAATTAAAATTGTGGTATAAATAAATAAACCCAATAAAAGAAAGAAAATACGTTTATTTGCGGCAAACATGACGCAAAAAAGAACATAAACACAAAAAAATAAGAAAAGGTTGGTAGAAACATGCGTCACATCCACGCAAAACGGCTATCGTTCAGCATTATGCTGCGATACTTTGCAAGACAGAGTGCCAGCACTGGCTTTCGGCGACAGCAGGCGCTGACGTAATGACATCGTCCGGTGCAGCAAACAATTATTAGGACGATGTACCGGATCAACGTACATAAAGAAAAACAATATAATTTAATTTAAATGTGATAGAATGTACTAACCACTCACAAGTCCCGCTCCCCGCGTGACGTCATTTTAGAATGTCCCAGAACACTTTTTTTCGGCTCGCCGCCGGGAGGCTCCTCGCCTCTTATACACGCCTTGTACAGACGCCAGCACATCAAGTTACTACAATCTGTCAAATTTCTTTAGTAGATTTTCAACTTTATCGCTAAAGCGATTAGGTTCAAAGTTGATTGGGAAAATTTGACAGTTTCGGGTAGCTTGATGTGCTGGCGTCTGTACACAAAAAAAGACCGGGGACCACTGTAAACGGGCTAGCTTGTATATACAACTAACTATTTATACTAATAACTACATAAAAAAAGATTACCCATACTAATAATTATTGTAAATGCGAAAGTGTGTCTGTCTGTCTGTTACGTCTTCACGCTTAAACCGTTGAACCGATTTAGATGAAATTTGGTATATAAATAGTTTGAGTCCCGGGAAAGGACATAGGATAGTTTTTGTCCCGATATTCCCACGGGATCGACACTTATGCGGGTAAAACCGCGAGGCGCTGCTAGTACTAAATAAAACCAAGGACACTTGGCGTCAAAATACTATAAATGCATGGCTACTCTTAATTTATTTTCAATAAAATTCACAGCATAATACCTATTGTTGAACGAGATGATCGATAAAGTACTTTTCTTCTACTTAGCGCGTCGATAGCAATCTAAATGGACTCAGCCCAGAATTCGGCTACTTCTTTGGCGCCATCACCAGCCTCCATCAGTTCCTGTAACGTGCAGCTGACTAACTGTTGAATCAAAGTACCTTTTTTTTTTGTTGTCGGGGGGAAACCTTCAAAAGGCACCCGACCTCCGGGGAGGGAGGTCGGGGAGTGTGGGATTTTTACCTCACTTAAACCACCCCGGTGATCACCATCAGCACATAGGGGTGGTCCCGGTTCCTCTTAAAAGACCAATTCCGGAACCCCCCGTGCAACGCCTGTAAGGCACATCCCTGGGGAGAAGGTAAAGGGGCCTCCCCTGTGAATCAAAGTACCTAGTACCTACTTGGTATTGTACTTAAACTGAAATAAACTTTGACTTTGTCTGAGACTTATCAGATTATAAAGTTGCCTAATATATCACTTGAGGACGACGTAATAAATAGTTCTCGTGACAGACACCTACTATTTGTTATAAGTCTCATTTTAAGCTTAGGACTTATATTATACACTAGCCTGCCTGTGACTTCGACCGCGTAAATTTTTTTGTGCCCCCGACCCATCGTGTCACATCGCATCGCCTGCCCGCAGTATTACGAGTACTTTGTTTTCACTTAGCTTTCTTTCTTACTCTTTGCTCGGCTCCTAAGAATCCTAGCGTGATGAAATAAATCCATATTAATATTATAAATTCGAAAGCAACTCTGTCTGTCTGTCTGTTACCTTTTCGCGCCTAAACCCCTGAACGGATTTCGATAAAATTTGGCAGAGAGATAGATTGCATCCCAGGGAAGGACATAGGATAGTTTTTAACGACATACCTCGCAGGCGAAGCCGCGGGCGAAAGCTAGTAAAAAATAAAAAAATATTTATTCTATAGCCTTCCTCAAGGATTGGACTATCAAATGCAAAAATAATGTTCAAATCCGACTGGCAGTTCCCGAGATAAGCGCTGTCAAATAAACAAACTCTTCAGCTTTATATAGTACAGATATGTATGTATGTGTGTGTGTGTATAATGCGATTCTTGTTGCTCTTTTAATTCAAACAACCCCTAATCCTTATCACCAAACGTCAAAACATAAATCTAGAAGTGCAGATAAAAGTTGCAACCTCTTCTGAGGGCCGGCTCCATTATCATGCCAAGCGATTACGTTTCATAGTCCTCATAACACCATACGTGGTTACAGACACGTGCGCGACCTAATTATTATTTAACCATCGTCAGATGTCTTTAATGGCAGACGAGTAAGGCATGACCGCCATTAGGTAGGGTGGCCATGCTGTCGAGTAATTGTTGCCATGACGGTGAAGGAAAACATCGTGAGGAAACCGGCATGCCCTAAAACTAAAAATTCGGAGACATTTGTTACATCTACCAACCCGCACTGGGCCGGCGTGGTGAATTACGGCCCACTCCCTCTCACCGAGATGAGGCTTGTGTTCTAGTAGTGGGAATTATAGGCAAATTATGTGTTTATGCTTTGTAATTGTTGCTATCGTGGATAGAACCAGGATGAGGCTGGCCCAAGAGCGTGGGATTATTAGTGCTCATGACCAGAAGTGAGTGATGTCGGATGTGGGTGATGATGAATCGCGGTGGTGGATACGATAGGTATTATAATGTAGGTCATAGTTAAAACAGCTGTCGGTATCCATTGAAATAGAACTCAGTTTATGAAGATTAGAGAAAATTATTAACTGAAAAGACTGATTGGGTTATGTGGAAGGAAACTATGGTAAGTACAAACATCAATAATTTACACAGAAATCTTCTCTTTTGCATTGATCTTTATGTTCATTGCAGTAGTTTTCTTTCTAAAGGCATTTAGCACATAATTTTAATAAAACGTTCGTTGTTTGTTGTTTCTATAAAAACTTATGTAGACACAAACCCAGCCAGAAACTCCCCCAAAAAATCCCAAAAACTACCAAAACTATATCCCGTCTTACCAACCCCGCATGGCAACACTACTATTAACCCGATCCATGCCTGTCGCATGCTTAAATACTAATGTTACGGTTATAACCCTACGTATTCGTAACCCCTGGAGCCGCCATGTTTGTATAAATTACTTAGCTGGACCTATCTGATATGATCTGGGATGACCTCAGACGACAAATAGTTAAGTACAATAGTAAAAGGGGGAATTCAAACTACCAGTTTGAATTCCCCCTTTTCCCTTTGAAGTAACAGTTGGATTATGGTCTAGATCTGGGCATGAAGAAAGGAGGATTGTATGGCTGGAAATCGGGGATGCAGTTCGTTTTAAAGGAGGTAAGAATGATAGCACTGGGGTTAATGAAGACATAAACGACGAGACTTAAAACCTAGGAAGTAATTTAAGCATAATTCAATAATATGAACGTAAACGGAGTATGTAAGAATTGTAGCAGGTGGTGTTCTGTAGTTTATTTCAAATCCCGTAAGGAGAAGGTTAGGTGAGTTTGTATGTGTAAATAATATGATGCCCAGACTGATTACCATTTAATTGTCTAAGGTGGATAAACGATGCTGCATTGATCATTGATCAACCCAACAAATATGACAGAATTGAGTATACATAGTATTGAATTTATTGACTCAATCCCCCTTATTACAAAACAAGGTTTTCTTTAAAGTTACCTCAGGTTTAAACCACCGAGCCAGTTATTGAATCAAGAATTGTTATAGACATGCAGTTCGTTATACATAAAGAAATCGTCGTCGTAATCGTCGCCGTCGTCGTGTCGTTAGTTGTTATTTTAGTATTAAGAGCTTTGCCTAAATCGAAATAAAGTTCAAAATACAAATTCTGGCTCAAAGATTTTTAGGCTAGAACTAAAGTTAGATTTCGTTTTGTAATAAGACGGAATATGTTCCATTAATGTTTTACAAAATACGACCCCGAAGATTGTTAGACGCTATTCAGTATGTCTTGACACAACATAACTATAGAATATTTTAAAATAATAATTATAAACGTTTTGTAAATTCTGAAATCATATTCATAGAACATCGACACCTACCAGATGTCAGTCGTAGCTCCATTATGAATGATGATGATAGATATATATATATGATAGATATATGATATGATAGATATGATATAGATACTAATGCGTAATATAAAATTAGAACAAATTACGCACTTGTTTTTTATTTATTTGATAGTCTTTACCACTGACCTCTATCATATAAGTACCTTTTATAATACAGGTCAGTGGTCACACAATAAAATCAATTTGTGGAAGGCTTCTTTGTCTGGAAACTTTTCCAAGGAGCCACCGCGTCGCATCCCGTTGCGCGCCCGCGCTTTCACTTCGTTTTAGTTTAGTGTTCATTGCTTAGCGATTTTTTTCTTTTTGCTCAGCTTCTAAAGGTCGTAGCGTGATTAGCTATAACCATATAGAGGTATGAGGGAACAGGGTGTAAAGTTCACTCACACTCTATAGAAAAGGGAGGATCCTCCGACCGCGGGTGTTGTGTCTGGCGGGCAACTGCCCGATGATTCATGTCGGGCCATTGTATCTATGCTAGTTGCGCGGTAAACTCTGCTTGTGAGATGCAGGATTTTTCGTGACGTCGGTATGACGCGTTGTTCGCATGTGGCGTTTTAGATACCGCTACAACCTTCCTCAAGAACGGGGCTATCTATCAAATGCAAAAATAATCTTTCAAATTTGACTTGTAGTTCGAGAGATTTGCGCATTCAAACAAACATACAAACAAACTCTTCCGTTTTATTATCAGTATATTATACAAGTACATAGATATACACAAATAAAATCATTCTTATCGTCTGAAAACTTTTCCAAGTGTAATAATACGTCTGATGTCTCGACTTTCAAATATGGATTCTTTTTCCCTCGTATAGCTCATGCTGGAAATAGCTATGTATACAAGGTCAAAAGAAATCAGCTAGCGAAACTATATGAAACGTCTGTTGAGAAAAAGAAGTGCTTTGGGGTCAAAGACTGCAGGTAGTGTGTTACTTGATGTACTTATGTGTTTAGAAAATTGTTTTTTTTTTTTTGTTTTATCGTGTTAAGATAAATCAGTAGCCATTACAGATGGGCAGGGTATATTTCTCGCAGAACAGATGGCGGATGGGACTGAAATGTTCTGGAGTGGCGACCGCGTACCAAAAGATGTAGCGTTGGAAGGCCTCCCACCAGGTGGACCGATAATCTTGTGAAGGCTGCAGGAATGCACTGGATGCACAGAACTGGTGTAAGTGGCGATGCTTGGGAGAGGCCTATTTCCAGCAGTTGATGTCTTTCAGCTGAAATAATGATGGTGATGACCCATCTGCTGGCTGAGTTTTGCTACTAATATTATTTTTAAAATTTGATCCTTTATAAAATCCAGTTAATAAGGTGGTTTAAATAAAATGGAAATAATATTGGCCAATTCATTGGCAATTTAGTGAGCCAACACTGTCTCTGCAGGTAATTTAGGTTAAAGAGAAATAATCCCTGGACTCTGCAGTCGTTTGAGTAATTACTCGTCCTAGAACTACTAATGGATTTAGGGTTACAGCCAGATATACGATTGTAACGTGATCACTGTAATTTCGAATTACCGAAATGTGGGAGAGACGAGCTGTAAATTATATTAGATTAGAACAATTCGAGAACAAAATAGATTTTGAAATTTAACGTTCACCGTTTTTGCCATTAGATACATTAGCCATGCGTACCTGCCAGATTGAGGTCTGAATTTAATTAAAGATCTGAATTTAATGAGAGATGGTCCAGAATTTAATTAGAGGTGACACTCCTTTGCCTAAAGGTCAAACAATTTATTCTAATAAGGTTATTTAGGGTGAAGGTTCATTTTTGTTTCATTCCACGTTCACAAAACGCAGACCACATTATCTAAGAATGAATGTCATAATTCATCTCTTCCTTTCATTTAGAATTTTTCAGTACACTTATAAATAAATTTATCACTTTTGATTCATTTTGTACTTCGAGTGAAACACACCGAATTCAAAAAATTAACAAAAATTGAATTGTCTGCTAACGACTTTACCATTTTTAAATGTAAGAAGGTACTTAGTTGCTCAGTGTGATTTTCCACTTTCCATTCTTAGTATATTATTGTAAACCTGTGAGCCATACGGTTTCGCCTTTAAAAATGAAACTTGATGATCTATAGATATATGTTTAACTAACTGCATATACATCGCGAAAGAATAATTAGTCGTCCCATACATTTGGGTCGAGTAGGTATTGAAGTTTTGTATGGGATATTTTTTCGTGATTACAATGTTGGTCCTATGGAGAGTTGTTTTGTTAGATGGTCGGTACCACACCCTTAATTCTGACCACACTTTTCTGATATATGCTTTATAAGGACAAGGACAGCTCAGCCTATTTTATCGGAACAAGATATTCAGTTATATTTTAGTCCAAACCCAGTTTCACCTAAGCCCTATATCTAGATTAAGTTCTGTCAAGTTATCTAGTTTCAAAGCAAAATTACCTAGTTTACGATTCAATTACACCATAAACCAGACGCCATGAATAAGAGTCACGTCTTTATATAATGCTGGAATTAAAGCATAAATCCTTAGTCGTAAATCTGGCCTTAATCTATTAGATTAAGATGGCAACTATGTTTGTTATGTTGGGTTTTGATGGAACGGAAAGGAGGCTTTTGAGAAAATCTTCTCCGTTCTTCACAGTCAGTTTATCCAGAGTATAAAGAAAAATATGGATGCGGAAGGCGGAGGACAGGGTGTTGTGGTGCAGCTTGGGAGAGGCCTATATCCAGCAGTGGACTGCGATAGACTGAGTTGATTGATAAAGAATAGGAATCAGCAGACTGTTAATTTCCGTAACATTTATCCCAGGAGAAAAATGTATATATATGTAATATTGTTGCGAGCCACAAGACATGCCTAGTACATGGTGACATTAGTTACCACTAGCGCCATCTAGTATCGGGTAGCAGAACTAGTAGGTTCAATGCCCTAGAAATTCCGAGAATTATCGACATCGGGTTAGTCGGGACCGGAATGTACTCGAACATTCTAGATGTTTATGTATTAGCTCTGCGTCACTATATAAGGCCGGGTGGGCCGCGAGACACATATAGTTTTGAATAAGCGATACAAGCGAGTACCTACATCGAAAGCGATATTCAAGTGCGACTTAAGTGTGATCAGTAAGTGAAATTGTGTTTCATAATTAGTGTGTTTGAGTTGTAATTAGTGTTGTGATTAAAGTGTCAATTTTTGGTTTTTAAATCGGCAGTTTTTATTGTCACGAACCACAATCTCGTAACAATATAACAAAAATCTTTGGTAGCTGAAAAGATTACAGAGATTTTACACTGGCCCCAAACTAGGCATGCCTGTATCTTGGGCGCCAATATGGAGGGTTTGCCATTTTGATAACCTTTTTCTTTTCCTCATACTTTTAAACTACCGATTTCGACAGTTATTGCATAGCCCAAGTCTAGGCTGATATTTATATATCACGTCACACAACGTCTATCAGACAGATTTAGTATCACGACTAACATTAAAGTCTGAGATAAATCAACAAGCTGTTTTTTTTTTTTCAGCATGGGAAGTCATCAAATGACCCCTCCCGCTCTGGGTGGAGCGGCAGGTAGTGTCAGACTCTTACTGACTAAAACCCACCCGTGTTCCTTCCTTAGCCCTTTATGTTCCGGGTCAGCGGTAACCCTTAACAAACTGCCTTTGAGATACTTAGACCAAGATAGCAAAGAACTACACAATGCAATACTGAAAATCACATCATCATCTGCAAAGCCTTTTCCCAACTATGTTGGGGTCGGCTTTCAGTCTAACCGGATGCAGCTGAAAAACAGTATTTTACATGGAGCGACTGTCTATCTGACATCCACAACCCAGTTACTGGGTAATACGATACCCCTTGGTAAGACTGGTTGACAAAACTGAAAAAAAAAGCGGCTAAGTGCGAGTCCGACTCGCACACAAAGGGTTTCATACCACAAGGCAAAAAACGCTGAAAAACAACACGTCTCTTGTATGGGGACCCCCTATTACTTTTAACTTAATTTTATTTTTATTAGTTTTAGTTATAGCAGCAATAGAAATACACATTCTGTGAAAATATCAACTCTATACCTATTACGGTTCATGAGATACAGACAGACAGACGAACGAACAGCGGAGGCCCCGTGCCGAAAGGATGCCACTTTGGGTACGCAACCACATAAATGATTAGCTAGTCAGCAAGATTGGTAACAGAGTTGACAATCTTAAACTTATACTGATAAAGTTAATTACGTACCGTACTCAATTTTTGAGTCCCTATAATGCACGTCACTGTAATGCACGTACCAGCAATGCACGACACTGGATTGTACAACACAGGAATGTACAACACAAGAATTGGCGACATCGCGATGTCTCCAATTCCTGGGGTGTACCTTGATGGTCCGACCCGAGAGTGTACAACACATGAATTGGCGACATCGCGTGATTGGCCGATTGGTTGGCCAATCAGGTGACTCGAAATTTTGGGACTTGGATACTAGGTAATTGAGCTAGATAGTGCTGTTCCGAAAGACGATTGATTGCGCGATTGATAAGTTTTTAAGCAGAGAAGTCTTTATAAAAAGAGTTTTGTACAGCATATTAATTATATAAGCTGCAATCAGCTGCTCATGTTTAATAAAATTTTGGTAAGCACTCAGAGTGTAAGATAGGTCGACGGAGCCCCGCTTCGCGGGGCTCCTACTTCTGGGTGGTTTAAAAAAAAATAACCACGAAGGCTAAGGCGGGAGCTCCGCTACGCTTCGCTCCCGCCTTAGCCTTCTAACCTAACCTATCCGAGTCGGGGTACTCTGAGTCGGGGTGTTAACCATAATGTAGCGGCACAGTACATATCCTTCTTATCCAGTTTATGAAATATCTTTTAAATTGGTTCAATATTGGTGAAGAAAATAGGCGAGAGCCAAACCTCGAAAATGTGACTTTTTACTTAGGCTATTCAGTCGGATCTGCAGTTGTCCTTATCGCACGCATTAGAGGGCGGGGGCTCGCAGAGCGACAGCGATAGTTTCTTCAAATACCTAATTTTCAAAAGTCGTTCCGCCCGTATTTCCTCTTAACGAATAGTTCACAGATTTACTTCAATAATAATTGATTGAACGTCAACCACACGTCAAATGAAACAAAATCAATCAAAATCAATCCTTAATCAATCAAAATCTCATCCCTAGTTTCACATGGCTTTTTACTTTTTTATTGTGACGTCACTGTTTGTTTTGATTCCAATTCCCGTGCTGTACATTATCAAGCCGGACACTCTTGGTCCGGGCCGAGAATGCGCGACATGACAATGTACGTCATTGGAATTCAAAACACGTTCATTCCAATGTCGTGCGTTCTCGTGCCGTGCATTGCTGTGTTGTGCATTGCTGGTTCCCCAATTTTTCAACATTACTCTTAAAACATGATTAGACTCAACAATAAGCTCTCAAAAGGACATTTAATTTTAACTTCATACAGGGAACAGTTGGGAGTGTGAACGAGGCATGTGGCGCTCCTGCCAGTGTTACCAACTTTGCGAGACAAAAAGTTGGTGGAAAAAAGTGTGGCGCGGACAGCAACGTAAAACTCGCCCTGATGGTCAGTCGGGAACAAATGGTAGGTGATGCAGATGTGGCGTTAGGTAGAATAAGTTTCGAAACACTTTTCGATATTGTGAAGTTTTGAAAGCGTTTAATAGGCGTTTAATAAGTTTTTAATAATATAAGCGAAGCGAGCGCGAGCGCTTAATAAGCGTCCAATCGCAATAAATACACACTACCTTAAGAATATGTTTGATTTACAAATGATTTTGTTATTACGTTTGTATGAACTACGCATTAGCATGCGTAGTTTGCCGGCCCCTTAACGCACCAGAGACCAGCATGACAAACTTTGGACGGACCAAGGCGAATGCAGGCAGGCTAAGAAAGCACTTCTCACATTGGGTGGCCGCCTCACGAAACAGGGTCTCCGTCTAAGTAAACAAAAGCTGCGTATAATTACTGCAGCTTTAACTGGCCCCGGATAATTTAATAAACACCTCTTTGTCATAGGAGTAACAGGCAGTCCGTTGTGCAGGGCCTGCATGGAAGACAACGAGACAGCGGCACATGTGCTTGTAAACTATCCGGTGGTCGCCACGTACAGGGCAAAGCACTTCGGTAACCCAGGTAGGTACCCTACGTGAGAGGGTCAGTAACATCAAGGCGTTGCTGGTCTTCCTTGAGAAGCTGGGGTGGATCTAATAATCGATTTTCCCACTCGTACGCAAAATACGCGCATTGACGTGGAGTTGCGGACACCAGCCCGTATTACCTATTACCTAGGTAATCATTATGATGATGATAACTAGGCACAGGATTCATAATAACAACTAAGGACATGAGTATTCTAAGATGATGCCAACACTTGATTCAAACTTGGAGTTTCTTGCCCATTCTTCTCTATACAAAACTACTTTTTGGAAGGGTCAACTAGAATCAGTTCTATTATATTATAAATGTTAACATTCAAAGTGCCTTTTATGTGCCTATCACACTAATATTATAAAGGCGAAAGTTTGTGAGTGTGTGTGTGTGTGTTTCTATATGTAGGATTTCCGAGCTGACGACAACGAAAAATCAAGACAAAGAGATATGTGAAATTGCGAGGGTACGGCCAGCGCCACGGACCAAGTCAAAGTGCTTCTCTACAACGCGCGCCGGCTGCTTTATAAAGGCACCGGTCGCCCCAATACCCCCACTTTGCTACAACAAGCGATACTACTTCCGGCGCTGACGTCACTCGCAAGCCCACACGGACTAAGTAGTCCCCTCTTTTGTTGAGCGACTTATTTACAATAAAATCTAAATCAGTGTTTATGATACAAATAATTTGATCAACCAAATTCACTACAGAAATTAAATAAAAGAACGCAGAATAATAATATTCGCGCGTTCATATTATGACCGCGCCGTCATATATTTGTTACTTCTTCACGCTCAGACGGCTAGACCAATTTTGTTAAAATTTTGAATGGAGATAGCTGACACCCTGGATTAACATATAGGCTACTTTTTATCCCGATATTCCCACGGGATCGACACTTATGCGGGTGCAACCGCGGGGGACAGCTAGTTTGGAATAAATGCTTTAACTTTGAAACTTACTCATTGATGGCTTAAAAAGGCAGATGCACGAGGTTTATGGAACCTCACAGATTCTTCAACAAAATAGGCACAAAACATTCCCTGTCTCCATAACCCGAGACATCCTAATCTTTGCCATAAGCGTTCAGCTTATGCATGGCTGTAAAATTTAACGGTTCACAATAAAGTACTGGAACTAAGTTCGAACGCGCACTGTGGGTAATAACTTGACGAGCATGTGCGCCCGCGCTTAAAGTAAAGTCAAGCGTCCACTGATATGTAGGATGTGCATGGAGAGGTTTGCCACGGCTGCGCGGTTCATTTGTTTGCAACGCACGAATGCATGGGTCACAGTGGACGCTCTCGTGGACGCTCCCGCCTACATGTTGATATAAAGCGGAGCTAAGTACACGTGTGCGTATCATAGCCGTGGGTCGCTGTGGAGCAGTGCCTTAAGTATATGACCCGCTATAGGATTTTAGTGGTGTCCTTTTTATTCCTCCTTTTACATTTAATACATTTCGGGGTAAGGGTTTCTTTCATTGATCCGTGTTTGCAGTTTTTCTTGCTGAGTTTAAGGTATAAAAATGTATATATATATGTGTCAGTGATTGGGTTTTTTGTGACGAAAGATGAGGTTTTATGCGGTTTTGAAATTGGGGATAAATTTGAGAAGGCATTATATGAACTGATATGGGCTTGTTAACATCGCATGAGAGTCATTCATTCAAATATTATGGTGAATTAGTACAAACAATAAAATGTTGATGTATTCACCACAATATTTCATACTGGATGAGAAATGCCGAGTCATGCTCAGTGTCATGCAGTTAGAATTCAGATGTTTCAATTTTTACTCTTCCTTTTTTAATTCACTTACTCGATACTCAGCTATCTTTTTGCAAACTATTATTTTGTGAATATTATATTGACAACTAGTTGTGCTCGCGACTTAGTTCACGTACATATTGGATTTCATGGGTTTTAATTTTTTTGAGCGGAACCCTAATATTTATCCAAAATGAAAATGGCCTAAGTTATTTCTTATCAAATCAGCCCCGTCGAAGTCGATCCAGCTGTTTTGGAGATTAGGCGGAACAAACAGACAGACAGCAATATAAGTATATATATTTTATAAGTACCGTATATATCTTCGTATGCATTTAGTGAAAACTGTTATTTTGACATTACCGACAGACACTTTAATTTTTTTAAATTTGTATTGTATGTTTCTTTGTAGATATACATAGATATTAATAAAACAAGTTCCGTTCCTTTGATGTTTGATGATGCTTCCCCGTTTATTTGAATCTATAAGTCTAGACAGGCCAAGCCTACTACACCTACAGCTAAATAGATTACTATACCTCCCCTTTTTCAATTCACATTGCATGGCAAATAGGGAGCAGCTATTTGATCAATTTCGCAAACATTCAGTACGTATTGAGCAATAGCTACCGCTCTGATAAAAGGGGAAAGGGCTACACCAGACAAACAGACAGACATGATACGTTTATAGGTAATATCGGATTATTTGTCTGAAGGATTATTTGTGACAGTTGTTTGCACTTATATTGCTGGTTATATAATCTGTTTCAAAAGTATAAGATGAAAGGGTAAACAAACCCTCCTTGGTAAAATTTTTACTAATGGGTTTAGCAACACCTTCATTTATATTTAGAATACAACAACACAAGTTACAACACAGTTGCAGTTACACACACAGTAACATACACACACACACACACACACACACACACACAGTTACAGTTTACAATTGTATATCGCACCAACTTTTACAAAATTATTGTTTGAATAACATTATTTATTTAATACTTCAAGCACATAAATGTACAGAGGCGGACTTAATGCCATTAAACATTAAACATTAAATTGTAATTAAAAAACAACAACGACAATTGGGGTTATAAAATTAGCCTCAATTGAAAAACAACTTTATTGTGTGATTTAAAATTTGAATATCGGGAGAAGTATTCAAATATCTAATCAAAGTACTCAATCTGTACGTGGCGCTACACATTGATATCCGCATGTACGATTTTTAAACAATGTGTTTACATTTTCAGAAACTTTTGGAACAGACTACGAGTATCTACGAGATATTTTTTTAATGTAGTTTTTGAAGAAGATAATCTGGTCCTAATTTAATTTGATTTACATAGATCGTAAGTACCACCAGTGTTCTCTCCAATATAATTGATTAAGGAAAGGATCTGATACTATGACGAAACCAACGGTTAGGCAATACAGTACTTTAGTTTATTAATTAATTAGGAGTAAGCTATCAAATTGTTAGTAGTTTCGTGGAAGCAGATTATTTGACATTTAATTTTGATCGTACTGAGCTGTTAAACGCTTAATTATTTAGTCGTGTTTGGTGAAGGTTACGAACAGCAATTAATCTTGGCTGACAATTTTGGTTTTGATTGTTAAGTTAGAAATATGAAAACCACTTTTTTGTTCTGTTCATGATGCCATTCGGTATCACGCACCTAATCGGGGTTTTTGGCATCCAAAGCGACGACGAAGCATGAAAATTAAAACTACATTTCGCTTATTTCGCCCCGTTCTTCATGCCACAAGCATCATACTATACCCATATGGGGATAACTTGTGTGTTATGGGCATATAATCAGCTTTTAGTGTTCACACTGCTGAGACCCAGGCCGCCTCTGTGTGGGCCAGCGCGGGTTGCTGGATGTCACGTCTTCGAATTTTTGATTTTAGAGCATGCCGCTTTCCTCACGATGTTTTCCTTCAGTTCGGTTCAGTTCGGTTTGAGAGCAGTGGTTTTGATATTAAATACACAAAGACTCATGCCCTTAAGGGCATGAGTCGGTATGACACCAGGAAATCCTGACCACATCTCACTGCATTATCAAGCTACAACCAAACTGACACTAACCCTCCAATATTTCAAAATTCATTGGCAAAGTTGAGCATATGACACGCGAAGAATGCTCAAATATAGCAGCTGAAGCGCGCATACGAAGCATTTTGCACCGCGATCCAGCTTGATTAACCCTTGTTCGTAGTAAGTGAACTTCTAGTATACATTTTCGGAATAGTTTCCTCTTTATTCGGGCTTCCCATGGCGAGGGTTAGGTGTTACATGAAGATGGTGTACTCGTGGCTGTAATCGTCTGTAGTGATACGGTAAATAGTGTACGATTTACGAATCTAGTGAAATTAGGCGAATGGAGTGGATGCCTTGTGCAAAAGAATGCCATGATTTAACTACTATGACTTGTTTGTGTTTCAGGCAAACATTTAAATCGTTAGATCCACCATAATGATACCGCGTTAAAAAATGACCTCGTTTCCGTTTCGTTTACACTGAACTTTGAACAGTAGTGACTCGCTCACTCATACTGATAAATAAACGTATCCAAAGTTCCACGTGGGATGTGCGAGTTTCCTCTTTTACGGTGAGGATATCTAACTTACTCTTTGGTTTTGGTTTACCATAGTGGTGCATCAAAACAACACCTAAATTATTTAAATTATGATGTGATGAAATATGTTCATTTACAATTATGTCAATCAACTACATCCAGTTCGACTGGAAGCTGATCCTAACTATGTTCAATCAATCAGTTTATTTGTGTTTTTAGTGTTTACATAAATAGGGGGGTGCGCTATGTTTTGTCGTAATTTTTTCATAATTAAAACATACAAATTTATAAGTGACATATGTATTAGGTGTCATTAGATTAATTTTGCTAAATTTGTTGGGAGAAGGTTAGGCAGATGATGATGACAAGCATAATGGTCAAGCATTAGTAGGTACCTATGGTAATTAAGGACAAAAAGGCTCACCTCTTTATACACAACGGCTTGCCCTCCAACACATGGGACTCATAACGTTACTGCCAAAATGTAGGAGTCATTTATGGCTCTGCTTAGTCCTTTGGGGAATACAGATATGACACTATACAGGCATATAGGAATGCGTGTTTTCTGAGCAGATAACCACCATCACTCGAAGCATCGCTAATCTTTTCACTCACCACAAACATGAACTGAGGAGCGAGGAGCAATTGCCGTATTTTTAAGAATCAACCAACATTCAATAAGGCATACATTTGCTCTCTGCGACATAACAGGGGCAAGTCTCGTCATTATAAGAACATTAGGATTTTGATCTGTCTACAATTGGTTAAAAACACCTCTAATTTCCCAACATTTTTTACTGTTTTACATTGATTGTCGCTGAGGTGAGATTGCGACAAATTTTGAATGTTTATTATAAGCAGCCCTACCCCCGCCCTTTATTCCTACTGCAGGGACAAAGTGCCCTTTGTTCCTACTGCAGGGACAAAGTGCCCTTTGTTCCTACTGCAGGAACAAAGGCCTCCTCTCTGTGAGAGGGAGTGGACCGCAATCTACCACGCAGGCCCAGTGCGAGATGGTAGATGTCACTTGTCTTCGAATTTTTGGTCCTAAGACAGCCGGCTTCCTTACGATGTTTTCCTTCGCCGTTTTGAGAATTGAAAGTAGTGGTGATGAAATAATTCACACAAAGTAAAGCGCCTGTCTGGGTTTCAACCTGCGACCTACAAGTCGTAAGTCGTGGCGATTACCACTGGGCCACCACCTAACCCTTACGAAGGTTTATATTTACGGGAATTGGCCTCCTGTTCACACACACTGGCACACAGTGTACGGAATCGCCGTGCCGCAGCGAGTAGAGTCGGCCGGTATTCATAATATTTGTGCTTGCGCAATTAGCGCTGAGCGCATACTCAGCTGTCATAGTCATTGTTAGAATTCTCACGGGTCATCAGTTTCTGTGAGTAAACGGTGACGCTTACTAACACGCTTAGTATGTATGAAAAGTGTTGAAAATACAGTGCTCTGCGACTCTTACAAATGTGAGATTTTAAAAAAGCAAAGCTGCAAAGCGAAAAATTGAATTAAAAACAATGGAAACAATCTGTACAGGGTGAAATTAAATTAGCTAGTGAAACTCAGAAGACGTGATGGAAATCGATATTTAAATATGATAAAACAAAAAAAAACGATGATAATACAAAAAAAATCGATGATAAAACAAAAAAAAATCGATGATAAAACAACAAAAATCGATGATAAATAATTTATTTTTGGGGTTATCGACCGTATGAAGTGTATTTGCTTGAAATACGAGTTCTAAAATTAATTATTCCGGAAAGTTTAAGTTGTAAAATACTTAGAATAGTATTAAATAAAATACACAAATCTCAATGTTATGTCAAGTCGTAATAAAAATCCGTGCGAAGCATGGGTGCTAGTTAAATAATAAAAAACCATGACAAACTGAATATGAATCATCAAAATTAGAGATACAACGCGAGCAAAACAAAGCTGAAATCTGCGTTCAATGTAGCCCCGACCATCATGCCCCTATTTTTGAAGACTACAATAAGGGTGTACTTATTCACAGCACGCAGAGCGGCCGCGGGCTGTGGAAGTTAATAATATTCAAACCGGGTTAGTGTAGCACAGCCCTAATTTGGGGACTAGAAACAACAATGGTGTTAAATGAAAATCTGAATTTGGGATGCAGATTAGGGTTTAGATTTAATTTAAGATTTTTTTCATATTACTTACATATTTTTCATTGTATTTCTAGACGAAAAAATCAAATGATTTTTTGTTTTTGAAGATTGACAAGTATTGTTTTTTTTATTTGAAATGTGTTTGCTCTTTACTCTAGTCTAGGTCAGAGGTGACAGAGACAAAGTCTACGATGGAGTGAGCTTACCCAGAAGAAGCCTGTTCACTCTTACTTTGAAGAGATTCGGGTTGTATGTACTCGGAAACACAAACGCAGGTAGAGAGTTCCACTCTTTTGCTGTGCGCATTATAAAGGACATTTGAAAACGCTTAGTGCGAATTGGTGGAATAGCAACTAGGCAGGGATGGTAACTTGCAGTGCGTCTGGATGTCCGAAGGTAGAAGGGGGCCGGTGGAATGAGGTCGTGGAGTTCTTGGGCACACTCACCGAAGTACAATCTGTAGAAGACCGAGAAGCAGGCAACCTTCCGGCGATGAGCCAAACTGTGAAGCGTGGTGTGTTTATAAATAAAATCTCCTATTACTAATAACACTATTCAATAAGGTATATGTCTTTGCTCTCTGCAACATATCAGAGGGGCAATTCTCGTAATTTTAAGAACGTTTACAGTCTGATCTCCGGCTCAATCTGTCAAAAATACCTCTAATTTCCAATAATGTTTGAAAAGTTTTTGACATTGATTGTCACTGAGATGAGATTGTGTCTTGATTTTGAACATTTTTAATTTCGGGAATTGTCCTTCACTTTAAGGGCAAATTTCATGACATTAATGACACTGACAGCTCTTGAACATTGTGGTTTAGATGTCCTGATCACGTTCAGTTTGATTGGTGAAATTCGCCCTAAGGGCGGTTTGTTTCACGTCCACTTGACGCACGCGTATACGTCAAAAATGGCGCTAACTATCGTCAAACGAAAAAAGCGCTGTTTCAAATTACAATTACAAAATTATGGCCTTGCCGTACATCAAATAATTACGATGACGTACTCGTTATTATTTGACGTACTACATTCGTACGTCAAATAATAACGAGTACGTTAACCATCCGTTTGAAAGAACCAGCCCTTAGAAAGACTCTTAGAACGCGATGTTCCATTAATTCTAAAATAAAACTCCAGTACTAAGATAGTTATTTCCTAAGTGCTCAGAGAAATGCAAACTTGCCTTAGGAATGACTAGGAAAGTAATTTAAACAACCAGATTTTTTTTCTCTCTGGCCCCTCGGTCAGTATCTGCATGACAAGTCCCAATGAAAATTGAAAAATTTTCAATATCAGCATCCCCTGTACTCTAGGTACTATGTAGTCGAGGTCCTTTTACCTAAGGGGGGTGGGTGACTCGATTGTCTATCTGCTTCATTTCCTGCGTGTTGATTGCGTGAATCATAGGGTTAGGGAGCCGTTCATGTCCTAATTGGGGGATTTTGAATCGATAAGGAGCGTCATACATTTAAATATTGGTATATTTTTGGATATTTTTCGCGTTCGTGTTAATAGAGAAAAACATAAAAACAGACATTATATTATTATAAAATACTAGCTTCTACCCGCGACTTTGTCCATGTGAAATTTCGCCCTCCCCCCATTCACCCTCTTAGGGGTGGAATTTCTTAGTGGAGTAGTACTCTTCACAAAGAACACACCATCTTTAGGACCAGCGGTTTAGGCTGTACGTTGATATATCAGTCAGTCAGGACTTTGAATTGTATATATATAGGTATAGATAAATATTACAGACGATTGCTTTTTTAAAACAAAATTATGAATGTGCTATTTTACGGGCTTCCCATTTCGCCGCTTCCTCAAACGCATCATAAGAAAATGTCGTTTCGTAAGTATTTTGATCTTCAAACATTCAGTCTCGGTTCGTAAACTTTGGGCAATGTAATAAAAAATATGCTCACTTATTTTGAATAATATTCTCAACGAATTGTGAAAAACAAACCGACTGGATCACATATATTGATTGAAGCATATAAATAATTATGTGAGACTCCAGATTTTGAGCAATTTAGTATATAATATATCTATTTGCTTGTGACATGCATTAATTAGGAATATACAAAACGGCGACAGTACACAAACGGGCTGCGCTGTGTAATGATAATGACGAATCGTACAATCTGCCTGTGACATATGGCCATGATCGACACATGGTCATAAACCACACCATAACATTATGACCAATACTCTATAAAATGGTCCTCAGTCCAAATTCAAATTGATTATACCTCCATCTGCTTAAAGTCATAAAACATGCAAAATCATTAATTCTATTTGCAGCGTTTTCCGTATTTGCACATGTTTTGTGCCACTAAACGTTTATTGATTTCAAAAAGTTAATTTATCTTCCAAACAATACTGTCATTTAAGTCCACTAAAGCTAAATTAAATTAAATAAATTTCTAACTAATTTTCAATGTTTTTAATACAGAAAAAAATGTTAAAAGTCGATGGTTTGATCAAAATCCAGGAATAAATCGTTGAAACACTATGCTATAAGATTACTAAAATTTTCAAAAAAAGAAACAAAATGTATTTAACGGTTTTTGATTAGTTACTCCTCAATTTATTTGCGCACTGGTAATTTTTTTTTCTGTATATCTTTGAATCGGAATATTACATTGAATTTGAATGTTTAGTAATTTCCAATCAATACTAAGTTTCGTTTCGCTATAACAAAAAACGAATTCCGAGAAATCTTTATCACATCTTAATATAAAAAACTATTATCTCAAGCGGCAACAATGGCATCCTTGCCCGCTGTCATTGTCCTTAAATGAAAGCCATATTTTCGGCAATCAAAAATAACCCTTTCCCACTACTCTTACGCACTGACAAAAGGACAATATTTTCTAACATCCATTAACGACACATGGCCGCATCATGTCAGAGATTCAATCGTAACTCATTCTAGGAAGCCGTGCACTAAAAATTATATTAACCGTAAACTTAGGGACGGTTCACACTAAATGTAACGCTTGTTCAAAGTCAGCCGCCACAGTCAACAGTCAGTGGGTGGCTGACGTTATTAACCGAATACGCGTCTTAAAAGACAGGGTTATGTTTTCACGCGTATCTGTATGTTTATTTGTATGTGTTATTTATACCCTCGAAGCATACGGCAGTACATGAGGTCTACATTGGCTCGTTTAGGTCGTGCCATGGTTGTAGACTAACTTTATTTTATTTTATTATACATGTCATGTACACACAGTAAAATAGACAGGGATATTATATACTTATTTCTAAACGGCTGGTTGACACTTCCCGTGACCCAAGGGCTGGCTTTTACCTTGGCCAGAGGCTAAGCATCGCCATACAACGTGCTAATGCCACCAGTCTCATGGCTACATTACCAGTCGACAGCGATGCGAATGAATTTGTCGACGCTATTTTTTTGTTTCTGTATAGTTTTAGTTAAGTTAGAATTTAATTTTGTAATTTTTGGGTCTTAAATAAATTTATTTTGATTAGATATACTAATTTATGTCAAAATCTACTTTTTTTTCTTATTTCTGAAGAAATATACCATTCAAAAATACATTTTAGAAGTCGCGTCGTTAAGCAATGCCTTGAATTTTTTTTATTATTTAGTTATGTATCAAAATATAGAACTTGAAGAGACAATTCCAAAAAATAACACACTAAAAGGTAGAAAATTTAAAAGAAAAATTTCACATGCAGAACATTTTCATCCAAGTTACGCTCACAGTCGTCAGGCAGATGACTATACGTGTAGTGTGAACCGCCCCTAAAAGTTAACTTTCAGTTAAAAATAAGACGTCTTTCCCACAATGTTTTGTTATGGTCTAAATATTTTTATAGATGTGACGCATTCTGATTTGTTGAACGACTTTGTGAATTGCTCTTGATTGTTGAAGCTATTGAGACGGAAGATGGATGACGACTCGAGCGAGATTTGACGTTGATTTGAAACTTTATTAAGGTTTAGTTTGGTGAAATTAAAATGAGCCTACGTTTTGTTCTCTTGTGACTGACAAGGTATAAATCAGGTGTGTAATGATTTCTTGAAGAAACTTAAACCAAGATCTGAGTGGAAATAAGTTGATAAAGAAGAATGAGGTCTTTAAGGGGCTTACATGACCTAAAGCGCGGTCAGTCTCGGACTGCATAGAAAAGAAAGAGAAGCGCGATGAAACAACGCTGGTAATTTATTGCAAAATATGAAGCAATTATTTAATTACAAAAAATCTATTGTTTGGACTAAAAAATTAAAACACTAGCATTTTAGTATGTTGCTTGTAGAATAACCTGATAAAAAATCTGAATGATTGTATGTTTATTGGTATGGTTTTTATTGTAAAAATAAAGTTTTTAGAGGATGATATTTTTCTTCATGATGTTTTTCTATCGTATCAAATTAGTTGTATTATGTTTTCAACACACTATCTACCTAGCATATATCCTGAAGAATATCATATATTTTTCTGATTTTGTTTACTGTAGTCGATCATATACTTTTATTGTTTCTAAAACTTGCGGTTTTTTATGTTTAGGTCCTGTAAGCCCCTTAATCTTCTTTCGAAACCCGAGCTAAATAAGTAATGATTGAATTCTGCGGAAAGAATAATAGTAGCGGGGTAGAATTTTAGCAGTTTTGCATTGTATACGAGTGAGTTAGATGCGGGAGGCCCAAGGCCGGGCTCCATAGCAACTCAAAGTGACTAGACACCAGGAGGACCTGCATTCAGCATTAGGTGGATACACGTTGAAAAAGAGAGAGAAATGGAAGTGCAATGCAATTTCTTTGCGAATTTCCAACTTCAGGACACATCGAACATCTATTTAACAGTATTTTTAAACCATAAGTAGACTAAGTTAGCATTAAAAAAAATATTGCATCCCGGCTGTCTTTAACAATCAACTCAAAGACGACGAAGTACTTTAAATTCAATATTCCAGAGCTGACAATACAGCTATCATAAAATCACACAGCGCTGGATCATGTGGTATTGAGCGTAGTACGGCAGTAGGGGGGAGGCTCAATGGAAACCTATTCGCAGACAAGTGCATCGCAACACCTGGGGCGTGCGATTATAGACCAGGAGCTCGGGTGCTAAAGATTTAGTGTTAGAGGCACCTTTATCGTTGAAGTTGAGGTTCTTAGGGGCTGGTTCTGTTGTTGGGGTGATATTGAAATATAATGTATTGGTGAGGTATGAAATGGATTATTGTCTTTTCAAAATTTTAAATGGTGTTTTGAATATTTTGACTGAGGTTTAAACCTATGTTAATATGGATTAAAGATGAAAATCTGTTTTCGTACACGTTATGTTAGCCAAGCTACAACTATAACGTTGCCTAAAGTCTGTTTGTAATATTTTCGTATCTGGCGTTGGAAGATTGCAGTGGCGAAGGTTTCATACAATTCGATTCCTACCGGCTTCCCTTTGAAAAATGGCACAGTCAGTATTCTATAGACAAATAATATAATCATTTTAAAGATATCTACTCCGGCTTACCTCTTACAAAAATTGACCCTTCGCTACTGGAAGACTGTGTAGGCGTTACGCTAGGTGCTAATGGTACAGTCGGATGCACTAGCGTAACGGAGTTTCAATAGAATAAGAGACCAGCTTCAAGTGATTTTTTTTGCTACTAACGTGAGATCGACTGTACCTGAAACCACTAATATTTCAAATTCCAGTTCTAACACATGCGCCACATAGTCCAACTGTAAACAAATCCATGGGACGCAAACAAAATAAACTTACCGCCGCAGCCACACACGCAATTCAAGCAAGCTTTGCGAACTCCACGTTTTAGCCGGACCAATGTTTTTCACGCCGGCACCGATCGCCGGTAATCCTCCTGTTGCCTTCACAGCTCTCACGTGTAATCTGATCGTGACTTGTATAAAACAATTTGTTTAGAACCGGTTTCCAATTTGCCTTGGCATGATAGGTTTTTTAAACGGATTTTGTAACCCCGGATTAGGTTTATAGATTGAAATTTAATCTGTAATAGATATCTGTGTTGATGGGATTCGGTTATTATGCTTTGTTTTATTATGTCGGAGGATATTTTTTTATGAAAAGTTGCGTGACTTTCCGCTTCATTCATAAACGTTGCATAAAGAAGTGTGATAATGTTCCTGTTTTGTTAACATTAAATGTACATACCTACCTACACTACTTTATCCATAGTTTCTTAAAAAGATGTCATAATATAAGTATTATGACATTTTTTTCAGAAACTACTAAACTTTTTTTTTTAACACTAATATGTTAAATCTCATTTTATTTATTTATTTATTTAATACTTCAAGCACATAAATGTAAAGAGGCGGACTTAATGCCATAGGCATTTTCTACCAGTCAACCTTCGGGTGATGCAGAGACAAACAGTGGTAGGTGCAATCAGACCATTGTGGAATAAATATTTTAAATATAAAGATAGGCATAAACCTATTAAAACTGAATATAATATATACCTAATTACATATAAATATATTACAAATAAATATACATAAATACATAAAAAAACTTAATAAAAAGAAATAAGACATACAATGAGAAAATATTACCGTTGTGATGATACTGCCAGCTTCTTGCGAATGTGCTCGCGAACCTTAACCTTAAAGGATAATCGATTGGTTGCCATCCTGATTTCCTGGGGGAGCGTATTCCACAGAGAGATAGCCTGAACGAAGAAAGAAGAGTGAATGAAGTCTGTGCGGTGAGTGGGACATTGGAGAAGACGATTGTGTGATGAACGTAGATTTCTATTGTGGTTGGCGCAAATGTACTGAAAGTGTGGGGCTAGGTAACCAGGCGAAACCGGAGAATCAAGAAATGAGAACAAGGTGGTCAGCGCCCTTAGCTCTCTGCGCTGGCGTATGGGCAACCACTTTAGAAGCGACCGATGCGCAGAGACATGATCATATTTACGCAGATTGAAAACGAATCGAATGCAATTATTGAGAAGACGGTCAAGTTTGTATTTTAAAGATACTTAAGTTATATTATTCTAAGTAAGTTAGTCATTTAATTTAATATCTAGTGTAAATAGTTTTAATAAAATAAGTTTATTAATAAAATTCAGCCTAAGATAAAACGAGCGTAAAAATAAATTAATTTCTGTAATCCAATCGGAATGAATAGTATTATCCTAAAATGTCAAAGTTTTTTTAAATTATTTATTTAAAATTAAAGACTCCTTAGAAAACCAAAATATTGAAATTAGTTGCTTAAAATAACGAAATCTATAAATAAAAAAAAAAATACCTGCAAAAAACTTTACATACCCAATTGACAATTTTGGGCACTTTTCCTATTGACAGCGATGCGGACGAAGTTTTTGATGTCCTATGATTATTTCCCTTCCTTTTTTATGTTTGTATAGACACCAGCACATCAAGCTACCCGAAACTGTCAACATTCCCTATCAACTTTGAACCTTATATTTTAGCGATAACGTTGAAAATCTATTAAATATATTTGACAGATTGTAGTAGCTTGATGTGCTGGCGTCTGTACCTGGAGGTACACAACTGTGAGTGGTTTCTTTCAAAATCAAAATAATTATCTTATTTTACATAAACCTACATAGGCACTTATGAAACGTCAGAAATTAATATTATGGTCATTAATGTACATGACATAACACACATGTATGTGTATTATATGACTTGAATTTTTTATCATAGGATGTTATGATCCACCGAAAGTATTCCCAATCTGCTTACTTTTGACGTCATTTGGAGGTCAAATGAAAGTCAAGTGGTAATAACGTATTTATGTTAAAATAAACTCCATCTTATAATAATTTTATGCGCTAAAAATAGAAAAGTAATTTTAAAAACCTAAGAGCTCGAAAATGGTTTTGGAATCTGCGTAGGATTTTTATTCTTTACATACCGAATTAGGTTTTTAGCAAACTGAGATAATATGAAGAATTAATTCTTTTGACATTTGCCAAATTGCAACACAATACCTATTGTCTTCTGCATTTTAACATTCTTTGTTTTTCTTGCTTTCTTTTCTTATTTACTTTTTTTACCCAAATTTCTTTTTCAACACTACACAAAATACAGTCAATATACACTATCTCCATACACACATAAAATCTGTTTTATCTAAACCATGTCTACACCGTGCTATAATAATAAAGCTCCCTAGCTCCCGAACATGTCACGGTACGTTTGACGTGTCATCGAGCGATTGTAGACGCGCCTCGCTCCGTGCCGTTTACCTTATATTTTTATATACTTAATACAAATCTTATGGCGTATCTTGATGGTTGGGATTCGATATCGGTTTATGGGAACTATTTTGCATGGTAATGAGTGTTGGTATATATTTTTTTAGTATAAACTTTTAAAACAAAGTCTGGATTTGTGCCCGATTAGTGACAATAGACTCATTACATGAGACTAAAATATAACTGACAGAGAGTGAGTGTACTATACAGATACACTTCTGCCGTCTTCTGTTGTCTTTATACGTTAGCCTGCTTACACACGACGCGAAGTATTCCCGTTTGAGCACCTATGCATTGAGCACCAAAGGTATTCCAATTTGAGCACCAATCAATATTTTAACGTGGTGCTCAAACAATAAAAAATATTCAACTTTATTCCATTTTGAGCACCTACGGTGCGGTAGCTTCTAGTGATGGGGTGTATAATAAAACATTATTATTATTCTATTTCGCGTTGCGTTGGCGTTGGTGTCGTGCGGCATGTTGTCGACGGCAGCAGCCGACACGCGTTGCCGCTGTAGTCGAAGCGTGTCGCTCTTGTGATGCACACTTACATTCAGCAAACACCAATAAAAGGCCAATTTTATTGATGAACGTTCCTAATGAATTAGCAAAAACATTAATATATTGTAAGCAATCAAAATCATAACGTACTCAACCATGATACTCAAACAAATCGAAATTTCATTCGACTCTCAAGTAATCTCAAAGAAAAATAACCTGAAAATATATAACAACCAATCCAATTCAATTTCGCAACAAATGAGTTCTGATTGGTTTATTTGAACGTCTATTAAGTATGGAGCCGAAGTCTTACAGTTTCGAGAAAATTAATATCGTCAGCTATTTTAGTGAGGGTACTTGTGTGTATCTGGGTAGGTACATGTGTATGTGAGGGTAGCAATACCTAGGAAAAGTTTGCCTACACGTGTCCTGTTTGTATATGAAACAGGGATTTTCTAAGAAACGCTATTTTGGTTGTAAATTGCTATTGAATGTTTTGATTTAACATTAGTTCCAAGAAGTCTTGCTTATGTGATTAGTAAGGTGGTGTTGATTCGATTTTGGTCTATTTTTTGGCTTGACTTAAATTGCGCAGTATTTCTAATTATTTATGATACCTAGAACAATAAACTATAGATACCAGATGGTAAATTCCAGTAATTTTAAGAGGTTTTGCATTCTAATCTCAGTACTGTTTCAATCTGTCAAAAATACCTGTAATTTTCCAACATTTTTGACAAGTTTTTGACTTTGATTGTCGCTCAGATGAAATTGTGACTCAATTCGTAACGTTTTTAATTACGTTAATTACCTTACCTTCTGATTCAATTGTACGTCATTTGTTAAAGTCAGATTACAACTTTGTTGTTTTTTGTTCTACATAGGTAGGTATATAATAAAACATTTTAAAAGAGTAATGACTGAGTTTCTTGCCCATTCTTCTCCATACAAAACTACCTTTTGGAAGGGGCAACTAGTATCAATTTTGTATTTTCTTGAAAATGTTGACGTATTATAGTGCCTTTTATGTGCCTGTTTGACTTTGACTTTCAATCATGTAAACAATATTCAGACATTAAAACAATGCCAGAAAATTTAACAAAATCTTCAAATTTCGCCCAATAAAAGACCGAACACCGGAAACATTAGCCAAATACGATACCCAGTCATGTCCCAACAGCTAATTTCGTATTTCCTCATCTCCCTACAGCATGTTATACACACGTATCGTCTCAGACTGCTGTGTTAAGGAAGTCGGCGAGAACATTGTGATTAAATTCCTTGCGGTTAGCAAGATAACTAGCAGTTTTACTGTAGTGTCTTGTCTTGTTTCGAGTAGACATGGTTCGTCATTTGGGTGAAAGTAATTTTTAGTTTAAAAGTTGGTGAGTCGTGGTGTTTGATTACAAGAAAGTCCGTGTACCCATAAGTAAGACCTACATTATAATATGTAAGTTTCTGGTACATACTTTGTCAGTATCGTATTATGGTATTAGGCGGATGTTCAGTAATTTAATTTAGTGTGAGCATCAAAATATACCAGTTTTAACTGACTTTGGCTTGTATAAGCTTTTCATACAATCAGAAGTCGGCTTATACAAGTTATGGATAGCTTGATGTGTAGCCGTGCGTACATTCATTATCCAGCTTATTAAATTTTTTGGATCTCTGAAGAACAGCATTCAGCTGCGAGAAATGAAAACGATAGATGGAGGACATTGCCAAGTAGTAGTTCCGCCATTGAGACACGTTGGAATATGTCAAACAATAAAAACGTGTGCGGTCGGGGGATCCTGGTCAGGAACGAAGTTCCATACACGATAATCGCACGCATACACACTCGTATATAATATAAAGAGACAGAGAGAATTTAATACGTTATTAATGTAAAGCCAATGAGTATAAGTTTTTAGGAGCTCTCATAAAGATGTCGGCCATCTTGGATTTTCATCAAAAACCATGACAACAACACACCCTTGACTAAAATTGTTAGTCTTCGCAGCCGCCATCTTGGATTTTTGTTATGACTTAACTATTGGCTTCAGCAACCTCGAAAACTATATACAGACAAATACAGAGAGAGAGAAAGTTGCGTGGAGGGAGCATAATGCTTTTTCGTTACGTGACGATTTCCACCACATTACTCCTACAATAAGCCGCGTTTAAAAACTTCGTTCCAAAAAAGCCCGCCAGGCTAAATTAAATCACATAAATACACTGTCGATCAGCTAATGATAATGACAAACGGTAGATTTGCCATAACCACCACGCCTACCAGTGGTTGGTTAACAAAATTAAAAGGTAAAGAGCAGGTTCTTATAATTACATAGCAAACAAACCGAGTTTTCACACCAAGAATTTCACGGAAAGCCAGGCAGAGCAGAGTAATTAAATAACTATTGAAATACTCGTATGTGTGTAACAGCGTGGTACGAATGTATGAGAGATCAAAGGGCAAATTTTAATGAAGCCTAGAACCGCTTTATCGCAATATCTAGGCGATAAATTGTTCACCATCCATCGATATGTTTTACTGGCGTGATTTGTCTTTTGACCTTTATTTTCCTTTTGTGATAAATTGCTTTATAGATTATTCCATAAAGCAATTTATCACGGCTAGCCTTGTTATGAAGGCTGTTTTAATCTATTTAAAAAAAGTTGAAAAAAATAAAGGAAATTATAGTCTGTTTTCGTGTGTCGGTGTGACCGCGTTGTTTTTCGGAAATACGCAACGGATTTTGATGCAGTTTTTATCTTTATTTGGGAAATTACTTCCGGAAGGTTTATTTTGCCATAATTTTTCTGCCCTTATTCCAATTGTCTGGGGTCGGTGCAAAATCTCTTTTCCAATCCATAATTCTCTCTTGAACAATAAATTTGACGCGGATGAAGTCGCGGGCAGAAGCTAGACTCTTATGTAAATATTGTTTTGTTAGAAATACTGAAAAGTTGTAAGAATAGAGAATCAAGCATTATTTTCAAAAGCTTTTAAAAATAAATATAATAAGAGGTACTTTATGAAGAAGAAATCACAAAAAAACAACTTGCTCGCCACAAAACCGCCTAATTATTCCATCCAACGGATGCAATCCTACACATTATGATAGCACTACATGAAATTTGCTCCGCTCGAGCCATAGCTCAATATTCATGAACAGTGCGGTCGCCGACCAATTTTCATCTTCCGATTTACATGTATCGACGTAATTAAATACGAATCGACGATCAGATCATCGACTGGCAGTTCATTAATTGCTCGATTGTGAGGGTTAGTTTCGATTTATGGCCAGTTTGTGGGGTGAATTTTTTTTTGTTTTAGTAGGATATGTTGTGCTGAAGTTGAATGTGTCAATCAATGATTGATTTTTCAATACAAGTACGGTTTTGAGGATTTTACTTGTCAATAAAACGAAATAATTGGCTATATTATATCAACCGCTCATAAGTGATAACAATAAAAGTCGCCCAGACCAAAATTTCGGCCATGGCGACCAATCTCAACGGAGACTTGCCATCGGAGCGGGAGATATTATAGTTTTTTTTTTAATTTTAAATTTTTTTTTTTTACAATTTTACTCGCCAAACTTTCGAGTTTGATGGTGAGAAGCGCCTGTTAGATACACAAAATATAGAGTAAAAACCAACCTTAAAAACTCTAGTGCACAAGTGAGTGCCAAATTCAAAGTCAAAGTCAAAGCATTTATTTCAAATAGGCACATAAAAGGCACTTTTGAACGTCAAAAATTAGAACAAAATAGAATTGATTCTAGTCGCCCATTCCAAAAGATAGTTTTCGTATGGAGAAGAATAAAACTTCACCGTTACTCTTTAAATTTTTTTACAATATGTCCAGACACAAGTGCCTAGTCTGTCCCTCACTCTCATAGTCCGATGGGACGGCAATCCGACACGACCGGAGAGAGATCAGGCGCAGGACCAACGGCCCAACGTGCTTTCCGAGGCACGGGGGTATCATACCTCCAAATTCCGGACTACTACTGAGAAATTCCTACTGGAAAAACCCCATCACTTTCATCCGACCGGGGAATTGAACCCAGGACCCCACGCTCAGCAGTTCAGCAGAGACCAACGGGGCAGTCAAGCCAGTGGTACTTTTATTTTTTTGAGTATGGGATATCATCAAATGACTCACTCACTGGGCGGAGCGGAAGGGAGTGTCAGACTCTTACTAACTAAAACCCACCCGTGTTCCTTCCTTAGTCCTTTATGTTCCAGGGCAGCGGTAAACCTTTCAGACCAGCAGCCAGTGGTAATACTTGAGGTACGAAAACCGCTATTTACTATGACGTCATAGATCCCCGCTACATCCTACCCTCTAAATTAGTTTTCCATTGAACGAATCACTATAGATGATTCAACGTTACGTAGGATAATAAAACAGACATTCGTTATCTTCTGTCACTTCACGATCATGAAGTAAAACCACACAATTAGGGCCAATCAAAGTGTTATTAACTGTTAATTACTTGGGCTGAGAACTGTCACTATGATTGCTGGCACTTAACCCGATACAAACTATAATTTTATTGTGATTGGGACTTTAACACGGAACGACATTGTTGAAAATGGAAACTCATCATCATCATTTAGCCGAAAGACGCCGTCTGCTGGACATAGGCCTCCCCCAAGCACCTTCACTGGAAACAAAAATGGAAACTGTTTCCTGGTATTTCATAATTACTTGAATGAATCCATAAAGTCAATAATGATGTGAAAATCCATCATCATCTGCTGATCCTTTTGACATTGTCGTTGTGGTTTGACGTTGCATGAAATAATCTTTTCACCATTAGGAGCGAACGGTTGGAGCCGCCATGCTTTGGACAAAGTATTTGCATTCATGAGTGAAGAATGAAATTTGTTGCTTATAACAGTCATCATCTACCTAAACCTTTTCCCAAATATATTGGGGTCAGCTTCCAGTCTAACCAGATGCAACTGAAGACCAATTTATATAATCATAGAACGACGGTGGTGGGGATCAGAATCTCCACCACCTAGACTGGAAGCATCCCTTGGTTAAATTGATTCTTAGACGTTTATCATTCAAATTGTAATGCTGTGTTCTAAATCGTTGTCAATTAGCGTTTCTACCGGTCAATTCTTTAAAAATGTCACCTTTAAAACAATGAATTGAGTTATCATTCCACTTCTTCAAGCTTAGTTCACCTTAGTTTTCACGTTGTGATTGTTACAGAATAGCTCGGCTGATATTGGATTTCACCTTTTTTATATTGAAACTTTTAGTTAATATAAAAAAGGTGAAATTCAGTACCGACCTCTTCTTTTCTGACTCCAAAAGTATTTTGATCGTGTCGTGTCGTAAAGTCTAAATTTCCCTTTATTACATAGTAATTGCTGTTTCCCATAGTTTTTGCCATCGTCAGTTTCCACGCGGTTTTTGTGCAACCATTCTAACACTATCGCAAAATTGATTGTAAATATGATAGATAGGTACCAGTTTCTATTGCTAAGGCAGCTTTTAATATATTGGATCCATATTATATTATAGAATATTCTGGGTTCAGATTACGAAATAAAACATTACTACAGTGGTTTCTACGGTTAAGATAAAGCTTTTCAATCTGTAATTCTTTAAGGAAACAGTAAAGTTGTAATAATAATCATGTAAATGGCTTTGCGTAAAATATTATATGAGATGTGACACATCATCGGTTTGGTGGACATTATTGGAACTTATCATAGATCCATTTTTAAACACGTAATATTGTGACGTTATTGACTAGTTAACAAATTCTATAGTAGATGACTGTTCAAAATCCGCGCATCACTAAGCTAAAGTAGGTACTCAAGGAGTGGACTAAACATTTTTGACAAAAGAATATCACTCTTGTCAAAACCTCCCTGAATTTATTGCCATACTCAAGCCGAGTATTCTGTAAGATCAGCGCTGCAGCGCTTCCTACATTAAATGGGAGCTGCAAAGAAAAACTTAGACGTACAAATGTCTCAGTTGCAAATAGAATTGAATAATTGAATTTATAGTAGTTCCAGAATTTCATATGGCAACTCTGGCCTGGCAAGATTCCAGGTATCGTGGGTCCAACTTTGTAATTGAAAGTTTCCCGCTCTCGTACGAAATGTGAACTGTTTCGGACATGATATATCATTGTTTTATAAAATTAGGATGATTCATTATTGTTAAAATTCCATTGATTTATTGGAGTTTTCTTGGCTTTTAGCTCTAAATTGACAGGGGTGGGTTATGTATATATTGGAATTGTTGGAACTATCGATTTGAATGTTAGTATTGTTAATCCAGGTGTTTTATTTCTTTTGGCTAATAGTCACTTAATTATAACATAGTGTTATAATCAATCATGCTTTTGCAATTACAGGTATTTTTTACTATTAAAAATGTGGTGTTGTGCTCAATAGTGGTGTTTGGATCTCTGAATTAAAAGAAAAGACTACTTAACCGTGGAGTTCCATGCCGGCTCTTCTCGATAGGAAACAACCAATTGGAACCATGCATCTCGCTTATGACGTTTCATAAGGGCCCATGAGGGATTAATGAATTAATTCAATTAAAAATCTTGTAAATATTTTAAAAGTGGTATCATGTTTTTATGGTTGACCTTATTTTCCGGCGTCATATCTGAGGGGCAATTCTCATTATTTTAAGAGCGTTCAGTCTGATCTCAGTCTCAATCTGTCAAAAATACCTATATTTTCCCTGCATTTTGACAATTTTTGACGTTTGTTTGTCGCCGAGATGAGAATGCGACTAGATTTTGAACGTTTTCAATTACGAGACTTGGCAAAGAATTACAAAAATTGAAAACTTAGCAATTTTACAGTAGGTACCTACTTTTTTGTTTTCTTATTTTTTGTCTTTTTTCTCTTGTAAGACTATCAACATCAAAACTGCGACAGTCGTTGCCAAGCGTAACACTACTACCCACACGGCCACACCAACTGTCTTATCAGTCCCTTCGTTCCACTTTCCGACAATCCCACGCCCTGCAGGTGGCACCTGTCATCCCAGAGGACTTACGCTAATAACTCCAAGCCAATGTTTATCAAACATGCCAAATGCTGCAATATTACAAACACTCCATGCGATGCGAACATGTCAGCGAATTGTCAATTAGTATAGATTTATCAACCGCCATTGAGGTTTTAAGGACCGAATGAGATTATTTTTGGTCTGTTATTGTAAATAGAGTAATAAATATATTTTGTGTAAACTTACCTTTATGTTTATGGAGGGTAGATATTGGGAGGGATTTATTGAAGGACAAGGTATGGGACTTGTTGCTATCGACGTGTTTGTTGCCTTGTGAACTAATGGGATATATATAAAATTATCAGTGTTTGCAGTTAGAACAGTATTCTCGGTGTTGATGTGTTGCTATTACGATTTATGTAAATTACTTTTTGTTATGTTGGGAGACGGGGACACAGCATTTAAACACGGTGGTTGAGCAAAAACTGCTTTATTGTACAGACGCCAGCACATCAAGCTACCCGAAACTGTCAAATTTTCCCTATCAACCTTGAACTTTATGCTTTAGGGATAAAGTTGAAAATCTATGTAGTAGCTTGATGTGCTGGCGTCTGTACTTGGTTCATCTATTTCTCCTGCCTACCTTCACATGCATTATTATATAGTATGGAACAATCGTTAATACTTATTTACTTATACCTACAATTTTCAGAAATATATAAATTACATTAATCTTACTTAATGATAATCAGTCTAAAGAACTTCGAAATCCAAAACGTGAATCCATTTCTCTACTAGTTATTGCTGTTAATGTTTCTATTTAGGTGTAGGTACAGAATACCTACGTAGATCTCGACTTGTGATGGTTTCATCAGTGGAGAGTTCGTCGGTCCGAACCCCAAGTAGGTTCTTTACTTTGTGTAATCTGTGTACTCATAGTGCCCCTAAGCGTATACTCCAACTCTAACAAATCCGCACCTATGACGACCCACTGACCATAATTTCATCACCACTACTCTCAAAACGGTGACGGAAAACATCGTGAGGAAACCGGCCTGTCCTTGAACCAAAAATTCGAAGACATGTGACATTTACCAACCCACACTGGACCCGTGTAGTAGTTACTAGCCTAAAGAGAGGCTTGTGTTCCAGCGGTGGGAATATTAAAGACTGATTACGCTGACGGCTTCTTATTTTTCATGATTTCATAAATTCCAAAAGTACCTAAATATAAAGTTCTTTTGAATTTTTCATATGAACTATCGGGCAACCTGTAAAATAACTATTGGAACTGAAAAAACTTCATCAAAGTCGGGAATGTTGTGAAATATGAGAGCAGTGGTGGTCCAGTGGTAACGGCCGCGACTTACGAGTTGTAGGTCGTAGGTTCGAACTTAGACGGGCACTTTACTTTGTGTAACTTATTTAGTTAATCACCACTGCTCTTAAAACGATGAAGGAAAACATTGCGAGGAAACCGGCATGTCCTAGAACCAAAAATTCCAAGATATGTGACATCTACCAACCCGCACTGGGCCCGCGTGGTAGATTACGGCTCACTCCCTCTCACCGGGAGGAGGCCTGTGTCCCAGCAGTGGGAACATTCTATGCTGTTTATGTATGAATTTCACCAAGGTTAGTAACAGTCTGCTGGTCCGATAACCTACATAACACAAATTCGCCATACTAAGTGCAAAAGCTACCTAGATTTAAATGGATATACATACATATAAACGTCGTAGAAATTAATTAAATAATTCTAGTAACATGTTCCATGGAAATACATGCCTTAATTGGTGAAATAGGTCATTCTGCTTGGTTTAATATTTTAGTAATAGATTGTATAACGTTTGTACTAATGTATCTATGAATATTGATGGAGATGTAGAGTAATAATAACAATATCAACTTAGTATGTTTGTACTTAATCCTACGCCCTCCTAATATTATAAACGTAAATGTTTGTGATGGTAGATGGATGGATGTATGTTACTATTTCACACAAATACTACTGCATGGATTTGGGTGAAATTTGGCACTCAGATAGTTTATAACCAGAATTAACACATAGAATACTTTTTGAAAATAAATCAGGCTTTAAACAATATCATGAAGATATTATAATATCTTCATGAAATTGTTTAAAGCCTGATTTATTTATTTATTTAATTTACACTGTGTGATGACACATCACACAGTGTAAATCAGGCTTTGGCGTACCATAGTTGAAGAGACAATAAAAGTTATTTGTTGTTTTTATTTGTATGCCACAGACAAGGAACTTCATCATCATCATCATAATTTCAGTCGAAAGACGTTCACAGCTGGACATAGGCCTCCCCCAAGCACCTCCACTTCGACCGGTTCTGTGCTTTTCGCATCCAACGGGTTCCTGCGGCCTTCACGAGGAACTTGCATCGTGCAAATGAGGCTTTACAAATAGTAAGAGAAAATGTTATCACTTTGGAACAGAATTATATTTCTGATGGCCCCTTATTTATCCATTTGAAATTGGGTCTGTATAAAATAATTTCTTCGATGATTCCACAGTATCCAAAAAAATTATGAAGCCAATCAAAATAAGCTTGCTATATTTTCGAAAACATGATGAATCCTCACTCGTTTTATGTATATGTAAATTTCGAATATTTAAACTATGTTTTTCCGTAGATCAATCTCAGCCAACACTCTTGGTTAATTTTATCTCTAAGTTACCTACCCCACTAAACATTCCTGTAAACCAACATCAAAAGACGTTCTAAACGTATCACCAACTATCGGTCCTCCCTAATCCGGAATGCTAATCTGTCCTGTCGTGCATCATTCTATTCTTTCTTATTTCCAAATTCAATACCACAGCATACATATGTACTAGTTACAGTGGTTCCATACGTTTGACAGGACAAAATAACAAATCTAAATTAGGTATGTCCCAAGCTGCAATATGACTGGTTGGGACATTAGGTATGTTTCATTGCTTTCCTCCGTCAGTTTGCGAAAGTGCTCAGCTTGACCAATTCAATCAATGCATCATCAACTCTGCCAATTCAAGCCTCTACCAAGATGCACCACGACACCCGGTTCTCCGCTTACCTGATCCAATCTGCGTACCCTCCTTTGATGTTGAATGACTCATCATTTCCCGACTTGATCCACTTCAATTCACCCACCAGCTGCAGGCCTCACTTCGTTTGTACCAATCTCCACAAGCTGCCAGCCTCAACCAGGTTCTCTTGCCCTTATACCAATATTTTTTGGGTTTCTTACGTATCTCTTTTAGCCGTCATTTCTTTTGATGTTGACTGACTGACTGTTAGGAGATGAGATTATGTAGTCTGTGACAATACTTAGGCACAAAGACAGCAGATGCTCATCTAAGCACTAAGCATCCAAGGTCGCATGGTCGGACACGCGGCAATGCTAACAATAGAGTCGACTGTCGCACGTTTTCCAACATTCTTGCTATTAATAGCGCAAGAATATTTTGACTAAGAGTAAGTGAGTAGTGATGATGTGTAGGCATTGTGTAGGAGTATTAATGTTGTTATGAATAATTAATGATCGGTTTTTGAGCGTCTGTGGATAACTAACTATACTTTTTATCCAAATACGGCGAAGCAAAAAGGAGAGTTATGATTTTGACCGGTATGTATGTTCATCTGTTTCCTCATAACTTCAAAAGTACTTATATTAATTTGACAAATAAAGTACCGTTAGAAGCGCCTTGACCGTCCGCTGGTTATAGGCTATGTGACGTCACACTAAATTCAATATGTCGCCCTCTAGAGGACATAATGTAATGAATTCAAAAATAAATATTTTGGGATGTTGCCTTGTGGGGTATCAAATGAAAGAGCTTAATTAGCACATTAAAAAAATATAAATATTACTGAAATAAACACCAAAATAATTAAATAAAAAGAAGTTTAAAAACTAAAACCCAACTACTGAAAAGGATGGAACAAGAAAGTACCTTCCCGTGGTCGCATGCTACCATAGTTTATACGTATGTTAGTCAGACGCCAGCACATCAAGTTACCCGAAACTGTAAAATTTTCCCAATCAGCCAATCAATTGTCAATTTTCAACTTTATCGCTAAAGCATAAGGTTCAAAGTTGAAAATCAATTAAATTAATTTGACAGATTGTAGTAGCTTGATGTGCTGGCGTCTGTACAACGACATGCGAGCACGGGAAGGTACTTTCTTGGTTCATCCTTTTCTACTGAAAAGGATGAACCAAGAAAGTACCTTAACATAAAAACTAAAACCCGACTACTGTCGGGTTTTAGTTTTTATGTTATGTTAGTGTTAGTAAAATGATAAACCGTGACATAGTTAGCCAGATAACTCTGTTAAATTAACTAACTTAGTGCCTTACTATCAGTTCCATGGTAAGTTATAAAAATAGTAGTGGTTAAAATTATTGCAATGGTATTTTATAGTATGAATGTTGATGGCAATATAAGCATATTGCCATCAACATTCATACTATAAAATACCATTGCAATGATCTATTCTCTTGCTTAAGAGAAATGAAAGACCAGAGCTCATTCGAGATGTATTGAAGAAGAAAACAAGTGGCGCCGTGTGCTATGTGAAAAAAAAACACTGGCACTCCGGTAGTGCCGACAGAAGTGAAAACTTGAACAATTACGAGTGTATTTTGTGAATCGTCTTATAAACAAAACACGCGTGTTAAGGTGTGTTCCTTATTTTATAGGGTTTTTTGCAAATTAGGTATTCATGATGACCAAAGTGACTGGTTTATTCTTCTCGTGAAAGGAATTTATTCAGATTTGCTCGTCGTCAGTTATATATCCGTGGTTCAGCGCCATCTCGTCGTTGTTGGATGAACTACATAGTTAGTACGCGAGGCCTACGTAGTTAGTACGCGAGGCCCTCGTAGTTCTTCCCGATGTGCATAGATGGCGCTGTCCTCAACAACGCGCGTCTTAAGTTTTACGTCTGACGTTAGTACGCGAGGCCCTCGTAGTTCTTCCCGATGTGCATAGATGGCGCTGTCCTCAACAACGCGCGTCTTACGTTTTACGTCTGACGTTTTACGTCTTACGAATTTTCGATCAGGGTCACGTGACCTGACGCGAATTTAGAAGTTTTTACCCATTCCAAAAAAAGTACACAGCGCCGCTAAAGAAGTTTTCACTTCAAAAAATAAAGTTCTGTCATTACAGTTCATAACGTTTCGTCTCTTCTGCCACATAATCTATGCCGCGACAGCACAGAACCGTTCACAAATCAGTCTCCATGTATCGACAAAGAAATGCCTTTTAACCGTTATTTATATCGTTATTTGTGTAGTTATTTATAACATTATTTCTGTTTCAGATGTTCCTGTGTTTACAGTCCGTGAAACGATTAGATGTTTTATTTATACAAGATTATTGGGTTTCGTTGAAACTGTTATGGTGGTATAATTGAAGCTTCGAGCTTCTGTGGTGGCTGGAATGTGTTGGGTTCGATTGATTTATTTATAGGTTTAATTCCTTTTGGTGTTGAGATGAAAGTATTCGTTGCGGCCGTGAACTTGCTGCTACCAATAGGGAATATGCATGAATTTTTTTCATGGTATTCATTAACAAAATATGAAAATACCGTACTAGAGATGACAAAAAGTGAAATTAAAATTAAAATCGGCCAAGAAACACGGCCGATATGAGCATTTAAAACTATTGATTACACACCAATTAGACAGAGAGATCCGACATAGACTGTGACGTCACATGTCACTACGGCCATATAAACTCCGTGTTAAATTTCGTTTTGCGAGAAAGAGATAGAAACAAATCTTCGATGGCTCATATCTTTTTTAATTTCATAGTTATCCGAAAAACAGTTTTACTAAACTGTTTATTACATGAATGAGGATTAATATTTTAAATAAAAAAAATCATGCATATTGCCTATTATACATAAACTCGCTAAAGATGAACTTTGTATGAAATGTTGACGTTTATTTGCTATACTGCTTGAATAATATAACCTTAAAATAAAAAGCACATAGCCATAAACGAAATGATAGCGTTTACTAAACTTGGTGCAATTTTGTTTTTGAGCATTGTCGTGGCTATTATTAAGAGGTGCAGTATATTTAGCCCGCACACAAAACATGTTATTTTTACCATAAGCAAGTATATTATTACTTAGTTTTACACCCGTCTAAGTATATGAATCATTTTAGTCTTTTTTTATCACTTAAGATGTCGACTTTGAAAAAAAAAAGAACGTGTTTTATATTGCCAAATATATCATTGCTTTTTTATAGTTCTTTTAAAACAGAAGTTACATGCGACTGATTTATGAAAATGGGCCTAAGCTTAGAAGCCAAACGTTCAGCCACTGCGTCATTTATGCCCGTTTTACTAACACTCGGCGACACGTAAATTAGGGCCTCAATAAAAACGCGCTGTAATATTTTCAAAATTCGGTATTTAGCAGAGCGTTAAAAATCTAACAGCGCGTTTGTATGGACTAGCCTTACTGAAATTGGGCTTAAGGTTCCCAACTTTACTGTTAAATATATTTCACACAGTATCACACTTACTTTTTACAGTTTCTCTCAAAGCGCTAAAACTTATTTTAGTATTAATAACATTCGAAACTTTCCTCATAAAGGATTAAGTGTTGGCGCTTATATTTCAGACGGAACTTTATAGTAGCATTAAAATTAATTTAGTAAGCATACTCGTATCAGACTTTAATGTTGTCATCTCCCTAAAGCTGCGTACGCCCTAATAAAACACATAGTAGACCATGCCTAATTATATGAGAGTGATAAAAGGGAACTGCGGGGTAGTGCGTTACACACTATACAAAGAATAGGTTTCATTTTGACAGTACAACAACATTCATTGCGTTATTTACTTTATTATTTTTATTATTTATTCATTAATCAAGTAACACAGACTCATACAATTATTAAGCATACAATGTCAATATAAAATAATTAGGTACACATGATTACATTACATTCATTTCTTTTTAAAGAAATTTCTAAACGACTGGTTGACACTTCCCGGGACCCAATAGCTGGCTTTTACCTTGGCCAGAGGCTAAGCATCGCCATACAACGAGGTAATGCCGCCAGTCTCTTGGGTACATTACCAGTCGACAGCGATGCGGATGAATTTTTCGACGCAATTTTTTAGTTTCTGTATAGTTTTAGTTAAGTTAGAATTTAATTTTGTTATTTTTGGTTTTTATGTCTGTATATACTATAAATTAAAGGTACACCTACAAACACAAAATAAAAAATTAATTCAAGCTCAGTCATAAAATAAAATAATAATACATAATACTTATAGTTTCCTGACCGGCATTCGAATAGCAATATGCTGTCACAGCCATGCCGGATATTTGACTTTGCTGAGCAGACAAATTTTTAGAAAATTTAATGGATTAGGAATATCGTTCAAAATTATTCAGATTCTGATCGATATTGTGTTACGATATTAGGGAGCTGGCAAAAGCCATTGTAGCTATCACGGGTATACAAGATAGGTACAATATATACACTCCATACATTTAGTTGGCGGCTCCATAAAAGTATGAAGCAGCAATTCTTTTTTACAAAATCAGGATTGGTCTTAGAGTAAAAGATGTTCATAATGATGAGTACAATGAACCCTTTTCCGGTTTACAATTACTTCAATTTGATGCATGGAACCTGAACGAGGCTGGCACAGGAGCGTGGGGATATGCGAAATGAAAGAGAGACCTATTAGTGCAACTAGCTAGAGATGCAGCAGTGGGCTTCTAACATTACAGCCTATTAAAAATCCATACAGTCGGTAAAAAACCTCCAAACCCAATGAAACTCCAGCAGTGGGGGAAGTTGGGGTGTGGATCATGATGAAAGAAAATAAATAATATATTAATAATAATTATTGACTGCCCGATGTATTTGAATGGTGGTCAAGGATGACTATTGTTTTTATTAGGTACACTGGAACTCTTTAGAGCCCGTTAGAAGCTGGAAAAATCTGACTGGAGAACAATGTCAAGGGAGTCGAAAAAACTAAAGATGGATGAAGAAAAGCATTTTGATGAAAGAAAGATATATTAACCCAGTACTAGGTATTGAGTATTTGTCATCTCTTTATATACTACACCGTTTTGACGTCACTATGTCAACGCCGGCTATCGCTGAAAACCTTGAGCTTTGTCTCGCATGAGGTTGTAGCATTATGCTGAGCGACGGCCGTTTTGCGTAGATGTGACGCATATTTTCCCCTACCTTCGTCATCTTTCTCTGCGTCATGTTTACTGCAAATAAGCATATTTTCTTTCTTTCTTTCCTTCTATAATATCCTTTCTTACCGAAGCACAGTTTAAATAATGGCAGTACCATCACCATGGCTTTAATCAAACGAATTGAATCAATTACGTTGCTAAGGCGGCGGGCAAACGAGCGAATCGCATGTCGACAAATATGGACATGGCCTAGTCCTCATTCGGGGTTTATTTCGAAACATAATTATTAAGTGAATTACAGTAGTTACACAAGACTCGGTTGAAATTCATTAGAAAATTGTGTCTCACCCTTTTAAAATTTAGGTCAGGACACCGCAGTAATTGAATTTTATTTTCTTCTGGTTTTAGAGGTATTTTTTCGGCTGTATGGATTTTTAAAAGGCTGTATGTTTGAAGCCCATTGCTGAACCTCTATCTACTTGCACTAATCGAAGTTACTCATCTCTTTACCTTTAAACCAGTATTATAACTCAACGCCGAAGAATTATGCAGAGGTGTAGCAGTAGTGGCCAAGTGGCAAGGACTGCGACTTACGAGTTGTAGGTCGTAGATTCGAACCCAGACAGATGCTTTTCTTTGTGTTAATTATCTCATCACCACTGCTCTCAAAACCGTGAAGGAAAACATCGTGAGTAAACCGCCATGGCCTAGAACCAAAAATTCGAATACATGTGACATCTACCAACCCGCACTGATTGACTGATTACGTTATGTCCTCTAGTACACCCACATTTGTCCAGCAATGTTTAAGTCCCATGCTACCATGTACAGACGCCAGCACATCAAGCTACTACAATCTGTCAAATTCCTTTAATAGATTTTCAACTCTATTTCTAAACCATAAGGTTCAAAGTTGATTGGGAAAATTTTACAGTTTCGGGTAGCTTGATGTGCTGGCGTCTGTACCTAGGGGCAACTCTATTGCCATAAACCGGGCACACATCCAAACTACGGGCAAAAAGTTATGATAAATTATGATAGTCATGTTTGAAATGATAACATACACACAATCATCATCATTTTCTAGGAGTATGTATTTATTTATTTCAGCACACAAATGTACAGAGGGGGACTTATTTTTTTTTTTTTTAATTAAACGTTGCCCCACACTTGGAATTACTCCTGTATCGTGGGTGCGTTTACAAACATTTAAATTCACATACACAAACAGCCATACCCGGAACAACTACCTGTAGGCAACAAATATTTGTTCCGTGCGGGAATCGAACCCGCGACACGCAGCGCAGCAGTTGATCGCTCAGCCACTGCGCCAATCGTGTCGTCTAATTAATTATTGCTGTTTGTTCCTGCTCTTGACCTCGATCACGCCTGATGGAAAGCGGTGGATGAGGTCTATGATGGAACGAGCGTGCCCAGAAGATGCCTAAGGCACTGGAACCCCCACGCATCCACGAAACACAGCAGGCTGTTTGATGCCAGACTCCGGTGGGAGGGTGGTCGCAAACCTGGCAGGCGTTAGGCCTACCACCGCAAGGGACGAATTGGCCAGTCAAATAAGGTGTTGGGTGTGACTGTCCAGGATGCGCCGAGCGCTCGGTTCAGTTAAGTAACTGGTGGAACAAACTGCGCTACACGAGGAGGCTTCTTCATGCATCCCAACTTAATACCATAGGCAGTTTCTACCAGACAACCTTTGAGTGATGCAGAGACAAACAATGGTAGGTGCTATTGTGAAAAATTTATGAATAAATACTATATTAAGACATTACGAGTAAGAAGGGCCCGTGGTTAAATAATAACAGCCGTACAAGTCGATCGATCAGGTTACGCTACGCTTGCCGAGGTTGGTCTGTGGATGGGTGACCATCCTTGCACATACCGAGACCCCTTCGTGCCTCAGCAATCATGTTAAGCCGTTGGTACCGGCTGTCATTCATGGATCTTTGACAGTCGTTACAGGTAGTCAGAAGTCCGAAAGTCTGAGAACCAGTCTTACTAGGAGGTATCGTATTACCCAGTAGGTAACAGGGTTGTGGAGGTCAGATAGGCAGTCGCTCCATGTAAAATACTGGTATACCAACCCCAATATAGTTGGGAAAAGACTAGGCCGATGAGATGATGACGACATTACATTAGTATTACATTAATTTCTAAAATTATTCGAATAACAGAGTAATTTCTATCTTTCAATATGTGTAATGCCTGTATCAAAGTAGTTATTTGACCTCATTCAAAGTTTTACTAGATTATAGCTTTCCGACCTTCCTCATCAAATAGTCCAAATCTGTAACGTAGACTTTGCCTCGATACATACATGCTTCAGGGTCACCTAGTATTAGGAATGTTCTTATATGGGGTGATTTCGGTTTAAAGATATTTATTCTCATAAAGAACACAAATATGTAGTTCACTTAAAATATGAGATTATAAATAGATCATACACTTATATTATTAAATCATGACTACGTGAGTCGACAATATATAAACTGAGAGCGATAACAAAGTATATATAAAGGGTTCTAGAGAAATTAAGTACGCATGGTTAATTACTAAATTTTAGATACATAAGTTTTTAAATTTTTTATAGGTATTTGTACTTTTTACATTAATCATATTATCTGGCAGTTTATTTTAAAGCACTGCTCCTTCATATAAAATGCTTTTCCTCCCGTAATAGGTTCTGGGTGGCCTGAGTTCTAACTTGTTGCGTTTTCGAATGTGGTATCCGTGATTTCCTTTTTTGAAAGTAAGTTGAGAGTGGGTTTCCTGTGATATAATTTTTCTTATTAAAATGAATGTTTTGAATATGTATAGTTGTTGTATGTTGAATATCTTATTATCGATGTATATTTGTTTAGTTGATGTTAGGTAGTAGTAATTGTACAGAGCTATAATAAGTTTGTTTTGTATTACTTGAATGTCATTTATGTAGGTTATAGCAGCCCCAGATTTCTACTAAATACTCTAGGTGAGGTTTGATTCTATGTGGGATACAACTAGAAAGTCTACGTAATGCCCCTGAAGAGATTTTGTTACGCATGTTCTCAATGTGGTTACACCTATCATGGTGTCTTGGGTCCAGAGTTAAGCCTAAATACTTTTCGTTTGTTGGCTTTTGTAGGGATTCACTATCTATGGATAGTTTAATATTGCTAGGTATTTTATTTACTTTTTGCTGCAAAGACCGTATACGACTTTTTTTCAGGTAGATGCTCAGCAAATTGTACTTGAACCATTCACTAAGCGATGAGAGTTCAGCTTGCGCTTTCCTGACAATCTCTTGAACATCATGTCCAAAATAGAAGAGACAAGTGTCGCCAGCGTACAGAGTGATGTCGCCAGTAACATTTACGTTTTTTATGTTATTTACGAACACAAGGAAAAGTAGAGGTCCTAAAATTGATCCCTGTGGTATTCCGTAATTTAATGTAGCTGGTATACTCTCATAATTGTTTATTTTGACTATTTGAAACCTGTTTGTAAGGTATGATTCCATGACTCTGTATGCCGTTCCCGTTATTCCCACGTTACTGAGTTTTTTTAAGCAAAAGAGAATTACAAACTGTATCGAATGCTTTCTTCAAATCGATGAAGATTCCTAGACCTATAAGTTTCTTGTCAATTGATGTTTTAATTTTAGTTATTAAGTCTATTGTGGCTGATAGGGTGTTCGATTTAGGACGGAACGCGTATTGCTGGAAATAAAGGAAATCAATATTATTTAAGTAGTATTTGAGGCGTCTGAAAATTATTTTTTCAAAAAATATTGATAGTATAGGTAGCACGGATATACGTCGGTAATTGCCAGGGTCAAATTTGCTTCCAGCCTTGTACGAGTATTGGCGTTACTTTTGCAACTTTTAGACTGTCCGGGAACCTTCCCATTTCAAAGCATTTATCAATGCAACTAGTTAGGTGATCTAGAATTTTTTTTATACATTTGATATCTTTGGCACTAATCCCATCCATGCCGCAGCTTGTGTTTGTGTTTAGATCATCGATCATTTTATTTACCTCTTCTGCTGTACATGGCTCAAATACGGTTAATTCATTATAAGGTATGTCTGTAGTGTAATTAAGAGTATTGGTTAAATTGTTGTGGTATTTCAGTGGTATACTATTGGCTAAGTCAGGACCGATTTGTCGAGAAAAAATCATTAAAGCTTTGACAAATTTCGCCCCCATTTGTAATTTAACTATAAGTTTAGGATTGATTTTATACCGACAGCTTAATTTTTTTTTACCTTTTAAATTACTGGTTTTACAATAGTACAATCTATCTATAATGTTTTCACTGCTGGGACACCAGCCGTAGTTCACCATGAAAGCGCAGTGCGGGTTGGGGGATGTCACATGTTTTTGTTTTTTTTTCATTCTAGAAAATGCCATCTTTTACATACCTACTAAGTATGAAAAATGAAATGTAGTTTTTCTTTTGTATCTTGATGTATCAACAAGGGAAAATAATTGTCCTTATGATGTTTAATATTATAATGTAGAAGCAGGTCGTGTAATTGCATTTAACCGAGTAACTTTAGAGTAGTCTATAAAAAGGTTTTCCTTGACAATATAAAATCAAGCTCTTTTTAATAAAGCTCTCTCAGTATAAGCTGTGTCACGTACCTTCTAGGAAGATTGTTTCATGTGAGGGTAAAATTAATAATAGAATTCAAATTAGACTAAAAGTCTTATCTCATTTTTTGGTTGATATGGGTTGGGAGAGGTATATTGTTCTATTCGTGATTCTTTACATTTTGTTGCCTTTCAAAATGGTTATATTTTGAGATCCAAATAACATAGAGGTACGACGGTTAGTGAAAAATGTAAAGAATCACTAATAGAGGAATGTAGTTGTCCAAACTCGGATCAGCCAAAAAATGAGAAAAATGAGATAGGACTTTTAGTCATGCGAGGGACGATATTTGGCCCGTTCTTTATTATTGAGTTATCAAATTGTTTATTAGTCTGCGTAGATACCACTTTATATAAGGTCTATCTATTTTAGGGGCTTGTGACTAAGTTACAACAGCCGCATGGGTCGGTTGATCAGGTTAAGCTACGTTTTCCGCGGTTGTTCCGTGGATGGGTGACCATCTTTACATACCAAGACCCCTCCATGCCTCGGAAAGCACTTAAAGCCGTTATTCCCGGTTGTCATTCCTAACAGCTGCCGGCTGTAAAGTCTTACCAAGGGGTATCACCCATTAACTGGGTTGTGGAAGATAGGCAGTCGCTCCATGTAAAATACTGGTATCCAGCTTCATCCGGTTAGACTAGAAGCCGACCCCAACATGGAGCAGTAGGTACAATCAAGGCAGATTGATAAGGTCTGTCTATTCATACACGAAATATTTTAAGAGAAACATCTACCTATACTATGGTAAAGAAACCGTAGCAACGAAAAAACAAATATCTTATTATTTTTTTACGTAATTATTATAATTTCGAAATTGTTTGAAACTTTTTGCATAAACCCTTTACTCTGTTTCAATGACAGTAAATACTACGTACAAACTAGCGTAAAGGATGTGAAAAAATAAGAAGGAGTCAGTATTAAACCGCGAAAAAAAACACTGCTGTTCTCCACATTTTGACGAGTTATACAAACATAAATGTAGGGAACAGCTGATTCTTTGTTTGCGATTTTAGGTTTGGTCCCATAGTGAAAGTTGTTCATAATGATGACTACAATGACTTCTTAAGAGGTTGTTAATTTTAATTTATTTATATATGTCAGATTACAAATGATCCATAATGGTTAGTACAACAGGAACTTAAGATCTATGTTAGTAGGTACACAAATTAAATATAAATAACAATTACATTATAGTCTCTGAATCAATCACAAAAAAAAAAAAAATCAAAATTTAAATTATAATATAAATAATAATTACATTTGATTGATTCACAATTAAAATGTCACTTTTGCACCCCAACTACGATGCGTACCCAAAGCGAGTGCATTGGACACTGAAATTTATCAGAAATAATCTTCAGAATATTGTTGCTGCTGCCGCGTAATCTACCCAGCAGCGACGACACCCGCTTGCGTCTTATTGCGTAAAAGTCGTCTGTACGCGCTTCGGCAAACATCGCGGACGCACTGCAGAACCGCGGCAACCGCAACAACATCCTGAAGACGTTATTGAATTGTACTCGCAGAGCGCTGTACGTCCTTTGAGTATAATTAACCCACAGGCTGCTCGTGTAAAATGATGTGCAGTATGCTTTGAATAGCGCTACCTTGACTGCAGCTGAGCAACGAGCAAACCTGCGAGCCAACATATTACCCCGGACCGCCAGCGCCCTGCGTTCACGTTCAATGTCTTCGTTGTCCTTTAGATCATCGGTGACAATATGCCCTAGATACTTCACCTTTTTCACTCTTGTGAGAGGAGACCCGTTAAGTAATATTGGTGGAGCATCATGAGGGTTCTTATCACCTAGACCAAAAATCATGCACTCGCTCTTGGCAGCATTATATTTGAGACCATGACTCTCAGCGTACCGCTCACAGACTCTCAGTAGCTGACGAAGGGCCCCAATTGACGGGCTCAGCAGCACCATGTCATCGGCATAACTTATATTATTGACAGCGACTCCGTCAATATGACAACCTACCGGCGTACCACTGAGCTCGCCAATCAGACCGTCCACATAAATATTGAAAAGAGTGGGTGAGGAAATGAATTACCAATAACCCTGTATAATATAGGTGTTGGTTATGGCAAAAGAGGCGTGAACGTAGAATAAATGCTGTGAAAATGCGTTACTGGCTTGTTGTAACCGAATTAATTAATTACTGTTAATTGCTTGGTGTGACCGAATTCAAGCCGCAATCTCATTTCAGCGATAATCAATGTCAAAAATGTATGTAATTTGATTGTATTTTCGACAGATTCAGACTGACATTAGAATGCGAATGTTTTTAAAAATACGGAAATTGTCTCTGGGTGGAACGCCGAGACCCCGAGACGCACTAAAAGGACATCTTATATTAACCTTGTTGGTGATGTTCTTTAGAAAGGAACGCGAATGTCAAGATATACATATGAACGTAAACGAAGCAAAAGGAATATGCAAGGATAATACCTAGCAGTAGCAGGTGGCGCTCAGTCTGTAGTTTCTGCCTATCCCCATGAGAAGAAGGCGTTGGTTTATGTATGTATGTACAGATGCCAGCACATCAAGGTACTCGAAACTGTCAAATTTTGCCTCCTTACCTTTAATCAACTTTGAACCTTATGCTTTAGCGATAAAGTTGAATATCTATTAAAAAAAAACAGTGGCGTTTCGGGAGTGATGGCAGAAGTGAAAACTTGAACAATTACGTGTGAATTTTGTGAATGGTCTTATAAACAAAACACGCGCGGTACCGGCTACGGCCATCCGTCTTACGAATTTTCGATCAGGTCACGTGTCCTGACGCGAGTTTAACATTTTTTACCTATTACAAAAAAAGTGTACAACGCCGCTAAAGAAGTTTTCACTTCAAAAATTGATAGATTGTAGCTTGATGTGCTGGCGTCTGTACATATAAACTAATTGACACTTTACCGAGATTTTAATCTCCGCCATTTTTTATCCACGAAAAAACCTTCAACATGAAAATCCCCCTGTACATCGGTATTGTCCGTCCATCTCGTAAACAGGCACCCTTTATTGACACGATAGTTTACAGCATCTACACATGATTCCAACAGTTTTATGCTGGCCATGTGTTATTTGATTAGCTATCCGTTTATTTGGGTATTGCTCGCATCGATTCAGCAATGAATGTATGGTTTGTTTGATCCGAATATATTAGTTGCCTTCGATGTAAGCAATTTTGTTTGCTTATGGTTTCAGAGATTTTGTGTTGATACAAATATTGTGTTTGTTCGGATTTGGGTCGACAGTTGAGACTACGAAATTGTGAAGAGCGTCGGATCATAATTGTCATGGATTATGAGAAAGACACCAACCCACACTGGGCTCGCGTGGTGGATTACGGCTCACTCCCTCTCAGAGAGAAGGTCTGTGGCCCATCATAGGGAACATTAGGGCTGATTATATATGAGGAAGACACTGCAAGACTTTGGCATATAGTCTGTTGTTATATTCTCATTCCTTTAGATTCTACTAGCGGTTTAGCCAGTGTCTTTGTCAGCGTTTAATTTGTATTTTATCATTTTCTAATACAAATATATCATCATCATAATTTCAGTCGAAAGACGTCCACTGCTGGACATAGGCCTCCCCCAAGCACCTCCACTTCGACCGGTTCTGTGCTTTTCGCATCCAAAGGGTTCCTGCGGCCTTCACAAGATCGTCGCTCCACCTTGTGGGAGGCCTTCCAACGCTACGTCTATACAAAATAAATAATACAAATATATAAATAAATACTACTAGCAGCATGTAAACTTATGATTAATAAGTATTGGTTTTCTGAACATACCAATGACGCAGCAATTAATTCCTTTATAAACCACGTCACGAGCTCAGATTAGCCCTTCCTTAGCCCAGACAGCTCGGCTGGTATGCAGACAGTCAAAACAACCAAAAGTACTTAGTGAGTCACACAATGATTGCAGTGTTGTTAATAAATGCATCAATCTAACATCAAACTTAAACCACTTCATTCATATTAATTTTCCTAGGTTATTAAGGGCGTGTGTATAATACTCGATTGTTTTCGATTTGTTTTTCCGAGTGCTTGTTGGTCTAGTGGTTGCAAGGGCTACTGCTGGGCATGAGGTCCTGGGTTCGATTCCCAGATCAAACTGTTATTGGGTTCTTTTATGAGGAATTTCTCCGTAGCAGTCCGCCCAAGTAGCAAAATAATGTCATATAAATGGTACAATAACGTTTTTTATTTAACTTTCAGGCTTTTCAAAATGGTTTTATAATAGTTTTCTATACGTAAATATAACGCGGGTTTGGGCGCAGATTATATAACATTTAAATCGTGTAAGGGTCGTTTTGCAGTCGCGTCAGCGACAATAACGTTGAGCAAAAATCACGTAGACGTTGTAAGTTTAACTAGTAAGGTTTGTAATAGTTTCTAATAATACTCTTACATAACTATATCATCGTATAGACATTTGTATGCTGGTGGTCGGTCAATGGTTATAAGACAATTTGTGTGACAATTTATTGTGTTGTTATTTACGATAAGTCAAACGTTTTAATAATCATTATTATTTAGTAATTTATTGTGAAGAATGCTTAATGTAGTGGAAGATGAAGAGAGGTGACTTTTACTTGGGAATTAAAATTTTTTGATGATATGTATGGTTATCTTTGATAATATTTTAATGGGCCTTCATAATATTGGTGTTTCAATATCGTTTATAAAAATAAAATACATTAATTGTCATCAATAGTTTCCGCCATATTGCCAATGACATTGAGTGACTGCATTAAGACATGTATATAACTGTTGGTCTTATAGGTTTTTATACGACTTATGGCGTCCACCATGACGGTTGCAATTAGGGTTCTGTTGGAAAATAGAAAAACCTTTGTGTGTTGTCATGGGAACGCTTCTGTATTTTTTTACAGGGACATCATGGTGAAATATTTTGGTATTGATAAGTTTTTAACAAATTTTTAAAAAAAGGTAATCTTCTATACAAATAGAAGATTACCTTTTTTTTTTAAATTTCACTAACTTTTTTTACTGTTTCACGAGGAACATTACAAGTGATTGCCCATTTTTTTAAATCTTGCAGGAATTGATCATCTTTATCAAGTTCTTCAGAACTTTCGTCACTCATTTCCATGGAGTTGTCTTCTTCAGAGAAATCGGAATTATTAACTCATCTACAAAAAAAAAAAGATTTGGGTACTATAAACTTACGAATGAATCAAACTCAAACTCAAAGCATTTATTTCAATTAAACCATTTACAGGCACTTTTGAATTGTCAAGAAGTCGGTCAGTCAGAAAATATGAAGCTAGTTGCCCATTCCAAAGCGTAGGTAACTATGGAGAAGAACGGACAAGAAACTCCATGGACACTCTTTCTAAATAATATTTTATAAAAATATTAGTTACATCATTACTTTTGATTTTAAAATTATATAATGTGAGAACGATGTAAAAAATTAAGAAAGACGTACGTGTTAAAAGCGTCCAGAGTACAACAAATAAGTACTTAACAAACTACAATCCAAAAATAAATTAATTAAAAATAAGCAGAGGCAGCTAAGTGATGACCAGCCCCAACTGACGGCACCCGTTCACGAACATGACGCATAAATCAGCACCATTCAGCTCAACCATTTTGAAGGGAGCTAAATGATCCAACACACACGCCACCGTCAGCGAGACATTTGAGTGAGCATGACATACTATCAGCTGCCAGGGCACATTCGAGTCAATGAAAGACATATTATTACCCGGTAAATGGTAGCTATAGGGTACATAGAACTCACATCTGTGCTATGCAATTATACAATACAAAGGAAATTGATTTTATACAATGCAAAGATAGTCTTACAATCTTTAGCAGCTCCAACAGCATTTTCATGTGTTAATTAATTAGTTGTGGTTGTGGAGCAGGACCAGCATTATCAGCAGAATCTGGTAAAAGAGCTTTTCATGGAATAACTTCCTTTCGCTATCTAGTGTGCCTTCTGGTAAGAGATGAGGGGAACAAATTTGTTTTGTAGAACACCTGTACTGACTAGATCCAGCATTAACCGCATTAAATATTGAAAAATGTAAAGAACCACTTTCATTTTTACCACTTTCTTCTTGGCTGGGCACAGTTTCTTCCAGATTAAATGTAGGTATTGTTGCTGTATTTAGCAATAATAATTGATAATTTTTATTTAATTTTCTTCTAAAACCACCACTTCGTTTAATTCTTTTCTACTTTTTGAAATCCATGATTAATATTATTCTTAATGAAAAATGGCGACTGAGTTATATAAAAGTTGCTCATTATTGTTTAAATAATCAATTGACTTATATAGGTAAGTTATATTAGAATAACGTTTCAACCTAAAAGTTACTTAAAGGTGGAAGTATACGACCTAGTATCACGGTTTTGTAATAGTTAACTATAAAATCATTATATCACAGTTTGTTATTTAAGTGTTGAATAAAAGGTTCTAAATTTACAAAACATGGCGACTGAACACTATTTTATGACTGAAACGTTTACTCGACTTAACATTGTTTATCCGTCATATAAAATTATTGAGATGACGTTTACCAGACACATTAACATGACTTAAATTATATATAACTAATGCGTCGAACTGAATACTACTTTGCAACTGTTTAGTTGTTGCAAAACTATTATAAAGCCCTTACATGTCTGTTAGTTGTATAATTCTAATATTATACAACTTTTTTGCTAGTTGGGCGGAGTCTGAATTTGTGCGTGGTTAATGGCAATAAGCTCGCCTCTTATTACATACGACTTAAGGCTCCTTCAAACAGGCGCGACACGCGATGAAATCGCGCGCGACACAAAGGAACCGCAAGTCGCGCAACGAGTGGTGCCTTTGTGTCGCGCGCGATTATATTATCGCGTGTCGCGCCTGTTTGTAGGAGCCTTTAAACACAACTGGCGAAATGTGGGTGTACAGACGCCAGCACATCAAGCTACTACAATCAGTCAAATTTCTTTAATAGATTTTCAACTTTATCGCTAAAGCATAAGGTTCAAAGTTGATTGGGAAAATTTGACAGTTTCGGGTAACTTGATGTGCTGGTGTCTGTACTATAGGTACTGGTTTTCCTAACCCTTCGTATATTACAGGCGTGATGGAATACTATGTTTCTTTTTAAAATTTTTGATGGGACTTAATGTGTGTTTTCTTTTACATTTTGCAAAATGAACATCCGAACGGAAATATTTAAAGTAAAGAGCACAAAATCCTATGTTCTACTTACATTCTGGAAAAGCTTCATACAACTTCATGGTACTATTTAATATGCGGGTTTAATGAAAATATCCATACTATGCGTAGAACAGCTAGGTACCGTTTTGTGTGTTAAAATGCCGTAAAGACACGCCACTTCATCTTGCTTGCATTCTCTGCAGTTACAATATCAGTGTGCCATAGACTTAACCCAACCTGAAATGTTTCTTTAAGAGTCGTAGTAAAATTATAGATTCAAGTCATGACCGTGTACAAAGTCCAAGTTGCAAAAAGAGCTATTGAGAGCGCCATGTTGGGCCTCCCACTGGAAGACCGAGTCCGTATCTCAGAGATCCGACATAGGACTAAGGTTTAAGACGTAGGTCTACTGATAGCGGTTCTTAAATGGAGGTGGGCAGGAGACTTGACTAGGCGTAATGATGGCACCTGCCATCGCTAGGGCTCTGCTCCGCCTGTAGCCGAGGTCTGATGGAATGGTTGCCGAGAAACGGTAGAAGAATCGTTGGCAGACCAATAGCCAGGTTGGTTGACGAAAGATCAAGACAAAAGATCGTGGGGAAGAACTGGATGAGACTCGCAGACTTGGCAAGGGGCACACAAAAGAGGAGGCCAATGATGATAAAGAAGAAGCCATGACTAGAACGGCCAGACAAAGCTTGCTTCACGGGTGAGTTCTGGTTCTACCCGCACTTGCCTCATATAGTTTCGTAAGCAACCCAACCAAAGGCAAAGGCAAAATATCTAAACGCGCCTCAACTATCAACGTCATTAATATCGCTTGCACCACAATTAGCGTCGGATATCATGTTTACTGCACCCAGTTGATCCAGTTGCTCTAATAAACGTTACGACATTTTAATAAATGCGGATTAATCAAGTACTGCGGTGTAACAGATCTTAAAGTCTGTGTGAGACTGCATCGTTCGTTTTATGAATGGTTCGAGTTTGTAATCTGTGCTGTGGATTAGCTAGTTATACTGTCAACTGGTTATATTCTATGCATATTGATAGTGTTTTGTTTTTCTTTTCTCTGCTCATAGGGGATTTACACTAGGTCAATTTTCGCCGTATGGCTGGCCGCTTACCAAAATGCCTGGGAGTGGGGGGCAGTCGCCTCCTTCTGCGAAGCAGTCATGTTAGCGAAGGAGGCGGCGGGACGGCTGAGGGAGAGAACCTCCCGTCCCAGCCGCCGCGGGAGACGCTCCGGGCGTCGGGAGCCGCGCGACGACTCCCGGCCACCGTAGGTGCGGGCCTGCGGGCGGTGAGTAATGGGTAACTCACCGTCCGATCAGGACCAGGCCCGTGCCGGACGGCGCGTACGTGTTCCACGCGCGCCTCAAAGAGATGTCAGCATTAAAAGGAGGGGCCCGTAAGGGCCGAAGCCTGCCGGGTCAGCGGGATTGTCCGAAAGGGTTACCGCTGGCCCGGAACATAAAGGGCGAAGGAAGGAACACGGGTGGGTTTTAGTCAGTAAGAGCCTGACACTCCCTTCCGCTCCACCCAGAGCGGGAGGAGTCATTTGATGATTTCCCATCCACAAAAAAAAAAAAAAGCCCAATCACCACCCCTCTAGTTACCTGCGATTTTCATGGACACAGGTCGATAAAAATCGCAGGTAACTAGTTCATTGCATCTAAATGTCGACCTTTATGTGGCGGGCTGAGGATTTTCACAGTCAATTTTAGTCACCCGCCGCATGCGACCTGTCGCCGCACGACAAAAGTCGAAACATACTCTTCTTTGGAACTTGCGATTTTAGTCACCTACGGCCTAGCTGAATTGCCATTTAGGCAGTCGATTCTCGTCCGGGGTCGAAAATCGTGCGGCTGAGTCATTGTGTAAAGCCCGCATTAGTTAGAAAATATTTGCTTCAAGGTGTTGCTCGTTTGTGCACTAATGATATATGTATATGCAACCATGCACTGAGTTGGTGATATGCATATCACCAACTCAGTGCATGGTTGCATATTATCATGCTTTCGAGTCAAAGTGTTTCAAGGGGTATTATTTACCTGTCTGAGTACCGTTCTGTTGATAGCGACGTAGTTCTCACTAAATATAGGTACTTGTGTGGGTATGCCATTTCTTAATTCAGGAAAAAATACAGTTAGTCCAAATAAAAAAAAAGCTGTCAGAATGTTTTTAAAAATTCGCAATATTTCAACATTCAGCTAACTACGTTGTTCCCTACAATCTATCCGCTGACAAACACACGCAGTACGAAAACTCCTCTGACATAATCGAAAAAAACCTCCGCCGCCTACATTTTGTTTAGATTCCAACGAAACAACATGGGGCCAAAATAAAAAGGGAATTTCAAAAGACAATTTCGTGTCCATCCACGGAACATGTTCCCTCGAATCACGACTAACTAGTTGTCAAAGGCCTCGCACGTGCCGGTCCGGCTTTTTCTGGACATTTCTAGCCGTTTCCATGAACTTATTGGCCGGTTCCGGTGTTTTTCGGAAGGTCCGGAACGTTTTTGAGCGGCGCCGCGTGAAATTGGGGGTGGAATCGGTAGCGTTTTGATGTTAGATGCGTTCTGAATGAGCAATAATATGAGATTGTTTGATTGATGTTTCGCACTTGTGTATAGCACGAGAGGTGAACGAAGGTTAACTCTGTTATCCTGAACTTAACCTAAACCTAACCTAAATAATGTTAAAGGTTGTATACGTATATCTCTGAACGGACAGCGAACTGCAACTATCCCCCTTAACAACTGTTGTTCTACAAAATTAGACCTTTACAGCTGTCTATAAATTATTTTTATTGGTTGTAATTAGTTTTCGGGTACCAAAACTCCCATCCTCCTTTGCTGCCCAGCTGACAATGAGGTTTTTCACAATATTACAGAAATCCACACGAAAGTACCTACGCGCTTATATTGGAAAAGGTACAAAAAGCGTTCCTTAGGTTTCTTTATAAGCGTAAACATGGCTATTACCTTTTTTTTTTTTGAGGATGGGAAATCATCAAATGACCCCTCCCGCTCTGGGTGGAGCGGAAGAGAGTGTTTATTATCTTTACGTGTGTGCTATTACCCTTACGACAAAATATCTACTGGGATAGCTTGGATATAACTCCTTAGAGGTAAGGCGAGCAAAAAACCAGCCTACCATAGCCTGTAAGACGCTCCGTGGCACTATTGACGCGCCTGATCTACATGCTGTTCTGGCTCGCTTCTTTATGTCAGACAACTACTGCCGCAGCAGAAACCACAGGCTGTTTGCTGTGCCTCCATGTCGCACAGCTGCGCGTGCTAAGTCCTCAGTACCACGTACCCTGGCCGCACTCAAGCTAAAACTCAAACTCAAAGCATTTATTTCAATTAAACCATTTACAGGCACTTTTGAATTGTCAAAAAGTCGGTCAGTCAGAAAATATGAAGCTAGTTGCCCATTCCAAAGCGTAGGTACCTATGGAGAAGAACGGGCAAGAAAATCCATGGACACTCTTTTAAATTATATTTTACAAAAATATTAGTTACATCATTAATTTGAATTTATAATTATATGTGAGAACGATGTAAAAAAGACGTACGTGTTAAAAGCGTCCTTAATGATCTCTTGGACTCCAATCCAACAAACGATCTGTTTGCGGACGTATGAACGAAGATTTTGTCGGCATGTCAGAAGTAGGTACTACGAGAGGGCTTTATGAAAGTGTAGTTAACTTTTTACCTGACTCGATGTTTTTTATTTTCTTTTTTATGTGTAGGTATGTGTACAAACTGTCTTTGATTTTTAAATAAATAACGGGGTCAAATTAAATTAGGTGGCGAAACTTCGCAAACGCGATATTTAATGACTATAAACCAAAAACAACTTCACTAAACTATAATTTAGAAAAACTACACTTAACGGCCACTTTGAATGAATGAGTTTAGAAAAATTATGTTTTTTGGATTATTTTGGATTATTGTGATGATGTCATTAGATATTGACATCTATCACGTCTGTGAAGTTTCACTAGCTAATTTAATTTGTCCTTGTATATTTAGGTACTGGTGACCACATAAGAAATATTATGATTGTTTGCTATTAGTATTACGTGAATCACTTACCTACTTAATTCGGACTCAAACTAAGGACTTATTTATCTTTATATATTTACTAGCTGATACGGTAAACGTTGTTTTGGAAAAAAAAAGCATACAACCTATTTTCAGACCTATCAAATTTCACAAAAATCGGTCAAGCCGTTTCGGAGGAGTTCGATAGCAAACACTGTGACACGAGATTTTTATATATTAGAAAGATATTTCTTCTGTAGACCGTACGTGTGTCATTGAACTCCTCCTAAACGGCTGGAACGATTTTGATGAAATTTTGTGTGTGTATTTAATTGAGTGGGGTCACTGTAAAATACTGACACTCAGCTGCATCCGGTTAGACTGGAAGCCGACCCCAACATAGTTGGGAAGAGGCTAGGCAGATGATGTTTTGAGTGGGGTCCCTGGATAGTTTAGATTAACAATTAGACCCGGTAGGTGGCGTTGCGTTCCGGCAGGACAACGTTTTATTATAAGTTATAGTAAATAAAAACAAACTTAGATGGAAATGTCGACTGACTAACACTGCATTTCTCCTTCACAATAAACATAAAATTCATAGAAATTCCCCATTTTAACGACCGACCGCAATCTTAAGTCAGGTTTTAAAGCAAATTCTGTCTAAAATTCAAAAGTTATAGAGATTGCTAATGAAAATTACTGTTACCCAAACTGCTGGCTTTAACCGTTAAGACACACTTAAAAATAATATTCCTATTAGTGCTGTCTGGTTTTGGAATATTCATTTCAGGTTTCTGGAATTGTCTTTCTGGCCTAGTTATATTGAAGTCGTTATAATTATTCCTCAAATCGCCTTGTTTGCGGTTTTGTCGTTAGGTAAGTAGGTCACAGTCTCTCCATGTAAAATATGGTATTCAGCTGCATCCGGTTAGACTGGAAGCTGACCCCAACATAGTTGGGAAAAGGCTAGGCCGATGATGAGTTAGGTCTAGACTTCTGGAAATAACGTCGTTCATCACTATGTTTGGCATAACATTTTTTGTTGTTCTACAATACCTTGGTTTTACGAAATTAAATGTTTCTTTTTGTAAGTAGATCTTTTAAGAAACTTTTACACGTCAATATTTTAAAACTAGATGGTGACGGCATTTCCCAGCTGACTGATCCCTGTGAAGAAATGCCCTAACAAACTCAGAAGTCGTGGTCTCTTTTAAAGTCCAAACATTATGTTATTAGTATTTTATATGAGTCTAACAATGCAGGGCTATGTCTAGAAAGGCCATTGCACCTTTCAGTTGACCTGTCCCAGCAGACAGCATGCACTCCTGCCTTGTCCGCGTGAACAAAATAAACGTATTTGAATTGTAATCAATCAGATCGATGGTCCTTTGAAAAGTGGCTACTACCATCTCCTTAGACAAAGTAATCATTCATACGAACATTTTTCAACGAAACAAAACGGTGAAGGAAAACATCGTGAGGAAACCGGCATGTCCTAGAACCAGAATGTGATGACATGTGACATCTACCAACCAGCACTGGGTGTGCGTGGTAGATTATAGCCCATTCCTTCTTCAATGGGAACATTATAGCCTTATTATATATATCATCATCATCATCTGTCTAGCCTTTTCCCAACTATGTTGGGGTCGGCTTCCAGTCTAACCGGATGCAGCTGAATACCAGTATTTTATATGGAGCGACTGCCTATCTGACAATCCAGTTACTGGGTAATACGATTCCCCTTGGTAAGACTGGTTGTCAGACTTTCGGGCTTCTGACTACCCGTAACGACTGTCAAAGATCCACGAATGACAGCCGGGACCAACGGCTTAACGCCTAGCTATTATAGTTAGTATATTATGTATATTTCAGAAAGAAATGATTGTGCTTGTGTAATTACGATAATAGGGTCTAAAATTATAGTTTTTCATGCCACTTTTTGTGAAGAAAAAACTCAGTAGGTACCAGGTTGCTCAACCCAGCCGCATTGCGTACTCCACATTTCACATTAGATCATGATTTATGTGTTATGTTGGACACGGATGTTTGTTTGTTGGTGGTCCACTGGTCCACGAGGATGGCGTAAATCTAAATTATCTTTTTTATGTCATAATAGTTGTGGGCGTCTAATTTGGTAGGATTCCGAATTAGGTTACGATTTACGATCTGGACTGTGGTAATTTAGGGTGGTTTGCGCAATTTTGACAATTTCATTAGTGTAGTAATTATCAAATCGATATATAATGATAATTATAATACAGGGTGTTTGGAAGCTCAGTGCAAAGTTTTAAGGGAGTTATAGTTGACACCATTTACAGCATTTTGAGCTATACATGTTTTAGACGAAGTTTGTTTTTAACTGCAAACTTTTAGTAAAAAATAACATAGGTACCTACTAACTTTAACTGGGAAAAAAATAAAAAAATATACTTCGTTTAAGACATGTATGGCTCAAAATGCTCTAAAATCCTATGTCCTTCTCCGGGATGCAATCTATCTCTCTACTATTTTTTTTTTGAAATCCGTTCAGTGATTTACGCATGAAAAGGTAACATACAGACAAACAAACAGACATAATTACTTTCGAATTTATAATATTACTAGCGACCCGCCCCGGCTTCGCACGGGTGCAATGTTGATACTAAATACACTACAGAAAAACTGTGAACGTTGTATATAAAAACATAGCGGCCCGCTCCGGCTTCGCACGGGTATAAAATATATAGCCTATGTGATTAAAATCGATTCAGTAGTTTTGATTTATTCATTACTGCCCGTGGCCCGCACGCGTTAAATTTGGAGTAAAACAATCCCCCTTTCCCTATACCATGAAGATTTCCTGCTATCTTTGGAATATCTAAATTCATACACTACATTTTTACTTATTTACTTTTTACATTTTTAACTATTTAGTAAATTTTAATCAAGATCTTAATAGAAAATTGCAATCCATAAATTATGGTTTTATTTAATCTAATCTTATCTCACCTTATGTAGGTACTTATAATTACTATAAGTGCGATTTAAAAATTAACCTTAGAATAGAATATAATTTATATTTTAAAACTACTATCATACAATTATTTATCGTAACTTACTTATAATTACTGATACGTTGTCGCGCTGAAAAGCACGTTTTTATAATAATCGCGTCCGATCGCTGCTAAATTCAAAGTGCTATAGGGAAAACCGCGGCCTCAGACGCGCTATTTAATAGGCACGCTCTTGCCACACCGGGCGGCCGGCCGGTATCGCCGCAAACGCTACGTCCCGCAATTTTTTAATCTGTAATATCTTCGAAAATATTCACTTAAATCATACGGTGTAAGGGCCATATAGATTTATATTAAATGAACAATGTATTCAAAGTATTTAATTGGTTAAGGATTAATGCTGTATTGGTTAAAATCGCTTCGAAAATTAGCCATTATTTGTCGTAAAAAGTAAATGACAAAAAAAAGTTATTGTGGGTTATCCATAAGAGATAGACATATACCATCACGGACTTTTCTGTAGACCTTTTCAATGTGTACAATACTTAGTACATTATTTTGATAAAACTCGTAGGGTTCAGCCTGCGTTTGCAATGTAAGCGGTAAAAATGTAATTATTTACGACATCACATTAGAAACCTCAAAAATAACAGTACTTCTCCACTATTTAATGGATGTTATTATACATATAAACCTTCCTCTTGAATCACCCTATCTATTAAAAAAAACCGCATCAAAATCCGTTGCGTAGTTTCAAAGATTTAAGCATACAAAGGGACATAGGGACAGAGAAAGCGACTTTGTTTTATACTATGTAGTGATTATGGATTCGCAAATCTAGGTAGGTATTTGACAATTTTATGTGAGCCTTTTCATGGAGAGTTCCCGCAGCAGGCGCGACGTGATTCTGGTAGAACAAATTTCACAAAGTTTTCATTGAAATTGTTCGACTAGTGTCGCATCGCACTGTCGCGTCACGTCTGTCTGCGGGAGCCTTTATAGTTTGGAAAGAGTTATGTTGATAAAAAATTATGACAGTCGTTTATTAATACCTGCAACATCATTTGAGTAATCAATTGATTACTTAACTACAAAGAAGCTCTATAAGGCATTCCCTTCTCAAATATGTGATGATAACAGCCAATTATGTATATAACATAATCAGCCTATATAACGTTCCCACCGCTGGGACATCGGCCTCCACTCTGTGAAAAAAGTGTGCCGTAATCCACCACGTGGGTCCAGTGCGGGTTGGTGGATTATACAGCGTGATCCATGCGCAACCTGTTATTATGGGTATAAAACATTTTTTACGTGGATTTAGTATGTTGAAATTTATCGTCGGTTAAAATTAAAAATATTGCTGTTCCAAACATTTTAACCACGTATGCGCTTGCAGTTTTCTATGAAACAGCCGATTTTTTTTTTATAACCGGCAAAAAATGTCTGCACTAATCTAGATTCATGTGCTGAATTTGTAATTTCAGTTTGCGCGTCGATGTCCCATGCGCCCTGTATACACAATTAGCAAAAAAGTCTCAAGCAGGAAAGAAATCATTAAAGACAATATTAGGTACGTAGGCAATTACAATGTACATTGCGTGTTTCACTTTGAAACAAACGACACACCTAGATGAATCCTGTCAAACACTATTGTCTGCACAGCACATGCATATAATGTACCTTTAATATCCTGCATAATCAACTATTTTGTAAAATCTACTAATGTAAAATTTACCCAGAATTTTCACATACAAACGGATCTGAAATGCCCGTAATAATAAACAGAGCCATACCAGACATACCAGCCTTGATTCATAGAAATTGCAGCATTTACGCAGCATTCACGCTGCGTTCCCGCAACGCTGTCGTCGCGCTGATTTACGATCGCCGAATCGCAGGAAGTAACAGATCGGCACCTTTGATACCGAATGTTCTTTGTTTGATAAAAGGAAATCAAATTGATGTTACTGATTTTGGACAGGAATTTCTGTTGAAGCTTAGATACAATGCAAGGCGTGGATGGTAACAAAATCATTTAGTTGTTCAAGCATTTAAGCGATTTCAATTCTGTGACCTTTATAATTTGTACCGACTCATTCGTTTATTTTAATTGCATTGATATTCCATTCTATTCTGATCTATTATATTGCGGTATTGTGAAATTTTATTTTATTTAGTATAATAATAATAATCATTTATTTATCCAGATCATAGAATCCAATTTGTTATTAATTAGGTACATACACACCTTAAAGTTAGTGTTCGTACTTAAATTTGGATTTTTTAATTTCTTTTGTTTTTTATTAAATTAGTATAGGTTTTGCCTGAATTAAATGAATTTTATTTGTTTTAATTTATTCAAACAACGGCAACAGCATTTGGGAGCTTTACGTGTTCACAGCAATGCGGACGAATTTTTTGATGTCCTATGATTCTTTCCCTTCCTTTTTCATATACATATTAGGTATAATATTATTATGTACAAATACATATAAAATGTTAAGTTGCTCAATAATCGTAGAAGATTTCTTTGTAGTCCGTTTATTTTTACGAGTCCTAAAATTACCTCCAAAAGAAAAGACAAAGAGGAAGTTGCCACCACTTCAGTCATTTGACTTTCGAAAGAAGAAGACAAAGCGTTGTATAACTGTCGCAGCCAACTGGTTAAATTAGCCGTTTAGTTAACCGCCCGGCCCTTGGAAGTAGTGCTGGCCTCGCTTCGCTCTCTTTGCTCGCATGCGGTTGATCACAGTTCTTACCTAATCTAACCCATTTGGTCGGGGTGACCTAACTTAGTTACTGCGACCAATTCAGCTCTCGCGTGGTTGGTTACAATTCCAAACTAAACTATAACATTGAATATCATTCAGGCCGTTAGTTGAATGGCCGTTGTTTAATTAAACCGTTAACTAAACGGCTTATTAAACCAGTTGGCTGCGACATAACTATACAGACGCTATACAACGTTTATTAGTAAGGAGGCTAGGGTATAGTCACACAGATCAGGAAAGCAAGGGACAGAAGAAAGAGAGCTATAATCATTAGTGGGTCGAACGAGACTACCAATGATGACGTTGATGATGAAGATAACGACGATGATGATGATGACGATGATGATTTATTTATACAGCGTGGCAGGGTCATCGACACGCAACTTATTGCCATGAATTCAGTATAGAATCTGGACCCCCTGAGTTTTCTGTTGAAATTTTTGTCGATTATTTAAAAAAAAAAGTGTTGGTCCATACGTTTTGACCGGAAAGGTATTGCACTTTTCTGTGAAAAACCTGATTTTAGAGTTCCGTACCTCAAAAGAAAAAAAGGAATCCTTATAAGATCACTTCCTTGTCCATCTGTCTGTCCATCAGTCAAAGCCCTTTTTCTCAGGAAAGCGTTGAGTTGCCACCCTGTATACATATTCAATACCCTCCCTACCCTCTATAGAGCCGAAAAATGGCGTAAAAGAAGTCATTATTTTGCTTCCTAATTAAAAACAAGGTGTCAAAAGTCATTTCTTTATTTAAAAAAACATACAATTCAATATCAAAAGCGTGCCGAAACAAAAATTTTGCGCAGCTCCAAAGAAACTTCATAAAAACCACTAGTATTTAACAAAAACAATAAGGCATTATATCATTAGAAAACTTCACCACAAACCAATTAAAAACCAACCTTACCTTCCAGAAATAAAGTCCATATACGTTCACCCAGGAAATGAATCATGATTAAAGAAAAACCAACATAACTTTGCGGTCAGGTAATTTAATTTTCCGCAAGAAATGAAGCGGGTGGCGATTTAACCGAGAGCAAAACTAAATTTGTTACGTCAAGAAAAAGCTTCGGTGACGGAAAATAAAGAGATGTTGCTGGAAATTACAAAAGAAAACCGCAAAAATCGAAACAATAGGTATGAAACAAAGGACCGTATGACGAATTGTGTAGTTCACAGTATGGCCGGCGAAATGGGAGTGGAATAAAAATTAAGGGATAATTCCATCTTATTAGTGTGATGGCGATGAAGCCGTAAAACTACCCTACACGAAGTTACGACATAGTTAATAACTTCGCGTTTGTTTATCTGAGGTCGCGTTTATTGGTCTTATAAATAAGATGTCACACAGAACATTAATATGATTGTATACTGTCAAAACAGCATGGAAGCAAAATCTGTGTGGTTCTTTCTTCAAAAGACCATCTCAGACATCGATCTACATTGTCTTCATATAACCTGACCAAGATTATGTTTGGACTTTAAAAGAGACTGTGACCTCGTGAGTTTGTTTCGGTCTTTCTTCTCAGAATTGTCAGTTAGGAAATGCCGGCGTCATCTAGTTTAAAAAAAAAATTGATTGACAAGTAAAAGTGTTTCTGCAAACCTACTTACAAAAATAAAATCATTTATCATAAGCATCAAGTATTTCAAAATTGTAAAACTCACATAAGTACTTGTATTTCACTCATTAGTGTCTACTATTCATTCAAATCAATATGGATGGCTTGATGGGTAATGCGGGACGCCCCCCGCTAGATACACAGACGACCTCAAAAAGGTGGGCTGGGGTAGACTGGATGCGGAAGGCGGAGGACAGGGTGCTGTGGCGCAGCCTGGGAGAGGCCTGGAGCTGATTGATTGAATAGAATGTTTTTAAAAAATAGTATAAATACTAGTCGTCAATTTGGATGTTTTCCTTAAAAAAATATAATATAATAAGTAGTATATAGTGCAGAATAATTGTGACCGATAGAAATAATGAAACAGTGTGCTTTACCTTGTTGAACAGCACATTTGTAACACGTAAGTACAGACACCAGCACATCAACCTACCCGAAACTGTCAAATTATCCCAATCAACTTTGAACCTTACACTTTAGCCATAAAGTTGAAAATCTATCAAAGATATTTGACAGATTGTAGTAGCTTGATATGCTGGCGTCTGTACATAGTATTTTTAAGACTCTTCACATAGATATGGAAAATCATCGTCATCAGCCTACAGCAGTCCACTGCTGGGAATAGGTCTCTCCAATTGCACGAAATTCCAGCAACTCTAATCCAGTTGCTACCAGCCATCCTGCGAAGATCGGCTCTCCACCTAGCCCGAGGTCTTCCTACATTACGTTTGCCGATTCACGGTCTCCACACGAGAACACGCCTTTTTCAACAGTCATCGGTTATATGGCTTATATAGCCGGCCCATTACCCCGTTAACCCGCTCTGGACCCGCATGGTGGATTATGGCCCACTTCCTCTCACAGAGAGGAGGCCTGTGTCCCAGCAGTGGGAACATTATAGGCTGATTATGATTATGCTATATTTCTTTGGTATTGTTGTCGAATCGTTGAGCTCCCTTAAGTCTTGAGTTGAGCTGCACGATTTCTGACAAATGCGTGCACTGACTGGACAGGTCCTCTCAATCTGTGTGGTTCTTTTCTCAAAAGACCATCTCAGACATCGATCTACATTGTCTTCATATAACCTGACCAAGATTATGTCTGGAATTCAAAAGAGACTATGACCTCTGAGTTTGTTTCGGCCTTTCTTCTCAGAGTAGTCAGATAGGAAACGCCGACCTCATTTAGTTTAAAAAAACATATGATTGACGTGTAAAAGTGTTTGTGCAAACCTACTTACAAAAATAAAATCATTTATCATTTATGCTTGTTTATTCTGTGAACTATCGTTTTCAAAATATAGTTTACAGCATTTTGAGCCATACGTGTCTTAGACGAAGTTTGTTTTTAACAGCAAACTTTTAGTCAAAAATAAAACACCTACCAACTTTAACTGGGAAAAAAATAAAAAATATACTTCGTTTAAGACATATATGGCTCAAAATGTTCTAAATAGTGTCAACTATCACCTCCTTAAGGCTTTGCATCCAACTTCCAAACACCGATATAACTAGCTTCTGCCCTCGCTTCGTGAAGAAAGGTTGTCAGACTTTCGTGCTTCTGACTACTCGTACGACTGTCAAAGATCTACAAATGACAGCCGGGACCAACGGTGCTTTTTGAGGCAAGGAGGGTCTCGATATGTAATGGATGTTCACCCATCCATGGACAGGCCTCGGCAAGCGTAGCTTACCTTCAATCGACCCGTGCAGCAGTTATTATTTAGCCACGAGCACAAATGAGACAAGAAGGATAAAAATTTAATATTTATTAAATTACTTTTAGTCTTTCAGAAGCCCTTTTGTTGGTGATCCTAAACAAACGAAAATTATGCAAACATGGCGGCCATCTTGGCTTACTGTCAGTCAAGATTGTGTCTCCAAAGTTAGAATACAATTTTATATTTTTCATATTATTAATTATTTAAGACTAGCAGTGCCCCGCGGTTTCACCCGCATAAGTGCCGATTCCGTAGGAATATTGGGATAAAAACTATCCTATGTCCTTCCCCGGGATGTAGTCTATCTCTCTGCCAAATTTTATCGAAATCCGTTTAGTGGTTTAGGCGAGAAAAGGTAACATACAGACAAACAAACAGACAGAATTACTTTCGAATTTATAATATTAGTATGGATTAATCTCTCACCAATATCGATGAAAACAATAAAGAAATTAATAAAACATGAGCTACTTACCTGAAAATATTGCCACCTTAAAAACTCTTGTAACCACGCTTCTAGTATTTCACGAGACAATCCGCCCGTCCATTTTCTTAGAATTAATTACATCAGTGTAGATGTAATGTGTGTGTGTATGATAATTAGTCGTTTGTTAGAACCACAGCCGCAACACATACATAGTGTAATGTGCTCTTGTTTTCTTAAGTATCTGAGGTTATACGGAATTCTGTTCGGATGTACTGAGCTGAGAAATAAATTTTTTGGTTTATTTTCATGATGATTAAATGTTTAAATGCCGTTATTACAGAAACAATTTAAAAGCCATTGTGTCTCGCGTGGATCCACGTTCGAAGGGTTAAAAGGTTTTTATTGAATAAATAATACCATCAGTTAATTTATCATTCAACCAGACAAAACTTGAAAATACTATGTTATTATGTACATATACACAACAGCATCCATTGAGTTATAATGTACTTACGTAGTAGTATAACTCAATGACAGCATACTGAAAACTATAGTTGAAGATGTGCGTGCACCTGTTTTGAGGCATTTCGTGCCTCATCACAAGGTCATTAGTGATTTGTGATGTACTTATATGATGAGTGTTGTCCTTTGTTATTGTATTTAAGTACAGACGCCAGCACATCAAGCTACTACAATCTGTCAAATTTCTTTGATAGATTTTCAACTTTATCGCTAAAGCATAAGGTTCAAAATTGATTGGGAAAATTTGATTTTTTGGTTAGCTTGATGTGCTGGTGTCTGTACTAACAATAGCTTCTAAGTTTTTGTATAATAACTGTTGGACCTAGTTGTCCCAAAATAAATAATTTCGAATTTGAGTTATTTAGTTTGAAACAATACTTATCTACACAATTTACCAAAGCAAAAGGGGTATGTAAGAATCGTAGCAGGTGTCGTTCTACCTAACCCCGTGGGAAGAAGGCGTGAGTTTAATAATATGTGTTGTACAGACGCCAGCACATCAAGCTACCCGAAACTGTCAAATTTTTCCAATCAATTTTGAACCTTATGCTTTAGCGATAAAGTTGAAATCTATTAAAGGAATTTGACAGATTGTAGTAGCTTGATGTGCTGGCATCTGTAAAAAAAACGCCTCAACTAGCTGTTAAAGAGGTTATTTATTGAAATATTTATTATTTTTTATAATATTTTTATCCTGCTCAATGTTAAGTTTTTTGTACAGTATAATGTAAACGGTTAAGGTGTCACAATCCATGCATTTCTGATTAATAATTAATCATAATTATTATTATTATTATAATTGTTAAAATATTTTTTTAATGTAATTAATGAAAAAAATCACTTAACCAGCAAAATATCAACTTGAAAAAAATAATAAAGGAAAACTAAATTTTATCCAACCAAAAAATTTGTTCTGCATTCACAACTACGCACTCGTGTGTCCACACGTATGATAATCTGAAACAAGGTCCTGAGATTAATGTCATACCACCTACGCGCGCGAGACAATTGTGTGCAGACTACCGAATTGATAAAGCTAAATAAACACTGTATATTTCATATTTTATTTAGAGATTCGTACTAAAATTTGAAACTAAGAGAATGAAAAACGAAATCATAATCAGCATATAATGTTCTCACTGTTGGGACACAGGCATCTTCCACGCGGGCCCAGTCTTCGAAATTTTGGCTCTAGGACATGCCGGTTTCCTCACAATATTTCTCTTCACCATTTTGAGAGCAGTGGTGATGAAATTATTTACACAAAGTAATGCGGCTGCCTGGGTTCGGGAAAATTTCTAATGATTCCGAGTATTTTTATCCACAATACTGCGTTTAAATGTCAGTTGGTTTATTCACAATATTGTTATATAAATTAATAGCAGCTAGGCATGCAGGTGGCTGTGTATTCGCTGGCAAATAGTAACTTCTATGAAAGTGTTGGAAACGTTGCGAATGTATCAAGTGAGTTCAATATCGGCCGGATCAGCCCCGTGTGAACACACCAGTATTCACTTTCCATTCACTCATCGTGGAATGTAAAATTCTAAAGTGTTACTTTTGATTGCGGCAGTAGGTATTTGTTCTGTGAAGGAATTAAATTCCTCAAAAAATGCTTACTTTTAATTTAAGTGTTGTTTTTTAAGCATCGTTGTCGATAATCAAGAAGAACAACTATGTACGAAACAACTAGATGATTACAAAAATTGTCATTTTGATTAAACAAATTAATATTAAAATGTTATAAAACAATGTATGTTGGTTTCACATCTACATGCAACATACGGAACCAAGTAACATTCTATATCTTCTGACACGCGGCCATTTTATCTTTTTAGTATGTAAAAATATTCGGGGAATGGTTTCAGTAGTATTTTTTGGTGGAACAATCATTAAACGTTGTAAAGATTTTACGTTTTAAATGTTTTTGTGAATAAAAAATAATTTATTTTCCTTTCATTTTTTATTTGTTTTCGCTCCCTGCTGGGTGATTTCTGTCTTCTATGACAGGGCCTTTAAAAACAGTTGAAATTTGAAGGTCGCGTTGTGGCAAAAAATTCGGTGGCCTTGGTAATTTTACCTATGTTTTTTGACATTATTTGTATGGTCACCTAATTTAGCTACTAATACTTAGTTCTGTGGGGTTTATTGCAAAGCCATAAAAATATACTGAGGTGCAGTATATTTTCACAAACGAACACAACAAAATAAAAACACGCTTCCTAATAAAAAATCTACAGAATCAGCAAATAAATTACGACCCATTCCAAAAATATCGCCACTCAGCCGTATCCACAAAATCTTACATTTATATAACATCGTGAATATTCCTCCTCATCCATCGTAAAGTGGGGACATCATTGTTTATTATGAATCGTTGGCCATTAGAGAAATTGCGTAATTTCGTGAACGGGTCCTGTCCCGCTGACGCAGCATTTATGGTCATCCTAATAAAGAGTAAGTGTGCGACCCTATGTCTGGGACGGCAGTTTAATGATTTCTTCTGGTTGATTTTATACCTGCGGTTTTTGTCCTTGCGTTTGTGGCAAGTTAAGGCTCCTTCAACAAGGTGCAACACGCGTTAAATCGCGCGCGACACAAAGGCACCGCAAGTCGCGCAACGAGCGGTGCCTTTGTGTCGTGCGCGATTATATCGCGTGTCGCGCCTGTTTGTAGAAGCCTTTATACAGAGTCAAATTAAATTAGCTAACGAATCTCCGCAGACGAGATGGGTTTTGGTTAATTTTATTTTTGATATATGAAGTCTTGCCGCATAAAGACACTACACGAAATATTTATTGAAAATGTTACGAATCACTAATTGATTGATTAACATGCTATTATTCTATTTGATTAAATATTTTAATACTGTTACCAAAATATTTTCTTACGCAATCTTCGTTCATACACTTCACTAGAATCGTTGACTAATTTAAAAGCACAAACCTTACTACTACGAACTTCTCCTTACTCTTTTAAGGTACAGACGCCAGCACATCAAGCTGCCCGAAACTGTAAAATTTTCCCAATCAACTTTGAACCGTATGCTTTAGATATAAAGTTGAAAATCTATTAAAGGACTTTGACACATTGTAGTAGCATGATGTGCTGCTGCTGGCACCTGTACATCAATCAACACATGCCTAGTTATTTTAGCAGGGCGTCGCATCGATGGTTGCATAGCGAATCTTCTGAAGACATATTATTTCACGGGAGCCGCTTCGTACAGACGCCAGCACATCAAGCTACTACAATCTGTCAATTTTCTTTAATAGATTTTCAACTTTATCGCTAAAGCATAAGGTTCAAAGTTGATTGGGAAAATTTGACAGTTTCGGGTAGCTTGATGTGCTGGCGTCTGTAGCACATCGAGACCACTTCTGTTAAGAGGACGCCTTGGAGATATTGGCGCCAATGATCTCAATTTTTCTCAGTAAATACAAAACGGATCAAAATATAAGTTGGTGACCAACAACAATGGTAATGGCAATGGTGGTAATGCGCCAACTTTTAATGCCACTTGCCAAGGCACTTTAGTACATTTTTTTTAAAGGAGAGCCTATCAAAGTCGACGAATCTTGAAAATTTTAAATTCGTAGTTTAACGAATAGTCTCAATTCTCGGAAACTTGAGGCAATCGTGTCATTATTTTTTATTGGGATTCTAGAAATGTTATTTAGGATTACGTTTCCAAAGTTCAAATGAACAAAAATAAAAAAGAATAACCACAATAATCGAAAACTGTTACAGTTTGATCAAATTTCTAGGTTTTTCTTAAAATGCCCATAATTTTCAAACTGCATGGGATAGATTTTTTTTCAGATTTTTCCCGTGATGGTTATGATCAATCCTGTCACCCCGTTTCGGCCTGACGTTGAGTTCTGAGTAGTGTTGCCCAAATGCAAGACCAAGACAAGACCTTAGCCAGTCTTGGTCTTGGTCTTGCGTCAATACACCTGGTCTTGGTCTTGGTCTTGGTATTGCGCTCTCAGTCTTGGTCTTGGTCTTGGTCTTGCAGCAAGAGTCTCGCAAGTCTTGCGAGACTCTACTACTTAGACTAGACTACATTCAAATACCTATTAGCCTATTGCTCAGGGTGGCAGGGACATCGACGCGCAACCGCTTACCATAGATTCAGTAGGTACAGACGCCAGCACATCAACCTACTACAATCTGTCAAATTTCTTTAATAGATTTTCAACTTTATCGCTAAAGCATAAGGTTCAAAATTGATTGAGAAAATTTGACAGTTTCGGGTAGCTTGATGTGCTGGCGTCTGTACATGATTCTGGACGGTCTGGACCCCCCTGCGTTGAAATTTTTCGTCGGCTTTTTCTTAATTTTTACATTTTTTTCTGCAATTTTTTTACTGTAAACTGTATAAAATCATTATTTCTATCTGACCTAATGAGATTTTTAATTAAAAAATAGTAAATTCACTTGTTTCACTTAAAACAGCAATGTAATAAAACTCGAAAGGGCTACCTGATCAGCTGTATTGCTAAAGTTCATTTGCCAGGTCAACACTGTCTTCGCGCTCACGCTATTCGCTTTCAAATGCCGCGACAAAGGGACCGCAGCGCTAAGCGGTCTCCTCGTATTATTATTAACGCACTTGAAAATAAACTTTAAAATTATTACAATAAAGTGCATAAATGCTTGAACTTGACAAAAAATGCGGAAGATTGCGGGAATCCCCGCGCGGCGTCGAGTCGGCCATGAATCCCAATGAATCTAACAGACGCGTCACATGAGGCATTTTAATCATCTACATAATTGAATGACCCATTTACTACTTTTATTTTAGATTCGTTATGAGGGGATAATTATTTTTCTAAGGCTTCATCGATTTAAGGGGGAAGCGCTAAGGTAACCCACGAAATTAAAATTTTCTTACGTTTTTTGCAATTTGCTGGTCAGTGAATTTCGCGGGCTACCTAATACCGCTTTCGCCTTAAGTAAAGAAGATTAAAAAAAAACGTGCAGAAGTGTATTGATAGTCACGTAATTTTTCGATATTTTTTTATTATCAACAATTATTTTAGGTTTGAATGCAATTCAACATTGTACTGTTTCATAAAAAAATACATCCATTTTCGCATAATCGGTATTGAAACCAAATACCTACTATAACGCCCAAATCTCAGTTTGACTTAACTGCGAGACGCAAGAGTCTTGCAGGCTTAGTCTTGTTCTTGCTCAAGTCTTGCAGGGTTCAGTCTTGGTCTTGGTCTTGCTAAAATAAGTCGGTCTTGGTCTTGGTCTTGGTCTTGCAAAAATGCAAGAACAAGACCAAGACTGCAAGACCAAGACCGATTTTGGGCAACACTAGTTCTGAGACACCCTGTATACATCCAAGTTAAGCTTGATATTAGTTAAAACAAAAAAATGAAATATCATTAAATATTTTTTTTAAAAAGCACTCGTCTGACCTTGTCATGGAGTATGTCAAAAAATCAAAAATAATTCATATATTAATAACCTAAGAAGATATGTGCGATAACGGAGATATCTCGCTCTCTCTCTCTCTCTTGCAAAAAAGGATTTGAATGTCTATGAAACACGAATTTCAGCTCACTGTGCGGCATCGCGTCTCGCAATACTTACGTTACTTATCGGGGTGTGAGCGGGTTGCGGGGCGCGCGTGCCCGGTTTTGGAATTATTGTTTATCAATGCGTCGCCTTAAACGCTATTCTGCGCCATTAAACGGCTTATCAAAAATTATTTATAATTTATTTAATAATGTTTGAATAAAAAAAATATTTGTAATGGATTTGCTCTTGATAGTAGTCTAGGTCAGAGATGACAGAGACAAAGTCTACGATGTAAAATGGTTTACGTAGGCTTTGAAAGTAAACGTGCAGCCTTAAATAAAATTAAAAGCTTTAACTTTACATTTTCAATCATATTTCATAAACAAAATAACGCATTAAAAAGCGAGCTCAAAATAAACTCGACGTAGAGTTTTTTTCTTAATATATTTATAATGAGACCGTTTTTTCTAACGAAATACAAACGTAAGAATTATTTAGCGCTAAAAAAGTATCAAAAAGATTTTTCTCACAAAATACTGCTTAATTATGCTAAAAAGACGTCCCTGAAATTCAGAACGGCCTAGTTTAAGTCGCAGACAACCATTTATATTCAGTTTTAATGTTGTAACTGAAAAAATAATACAAGAAGCTTCGACGGTCGCTGAGCTCTCTTAGAGTTACCTACTACGTTATTAAAATGTTGTGCTTGTTCAAGTTTAAATTATTGTTTTCTTGTAAAGCTTCGTGTCACACAGATTAGCTGACTTTGAAGTTCAGTTTGTTGTTGGTTTATTGTTTGTCTCAATGTAAATGTCTACGGTAATTCGGTTTCTGTGTTTTCTTTTTTAAATCTCTTTTTAATAGTTTTTCTAAACACGAAGTCCGTAGTTTCGACTAGAATCAATTCTATTTGTTGTAATTTCTGACGTTAAAAAGTGCCTTTTATGTGCCTATTTGAAATAAATGCTTTGACTTTGACTTTGACTTCGAACGAAGGTACGGGCGTTTCCCACTCCATATCACTTCCGGACATGGTTCCATACATTTTGACCGCGTATATATTGCGTATAATCTGTGTATCTATTTTAGTGTATTATATACAAATTATTTGCACCAACGACAGCCCCATTTTATGTCCAGGAAAATCACTGTCCATTCCATGGTTGCCTGGAAGAGATCGCAGAAAGCGATAAGGCCACCAATTGTATATTTTGTAACGTTTGATGTATGTTTTATGTTATGTATTTTTGTGGTGTACCATAAAGTATATAAATAAACAAATATGGTTCAGAATCATGTACTGTATCTGCGCGTCCTTGTCCTTGCCACCCGGTATATATGTATATATAGTAAAAGTGCGCAATGCTCACACCTCTACCCTATTTCAAGTTAAACAAATATCAACTTTATTTCAATGACAACCAAGTTGATTTCAGAATAACTTGCACTATTGAAAAAGTTATAAAAATCTTTGAATTTGTAGCGTAAACTGAACTTTATTGTGTAGGAATTAAAGTTATTTTTCCATTAATTCGTATTTGTTTACATTTTTGGCAAATAAATCGAGAACGCAGATTATATAGGTATACTCACGCTATCTTCCAATAGAAACTTACAATAGAAACTATAGAACGCCACCCGTTACGATCCTTTTCAGTGTCAAAGTAAAATTGTAAATCATAACTAAAACGCGTCAACTTCAATCTCGTGATGAAAACTGGACTGGCTTGTAATACATTTTGGTCGTTATCTGTGTGAGAAGTTTTTGTCCTGCAGGAGTAAAGGTTGTCAGAAATTACAAACTGATATTATAATTCCATATTTATGTTCCACTTAATTGTCGACCATTCAAGTATGTATTACGTAAGCACTACAGGGGGGCGGGGGCACTTTGCTTTGCTTATTTTTGATGACATGGGGGATGGGGGGTCTGGATGGTGATTACGTCAGCAGTATTTATTTTGTAACTTTTCGGATTTTCTACAAAATTTTATCGATTTTGATTTGAACGCATATGGCAACCCTACTTGTCTAAGCTTGAAAACGAAACGCATTTTCAGGGATTCCCGAAAATAATGGATACGTTAACTCGCTTAGAACCGAGTTTAGTAAAAGAAACAAAATGCATGTACCAATGTTTACGTAAGCATGGGAGGGGGGGTAAGAGCTTTGCTTACTTTTGCTGACGAGGGGGAGGGGGGTTATAATTGCAAAAAATCTCCTTACGTAATACTTGAACGGGGTTCAGCATAATCAGGGCATAATGTTCCCACTGATGGGACACAGGCGTTCTCTCTTCGAGAGAAGCTATAATCTACCACGAGGGCCCACGGGCTACGGGTTGATAAATGTCTCTCGAATTTTCGGTTCTAGTACTTGCCGGTTTCCTCACGATGTTTTCCTTCACCGTTTTGAGAGCAGTGGTGATGAAATGGTAACAACACACACACACATGGTATAACGCCTGTCTGCGTTCGAACCCACGACCTAAAACTCGTAAGTCGGGGCTATTACCACTGAGCCACCACTGCTCTCTAACGGCGTCAGGTTTAAAAGCTCTATTTACAAAGCATTAATAAGCTAAACTGTTCTATGACAAACATTTGTACGCTTATTTGTAGCAATATTAATGTTTCGTAGTATTAATATTGCTTATTAAGTTAATGCAGTCATTCGTTTAAGATTATAATTAAGCTCGGTCTGGATATGTTTATATTTGACAGTTAGAGAGACTGAATTTCAATTTATGAAAAACGGACCCTGTTATAGGTACAGACGCTAGCACATCAAGCTACTACAATCTGTGAAATTTCTTTAATAGATTTCCAACTTTATCGCTAAAGCACAAGGTTCAAAATTTATTGGGAAAATTTGACAGTTTCGGGTAGCTTGGAATGCTGGCGTCTGTACACACTGTAAATTAATATTTGACTGATTTATTAAAAAAAATATGTGTTGCTTGAGAAAACTAAGATAACTAACACGAGTGGTTAATGTTTCCCGTATGTAATTTAATCGTATTACCCGGTAACAGAGTACCGGAGCTCAGGATTAGATAGATAGATAAATCGTTTATTCAGTGCAACAAAAGACACAAATACAGGTATTAAAAACATCCAAAAAGTAAAAAAATAATAAAAAAAATAACAAACATTAAAAAACACTGGCACTCCGGTAGTGCCGACAGAAGTGAAAACTTGAACAATTACGAGTGTATTTTGTGAATCGTCTTATAAACAAAACACGCGTGTTAAGGTGTGTTCCTTATTTTATAGGGTTTTTTGCAAATCAGGTATGATGACCAAAGTGACTGGTTTATTCTTCTCGTGAAAGGAATTTATTCAGATTTACAAATAAGCTCGTCGTCAGTTATATATCCGTGGTTCAGCGCCATCTCGTCGTTGTTGGATGAACTACGTAGTTAGTACGCGAGGCCCTCGTAGTTCTTCCCGATGTGCATAGATGGCGCTGTCCTCAACAACGCGCGTCTTACGTTTTACGTCTGACGTTAGTACGCGAGGCCCTCGTAGTTCTTCCCGATGTGCATAGACGGCGCTGTCCTCAACAACGCGCGTCTTACGTTTTACGTCTGACGTTTTACGTCTTACGAATTTTCGATCAGGGTCACGTGACCTGACGCGAATTTAGAAGTTTTTACCCATTCCAAAAAAAGTACACAGCGCCGCTAAAGAAGTTTTCACTTCAAAAAGATAAATTGACCCATAGACACTTAACTCATAAACGCCTATAACGGTCGATCACTACTGGGCGGTGTGTGTCTCATGGTTGCATTCAGATTAGACTGGAAGCCGAACCCAACATAGTTGGGAAATGGCTAGGACGCAAGCTATTAACAAAAAATATTAAATACAATTTTGATTATGTTTTAAGTTTCTGCCTGCCTAGACACAAACACGGCTTTAGATCTACAAAACCAATTAAGTGTTTGGTACTAACTGTTTGCGAAAAAGTTCTAAGTAAGTAGAATAGAATACAATAGAATACTCATAAGTAAGTATAATGTAATTTTCCATGATTACCAAGTATTTACTTACGCATAAGCAACATTGCTCATTCACCTAGAATAATCGATTAATCGCCGTTACGACACTAACTCGATTTGGATTACGTAAACCTCGATTATTATAATAATGTAATTTATGTTGTTATGCCAACATGTTTACATGTTTACAAGAAATTATGGCTATGCCTACCAACTACTTCGATTAACTAAAGGTGTTCAAATTATAAACGTTTAAAATCTAGTCGTAATCATTATCTCAGCGACAATCAATGTCAAAAACTTGTCAGAAATTTAGGGAAAAGAATTGCCGCTCTAATAAGAAACTTTTTTTTGTAGTTCATTCCAAATTATTAGAAACTGGGATGATTTTCTCACATAAATAAATAAATGCCTACATAATAATATCTTCAAGGTATTGAAGAGATTAAACATCAATATCCCTAAACGATAATCGCTATTGGACACAGCTGGAAATCGCCAGAGCGATTTATTTATAGCGTAAAGGCGACTCACGCGCCATCGTAAATTAGTATATCTTGGGAAGAGCGCGCGCGCGCGCGTCTCACCGTTTTCAAAATAAGCATTCGAAATATGAATCGGATTCCGTTAATCGATGTACGAAATGCGAATTGGATTTCGGTTGAATTCGATTGTCATTTGAATTGGGGTCCGAATTTTAAACGTTCCGTTTTCGTGAGTTTTTGAATTTGTGCTCGTGCTGTGTTTTGTGAAGTGGATTGTGTTTTTATGAGGTAAATATTATCTTATTATTTTTTCCATTCGTTCTTCTAGGCGTCATAGTAATACTTACAAATCTTTTACACAGTAAAGTCATTCCCTTGTCACGACTGTTACCGGTATTTTCTTATCGAAAACCAATTTTCACTCTGTGGAAAACTCAAGTCTATGTTGAAAATACTGTGGAAAAACCTGTATTTTAATATACCGTTAAAACAGTACTAAAATACATTGTTTGCCGTAAGAACATTACATTTTAACGCCAAATAACTGTTACACTTTACACATAATATGCCTTCAGTGGCTTTTGAAGTCAAACTATTACAATACAGTCTATTGTGTTTAGTGTAACAATTTATAATAACTAGTAGTAATGAATAAGTAACAATAATGATACAATGAATGCCTAGTACTGGAATCTGTTGTGAACTAATGAAATGTGTGGCATTTCTATAGGTATTTACACTCAACACACCATTTTGATCGTAGTTATAATATCGTTTACTTCAATCATTCATTTATTACATCTTTAAACGTAAAAAAAAGAAAAAGTATTTATTGCAACTCGGTACAAGAAGATCACAAACTAAACTGAACACAGTAAAATAAAAATCCAAGTTACTTCTATAAAAAAAAGTACAAAAGGCAAATGAAACAGAAAGTCCTATACGAGGCCAAAAGTCTCCTATCTCGAAATTTAAAAAAAAATGCCTAACACCCTATCAATCACAAACTGAATCATTTTGAAGGATATTCCTAATCCATTCTTTCTTAAGTTCGATAAAATTGTCTGCTCAACAACGTAAATACCGTAGGTAGTGAATGTGAGTTGAACAGTAACTGTCAAAATAAAATTCATTGCCACTGTTCGTGTGTTACACAATTACCCCGCAAGTTAAGGCACACAATATTCACACAAAAAAATAAATAGAAAAACTTTGAAAAACTGTGAAAACAGCCTTTTAACCACGACAGGAGCTATTCTTTCGTGCCGATACAAGATAAGAAGAATTAGCAAAAGAATAATTTTTCTTCATTTTACATAGTTTGATCGTCAATTTTGTCGCGCTATAGACGCAACTTTGGCGTCACAAAGTAGCAATTTAACCGACTTCTGAAAAGACATAAAATGGGTTTTTAAAAGAGTATGCTGGGTTACAGTTTGCCGCTGTACGGTACGTTCTGGTTTCTGTAATTTAAAACCTTCAAAATCTGGTTGCAAAATCATCTCATCTACGATCGTTGTTAAAAACTTGTCAAAAACGTAGAAAATTTTGAGGTGTTTTTGGCAAATTGAGACTGAGATTAGAATCCGAACGCCCTTAAAAATACGGGAACAGGGGGCCTTAAAAGGCCACTTTGGCGGAATCATAAAAGGATAACATTATGAATCAAAATGGACAGTTAACTGTTAAGTCAATCGTATCTAAACCTATTGGTGAAAGATTTTTTAGTTATTTTTTGTCTGTGCTAAAATAACAAACAATCCAATCCAAATCCAATCCCAATCTCTTTGATTATACCTACGTAGTGTAGCGAAAAAAAGAAAAACACGGACTGTCTTCGCCTTATTATAATTCATAATGTTATCCTTTTATGATTCTGGTAAAGTGGCCTTTATAGGCCCCCTGATCTGCTGTTATTTTACCATTTACCTAAAATTTATTTCATTCAAGGCAACGGCTACTAGTGTTATTTGTAACAAGAAATAATTAATTTTTCATCACTCATCCAAGACCTACATGGCTACGATATCTAAACTAAATAGAGTGAAACTACTAATTGATTATACCTTCGCATTTTCTGTGATTTTCTTTTTATTTTTGTTATTATATTAGCTTCTGCTCTGACACTCCTAGCCAAAGGCCTCCCTCCATTCCTTCCATCTTTCGCGAACCCGCGCGTCCTCCTTCTAGTTTTGATGGAAACTATCAAGCTCGTCCCTTCATCTCCTACGAAGTCTGCCGCAACCCCGACTAACTTAATTAGGGCAGTTTTGTGCTTAATAAAAAAATCTATAATTTGTCATGTGTAAGGTAAACAAAACAAATACTGATTAATTCATCCACCGAATCAGCACATCTACGAGTATCTATTCAATGACAGTTTATTTTTATTATCGAACGATACTATTTTTGTGAGCTGAATAATGCAAGTTTTTCACTAAAAACTCACTCGTCTACACTTATTTAGGTACGCTGTATTCGTCTATAGAAATAAAAGTAATGTGACGGATTATTTCGCTTTTTATTCATTTACTAAAATGTGATAATACATTGAGAAAAATATTCTTCGAGCGAATGAAAGTTTATTTTCATAAAAGGGTCGTATTTTTGCGAATAAAATGCAAACCTAAAAAACTATAAGCATTTGTTTTAGAAAAATCCCCATTTTTTATTAGGCTTTTACGAGTATTACGGCTGAAAACCTTAGTACTTACTAAAAATAATATTTAACGCTATATTTTTGCGTTTTCAGCTACTATACTTTACAGAATTCTTCTTCCATTCAAGTAAGTATACTTCTATTTTTCTCACATTGACTTTTACGACAATAAAAAATAAAGAAAAAGTAATAATAATATAATCGAAACTAATAAAGAGAAAATATGTTTTTCTTTCTTTCTTTTGTATGGTTGTTTGCTGCTTTCACGCTAAAACAGCTGAATGGATTTGAATGCACATGGGTAGACCATGACTTGGATTTGGATATTGTGTACGTTTTATGTCGATATTTTTATGGCATCGATATTTATGCTAGAAAAAAGTCAGTCAGTAAGGATGGCTGGCTGAAAAGAAGCTGAAAGGGATGGAAAGCTAAAAAGAATCGTCTCTCTTCTAGTACAAATAAGACCATTTCGCAAATTCAAATAATTCTTTTGGCATAGTCTCGTTCCGAATCTATCTATCTATAAATACTGTGCCTGTTACAGAAGAGGATGTGTCGAATTGAACAGGTGAGTCCCCTCCGCCGGTCGTGCGACCCGGAGACCCATAGTACCATTACTCTGTAAATCGCACACGCAAATTGATCCTGGCCTGAATCATGGGCTTCAATGGATGTATCTTCATGCTGGGATAATGGAGGGTCGGTAGGAGTACTAACTATATGAGGGTAGGTTTTGGCGATTAGCAAGGAAAATTAGCATTGTAAAGATTAGCAAGGCAGCAAGATTGGTAACGAGGATAGTTTACACTTTACACTCCTAGTGTAGGTATTGAGACTTTAGAGGATCGCTTTTAAGTAAGCTTTAATTTCTGTGCAAAGATCAATAAATGGACCAATCCAAAAAAAAAATATCTATATATTGAAATTTGCCATATTTTCTTCTTTTTCTTTCTGACCCTGCGAAGAGTGTTTTGTTATCTCTGTGAGTGTGTTTTCTTATTTGAAATTAGTGTACGGAAGTTCCTAGGATAGAACTTTGATTTGATACATTACAATGTTATTGTTCATAGAGCAGTGGTGGCCAAGTAGTAACCAGTGACTTACGAGTTAAAGGTCGTAGGTTCGAACTTAGACAGATGCATTACTTTGTGTTAATTATTTCATTACCACTGCACTCAAAACGGTCCTAGAACTAAAAATTCAAAGATGTGACATCTACCAACCTGCACTGGGCCCGCGTGGTGGATTACGGCCCACTCCCTCTCACAGAGAGGAGGCCTGTGTCCCAGCAGTGGGAAAATTTTAGGCTGTTTATGCTTATTATATTATGAAGTTCCTAGATTAGAACATTGATTTTATACATTACAATGTTATTGTTATGACTTTGCTTAACACATTGAAGGACACTGAACGAGTCACAACAGAAGTTTTATTGTTATTACGTCGAGGGGCGTTAAGTCAGCAAAGAGTTAGAATGGCCTAGATTAAAAACAAAACCAATCTTTATAGTCGAGTAAATATAGAGCTAATGCATTTAGTGCCATTTCTCTTAACTCCTGGAAAAATAACAAAGCTAATTTTATTAGCAGCGAAATAAAGATACATGGCAGTAACAAGTACTAACACACTTCAGACCGATTTCTAAAGTCGGGATAGTCGCTTAGGGCCACACTAGACTGGCGTAGCGATACTTGAAACACGTTCCGTGTCGCGCTGTGAAGCGTCCTTGTATTAACGTACACTTTCGGTTATATTTTGTCGCAGGATTTTTTAAAGGTTATTGTGAATTGAGGGATGGAAAAATGTTGATGATTCGGTTTGACACATCAACTCAAACTCAAAGCATTTGTTTCAATTAAACCATTTCCAGGCACTTTTGAGTTGTCAGAGTCGGTCATTTAGTCAGAAAGTTGCAGCAAAACATTCAGCAGCATTCCAAAACATAGATCTCTATGGAGAAGAACGGAAAAGAAATTCCAAGGATACTCTTTTAAATCAAGATATTACATAAACAAACTCATTGAATAAAGCATTTTATCCATTTTTGATGTCTGAAAAGTAAAACGCCAGATACGGTATTTCGCATTTTACTTTTAAAATCTTACTGGGAGTTTAACAAAATAAATGATTTTTTCATTGAAAATGGCATGTGCATTATTTTACTAAATATCTCTGCATATAATGAAAACAATGCACATATTATTTTAAATGTAAAATTAAGCCAGAAAATATCGTTCAATATATTGTTTTCAGGATTTTTTTCTCACATATCCAACTGTGTTATTAATATAATTGAATCTTTGTTGGTGGTCTGAAACTGTTGACGGACAATCTGTCACTAATTACAAACGAGTGTGAGACATAAACATAGCATGTTATGTCTTCCATACATCCACAATGTAATGATCCATGATGAACATAGTAAGTTTATTGCTTATTGATGAACTAATTTCATGGACTGTATCGTTGGTCTAGTGGTCGGATGTACGGACGCCAGCACATCAACCTACCACAATCTGTCAGATTTATTTAATAGATTTTCAACTTTATCGCTAAAACATAAGGTTCAAAGTTGATTGGGAAAATCTGACAGATTGTTGCTGCTGATTGTTGCTGATTGTTGTTGTTGTTGTTGATTTTTGTTGTTGTTGTTGATGTGCTGGCGTCTGTACTACTGCTGAGCATAAGGTCCTGGGGTCGATTTCCAGGTTGACAAAAGTATTATTGAGTTATTTTCTTACAATTTTCAGAAGGCTGGTTTGTAAAGGGTTAATTGCAACAGGATCGCCCACGATTACATGGGACTTAAGGGGACTACATGACCTAGAGCGCGGTCACTGTCGGACTGCATAGAAAAGAAAGAGAAGCGCGATAACACAACGCTGGTATTGCAAAATCTGACGCAAGCATCTATTAAAAAAAATCAGTTTGGACTAAACAATTAAAACACTAGTACTTTAGTATGTTGCTTGTAAAATAATATGGCAAAAAATCAGAATGATTTTATGTATAACTAGCTTCTGCCCGCGACTTCGTCCGCGTGAAATTTCTTGTTCCCCCGACCCACCCCGTCGCATCGCATCGCCTGCCCGCGCTATTACTTCGTTTATGCTTAGCGTTCTTTCTGACTTTTTTTCTTTTTGCTCGGCTCCTAAAGATCATAGCGTGATGTTAATTAATAGCCTATAACCTTCCTCAAAAATTGGGCTATCAAATGCAAAAACAATTTTTCAAATCCGGCTGGTAGTTCCAGAGATTAGCGCGTTCAACCAAACAACAAACAAGCAAACAAACAAACAAACTCTTCATTATAATATTATATAAATATAATATTATAGTATATAGTATAGATAGTATGGTTTTTATTGTGAAAAGAAAGTTTTTAGAGGTATCATCATGATTTTTTTCTATCGTACCTATCAAATTAGTTGTATCATGTTTTCAATACACTATCTAACTAGCAATAAATCTTGGAGAATATCATATATTTTTCAAATTATATTTACTCTGGTCGATCATATACTTTTAGGCATTATAAAACTTGCGTTTTTTGTGTTTAAATCCAACAGAACCTGCCAAATGTGGGTGTGTTACCTCTGTCTTACCCTTTGGAGAGTTTAGACGTGATGTCATGTTATGTAATTTCATGGATGTATTGATGTGCGGATTGAATGATTGGCATTATAATAATAAAGTCAAGCGGTAGAACTAAATGATTTTGAAGCTGTATTACTTTTTCTTTAAGTCTTCCGCAGACAGGCGTGACGCGAACTTTATGAAGTTTTCATAGAAATTGTTCTACTAGAATTGTGTCGCGTCGCGCCTGTCTGCTGGGAGCTTTTTGGCAGAGGGTGTAATCGACATAAACATAAAACAAATTACATTTTAATCTAGTTTAATTAGCCAGGGTTGTCTTATTGCAGGGCAAAAGCGCTCCTCTCCCTTTTCCACACAATTTTATCTTTTGCTAGTGTTTATTAGTCCTTTCGACAAGAGTCGAGCTCGACCTGCCGTCCAAAACTACATTAGTTGAAAAAAAAATAATGTCCCGAAAAATTAATCCTGAGTCCAAGTCAAATACAGTAAGACACTTCATAGAAAACCTTTACTTTCCCAAAAAATAAACCCACATAGACAAGCAAAAAAACTCTTACTAATGGAACAAAATACTCTAATATAAATCCCTCTTAAATTTAAACCTAAACAAGGTTTTAAAACAGAACAATATTGTCCGCACAAAGACGGATTTGTCACGTTTTAAGACAAATCTAAAAACACTGGGGCTCGGAGTAAATATTTACAGAAGGCCAGCCCCAATCTACGAGTGAAAACGCACTCACACAAGGTAAGCTACAGCTCTGAAATAAAGGGGTTCGCATTAGAAAACTGAACACATTATTTAAACACATATTTATTTCCTTTTCCACAATATTTGTAAAAACACTTAAATATTACTAAAATAATAGGTCCTGTACTTGCTCGCTAAGATATTAAATTTAAATTACACCAAGTTACGCTGATACTATCGACTTCTATACAGTCGTCTTTGTACTTGTATGCGTGCGGTGGTTTTCGCTCGTTGTATCCAACTGGCTCTCTGTATCTATCTATTCTGTGCCGGGAGCCTTTTTTTCTCAAAGTTGGCTAATGGAACGAATTAAGGCGAATTTTCAGAGAAACGTTTCATTAAGTCACATTATGTTTGAAAACGTTTTGATGGTCGAGGGAGACTGGAACGGGTTTGTTTTCCTGGTGTTTGAGGATAGTAGTAATTCGCAATAATCAAACGTTATTTTCTCGGAACCCCTAACGAAAAGCCAATAGGTGTTGATCTTTCACACTTTGAAGTGGGTTCGTTCCGAATTCTGGAACTAAAAACAAAACTTGTTAGCAAAATTATTTACAAAAGAACATTTTATTATTTTAACTGTGGTTGTGCCAGAAAAGTTTGTATATTATTATATTCTATGTCGTGATTATTTAACTTTTTAAAGAACTGAACTGTAAAAGCTTATGATTTTGGTCTAAAACAACGGAACTATTGTTTTCATATTTTCATGTCAAAGGCAATTTAGATTTGAGCAAGTAAAAAAAACTAATATATGGGAAAGTTGGGTAGAATCGGGACGCTAAGTCAAATCTATATTTTATCTATACTTCTATACTAATATTATAAAGCTGAATATCAGTCTATACTAATATTATAAAGCTGAAGAGTTTGTTTGTTTGTTTGGTTGAACGCGCTAATCTCTGGAACTACCAGTCGGATTTGAAAAATTCTTTTTGCATTTGATAGCCCAATTCTTGAGGAAGGCTATAGGCTATTTAACATCACGCTATGACCTTTAGGAGCCGAGAAAAAAAGAAAAAAATCAGAAAGAACGCTAAGCAAAAACGATGTAATAGCGCGGGCAGGCGATGCGATGCGACGGGGTGGGTCGGAGTAATAAGAAATATTACGCGGACGAAGTCGCGGGCAGAAGCTAGTAATATTATAAAGCTGAAGAGTTTTTTTGTTTGTTTGGTTGAACGCGCTAATCTCTGGAACTACCAGTCGGATTTGAAAAATTCTTTTTGCATTTAATAGCCCAATTCTCGAGGAAGGTTATAAGCTACTTAACATCATGCTAGAACCCTTAGGAGCCGAGCAAAAACCAAAACAATCAGAAAAAAGGTAAACGAATTAAAAGCGCAGGCAGGCGATGCGACGGGGTGGGTCGGGGGAACAAGAAATTTTACGCGGACGAAGTCGCGAGCAGAAGCTAGTATTTAATAAAACACAAGTTTGAAAGAATATGAAAAAACTAGCATTATCAGTCTATAATGTTCCCACCGCTGGGACACAGGACTCTTTTCTGTGACAGGGAGTGGGCCGTAATTTGTCCACAGGGGCCCAGTGGGGTTGGTAGATATCAAAAATGTCGAACCTATGACCTACTACTCTTAAGTCGCGGCCATTACCACTGGGATACCAAATAAACTTTAATAGGCTGTATTTGGTTTGTTTTATAAAGGCTCCTTCGAACAGGCGCGACACGCGATAAAATCGCGCGCGACACAAAGGGTGCCTTTGTGTCGCGCGCGATTCGCGTCACGCGTCACACTTGTTTGCAGGAGCCTTAAATGTAAGAGACTAAATAAACTTCCTTGTGCCAGTTTTACCCATACCCGGTTTCGGACTAATCTTCCCTACGCGTCGACTTGAGAACCTTCTCATTTTTCGTCGCTTAAAAATACAGTTTCATTAAATAATTACTTATAAAAGTTTATTAGGAATAATTAACAAAAGACACGACGATATTTGCAAAAGTAAAATACTGTGGCGCAGCTATCAAAGCTCCAAACAAAATACTTAGAAGACATTTGTTCTAGACTTTCACATCTGTAGCTACATCCACGAACAAGTATACATTTAAGGCTGATTTCTCCATCGCCAGATAACTTTTATTTGAGGAATAAAATTGACGTTTGACAGTTTTTGTATGTCAAAATTTCAAAATTGTTCCTCGAATAAAGTTATCTGATGATTGAAAAATCAGCCCTTATACTAGCAAGTGTTCACTTGTTTGGATTCACCCCACCAACGGTGCGGGCGAGTGACTGTCAAAAATATAATTCAACGGAAACCATAATGTTCAATTAGAATAATTTATGTCGGTTTCCCGTAATAAAATAGTTTAATATTTTTCTACAACGGAATGTTTGTGGTGTGTGGTGTATTTACCATGTTGTATAATTCAAAGAAATGTGTCATCCATCAACTCTGGGCCCGCGTGATGGGTTTCGGCCTGTGTCCCAGCAGTGGGCACATTAGAAGCTAATTATGCCTATGCTATAATTTGTAGTAAAGGTTGGTTACCGTTTGAGATGCGGCTTCCTATCCTCTTCGGCATCGACATAAAACTAAAAGTTTCGGCTTTACTCCGTGACTGTACTAATGATGAAATTAGGCAGTGGGTCCAGTCGACCTATTCAAAATTCAAGTCAACTGGACCCGCGGGTCTAGTTCGAGTGGGTCTAGTTGACCAAAGACTCAAATCAGATTTGGATTTGGAGAAAACAATGATTCGACCTATGGCTCCGATTAGATTTCTTACTCATTCAAATAGGCATTGTTTTATTTCACATAAACGTACTAACATGGGCATATAAAACGTCAGAAGCTAGGTTCGTTTCCACGGAAGACTCGTAAGGAGAACCAACCTGCACTGAGCCCGCGCCCACTCTCACCAAGAACAGACCTGTGTCCCAGCAGTGGGAACATTATAGGCTGCTTATACACACTTGCAGACACCTGACCGAACTGGGGATTGAACCTAAGACCATTAGATATACTTGTGAACACTGGATCAACACAGCGGTCAAAAATCGTAATTTCTATCTTAAAACACTCTTCGTTTGTTATTTCTATCAACAATATCATGCCCAAATACACGCACGTGGATTAAATTATCCGTTAGCAAAATATAAGACGTTATCCGTGCGTCTAATGTGTGGGATGCTGAGATAATATCTCCATTCTCCATGTTATACTGCACGAGTACTTCCTATTTTTAAATTATGTCATAATTTTAGTAGGTGGTACATTGGTGGTGGTGTAGTGTGGATGTCGAAGTCGTGAAACAGATCAGCTGCATAAGCTGCGTAGTGAGAGACTGTAAGAGTTCTGTTTGACGGTTTATAAAAGGCTATTTTTTTTCATCACCGTCTTCCAATTACTCTAGAAGCAACTAGAGCCGTCGATACACATCGACGGCTCTATGTACAGACGCCAGCATATCAAGCTACCCGAAACTGTTCAATTTTCCCAATCAACTTTGAACCTTATTCTTTAGCGATAAAGTTGAAAATCAAGGTAAGAAATTTGACAGATAGTAGTAGCTTGATGTGCTGGCATCTGTACTAGCTTAGTCTGCATACACACGGTCGGCATGCGTCAACGGCATGAGGCAACGACGCGACGGCGCTTAAATACATGAACGGCATGTTGTCGCCTCTGCCGTTGATGCGGGCTGCTCGTATGTATCCACACATAGAAACTCCACCAGCGCTCCATACAAACCACCGTTTCGTGTGTGTGGGTTATTTTTGTGTACACTGAGCTAAGCCAATCACGGCACGGCGTTACTGCCTGGCCAAACAGTAGTATAATCTATACTAATATTATAAAGCTGAAGAGTTTGTTTGTTTGTTTGTTTGGTTGAACGCGCTAATCTCTGGAACTGCCAGTCGGAAAAATTCTTTTTGCATTTGATAGCCCAATTATTGTGGAAGGCTATAGGCTATTTAACATCACGCTATGCCCTTTAGGAGCCGAGCAAAAAGAAAAAAAAGTCAGAAAGAACGCTAAGCAAAAACGAAGTAATAGCGCGAGCAGGCGATGCGATGCGACGGGGTTGGTCGGAGTAACAAGAAATTTCACGCGGACGAAGTCGCGGGCAGAAGCTAGTGTCTAGTGTAATATGTCTCTTCTTTATGTAGTTACGTTTATTATCCGTTGTTATAGGTCCTTTACCTGCCTTTTCTAGACAGCCCTTCATAAAGGAGTCGTCACGGCAGCGTTTCCTAGACTTGCCTTGATAACCATGCCCGTCTTCAAGCACCTACAGCAAAAAACCCAAGCCCATCTGTTGCTATGCGATAATCAGCAGAGCACCTAGAAATAACGTCATCGGAAATTGTGGGAGTACAAGAAGTACAACTGTAGTAGCATTTACATGCCCACGGTAACACAAACGTAACGTGTTTTTTATTGGCCTTGATATGGGCACAGACTGAACTTAAATTATTGGCATGTTTATGTTGGAAGTCTGTGTGTTTCGCCGGACTTAAAGAATAGGACCACCCCATACTTCGCGTGGGTGTCGTAAAAGGCGACTAAGGGTCGTACCGGAGAATGGACAGCAGCGTTCTCTATGCATTTCACCACCATACTACGATCGCCAACTTGCCTGCCAAGCGTGGTGATTATGGCAACCCCCCTAAGGTCTATGTCCAATAGTGGACGTCTTTCGGCTGCAGAAATGATGATGATGATGAATATGTTGGGAAGAAAAGAAAGAGACTGAAGCAAATGAGCTGTCACAGTGAGTGAAACTGAATTATGCTGTCCATTCTTTGCCACGAGTATACCCTAAGATCGAATGTCACTTTTTTTTTAATTTGCCTGTTGTTATATACTGGCCACCTAGAATGCACCCCTGTCATGTTGACGACATGTGACATTGTTCACTCATTATCTATCTTATTAAATTATATATTTCTACAAATTGAAAATGTGTATTTAATACCTGTAATGTCCCACTGGCAAAGGCCTCCCTACGCTCTTTCCACCTCTGTCTGTCCAGAGGTGCCGAGGACCAGTCTATATGAAAGGAGTCCAGGTCACCTGCCATCTGCGTTTGAGCAACCCGCGATACCCACTGGATCGTAAGTTTGGCCCATTGATCGTCTGACATGCGGCAGATGTGTCCAGCCCAATTCCATTTAAGTCATCAAAAAGGTCTATGTGTCAATGCGAAAGTAGGTATACTTTCAACCTTAGTAAAGTTTTAATTTACTGGGATTTGTGGTCAAAAGTGGTAAAGTAAATTACGAGGGCGACTATACACTCAAACTTCTCAAGGCACACCTAATATTGACAGTCCTCCGTCTTTCTCCGCATGTTGTCAAATAAAGTTGTTATTTAACTTTAATTTAGTCTGAACACACAACAAACGATCTCTGACTTATCTTATTATTCTATTTAACCCCTACCCCTACAATTTAATACAGTACAACACCAATAAAACTTCAATCAGCAGGACACTAGGCGGGCGCACACTATTGACTGCACATTAATCATACGGTTACCGTGGCTTCCGCTTGTGTGTACCGGGCTTATTGTTATTAATCGTTCCGGATAACTCAATCGTTTTGTGTTGACTTTTATGTGTGGGGAACTAATATTTTAGAGGTATGTCGAACTGAAATGTTAATTTTTTTTTCTATCTTAATTCTTTTGATTATTTTTCTGTTGTAGTGTGGCAGTGAGATGAGTTCCAAAATATCGTTTTCGTAAAAAGGCCGGAAGTTTTAAAAGAGTTCATTAAAAGTACTTCCACGAGTTACCATACTTAAGGGGCTTACAGGACCTAAACGCAAAAAAACGCTAGTTTTAGAAACAATAAAAGTCTATGATCGACTACAGTAAACAAAATCAGGAAAATATATGATATTCTTCAGGATATGCTAGGTAAATAGTGTGTTGAAAACATAATATAACTAATTTGATACGATAGAAAAAAATCATGAAAATAAAAACTTTCTTTTTACAATAAAAACCATACTAATATACATACAATGAATCATTCTGATTTTTTGTCAGATTATATTCTACAAGCAACATACTAAAATACTAGTGTTTTAATTTTTTCGTCCAAACAATAGATTTTTTGTAATTAAATAATTGCTTCATATTTTGCAATAAATTACCAGCGTTGTGTCATCGCGCTTCTCTTTCTTTTCTATGCAGTCTGAGAGTGACCGCGCTTTAGATCATGTAAGCCCCTTAAATCTGATCATCGTTATCATAATCACATAAATCTGTGTGGTTCTTTCCTCAAAATACCATTTTAGACATGAGTCTACTGATGTATGATCATGATCTGACCAAGATAATGCCTGTACTTTATAAGAGACTGTGAATTCTGAGTTGGTTTCTGCCTTTCTTCTCAGAGTAGTCAGACAGAAAACTCAAACTCAAACCATTTATTTCAATTAAACCACTTACAGGCACTTTTGAATTGTCAAACAGTCGGTCAGTCAGAAAATATGAAGCTAGTTGCCCATTCCAAAGCGTAGGTACCTATGGAGAAGAACGGGCAAGAAACTCCATGGACACTCTTTTAAATTATATTTTTACAAAAATATTAGTTACATCATTAATGTGAATTTATAATTATATGTGAGAACGATGAAAAAAAAGACGTACGCGTTAAAAGCGTCCAGGAAAACGCCGACCACATCTAGTTTCTCACATATAATTGAAGTGTAAAAGTAATCGTACTAAACTACTTACACAATTAATAAAATCAATTACCATTTACGATTATTTCCAATAGCTCACTTAATATCACGAAGGACTGGTCCTGAAATGCAAAGGACATACTAAAAGAAGTTCATTTATAGGTGTAAGCTTTAGTCCAGTTCCCAATGCTAAACAATGTATTAGTGATGTAACGGATATTCGCATTCGCATTCGCATTCGCGAATATCCGCATATTATTCAATATTCGCATTCGCATTCGCATTCGCAAAAATTATGCGAATATTTAGCGAATGTTTTTAATAATCAAAAAGGAAATTATTATATGCATGCATGTGAAATAATAATACAATAGATAACACTTAGATATTTTTATTAAATCAACTTCTACATTCTAAATTAAAGTCTCATTTATGAAAAAAGAACTTCAGAGATCTGATCAAATCTAACATTAATCAGCCTTGTTACAACTATGTAAGGTTTGCATTTATTTAGTAGTATATTATTACTTTACTACCATTTTTAAATAAAGTTTACAGTTTCTATTTACTAAAAAACTAAACAATTACTTGAAACAAAATTATTAAACTTTAAATATCTTAATACATTAGATATTTAAAGTTTAATAATTTTGTTTATAACCTTTGGCTTTAAATGTATATTTTTTCATTCCACTTTATATATCTGAGGAATTAAATAATAATAATAATTTAATTCAGATTTCTCCATATAAATTGTTAGTAACATGAAAATACTTAAGAGCTAATGTTAGTAACAACAAATATAATAAACATAGATTTTAGGATAATCCGACACCAGAACGCATGTATGCTACTTCACTGCGTGCAGCCGCATCCAGCGCTCAAGCATCGGAGAATCCCACCGGTCCGTCAATACGCTCAAGATGCTGTTGGAACTAGCTCGCATGCGAGTTAGGGTCGATGTGCAACGTTTGCGCATGATTGTTGCAAAACTGTCGACGTTGGCCTCGGCAAACATGCCGGAGGCACTGCAATACCGCGGCAGCCCCATCAGCATTCTAAACGCATTGTTATACTGCACTCGCAGGCCGCTGTATGCACTCTGCAAATAGCCAACCCACAGGCTGCACGTGTAAAAGGATTGACAGTATGCCTTAAAACGCGTTACCTTTACTTGTGTTGTACGGCGTACAAACCTGCGAGCCAGCATATTACATCGAACAGACAACGACCTGCGCTCTCTCTCAATGTCAGTACTATGTCTATACTGTCCTTTAAATCCTCAGTGACCCAATGACCTGAATACTTAAATTTAGTTACCCGTTTTAAATATATTTATAATGAAATTTAGTGATGTAACGGATATTCGCATTCGCATTCGCGAATGTTGAAGATAAATATTCGCATTCGCATTCGCATTCGCGAATGTGAAAAATCCAACATTCGTTACATCACTACAATGTATGTTGTTGATTAGTACAAACATGATAAAAACAAACAAACAAGCAGATCTCATACCAATGTGATGAGGTGTAAGATAATCCTTTGATGGTGCAACGTCTATTAGAAGTAATTGATAGGAGTGCAGTCATGCGCGATGCAGCTAATTGAAATATGCGAAACATTCATGGAAAATAAAAGAAAAATTGTTTATGAATGATTACTTCATTTGTCATGGGTGATGCAAGGAGTAGTGGAGGCCAAGTTGTACTGACTTATGAGTTGTAGGTCATGGGCCTCGCTTTTTCTTCATGCTGAGATAGGAGCCTTTTGGCCTCGTATAGGACTTTCTGTTTCATTTTCCTTTTGTTACTTTTTTATATATAACTTGGATTTTTATTTTACTGTGTTTAGTTTAGTTTGTTTTCTTCCTGTACGAGTTGCAATAAATACCTTTTCTTTCTTTCTTTACTTTGTGTAAATAATTTCATCACCACTGCTCTCAAAACGGTGAAGGAAAACATCGTGAGGAAACCGGCATGTCCTAGAACCAAACATTCGAAGACATGTGATATCTACCAACCCGCACTAGGCCCACGTGTTTTCTGATCCAACAACGTCACATTACAAACAATATAGAAAAACAAATTAACGTTATATAATTATAGTAAACTAGCTGCGCCCCGCGGTTTCGATCCCGTCGGAATATCGGGATAAAAGTAGCCTATATGTTAATCCAAAGTGTCAGCTACCTCCATACAAAATTTTATAAAAATTGGTCCAGCCGTTTGATCCTGAAGAAGTAACAAACATATAAACACACACACACACAGACACTCATAAACTCACAAACTTTCGCCTTTATAATATTAGTGTGATGCATGATTGTGGCTTGTGAACAAAATTGTTGTACATCCATACTAATGTTATAAATTCGAAAGTAACTCTGTCTGTCTCTATGTGTGTTACCTTTTCACGCCTAAACCACTGAATGGATTTTGATAAAATTTGGCAGAGAGATATATTGCATCCCGGGGAAGGACATAGGATAGTTTTTATCGACATACCTCGCGGGCGAAGCCGCGGTCGGAAGCGAGTATGTTATAAGCTGTGAGCAGGTAAGTGTAGTTGAAACCTTTGATTCAGAAACTAGGCAAGGAATGCCGATACATATGGCATATGCATATGAATATGGCTGCTATATCTTGGGTGCCGATACTGCCGATAGATTCCTCCTTATAATAGATATCTTATAATAATTTTACAACATGTAGGGATGATTTTTTAATCATCTGTTAACTTTATTCGAGGAATAATTTTGAAATTTGGACAGTTATTTCATACAAAAACTGTCAAACGTCAATTTTATTCCTCGAATAAAAGTTATCTGACGATGGAAAAATCAACCCTAAGTATTGACTTATTACATCGACACTAATAATAAAGCGGAAGAGTTTGTCTGTTTGAACATGCTAATATCTGGAAATACCCGTCGGATTGAAAAAAAAATCTATTTGTATTTGATAGCCCATTTTTTATATTTAGAGAAAGGCTATATGTTATATTCACATCACACTAGGGCCCTTAGGAGCCGAGCATAACAAAAGAAAGTCGGAAAGAACGCTAACGAAAACGAAGTAATAGCTCGGACAGGCGATGCGATGCGATGGTCAGCATCGGCGAAGCGAGAAATTTTATGAAAAAGCGACTTCTTTGTGAAAGAAGCAGCAATTTATAAATCTACGGCTAACTAACGCTAAATTAAAAGTTACAGTAAAGAGAGCAATCCCTTTTGAAAGTCTAGGCGATCTTCAGCGGGATTGTCCGAAAGGGTTACCGCTGGCCCGGAACATAAAGGGCTAAGGAAGGAACACGGGTGGGTTTTAGTCAGTAAGAGTCTGACACTCCCTTCCGCTCCACCCAGAGCGGGAGGGGTTATTTGATGATTTCCCATCCCGAAAAAAAAAGTCTAGACAATCCTTTTATTTAACCCATCCTCATATCTATGTGTATATATACTCGTACATAATCATATCCTCGAAATCTCCAAGGACTGCACGTTCCGCTTTCATGATACCATACTTAGTATTAGTACAATTGTCAGTATCTCCAACTGCAATGCATCGCGTGCGAACCGCCCGTGCTAATTGAAGGCCAGATCTGTTTGTTTAGTAGACGCTCTCTAGCATGCAGACCTCGCTTTGTCACGAACGCTTCTTAGTGAGATTGAGCTATGTGTAATGGGAGGTACGGTGAGATGTTTTACGGCGATGTGGGAAATGATAGGAAATGCAGAAGGTAAGAATCAATTTAAACGGAGAGAGTTTAGTAAAAATATAATTTAAAAGAGTGTCCATGGAGTTTCTTGCTCGTTCTTCTCCATAGGTACCTACGCTTTGGAATGGGCTTCATTAATTAGCTTCATATTTTCCAACTGACCGACTTCTCGACAATTCAAAAGTGCCTGTAAATGGTTTAATTGAAATTATATGTTTTTCGTAGGTTAAAATTTTACTACCTAACAGGTAGAGATATTTAATATTGAAGTAAAACTTGATTAAATGAAATAAAAAGGAAATTATGTTCGTAATGTCAGAAACACTAAAAAAGAATAAGGGAAGCACCTTCTCCAAATATTGAAATTTTAACCTGTTGTTTTTTATACCTGTGGAGCAGTTCGGTGAATGATGTCCTTTTTCCCGGGAAAATTCCTTAAAAACAGAAAGTGATTTTTCGATTTTGAAATTAGGCAGGACAACGGCTGTCAGGTCAGATAGTAAAAATAAACAATAATACTGGTTTATACCGGCTACCGTTTACTAACTACACCAACGCCAATATAGTGGGTAAACTAATCCATCCATACTAATATTATAAATGCGAAAGTGTGTCTGTCTATCTGTTACCTCTTCACGCTTAAACCGCTGAACCGATTTAGATGAAATTTGGTATAGAGATAGTTTGATTCCCGGGAAAGGACATAGTTTTTATCCCGATATTCCCACTGGATTGAAACTTATACGGCTAAGACCGCGGGGCGCAGCTAGTAAGTACATATAATTTAAAAGCCGATGATGACTTTGAACTTTCAGAAGACACTGGGAATCTTACAAGCTTTTCGGTCGGTGCAATCCATACTTATAAATGCTAAAGTAATTCCTGTCTGTCATTCAGTCTGTCTGTTGTTACCTTTTCGGATTTGGATGAGGTACACGGATAGGCCCATGAACTGCGGTAGGACATAGGATTACTCTATATCCCAGTAGTACGTTCCTGTGACATAATTTCCAATCTTTAAGCTAGCGAAGCCGCAGGCAAAAGCTAGTATCGAATATTTAGACCGGTAAGCTATTTAGCAACATACGGTGTTGATAAATATATAGCGGAAAGTCATTTCCAAACTGTACAGCAAAAACATTCAGTCTTATGAGGAAACGCGGCTAGTTTTCGAAAAAAAATATTCCAGGAGCAAAACATAGGGATATAGCAGAGGTAGATACATAGAGCAGTGGTGGCTCAGTGGTATCGATCACGACTTACGAGTTGTAGGTCGTAAGTTCGAACCCAGACAGGCGTTTACTTTGTATATTTAATTTCATCACCACTGCTCTCAAAACGGTGAAGGAAAACATCGTGAGGAAACTGGCATGTCCTAGAACCAAAAAAATCGAAGACATGTAGTGAGATCCACCAACTCCTACTGGGCCCGCGTGGTGGATTATGGCCCGTTCCCTCTCACAAACAGGAGATCTTTGTCCTAGCAGTAGGCTGATTATACGATACGATATACATTTTATCGTAAAAAATATTTGAACCAGTATGGAATGAACGCAAACGACTACATGACCGCGTTGCCTCTTAAAGGCACACGTATCAATTCGGAAAGGGATCATCATCGTATCAACTCGAGCCATTCAGTATTCTTTGTATGAAACTCCCTACTGCAACGCACACTAATCGGAATCGTAACGTAATCGCCTCGCTTCGAGACAAGCGCACCGCAGCGCAGTGCGTGGTCAACTTACAGTTCCCGCGCTTACGAGCTTATGTCTCTTCGTCCACCCTTGCCCCTCTCATCCCTCCTGCGGCCTGCAGGCAGCATCATCAACCAGCGGTCGGCGAGCCGCATAGAGTAACACGGGCCACCCTCCGGTCCGCCGGTGGCCCGTGTTGCTCTATGGCGAGCCGTAAGCGTTCGGAGCTTCTGATTCTGATCCGCTTTGGTTACGTGCTTACGTTAGGTGGACGCCTGTTTGACGCCGAGGCGAAAGGTGTTACGGTGACGATCCCTTTTCGAGTTGTGTATGCACTGGGAATTACAGCTTAGTCCGGCCGTTACTCCAAATGCGCACAGTGTGGCTAAGTTTGAAACAATTGAGCCTAGTACGGACGCCAGCACATCAACCTACCACAATCTGTCAGATTTCTTTAATAGATTTTCAACTTTATCGCTATAACATAAGTTTCAAAGTTGATTGGGAAAATTTGGCAGTTTCGGGTAGCTTGATGTGCTGGCGTCTGTACCTACGACTACCTAAGACCCTATTGAATAGAAACCTAGCCCTACCGCAACCAAAGATAATATAATACACTACGTTTTAACCGCAACTATCTAGCACCCTAGTTATCCTAACGCCCTACCCTATCATACAAACCACACCAAACGTGAGTTCCGTCGGTTTTAGTCTGTTAACAGGAGACCTACGGGAATAGACGGAATGTGGGTAGGAATAGGGGTTTGTGTACGTCGTGCAATGTACACAGGTGTGTGCTATGACCTTAATGCGTACATCTTTTAGCAACAAGCATTACCAACTCGAAGATAACATCATTATCTCAAACAACAAAACAAAATGCACTGCTACTGCGTCATTCAGGTCGTCAAAACACAGTTTCCACTGTTTTTTCAAAACACATACTTCAAAACTCCATACAGAACATTTTCTAAAGAATAACAACAATACGGACGTACCTATGTTTAAACGCGATTACCATCCCACAGCGGAGCGGTTCGCGCTTGACCTATTTTCAACTACAATCGTTAACTGGGTAACTATTAACATTATAAAAGAATTCGTTAGTATAACACTTACATTCTGAAGTAGGTGGAAAGCGGCGATGTGTCTATTCATCCTCAAATTTTGCTGCGCGTTTCTGTCAATCTTTTTTAGGACAGTTTTGAAGGAAATGGGGCAACTTTTTGTTCAAATTTTTGCTGAACTGTTGGACTGAAGTCCTGTCACTGTCATGTAGGAATGACAGGAGTGTGAGCTGTTGTCATGTATTTCGTAATCGTTGCTTTGAAGAAATCTTTCGAACTTTCTTTTGTGTGGATGAGGCCAATTTTATAAAGGCAAATTAACTGCTTCAGTTTCTAGGTATCCGCTATCGAAACGCTCAGAGATTCAAAAAAGAAGCACAGTTTGATTTTTACTTACAGTATACTTTAGTGCGGTTTCCCGATCGGTCATTTTGTCTCATTTTCCGTGTATAAAAATAGTGTAATTTTTAAACATTCTACTTATTCGTCAATGATCAATTGAGTTTCATAGCACTAACGGAATTGTTCTTCCCTGAAAGGCTCAGAAGTAAATCAGCGATTGCGAAAAAAAATAAGTTTAAATTTTTTGTACTTGTTTTCATCAAAAATACAATCACTCTCATCACATGGCTTCTCTTTAAGAAAAACGAGATCTCTCAACAAAGAGATAATTTTATTATTATCCGTTCAAAAACGGCCTTGAAAAGTTAACCCGATTACCGTTTTATTACTTTTTCATTCAATAAACCGTAAATTATGTTTACACATTATACTTTACGAGCCTCAATGGAGCCAAGTGGACTTATTAAATTATTTATAGGTCTCTGTGTAGGTAATTAAGTTTAGGAGTAATTATTAACAATTAAACACAATTTCGTAGCACGTGGCTTATTACGTCATAGACTGTTTTCCTAACACAATATAACTTATAATAGTCAAGCATTAGGTTAGATAAGTAACTGTGGACACGTTGACATATCAAGCTATACTGACGCCGTAAGTAAAAGGGGCACACCTGAGGAAAGGGAATAGAGAAAAATGAGCCTTAATGGATGCGCCTAATTTGTTTAGTAAGGTTTATTTTTCTTTAAATTTTTGGCCGATATTCGTCCTTTTCGCTTACTGCGGCAGTATACATTTCCGGTAGGTAAATGATACATGATAAATGATTTTATTTTTGTAAGTAGGTTTGTACAAACACTTTTACACATCAATCATGTTTATTTAAAACTAGATGAGGTCAGTATTTCCTATCTGACTACTCTGAGAAGAAAGGCCGAAACAAACTCAGAGGTCACAGTCTCTTTTAAAGTCCAGACATAATCTTGGTCAGTTTATATGAAGACAATGTAGATCGATGTCTGAGATGGTCTTTTGGGGAAAGAACCACACAGATTGAGAGGACCTGTCCAGTCAGTGCACGCATTTGTCAGAAATCGTGCAGCTCTGTATAAGCTGACCCCGCATTGTATGGGCTTTTTGGAGAATGAGAGGTCAGCTTATACTGGAAACTTATGGCTTGCTATGTCGTCGTGCGTACTAGAACGCCTTGTTAGTTTACAATCGGTAATTTAGCCATCCTCCTGCCCGTATCCCAATGTAGGTATTTCGGGTCGGTGCAACGTATAGACGCCAACACATCAAGCTACTACAATCTGCCAAATTTCTTTAACAGATTTTCAACTTTATCGCTAAAGCGTAAGGTTCAAAGTTGATTGAGAAATTTTGACAGTTTCGGGTAGCTTGATGTGCTGGCGTCTGTACTATTGTCTTCTTCCTCACATCTGTATTCGTCGGCATTTCTAGTGATTACTTGTGAAGTCACACGCTTTCATTATATTATATCTATAAATATACATTATAATACGTATTTTGTAAAAACGTTTTTATTTTTCACGTTTTAGTAATACCTACCTACCCCACACAAATTCATATAACACTACTTACTTACTAATACTGGTATTCACATGGCAAGCCATGTGAATATCAGTATCAGGAAGCTATTGAAAACATCTACGTACCCCTTTAGAGGGTACAGGCGTGATGTTATGTTGTGTAATTGCGTAAACAATGCATACATAATAATATGCGATAACAGCAATCGCGGTTGATTTGCTGGCATTTATTGAAAAGTTTCGTTGTCCGTCTCCGAAATTCACAAACAGATCTTTACGAAATTTACAAATTTACATGGGACCATTTCGGAATAAAGCTCTTTCGAACAAAAAAAGAATTTTGCAAATCCGTCTATATATTATGACAGAGTTATCCCGACAAACATTAAAAATATATATATATCTATATATTACAAACATCCGAATTGAGAACCTCCTCCTTTTTTGAAGTCGGTTAAAAAAGACAATTTTCAAAGTCTACAGCATTTGTTTTAAATAGGTATCATGGCACTTTTGAACGTCAATATTTACAATAAAATTGAATTGATTATAGTCGCCCCTTCCAAAATTGTATGCATGGGAAAAATAATAGCATGAAACTCCACCGTATTCATTAATTAGGTATAATCATTTATATGTGAAGACGCTGCACCTAGAATAAAATTACTGTACCACAATTAGGTAGAATAATTAAAAATGAACCAATGATAAATAAATTAATGATGTGATAGATATATGGTGGTCACATCACAAACATTGTAAAAGTATAAGATTTTCCTAAAAATTTTTCACAATTCACAAGTCTGTGTATGAGTTTAAGTAATTATTAATCACAGAATGTAAAACAATGTCATAAAAATAACACATTTCACAATTAAATTAGCAACGCCTAAAATATCCTTTTGTTCTTGTATTTATTTACATAGTTACTTAGTTTAGTCTTTTAATTTAGTACCTAGTATAAATAGTTAGCATATAATATACAGGGTGTAAGTTTAATCACCGTTATCCTCTTAATGGGTCATTGTACTCATCATTATGAACAACTTTTACTATGGAGCCAACACTAAAATCGTGAAAAAAAAATCAGCTGTTCCCTACATTTATGTTCGCTTAACTCGTCAAAATGTAGGGAACAGCTGATTTTTTTTTCGCGATTCCAGGTTAGGTCCCATAGTATAAGTTGTTCATAATGATGAGTACAATGACCCCTTAAGAGGATAACGGTGATTAAACTTACACCCTGTATAAAAATCAATTTATCTTAATATATATTAATAAATTAGCAACCATTTTGTTTTTGTCTAGATTCTAGATTGTCCTATGGAGCAGAACCTGCATGTTTCCAAACATGCTAATCTTGGATATAATCCTCTAATTTGTATTATGCTTGTTTATAACGTGTCCTTTTGTACTGTATTATATTTTACAGAACTTCACTTACTTACACTACTAAATAAACAAACAGCAAATTTATTAAACGGGTATGTTTCGATCAACGCGTACAGTATTCAATACAAAATTATAACAAATTGCTATGCGTAACACGCGAATAAGACAGAATTCAATTTTTACTCCTTCCTTATTTTTCTCAAATACCACCATTGACTCAGATATTTCCTGACGGAAAACATCGAGAAAGATACACAAATATCAATCCAAAAACGGTTTTCTAAATCAAGATATTACTGGCGACAGAGGGCACAGTCGCTGTCCAAACAGATTCTTGCACGGCATCGAAACTAAAATAAACGAAGAGGAAAAAATAGACGAACACATAAAATGTACGTCAAACGTATTATAAACAAGTAATAATTAAGGGATATATTTAACGCCACTTCTAAGTTTGTCGTCAAGTTAAAAAAAGATCACCAATAAATCTCTGCAACCTGTATTCTTTTAAGACTTTGCATTCGGAACAAGTGAAAAAGAACTTTATGGCGAAGTAGTAGGGTGTATTTTGGTGATAGAAAATTCTTTGCTACTCATTACCCTAACGTTTGATGTAAAGTTCTTTGATCTAAGTGACATATTGTAAACTGTAGATGATTTGAGACGAGCGGGAGCACTTTCTGTGGCTAAAGATGATGTCGTACGCATTGTTCGAAATACTTTCTACTAATTATAGAAACTTTAAAGTCAAAAAGATTAATGTTGTGGGGATTGACAAGGGTTGCTATGCGAGGGGAGTACATAAATGTGGTTATGATTGACGTGGCTATAAATAATATATTTGATAATGATAGATGTGGTGGTGTCAAAATGAAACATGACTCCATAGTTGCAATGTTTCCGGGTGCATTGAAATGCAGTGACATTTTTGAAACAAAGATAAAAGTTGCTTCAGTAAAAATAATGGTGTTGTCCTAAATTGGAGAGATTAACAAGACAAAAGAATCCTACGTCAATGATGATGGTTTGTAATAAAGACTTCACAACTACGTGAGACACTCAGAAATTTTTGCGAAAATAAAAATAAATGTTCTTTATGTGAATATTTTTTTATTAAATCTTTTCAAAGTACTCTCCACTAGCTTCTATACTATGTTTCATGCGTCTGAACCAGTTTTTGAAACTCTTTTTCCTGTCCGCCGCAGATACCTCGGTTACAGCCTGCTCGAACGCTGACAGCGCATCTGCCGGCGACGAAATTATATCTCTTTGAGCAGATTTTTTATTTTCGGGTATAAAAATAAGTCACACGGTGCTAGGTCAGGGCTGTAAGGAGGGTGACCCAGGAGTTTGACCGACGTACTGTCCAGGAAGGCCTTTGTTTTGAGCGCAGTGAGCGAAGGCGCGCTGTAGTGGTGGAGCAGTAGCCCACGGAGCCCTGTGTTTGGTCGCTTTTTGCTCACTACAGAGAAAACTTCTGCCAAGCATTTGATAGTATACCATTCAGCGTTGATGCTTATTTTGTTCCGTAAAGGAATTGACACCAAGTAGTCAGTCAAATTGAAAAAAACTCGCGATCAAAATCTTCCCCCCGCTACTAGATCGCTTCTCTTTGGTAGATGTTGATTCGTTTTAAAATACCCAAACTGTCGACAGGCGCTTCATTTCTGGATCGTATTGATAAATCCAAGACTCCATCACCTGTAATGATGTCGTAAATACGCTGAGACGAGCCTGCTTCAAATTTGTTTATCATATATCACCCGGGCCTGCTGCATCGGTGAGGTTGTGCAGCACCTAGCGTGAAACTATCCTCCTCACGCGAAGATGCACGTGTAGAATTTCGTGAAGGCTTCCCGATCCAACCTACAGTATGTGCTCTCTTGATATGCAACTCGCCTATTGTCTTGGATTAAATTTTTCACTGCTAGCATTTTTATTCCGTAACAGCCATCAAAGGGCGACCACTTCTTTCTTCATCCCACAAAGTTAGTCGACCGCGCTTGAATTCGTTGTACCAACGATACATGGTCGCCTTAAAAGGGCTCCGACCAAAAAATAAGAATTGTCCTTACTTGAAATATTAAATCTACTGCCTAAAATACTAAGTTTCCCACTACCTTTGTCCGAATAAAAATGACGAAACGACCGAATGAGATACTGAAATCTTCGAAAAATAAACATGACTGTTAATTGCTATAATATGTATATACTTTTCTACCAGCTTAAATTACGTTCTACTGAAAACTATGAGTCTCTAATCAATCACTCTAATTCTCATACGCTCGCTCTTGCATTCTATGTCGACGTAACCCCGCTTCGCGGGGCTCCTATTTCTATGTAAAGGGTTTAAAGTAACCTAACCAAACCTAAGCTCGGGGTGCCCTTCGCTCGTTCATAATTTTTTTTTTTTATAGTTTCATTCGAAAGTTCTCATTCGAAAGTTTAGTATTTTTGTTTGGATATTAATTTATTATTTGAAAGTACAGATTATTTTTCGTAGAATTGTAATTTCAATAAGATCATTTTTGTTAGTTAAATTCCAAATTTTTTTTTCAGGAATTTTGTGTTAATTTTTCGGTAATTCATTTTAACACAGCTTAGTTTGTATTACGTTCAATTTAACCACAGATCGCCGGAAGCAATTTGTTTTTCGGAAGCAATATTATTTCTCATTTAAATTAGCTCGCAAACAATGTGTATCGAAATTTTGAAACCAGAACGTACCTATTGTAACTTACAAATAATCATATTTTCAAAATAGATTGTAACTGGCCAGTCTCTCTTACATGAAAGCTTTTTTTGCAAGACTTTCTGAGTGGCCTGGTATATGTACAGTAATTTAATAATCGCAAAAAGCGACTAAGGGTCATACCGTAGAATGGGCAGCAGCGTTCTCTATGCATTCCACCACCATATCATACTGCCATCGCCAACCCGCCTGCCAAGCGTGGCGATTATGGTAAACCCCTTTGGGGGAGGCCTTTGTCCAGCAGTGGACGTCTTTCGGCTGAAATGATGATGATGAATTTAATAAATTAAATTTAAGTATTTCAATGGTACGGTCAGCATCAAAAGTCGATTAACACTTCAGTTTTTTTAATCTAAGTTATTGAGCAAAATATTAACACTTCAGTTTTTTTTAATCTCAGTTATTGAGCAAAATATTTGTTGAAAATTGCATCGTACTTCTGCTGCAATTTTGAATAAATATTTTGCTCAATAACTGAGATTAAAAAAACTGAAGTGTTAATCGACTTTTGATGCTGACCGTACCATGTCGCTTAAGACAACAAATCAATATTATTTAATTCGTTGATATAGATTTCTGTCCAACTCACGTGATTGTTTATCAAAAATCTACATCATTTTTAACGAATCCCTAACATATAAAGGCTTAGAAAAGAAATGATGACTAGTTGACCAATGAAAATATTCACATAAAACAACTCACATACAAAATTCAAAACCCACAAAATGGACGGGCAATATTTTAATTTCTGTCTCTTGTCGTTCACCGCGGTACAGTCACAGCAGGATATTGATAGTCAACTTTATTTCAAAAATAAACCCATTAATTAATTTAATTAACATCATACGGCCATAAAAGCAGCATTTAAAGAGGGGAATATACATACACCATTTCCTTTTTAAAGTCAAGTCCTTTCATATTTTTTTGTTTTCAACATGGTACGTCATGTAACTAACTAACTTTTAAAATCATTCTTGGGTACCCAAGAATGATTTTAAAAGTTGATAGAATCGGGACAACTGTAATGTGCAGTATTTATTGGGGTTCTTTAAACAAAAGTAAAATAATATTAAGAGTTATTGATGCTTTTATTTTTGAAGGGTACTGTTAAGATTGGAATTGAGTTGATTGTAGATGATCACGTTTCACCAAAAATGTATTAATACCTCATGATATTTGTTTATCTACACACGTTCTGAGTAGTGTTATGGAATGGTGAGCATTGTTCTTTGATGGGAAACCTCTGAAAGGAACTTCATTAGCTACAAACCAATTACTATCATCTAAAGTTCTATGAAAAGCATCTGATCCTTCACATTTTTCTTTAACCAATAACATAAGCTTTACAGTTATTCAATCAGCACTCTATTTATCTGAAAGCATCGGCTTTCAAAGGGGTACACTTCCACTCTTCCAGTTATTTATACAATGTCATTTTAAACATCTATTGAGATTCTCAGAATCGTCTGTGGTTAGATTTAAATAAATTTCTGTCTCGTTGGCGCCACAGCAATTAGTATCAGCTATGTGAATCATGGTAAACGCTTTGTACTTCGGAAACTTTGTGCCTTTGAGTTTTCATTTGAAATTAAGTGGGGCTAAAAATATGGGTTATGAATTTAGTGAGTTATTTATTCGAGCATTCTCTCTTTAGTGTTTCAGAAACTGTAGTCTGTTTCGGAAACATGAAACCTGTTTCTGAAATAGACAAATTGTGAGGGATATTATATTATTATATTATAAATGATTACTGTTGTATCCAATTTTAGTATTCATGACAATAACCCTCCTTCCAAAAGTACAGCTATGTTGCGTTTCTTAGTTATTTAATAATACTGAAAGCTGTCAATATATAATACCTATTTTCTGTTTCATATAGATGGCAATATGAAATAGGTATTATATATTGACAGCTTACAGTAATGAAAGCTATGTTTCATAACATAAAACATCAAAATCATCTTCCAGCATTCCTTCAAAACGTTACCCAAGGTCTCGCCGATTTGCTACTACTACAAAATCAATGAGCAGACATAAATCCTACAGTTCCAGTAAATCAAACTATTGAACAAATCATTCTAGATTTAGATTCCCCTGCGTTGAAGAGCCAACTGAATTGATTGGCAAGGGCCATCACAGCTATCCTAACAGTGGGATAATGGTTCCCGTTTGTTGAATCAACACTTGCTTGATTAGATGAGATTACAAATAATGTTTTGTCTAGTCATCTATATGCTATTCTAGTGTTATGTTGGTTAGTGTGTCTATTCGTGAATAATTTGATGGACTTTGAAGTGCTTTTAAGATGGACTTTTCGCTGTGTTATTTTTGTAGATATTGAAGTTTTCAATGATTGATTGATTTATTTATTGGGTTATAAAATACGAATGCCAAGATTTAATTGCTTTTATCTATTAGAAATTAAACTGTTGATTGATGTCATAACTTTTAGATTAAAACTGTCACACATTATGGTGACCGTTAGCTGCAGCAAAAGTATTCAAAAATTTGTAGACAATTTTTTGTGTGCCGTGTGTACCAATAAGTAGGTAAGTTAGCATAAGTAAATACGTTATTTGTATTAAAATAAAAAACCTCTAAAAGAATCCTCTAAAAGAGAAGGTATAAAAAACTCAAGCTAGAATATCTCCCGAACAATCAAAGAGTACAAATGTAAAAATAAATGAACATTAACGGCCACATCCGCATTTAGTGTCTGTTCCCAACAATTTTATCGGCAATGGTTACAAAATGCCCTCGACATGCGATGTCGTCGCGTCGATGCCATCTATCGGAGCGGCCACATCATGAGGGTACCTTGACGGGACAATTTGTTGCTATTCAATCGTCAGTGGAGATTATTTTGTAGAGGGTTATATGATGTGTGTGAGTTTTTACTTTTGTTGAACGATGATGTGATGTTGTTTTGTGATGATGTGGGCTTGGGGTGTGAATGTCACGAATGATAATGAAGATATCATTGTGGTTAGGAGGGGGAATTTGGACAAGCGCTTTAATGCGCCAATTAACTAGTGAGAGATTGTGAGTTCGATTCCCATAGTATTAGGATGCATTTTGAATGAAAATCCACCTCCAGCTGCTATATCAACTTGGCTTATATAAGACTTAGAAGTGTACCTATGCCCTAAGAAACTCTAGTAGAATCTAAATAAAAAACAAAATAGTAGCAAAATATACCTACCTGTAAGTTAAAGATTTATGAGAAATAAACTGCATTTTATTTCCAGAGCATTATTAGGAATTCTCAGAAAATTTCTCATATTACCATTTGATCATATCGCCCGCATCTATCTGCATCTAAACGATATTCAGTTTCCACTTAAAATGTCAGCGCACAGGTTTATTTGCTCGTATTTGTGAACCAAATATCATATCCTGCAGGAATTGTAAACAGTTGCAGAAATATACGAACTCAAATATTATACATATAAAAAAATAAATACGCTCACCGAAACGTTTTTAGTTGTCACCTAAGTGTAATAGAAATTAGTTCCAAATTAATCAAATTGGGTTATTGGCTAATTAATTATTATGCAGGTTATGTTTTATTTGCGAACATTTTTCGTAGTCATTAAATTTTTATAATCGTCGCGCAGCCTTGTGAAGGCCGCAAGAACCCGCTGGATGTCAGAAGCACAGAACCGGTCGAAGTGGAGGTGCTTGGGGGAGGCCTATGTCCAGCAGTGGACGTCTTTCAGCTGAAATAATGATGATGATTCGTCGAGAGAAGTTTCGTAATTATAACAGCCACGGCTGTTGGCGGAGCCGCGCGCTCGGACCAATCTTGCCACTGACGCGTGCACTCCGCACTCTCAACCTCATAGCTAGTGACACGGACCTATTCTGTTGTTCTCTGAGTAAGTTCACAAAGAATGCATTATTTGTAATAAGTTACAAAATTTAATTATAATAACGAGTTAGTAATAAGTTAGGATAAGAGTTTCGATAAATATGTACACTATCGCAATAGGTTTCCCTGTAAGGATAGATGTAAGTTGAGAAAAAAAAAATAAAAAAAAAAACATTGTTGATTATAAAAGTCTCATTTAATAAAAAAGCTGACGGAAAGTCCATTTTCTAATTTATCTTTTATGGCTTTATATACGGTTACGTATAAAAATTCTCCATCTCTACAAATGGACAGAATTCCAAACCATTTTGTTCGAGTATTTATAACCGACAGAAGTATTGTTTTTTAAAAAACATCGGTTCGAACGTTCAGATGCGCTGCCATGATATTTTTATATGGTCACCGTTTTGCAGACGTTGCTAACTCTTTGTGATGGTCGGGGAATGTTTTTCTAGTGTTTTTATGAATATTTCACTTCCAGGAGTTTAATTTAGATGGATTTTGTGGCTTAGGTATTTACGGAAAACTAAACATTTTCTATGACAGATTTTAGTTAGAGATAAAATGTCAGTCAAAGTTAAACCACTATGTGTCCCTAAAGAGTCCAGAAATATATATTTTATAAGCCTTTATTTTTATCGGTGCTCTAAAAATAAGTCCATTAAACATTTACATTATAAGTAATTAGGTACATTTTTGAAACGTAGAATTTCTTGTAAAATTTCCGCATTTGCGGGTTGTAAATCCAATTATTGGCGGTACTTTTTACGCAGTGATTCAGCGTTTTGTTGCTACGCTGTAGGTCGAGGATTAGTCAATACAGGATCAAGTCTTTCACATGTGCAGTTCCTTTCTGAAAACGCACACATATTCAACAGCATTCCTAGTGCGAAAAAACATGGTTAAAATGCCATAATCTCAGCAGGAAATGGTGCGCGGTAAACTAATGGTCTTCTCATACACACAGAGCAATAAAACTCTAGTATTCGTTTATTTTCTGTGTGCCATTACAAAATTAGCTCTGTTGGCCGACCAGTGTCAATAAACGAGGACCTCGGTCGCGAATCCACAATGTTCACGCCCTGCCTAGCCCAATGACGTTAGCTGTCGTAATTATATTGTCGTGCATACGCTCAGAGTGCAAACAAATGCCGCCCGCCGGAAAATTAGGTGCGCGAATTACTTTGAAAGTTTAATTTAGGGAACCTGTTAGTTGTATAGTGTAAAAGGGGTAATGTAATCAAATGTGAGGGCAGTAATTACGTCATGTTTTTGGATAGTGTTTTGAGCAAAGAAGAATGGCAGTTTTGGTGTCGCTTAATTTAAGAAGCGTTCATGAATGAAAGTTTTATGTACAGACAAATTTGACAGACTGTATGTATGTACAAATTTCTTCAATAGTTTTACAACTTTATGGCTCAAGCATTAAGTTCAAGATTGATTGGGAAAATTGGACAGTTTCGGGTAACTTGATGTGCTGGCGTCTGTACATTATGAGAAACAGGTACCTCCAGGGCTTTACTTTGTATGGGTTAGATTTTTATTATTTAGATACACAAAGAAAAAAAGAAAAGGCAAATATTTCATTGATATCTAGAGAATATTGAAAAAAATATGCTGTGAAAAAGGTCAATCCGTTTGAGAGTATCTTTACGAATATACGCGAAGTCTAAGTGCGACACCCAGATTACATGGAGTCCTGAAATTCTTCTTTTTTTAGTATTTTGTCAAATTTACGTAAATAGCGTAGCACGAATCATTTTAACGTTTTGCAAAATTTTGGTTAGTATAATGGCTGAATAGTTGAATTGAATATCTGCTTAATGTTAATTTTTTCTATAGTCTTTTCATCCAATATATTCTGGGTATGTCGGATTTTTTTTTTATTCGTGGAAAAGAAGCAACCCATATTTTTCGAAAATGTTTTCTGCGTTTCACTTTTCCTCTCCATGATAAACTCATAAATAACAAACATATTTATCATTAAATATTCAATACTTTCAGGAAATCCTCAGAACGGAAATATGATTATTCTCGGCTTTCAGAAAATGCTTTTAAAATAAGATAAGTATCTACTACCTTTTGGTAAAATACAAATTTCTGGGAGCACTTCAACCTCACGTTTTGACATTAATTTCGTATTGAAAAGAGCCTCCGAAAGTAAATAAAACCTAACCACATTTTTTTCCCAAAATATTTTTGAACGCATAAAACACATTATTATAAGTATAAATTATTATTGCCACGCCCGCTCAAAAACCACCACATAATTATCCTGAATACTAATTGAATCAGTTAATTAACAATTTCAAGGTAAAGGAAGCTTGGTATCCGCGGGGAGGTGAAGCGGGAGGGGGAGAAGGGGGAATTATTATTAGGAAGCGGCGGAAGTATGACGCGGGTGACTAATATAACTTGATCCCTCACCTCGGTGAGATGTGACGACATTTTTGCTGTGTGAGTGTTTTCGTTTTAGGTTTTTAGTAATTGTCGTAACTGGGTTTGGGTCAATGATGACTTTTATGGTAGATAATGTTTTTTCGTATTTTATATTATTAACTTTTATCTATACAGATTTAATTCTCTTAAAATATTAACATACATTTATATATTTTATATACAGGGTGTCCCAGAACTCAACGTCAAGCCGAAACGGGGTGACAGGAGTGATCATAACAATCACGAGAAAAATATAAAAAAAATCTATCCCATGCAGTTTGAAAATTATGGGCATTTTAAGAAAAACTTAGAAATTTGTTCAAACTGTACCATTTCTCGGTTATTGTGGTTATCCTTTTTTATTTTTGTTCATGTAAACTTTGGAAACGTAATTCTAAATAACATTTCTAGAATCCCAATAAAAAATAATGACACGATTGCCTCAAGTTTCCGAGAATTGAGACTATCCGTTAAACTACGAATTTAAAATTTTCAAGATTCGTAGATTTTGATAGGTCCTCCTTTAAAAAAAATGTACTAAAGTGCCTTGGCAAGTGGCATTAAAAGTTGGCGCATTTAATCAGAATTCTAAAATGGTACAATACTTGTTAGTTCCATACAATAAAAAAGAGTAAAAAAATTAAAACCTCAAGTAACCCGATTTTTGCTATCTCAGTTAAAATGTTTATGATTCGCACAAGCTCTAGGTAGGTTCTTAATTTTAAGGCAAAATGATGAGAGAGATGGATAGTGGGTATGTTTGCCATGAGTGAGCGAGACAGATAGTGACGCCACTTTTATTAAAGTGAAAAAAGTTAGTAAAATAATGAAAAATCTTGATCTAGTTTAATTTAGGTTTGTTGGAATAAAATGAAGATATGCCCGACTAATAAGTAGATCTTTTTTAAGAAGATGTAGGGCTTGTATTGAGGCTGATGGTAAACAATTTGAATATTTATTGTAATAAAAATGTTATTTCTCTATCTGACTTTTATTCCAACAAACCTAAATTAAACTAGATCAAGATTTTTCATTATTTTACTAACTTTTTCACTTTTTTCACTTTAATAAAAGTGGCGTCACTATCTGTCTCGCTCACTCATGGCAAACATACCCACTATCCATCTCTCTCATCATTTTGCCTTAAAATTAAGAACCTACCTAGAGCTTGTGCGAATCATAAACATTTTAACTGAGATAGCAAAAATCGGGTTACTTGAGGTTTTAATTTTTTTACTCTTTTTTATTGTATGGAACTAACAAGTATTGTACCATTTTAGAATTCTGATTAAATGCGCCAACTTTTAATGCCACTTGCCAAGGCACTCTAGTACATTTTTTTTAAAGGAGGGCCTATTAAAGTCGACGAATCTTGAAAATTTTAAATTCGTAGTTTAACGAATAGTCTCAATTCTCGGAAACTTGAGGCAATCGTGTCATTATTTTTTATTGAGATTCTAGAAATGTTATTTAGGATTACGTTTCCAAAGTTCAAATGAACAAAAATAAAAAAGAATAACCACAATAACCGAAAACTCTTACAGTTTGATCAAATTTCTAGGTTTTTCTTAAAATGCCCATAATTTTCAAACTGCATGGGATAGATTTTTTTTCAGATTTTTCTCGTGATGGTTATGAGCAATCCTGTCACCCCGTTTCGGCTTGACGTTGAGTTCTGGGACACCCTGTATATTCAGCCAGCCTTTTGGGCACTTTTCCTGTTGACAACGATGCGGACGAATTTCCTCCAATTTTTTCGATTTTCCTTTTACATATACTTGTTCCTGTAGCTTTTAAATTATTATTAACTGAATGATTAATAAAATTCTTTGAGAGAGTGAACCTTTTGTAAGAACAAAAAAGCAGGTAAAAATAAATTAAAAATCTGAAAATTACAAACATTATTTTCTTTGTAATTTCAATAAATTATTCCCTACTACTCCGTTGAGCTACTGTAATGTAATACTAATCATATTACTTCATAAAATACGAAAATTATACTTATTTGATTAAACACTGTGCAATAAAACAATAAAAAAGCAATACTGCCGTTCACAAGATACATAATTTAAACTAATTAATATTGAAACCATCCTTACTAAAACATATTATAATTTCATCGTAAAATTCTTTGAACAAAAGCCATACCCATACCAGTAAATTACACGCCAGGCTCCTATGGGGGTCCCCAATAAATTGGTGGCGGCGTCGAATAACTCAAACTTTTGTTACATGAACAAGGAGCATACTTGTGGGTACCGAGGCGCTTGTGAGTTAATCATTTCAAATTACAACAACTTGGCGATACAGACAGATTTGTATGGTAAACGGTGAAGGTAGGTGGTGAAAGAATTACAGTTCTGAGTTGACCATGCTTCAACAATGGATGACATGTTAGGGAGGGCTCGTGCCCTCCCTAACACGTGACAAATTACTTGCTAATACAACTAGTGACAAATTACTTGCTAATACAACTCGTGGGCACGAGCCCACGAGTTGTATTAGCAACATCAAGTAGAAGTCTACGGATTTGTATGAAAGTGCACGCATGTTGCGACGCGACAAAGACAGCACTTTCATAGTTCAAACCGGTTGACTTGATGTTAGAGACAAATTAAAAAATCAATGTAAAAATCTTCGAAACCCTGTCACATTGAAGTTAGATAACTATGTAGTTAATATAACATACTAAATTACTAACCCATCCAAAGCTAGTTACTACTAACAATAGTATTTTAAGTGTAAAACTGTTACTAACAATTTATGGTTCTTATAATTGTCTGAAATAAAATGATTATTATATTATTATTAAGGGGGAAGCGCTAAGGTAACCCGCGAAATTCAAATTTTCTTAGGTTTTTTGCAATTTGCTGGTCAGTACTAAGTTGTATGTCGATCAAAATATGATTCGCGGCCGTAACAAATATGTATTTACAAAATCATAATCATTAGAATCAGTATTACAACTTGTTAGGTTAGTATAATCCTAAAATGTCAACATTTCATGAAATAGTCATTCTGTGGGATTACTTGGTCTTAGAGAGTTGTGTTGATGCCTTTAATGATTATAATTCTGTAAATACATATTTATTACGGCCGCGAATCATATATTAATCAACGTACAACTTAATACTGACCAACAAATTGCAAAAAACGTAAAAAAAATTGGATTTCGCGGGCTACTCTGGCGCTTTCGCCTTAAAACGATGCATCTCATCAGACCATTCCTCACTTGCTGGAGTGTCCTAAGTGCCCGTTCACTTCTACCTTAGATGACCTAAAGAATGCCACTGATGCCGCAATCAGCGTGACAACCTATTGGGCTAAAGCTATTAAAAAAAAAAACAACGGAGAAGAGTACCATCGACACAAAAAGAAGAAGATACTAATTCCTCCTTAACTTAACTTCAAAACACTGTCTTTGTTGCCTTTGACTGAATGGATTTTATTTTTAAATATCACTAATTTACGAAAGGGATTTCCTAGAACAAACACTTTGGTGGATATAATGTTCATACAAGATAATGTTGAAACAAATCCGCAAAAATCATTAAAACACTTCATTCACAGAAATACCAAATGACTTAACATTAATTACATAACATTTGGAACATAATAAAACCGACCCAATTCCCATTGAATACACCAAACTGAACAGATGTTGAACACCCACTATTTTTAATAAACCCACTACTAATATTAGACCAAACTGTATAAACATGGACTAATAAGAAGTGTTTAATTTATTAAAAAATAATATTATTTTGTTTCAGATTCAGTTCCGGTCGCAAAACAAAAAAATATAGAGGAAAATTGGAACCGATCCAAATTTAAAATTTGAAGATAGAAGGTGAAAAATAGAAATGTATCCGATGGTGAAATAAAAGTGTATTGGGTGATATTAGTGACATCAATGTGTCGTTTTGATGATTTGATCGTGGTTGGTGATTCAGTGTTGGTGATAAGGACGCCTGACGGTGATCATGGCAAAGGATATGAACTTGTGTGTGTTGGTGATGGTGATTGTGTTACAGACATTGATAGACACCAGTTTGGAGATCATAGATTCACGTAAGTACAATCTCTCATTATTGTTTTAGCACTAAGCTTTTATTATGATGATGAAGAAAACGTGTTGTGCTGACTCTGTAGCGGCATCTACACCGCCACATGAGGTTCTGCACATTACCCTGGCGTCACGCAAAATCCTGCATCGCGGAAACAGAGTTAAACGCGCAATTAGCATAATATATACGTCCCGACATTAAGGCTTCGACAAACAGGCGCGACACGCGATAAAATCGCGCGCGATACAAAGGCACCGTAAGTCGCGCAACGAGCGGTGCCTTTGTGTCGCGTGTCGTGTCGCGCCTGTTTGAAGGAGCCTTTAATCGGTGGGCGGTTGCCCACAAGACAAAAAACCGGTCTGGTCAGAGGATCCTCCCTTTTCTATGGAGTATGAGTGAACTTTACACCCCGTTCCTCATACCTCGATACAATAGTAAACATAGGATAAGCGTACGAAGATGGTGATGACAGTTTAGTAAGGACAGATTTTTCAAACGATAAAAGTGCTCTAACTTAATACTGAACGCTACTACAAACAGGCGCGACACGCGATAAAATCGCGCGCGACACGAAGGCACCGCAAGTCGCGCAACGAGCGGTGCCTTTGTGTCGCGCGCGATTATATCGCGTGTCGCACCCGTTTGTTGGAGCCCTGATAGTTTCATATAAAAATATTGAACTTAAGTAGACCTACTCTATTGTTGACTTTAGACTTTAAATAATTACTTCATGACCATTAACTTGACGCAGTAATCAAACCCACATCACAAATTCAAAAAATATTTTCGCCTGTATCTCTTGGTTCATCGTCCAGTCATTGTTTGAGTATCACTCAAAATATTTCGTTCTATATTTACGTTTCCTGCGGAAATACTCCTGCTGATGGATTCCCACCATTACGTCCAACTTCGACGCAATGTGGAATCCGTATTTGCCAGTTGTAAATCAAATACATCCGAGATTAAAGTTAGGTTGATTGATATAAAAACCGGGCAAGAGCAAGTCGGACACGCACGCCGAAGGTTCCGTAACATCATTTTTGACGATTCAAAAGTGCCTGTACAAGGTTTAATTGAAATAAATGCTTTGAGTTTGAGTTTACAAGCACCAAGATAAATCAAGTTCACAAATGTTCAAATTCAAAAAAATGTCAGCCATGTCATGTTTTTAAATTTTCATCGGCGAGGCCTAATTTGTCACAGAATTTTAACAATGTGCACTGCGGTGTAGAATATTGCAGTTTTATGTCAGCGCCATCTCTTGATCGATAGTGGAACTAATGTAACTTTTGTTAATGTTTTCTGAAAAAGTGTGCTATGTAGAGACTTCGTTTTATTTTTTCTGAAATCTTTATATAAACTTCTATCACATAGAATACTTTTAGATTTTGCTGTTTGCAAACTTCGGAGATAAGGGGGGAAACGGTATTTTTTTTACATTTTTCATCAAAAGTCGAAAACTACGTGGCCTAAAAAATAAAAAATAAATGTTTGAGAATGTGCAAACTGCGCTCTTTCATATAATATCCCACATGCCCTAGTAGCCCCACTTCGAATTTTTCACACCCCCTTTCAGTCCCTGTTGCAAAAAATATACATATATTTTTATTTCTTTCTTATTTGCAAAATAGTTGGGCAAACGTCATCTAAAACTATTCCAAATTTCAAGTTCATAGCATTAGTAGTTTTTGAGATATCCAGCTGTGACAGACAGACAGACAGACTGAGTCTCACCATAAGGGTTCCGTTTTACCATTTCGGCACAGAACCCTAAAAACCATGAGTGTTTCAATTTTCATATTTGTAACACTATTGTTTTTTTGTTTACATTTAATAACCCGTGTGGTTTCCTATTGAAATTAGGCCGACTTTAATCATCTAGTACATTGCAATCTATGGTTTTAATGAAACATAAAATCACACCTGTATACGCCGAAGGGTTAGGCAGATCTGCCGGTCGATTCTGTAAAAATCTCACCGTGAAAACTTAGGTGAAGTGAGTTTGTTTTTGCTAGGAATTGACACTATTGACAGCTCACTCCACGCTCACTTCATCTAAGTTTTCACGGTGAGATGGTTACAGAATCGCACTGCTGTATCTATAACCTACATCTATATTTTGCCAGTTATGTGTTAGCCACCATTTATAGGGGCTTGTGGCTAAGTAATAATAGCTGCACAGGTCGATCGATCAGGTTAAGCTACGCTTGCCACGGTTGGTCCTTGGATGGGTGACCGCCGTCACAAACCAAGACCCCTCCGTGTCTCGGAAAGCATGTTAAGCCGTTGGTCCCGGCTGTCATTCGTGGATCTTTGACAGTCGTTACGGGTCGTCAGAAGCCTGAAAGACTGACAACCAGTCTTACCAAGGGGTTTCGTATTACCTAATAACTGGGTTGTGGAGGTCAGATAGGCAGTCGCTCCGTGTAAAATACTGGTACTCAGCTTCATCTGGTTAGATTGGAAGCCGACTCCAACATAGTTGGGAAAAGCCTTATAGGCAGATGATGTTTAAGCCGCCATTTATGTTTAGTTATGTTTGTTTCATGTAACACGGGGCGAGCCTTTTGCCATGAACTGGTCACAAATTCAGACTGTGGGCTCGGTTTTATTTTTTCTTCTTCTTTTATTTTGTTCGACCCGGGAAGAGGACCCAAGACCTCACGGTCAGCAGTAGCGCTTCCAACCACTAAACCAACGAGGCAGTCTACGGTTTTATTAATCAGGAATGCTGTTATATCCAGCACTGCTACAATTTAAACATCATCAAAATTTTACCTAGGATTACCAAAGTCAAGTAAATTATGCATTTTATGAACCAAAGGAATGATTGAAAAATAAACTGGAAAACAGTCGTCATCGCGATGATTAAATTTAGTTTTACACAGAAAATAGTTGAGTTTATTTATTTTACGGAAATAGAAGTCTTTGCGTTTGTAAATATTTCAAGAATGACGATGATACATCGGTTTATTTCAGAGGCACAGAATTTAAAATGAAAACTTGTAATTATGAGCTTTACGACCATATTTATTTATGTGGTTGAGTAATATTGCTATTTACATTATACTAAATCACACAATTTCTTGGCATTTAAAAACAACTGTCTATTTTGTAGGCGCCATCAAACGAAGACTCATATAAAAACTTTATACAAAAAAAATCCGACTTCCAAAAAAATATTACAAAGTGAAAAATAACTTTAATTTCGGAAGTCGATGACTTTGGATCTGTATTTTAGTTTTTGCCACCGACTTTCGAAATTCAAGTTATTTTTCACTTTGTAGTGTTTTTTTTTGGAAGTCGGTTTTTTTTTGTTAATAAGTTTTTATTTCTCGCGTTTAAGTGGGTCTGTTTATAATGTATGTATGTAAGTTACAACAGTCTAATGTCAACTTGCTCATCACCTTTTACAAAATATTGCTTTTACCGATGCAGGGACGTTAATTGTTGAGGAGTTCTCCTAATATTCCACCATCGGCCCCATTTCACCATTCGCATTGTGACGAGCAGAAATTGCTTAGCAATCATATTAAAGTAATCGAATCGCAACCCGTGAAATACTAATACTTCACCAAATGGTGGTTTCCGAGAGCAAATGCACGAGTTACTTTAAAAAAATTTATTAAAAATTGGTGTGCCTATAATATTTCGTGGATCTCATCATCGGAACTGGATTTTGATAAAAATGAGACCAATCTAGAAGTATATCCTTTTAAATAAAAAAATAATTTTCCAAATCAGTTTATAAATGACGGCGTACTGAGGTAACAAACATAAAAAAAAATTACAACCGAATTGAGAACCTCCTCCTTTTGAAGTCTGTTAAAAATATCCGACGCTAGAAATGACTAATTTTAATATGTCGTCGAAGAAGTGAGAAATATTTTAGAGAAACATAAAGTAAAGCGCCTGTCTGGTTTCGAACCTACGACCTACAACTCGTAAGTCGCGGCTGCTACCACTGGGCCACCACTGACCTAGGTACTTTAGTAAAATATTCTAGACGTAAACACGTCTAGATTTTTAATAAAAGCTCTGTCACGTGTGTAATACTCTAGGAACAGCTTTATATTACCATTTGTCACGTTTCACATAATTTACCAGTATGTTGAGTAAGAAATAAATCTTACTTTTTCTCTGTGATGACAGGATTTTTAAGCTATGAATAATTTCTTCCACGTCTTTTCTATCTCATATTCATAAAAAATATCTCAAGTATGAGTTCGTTTTAGTTTCTTTTCACTATAATTTTTCTGGAGCGACAAGTTTGAGTAAGAAATCGTGTTTTTAAGCTCAAATGTATAGTGGAACAAGGAGATTGGTATCAGCATAAGCAATCAGCCCATAACTTTCCTACTGTTCGGACACAGGCCTCTCTCTTTGAGAAAGAGTGGGCTGTAATCCACCATGTGGGCCCAGTGCGTGTTGGGGAGGAGATTGTTATTTTGGATACAGGTGGTTAACTTGCAACTACTTTATAACAATGTAGTGTGCTGTGTAAAAACTTATTACAAATGAATAAATGAATATTGGCAATGTAGTGGAAAGATACATATTTTTGCCTGAATACCAAAATATTTGTTCGACTGTACTACCAACTATATCGTTATAATATAACGATATTAATACTGCTTTGTGGGCATTGGCATTATGATTATGCGTCAGCGCCACTCAACTCGACGTGTAATAATGATATATTTCCATCGAAAGGTCACGCGCGTAAATAGTACTAAGCGCAACCTAGAAATAGTCGACAAGTTATGACTACCGTATAGAAGGTAAGTATAGAAGATACATTTCCTAAAGTAGCAGGAATTACTAGTATAGACAGGGAATTACTGAAGAACTCAGACAAATATTAAAAGTACAAATAAATATTTGGAAATTGAAGAAAAAAAAAGGTTTGAACCAGGTAGGAACAGGGATGGTTAAACGAAGACAAAGTTTCTCAAATCAAATAGTGAAAAGGCTGCAATCCTTATAGTAGTGATAATGATGATATCATAGATAATTTGGAAATGCTAACAGAAACGGCAGCATCTTTTCTTTCGACTTTGGTCGAGATAAATAAACATGGCTTATCAAGTGCTATGACAGGTATACCGTTTAGCCACATAGAATAGAATAGAATAGAATACTCTTTATTATGTACTCCATATAAATTACAGACATAAATATAGAAACTGTACAAAGGGTGACACAATGGGCGGTCTTATCGCTAAGAGCGATAGGATGGATTTAAAAAGGGGAAGGACAGACAAATACTGTAGGTAGTCCGTGGTGTAGCATTAAATACATACATATAGTATATTGCACATAATGTGCCAAGTAACGTGCCTCTGCCTTACAATCATTGCCTTCTGCATTTTCTTGCTTAGTTTCTCTAAATCAGTAGTAAACATGCATTGAACTTTCGTCGTCTATTTTAGTTTCATAGAAAGTGTCGCTGTCGACCTGATTCTCTTTATTCTGGCTGACGTCCAAACTGAGAGAGATATTTTGCAGCAGCGGTTTTGTCATACTACGCCATGTCAAAAAAACGAGTAGGTATACATATTACTGATTCTATCATGGTTAAAATTTAGATGACATATTTTATGTATATTTTCTTCTCCGTCTTTTGAGTTCAGCATCCTCATTTCAGCAATCGAAATATCTAATACTAACTTCTGCCCATAACTTCGTCTGCGTAAAATTTCTTGCTTCCCCGACCCACCTCATCGCCTCGCATCGCCCGCGCGCGCTATTACTTCGTTTTTCCTTAGCGTTTCTGGTTTTTTTTTCTTTTTGGTCGGGTTTTTGGAGTCCTAGCGATGTAAAGTAGCCTATTAGCCTTCCTTAAACATTAGACTTTCAAATTCAATAGATTGTTTCAAATCCGATTGATAGTTCTAGAAATTAGCGCCTTCAAATAAACAAACAAATTCTTCAGTTTTATTGTTAGTATAGATTTAAACTGAATAACTTAAAATACAGTTAAAATATTCAAATTTATACATTTTCTAAGTATGACATTTTCAAATCTTATCTGCCACATCACAGTATTATAATAACAAAGGTACATTAACCAAAAATACAAAGCACACACGAGCTTATCACTGCTGCATTAATTTAAATACTAAACGGACTCTGTAATCTGGCAATAAACTCAGATTACTGCTAACCCTTCGTTAAAGTACTGGGAATTAACGCTAAGGTCAAAAAGGTCAGTTGAGTTTAGCAATTAACTCGACAAAGAAGCTAATGTACTTTGTGTTTCTCTTTTTCCCATACCTTAGTATCTAGTTCATTTAATATCTTCAATAGTCATAATTGCTATGAAGTAAAGTTTTAGTAGTTAAAAGACTAGTTTAAAATCTATGTTTTTTTTGTATCAAACTCTAACTCGAAGCATTTATTTCAGACTAGCAGCGCCCCGTGGTTTGACCCACATAAGTGTCGATCCTGTGGGAATATCGGGATAAAAACTATCCTATGTCCTTCCCCGGGATGCAATCTATCTCTCTGCTAAATTTTATCGAAATCCGTTCTGTGGTTTAGGCGTGAAAAGGTAACATACAAAAAGACAGACAGAGTAACTTTCAAATTTATGATATTAATATGGATAAACGAGTTACAGGCGCGCTTGAATTGTCAAGGGGTTGATTAGACAGAAAGATTAAGCTAGATGCATTCCAAAGTGTAAAAGGTTCCTATAGAGAAGAACATTTTGACCGGTAAATTAATATCTTGATCGGTAGTACTGCTTATGTACAGACGCCAGCACATCAAGCTACCCGAAACTGTCAAATTTTCCCAATCAACTTTGAACCTTAAACTTTAGTGATACAGTTGAAAATCTATTAAAGAAATTTGACAGATTGTAGTAGCTTGATGTGCTGGCGTCTGTACAGTATCCGGCGATAAATATTGCACATCGACCTTTACCTTTTTTTGTATTTTATACAAAGAATAAAAATAATTATCAAAAGAAGCAAATCATAATTGTTTTAACAGCTCCTAATAGATATCGGACTATTTGTATTTCGTGCGACAGAGATAACGCTCTACGAAGCCGAAATTAGCCGATTGTCTCTTTCCAAAGGTCGATGTGCAATATTTATCGCCGGGTACTGTAGTGATGGCGTACAGCTTGGTGTCTACCTCAAACTTTGCTTCATATCTGACAAATGTGTGCACTGACTGGACAGGTTCACTCAAACTGTGTGGTTCTTTCCTCAAAAGACAATCTCAGACATCGATCTATATGGTTTTCACATGATTTGACCAAGATTAAGTCTGGACTTTAAAAGAGACTGTGACCTCTGAGTTTGTCTCTGTCTTATTTCTCAGAGTAGTCAGATAGGAAACGCCGACCTCATCTAGTTTCAAAATATGATTGACGTGTAAAAGTGTTTGTGCAAAACTACTTACAGAAATAAAATCATATATAATTTATCAATGCGGTCACTTATAAAAGGAATACATAATTTAGTTGGAAAATGCAAAATTGTTTACGTAATATCACACAATAACAAAACGAAGCAATAGATTTTAATAGTATTAAAATGGTAGCGACTAACTCTCATAAATCCTAATAAATTATTTTCCCATTTTGCAATACCACTTACAGAACATACGATTAAACCAAAGATCCACACAAAGCCACAATACCATTTAAATTCAACCAAATCACCAATAAAGCTAAGCAAATCTATACAGCAATAAAAGAAATCACATAAACCCTGCAACACACTCCCTGCAATCTGACCGCGGTAAGCCAAACGTTGTATTTCACGAGCAGGATTATGCAGTGCACTCCCGACTTTATCTCAAACATTAAAATACTTTATAGACACTTAGTCACTGGCTACGTTTATTGGACCCCCGGCTTTAGCGTGAATTATGTCAGCGTTATTTGGATTTGAGTATTGGAATAATTGATTTTTTGTGCGGTATCTTGGCTTGGCGGCTCTTGGAATTTGCTGGGGATTTGATTTTCGTGGGACTTTGAAGTGAAGTACGGTTTATTGAGGACTTGTTTTTCAATATTTTGTTGCATATATCGTTTTAAAATATAAGTATTGTAGAAACACTGCCCGAGTGCCTCATTGGTCTGGTGGTCGCAAACGCTACTACTGAGCATGAAGTTCTTGGTTCGATTTCTAGATTGGGGAAAGTTTTAGTGGGATTTTATAACTGGAATTGCTCGGTAGCAGCTCGAAGTCTGGATTTCTGACCGGTTGATAGCAAAAGGCTTGCCTTCTATAACATGGGACTTAAAACAACTGGCGAAATGTGGGTATTCTACAGACACACTTCTGCCCAACTCTTCGGGGAAACAAGGCGTGAGGTTATGATAAATGTTGAAGAAACGTATATGGTACTCGTAGATACCACGCCATGGAAAATATCACTGTTGAATGTTGTTGGTAATATTTTTAGGGCTGATTCCTCAATCATCATCTGCCTAGCTTTTTCCCAACTTTGTTGGGGTCAGCTTTCAGTCTAACGGGTTGCAGCTGAATACCAGTATTTACACGGAGCGACTGCCTATCTGACTTCCACAACCCAGTAACTGGGTAATACGATACCCTTTGGTAAGGCTGGTTGTCAAAGATCCACGAATTACAGCCGGGACCATCGGCTTAACGTGCTTTCCGAGGCACGGAGCGGTCAAGGTATGTAAAGATGGTCACCCATCCACAGACTAACCGTGGCAAGCGTAGCTTAACCTAATCGATCGACTTGTGCGGCTGGTATTATTTAGTCACGGGCTCCTCTTTTTAGCCACGGGCCCTTTTTTGTCAGTTGACTTCTCAATCGACAGATAATTTTTATTCGTGGAATAAAACTGACGTCTGACAGATTTTGTATGGAAGAACTGTTAAAAATTCAAAATTATTCCTCGGATAAGTTATCTGGCGTTGGAAAAACCAGCCCTTATTGTAATAACGTAGGTTATACACTGAAAATATTATCAACAACATTCCGATTCTTGTGTGAATTTTTCTGTGAAATATAAATGTTGATGGACGAAGGGGGAGAGGAAGGCCAAAGAATACACGGATGGATTGTGTGAGGAATGGTATGAAAGAGAAGGAAGTAAATGATAGTCGGAATAAGAAAACAACGTGTTACGCCGACCCCAAGTTACATGGGACGGAGCCTAAAAAGGTCACTTTTGCAGAATCATAAAAGAATAATATTATGAATCATAATGGACACTGTTAAGTTAATCGTATCAAATCCCATTGGTGGAGGATTTTTTAGTTTTCTTTTTGTCTGTGTTAAAGTACCAATCAATCTAATCCAATCCCAATCTCTTTGATTATACTTACGTAGTGCAGCGGCAAAAGAAAAATACGGACTGTCTTTGCCATATTATGATTCATAATGTTATCCTTTTATGATTCTGCCAAAGTGGTATTTTTAGGCCCCAAGGTCAGGAAGATGATGAAGTTATATATTATTTGATTTCAGAATTGGCCAATATTATCAACAAAGATACGTCTACAAAGAAGTAAAGCTGATTCAATTCTACAAGTCAATATTGTTTAAATCACACTAATATTATAAAGGCGAAAGTTTGTGAGTGTGTGTGTGTGTGTTTATATGTTTGTTACTTCTTCACGCTCAAACGGCTGGACCAAGTTTGATAAAATTTTGTGTGGAGGTAGCTAACATCCTGGATTAACACATAGGCTACTTTTTCGACACGACACTTACGCGGGTGAATTCGCGGGCCGCGGCTAGTAATAGATAATTTTATTTCTGTAAGTAGGTACAGACACATTTACACATCAATCATATTTTAAAAACTAGATGAGGTCAGCGTTTCCTATCTGACTATTCTGAGAAGAAAAGCCGAAACAAACACAGCGGTCACAGTGTCTTTTAAAGTTCAAAAATCATCTTGGTCAGATCATGTGAAGATCATGTAGAATTATGTCTGATATATAGTCTTTTGAGGAAAGAACCACACGGATTGAGTAGATCTGTCCAATCAAGACACACAGTTGCCAGTAATCATGCAGCTCAACTGAAACTTAAGGAGCTCAACGATTCGACGAATAAAGTAAGATTACACATAAACACATCATTAAAGAAGAAATGTCACACACGTCTAAAGTAAATCTTAGTACTTATCTCTCAAAGGAATGCTAACTTGATAATATTTACATAATCTATAGTTAAGACATCTCATAACATTATACGAGGACATTAATTTTGTCTTTAAGCTTTATTTTTACTTAATGCTGTTTATCTAAACCTTGCTGGATAACGTTAAGTCCTTCATTCAGATAAGCCTACTTGCGAGCAAAGACAGCATATTCTAAAACGGTTATTTAAATAAGTTTATTTTGATTAAATTCTCTATTCTGTTAACGTCAGTAAATATTTTGTTTTCATCATATTCTTTTGACATCATTTTTACACAATTTTCTTCAAGTTATTTTTGAAAAGGCTAAGTAACTTTTTTAGGTATGAAAAATATTTTTAATCAAAATATTGTTCTCCCGCGGGAACAGAGTTTCAAGAGGGATTTAAAGCAGTAGTGTTTTTAGTTAAGCTGTCCAGTATAGGGTTAACTAAAAAAAATCGGCTGAGCTTAACTTCTGTGACGAACCATTTCTTTTTGTAATTTATTCCAACGTACCTACATACGTTACAAAACAAACATCAATAAAATGTTGCCAACATATTTACTACAGCCTAAAATAATCTAGAATTCTAACACTCCTTGGCAGAAACTGGATCTATTTCGGCACGAATGGAGACAGGTGTTAGAAAATCTAAATATACCAGGACATGTTTAGCTACCGCAGAGTTCAAAACCCCTGGTAATTACTGGCGACACATTGCCAATAGTTAATAATCTGACAGCTAAACAAGCCATGTGTTTGAGTTGAAATGTTTTGACAATTTCATTTTTGATGAAATGTGAGGAAAGAGATATTTCGTGAAGTTTCAAGGTTTCATCCAGAACTGAACATACAGAGGTTTATTACCAACTGATGTGATATTTCCGTTTTAAGCATGCCAATAAACTTTGTGTTATGAATTGGAGCAGTTTGGCTAGTTTCAAATATTTCGTATATTTATTCAGCAATGTTTTGTTTGGCTGCTTCTTCAAATGTATCTCTGTGAACTCAATGAGGTACTGTTATATTTGGATGTAACTGAAAGTCGACGAATAATTGTTTAATGGTTCCTTAGTAAAGTTAGAATGCATTCACTGTAATGTGAGAAAAAGACTGCATATGTCTTTAAAAAAACTGTCCTATTTTGTTATTGAAGTAATTAATTTATCAAATGCAAATTTCATTACATACAGGAAGAAGCAAAATTAGCAGTATCTTGCTATTTGCATTACCGTAAAACATTGTTTAACTAAGTAATAATGTGCGAACACAATTATAATCATCCAAACATACAGTAGGTAGTTATGCTAAAAAAATTAAACATGTCATACCTAGTTCACTCTAATTTTAACACAAATTACTTTCAACGAAACGAGCGTATTTATTTTTATACCGTCAAAAATATTCTTTTTCAAAAAAAGAGGAACAAAAATATCTAGGCAGCTTTTACTTCAGCTTCATATATCTACATCAAACGTGGACATTGAAATCTGGTGCGTGACGTCATCTGACAGACGTCACGTTTCAACCCAGCTTGAACCCGTTTATTTGATTCAGAAAAACTTTTTTGAACTAAATGCTTGGAATATTTTTGTATTTCCTTTTGTTTCTACTTTTTATACTTTGGTTTACTTTATCCATACTAATATTATAAATGCAAAAGTTCGTCTGTCTGTCTGTATGTTACCTCTTCACGCTTAAACCGCTGAACCGATTTAGATGCAATTTGGTACATAGATGGTTTGAGTCCCAGGAAAGAACAAAGAATAGTTTTTATTCCGATATTCCCACGGGTTCGACACTTATGTGGGTGAAACCGCAGGGCACAGCTAGTAATATATAAAGTAAGTCAAGTCAGGATGTGAAGCCAGTTTTCGAAGCTGTATCCTCTAACGATGATCGTAGTAAGAAAGAAAGGAGTCAGAAAATAAATTTAGTTTAATATGGGTCTCGCTTTTAAAAGTTTGTTCATTTTTATTCCAATGAGTCAGAATTGGAACAACTCGAGTCTTAATGTTGGCGAAACCACCTCTGTTGTCATTCTTTCATTAATAATCATCATACTGACGAAACTAACTGGGTTGTGGAAGCGAGATAGGCAATAGTTCCAAATAAAATACGGCATTCTGCACTCAGACTTTAACCCAACTCTAAGATAGTTTGATAAAAGCCTGGCAGATGATGAAAAGTGTCGTAATTCACTCTCAATTTGAATTCTGTGTCTACTTTAACATCCATCATATTCATTCCTCTTCCTATTAAGATATTCCCTTTCTCCTGAATATCAGTATCTACCGCAGGCCCAGCCAGCTGACGGTTGTCAAAAATTACACAAACAATAACAAAAGCTTACTTCACCACGTGGATACGCGTCTATATTCGTTTTGGCTCAAAGCCAATGTCCTAAGCGCTTCCTTCTGCATGGAGACAGTTATATCTCGGCTAAGTCTTTGCCTTTTAATTATGATTTCTTATCTTTGTGTGAGATTGTTCTGAGAAGAATCTTGGTTGGAAATAGTTGGTTTTGATGGTTATCTAGTACGAGGAATGAGATAGTTTGAATGTCTTTGTTGTGTAGATTTCTTGTTTTATGTGAATTGTTTAATAGGTGGAATATAAGAATCACAAGGGTGAGTAATTGTTTTCTGAAATTCTCTATACATGGTAGGTTAGACATATGTTTAAAGGATTCCTACATCAAACATAATATACTTTTTTATTATTTTTTATTATTGGAAATCATCAAATGACCCCTCCTGCTCTGGGTGGAGCGGAAGGGAGTGTCAGATTCTTACTGACTAAAACCCACCCGTGTTCCTTCCTTAGCCCTTTAAGTTCCGGGCCAGCTGTAACCCTTTCGGACAATCCCGCTGATCCGGCAGGCTTCGGCCTTAACGGGCCCCTTCACTTGATGCTGACATCTCTTTGGGCGCGCGTGGAACACGCACCGTCCGGCACGGGCCTGGTCCTGATCGGACGGTGAGCTACCCATTACTCTCCGCTCGCAGGCCCGCGCCCACGGTGGCCGGGAGTCGTTGCGCGGCTCCCGACGCCCGGAGCGTCTCCCTCGACGGCTGGGACGGGAGGCTCTCTCCCTGAGCCATCCCGCCACCTGCTCCGCTAGCATGACTGCTTCGCAGAAGGAGGTGACTGCCTCCCACTCCCTCTCGCTCCGGACCATGGCTTGAACCAGGGCCGGATGCCAGAGGTCACCGCCGCAATATAATAAACTTAAGATACGTTTTAATTGGTTTGTAAAACAAAGAGACGGCGACCTTACTGAGACGTGCATTCTATCTCTTGGGTTTCTTAGGTTCAAACAGATTTTAGATCAGTTCAGTTTTAGTTGGTTTATAAAACAAAGATAGAACCACCACATCTACATAGATATGCATTACGTATCTTGGTTTAATTTTGTGTATCAACACAGTAGAGTATATAAAGTATACTCGTATATGTAGTATGATACTACATGCCTATGGAATCCTTCCTGTCCTCTAGTCACGTCTAGTTAAGAAAGTATCTTTAATTCCTTGGTTCGACTTTTACGACACGTAGTGACTACTTGTGACTTCATGCCACACAGATACTAAATTCTATCTCTTCCTTTTATTGCCAAATGGGTTAAGCAGAACCCAATAATAGAATACACTACCAATTAATTTTGTTACATTATGTGACCACACACAACCACTAAACTTTGTCTATTTGTGCCCAACAATCGCCCATAATTTTACAGTAGTAACACAGGATTTGAGATTAAAACACATTTACGATTTCTTCGCGATCATTAACAGTGTTTAACAGTTAGAAATACAGTTGGTCGTCCACTGCTGCCGCAGGATGTGTTCGGAGAGGTTTGCCACATTAGCTGCGCGATTCATTTTTTTTCCAGGTACGCATTTGTGGCAGAATCAGCCAACATTTTCATACAGTGGGCCTAGAACGATTTCATTCATATGTATGGGCGATACTTCATCTTCTTCGTGTCACTGTTCGCTGTATTTCAATTCTTGTTGGCCCAAAATTTCGCCACTTCCACGACGTCGTCGGTGGCAGCACAGAGGTCACTTTGACTGCATGTTTTGGGACACAGAGTGCCAGATAGGTGGGTGATACTAATTGTGGCTGTCGCTAAAATTTTAACCAACATTATATGGGATAGTTGTATTTTCGATTCATCATCATCATCATTTCAGCCGAAAGGCGTCCACTGCTGGACATAGGCCTCCCCCAAGCACCTCCACTTTGACCGGTTCTGTGTTTCTCGCATCCTACGGGTTCCTGCGGCCTTCACGGTCGTCGTTCTATCTTGTGGGAGGCCTTCCAACGCTACGTCTTCCGGTACGCGGTCGCCACTCCAGAACCTTCCGTCCCCATCGCCCATTTGGATTCATAAGTTTTTCGAATTTACGTTACATCTACGTTGCGCATTCCTGCATGGGCCTCAGAGTGAAGCTAAAAAGGGCTCGTGCGTAGGTTAGACGTGGGCCGCTTTGGAGCGGCGCCTTAACTCTGTGTCTTTTACAATAGTTCTATTTTGATAAACTACTGTCTTTGTTACTTGTCTTGAAGTAGTAAAAGCTATTTTCTGCTGCTTTTGATAGCCTTTTTAGTACCTGTTTATGCCTTGGGTTAGGATAAAGGGATCGTCATTGGATGTTACCGAGATTTTCTTGATGAATTTGAATGATTATATAACTTAACTAGCTGATTCCCTCAACTTAGTTTATGTGTGTGTTATATTTCATTTTTAATCCTATTTTTAAATCCAAGAAGAAAAATATAAAATAATAATAATATTATTTAATGTCTTTCTTCAGGTCCCAGGTTACCTATCTGTCCAATGCATAGCGACGTGTATAACGGTGGTGTGTAATGGTTCAAAGGTGTGAAAAAGTCACAGACCGACAGAGTTACTTTCGCATTCAAAATATTAGCATGGATTAGGTTTTTAAACATATTTATTCTCAACTAGGTGCGCCCCGCGGTTTCACCTACATAAATCTCGATTCCGTGATTACTAATATAATTCAATCATGATTCGGAAGACACGTGGCGTCATCTATTATCATAATAACGTTATTGTCGTTTTCCTCGGGAACAGCACTTTTTAACGGGATGAAAGGTACCCCATGTCCGTTTCTGTACACCTGCATATATGCAAAATTTCAGGATGATCGGTTCAGTGATTTAGGCGTGAAAAGGTAACAAACAAACTTACTTTCGCATTTATAATATTGAGTTCTCAAAGTCACAAAGTAACTTACATGAGAACAGTGTTTCTAAGCTAAATTTACACAAATAAATATAATTGAAGTGTCTGTCTGTAATGCCAAATTATCAGCTTTTTACTAAATGCATACTTCTACGATCTCCGAAACGGCTGGACCGATTTTGGCTGGTCTTTCACTGGCACAAAGCTGATGCGTTAAGAAGTATCTTAGGCTACTTGAATTTTAGAAAAATAATGAGTGTTGCGGTGAAACAAATTAAAAGCCATGAAGTCCAATATTATTATACCTTTACTGGCCTAAACCATTGAACGGATTTGACTGGGCTGGCGAAGGACATTGGCTACTTTTTGTCCCGGTTCCCGTGGGATAATTACGCACCCACGCGGGCGAAGCTGCGAGCAGAAGCTAGTTATAAATATGACGTCCCTCTCAATCAGCACTGCATCAATTATGAAACACACATACAATAGATTACTTAATCAAACCGTTGGAATTTCGATGAAATTATGTTTGGAGGACCTTCAATATTAACATTACTTTACATTCTAACAAGATTGCAGTTATTCCTACTTTAATATTTATTATTCACCCATCATAATCACCCTGTAATTTTTCCATTGCTGGGACACAAGCTTCCTGTCTTCAAATGGGAGTGGGCTGTAATCTACTACGGGGGCCCAGCTCGGTTTGGTAAATGTCACGTGTCTTCGAATTTTTGGTGCTAGGAGATGCCGGTTTCCTCACGATGTTTTCCTTTACCGTATTGAGAGCAGTGGTGATGTAATTATTTACACAAAGTAAAGCGCCTGTCTGGGTTCGAACTCACGACCTACAACTCATAAAGTCTCGTACACACAGGCGCGACGCGACACGCGACACAAAGGCACCGCAAGTTGCGCAACGAGCGGTGCCTTTGTGTCGCGCGCGATTCGCGTCGCGCGTCGCGCCTGTTTGTAGGAGCCTTAAGTTGGGGCCGTTACCACGGAGCTACCACTGCTCATTATTCACCCATAGTTGCCGAAATGAAACCACCAAATGATTACTAAATTTAAAGTCCATTTCCTTTTAAAGCTAATTCTAACCAGCTAGAAAGAAAAACAAGTATCTTCTATCTTTTTTTGTACGTGGCGCTTAGGGCAGGGGCTAAATCTGGTTGATCTCTGGCTTCGCGCCAATGCATGCCGATCCCTAAATATGCTATGTCGCCATGCGATTCTGCATTTAGGACACTTTTGATGGGGGAGCGCGGTAAAAATAGAATTGTGATGAATATTTCTGCTGTTAAAATTGAGATGTAGGTGTTTCAAATGGGTGTACGTCCTCTCATTACTGTGGTGTTAGCGTTTCATTTTAATTATAGAAATAATCTATTACTGTTGCCGCAGTTTGTGCCAAAACACTATATACCTACACGGGGTCAAATTATAAAAAAGTCTCTCTAAACGAGAAAGAAAAACATCGTAAGGAAACCGGCATGTCCTTAAAACCAAAAATTCGAAGACATGACGTGATATCCTACAAATCCACACTGAGCCAGCGTGGTTTTAATTTTGTTTTATGTTAGATATCTATGAGTATATCCATTTTGTGAACTGATATTTCAAGTAACTATATACACTACCGGCATTTGTTGACCCCGTAGATAGGTACTTCAAATAAGGAGTTAGGAAAATAAGCTTAATTTTAGTGTTCCGTACCCAAAGGGTGCCAACGGAACCCTTACTAAGCCTCCGCTGTACAATGTGTGCCACGAAAGATGAGACTTGACACACCACGTGGTTTGACATGCGCAGAACACGATTTTAGGTATCTTTAGCGGTATGAGGTCTGAGTGCGGGACGGGACCGGACGTCATAGGGGCGGCGGAAAGAGGCAGGCGAGGCGGGGTCAAGTCTCATCTTTCGTGGCACGCATTGTACGTCCGTTCGTCTGACTGTTAGCGGGCTGTATATCATGAACAGTAATAAGTAAACAGTTGAAATTTTCACAGATTGTGTGTTTCTATTGCCGCTTTAACAAAAAAAAAATAACATAAAGTTATTAAAAGTTAAAGGGGGTCTCCTTTTTAACTTTTAATAACTTTAAATACTTTTAATATTCATACAAGAAACGTGTTTTTTTCGGCGTTTTTTGCCTTGAGGGACGGAACCCTTCGTTTGCGAGCCCGACTCGCACTTGACCGGCTTTTGGTTATATTGTGTTTAGAATTACATATCGATGATAACCATCACGTCTGGCTATATTTTCTTTGATTTGTGCTGAACTCTTCATTTTGATGACTTCAATTAGAATACTCAGTTAATTAAGTTAATGACTATTTTTATCATTAATTTAATAACTAAAACGTTACAGAATTAACATAATAATTCATCACGTGAGCCAAGTGTGGGTTGGTGGATGTTACATATCTTCGAATTTTTGGTTCTAAGACTTTCTTTAAGATGTTTTCCTTCACCGTTTTGACAGTACTGGTGATGAAATTAAATACACAAAGTGCCAGGGTTCGGACTCACCATCTACAACCACTGAGCCACCACAACTCAGAAAGTCATAGGTTATTCTCAAATAAACAGTCTCATTCCAATGGCAAGCTTTCCAAAGAATTCTACAAATAAAGTGACAAGTTTTGAACATGGTGGAAAGTTTATCTCACGAACCGAACCCAACCAAGATTATGATTAACTTAACGTTAAAGGCAACAAATGGGTGTCGTCAAATAAGTATCGCGAGCATCGTCATGTGAATAGAACATTTTGTGGTGTACGTGTTCGAAATTGTGATTTTTCTCATTTTGACGGGCCCGCCATTTTGCGGAACCGCTCTGAGGGCCCTCGTTGTGACTGTAAGATGTTGATAGTATTAGCTTTTATGTTGTGGATTTTTTTTGCTGTAATATGTAAGCCATTGTAGGTAGGATGTCATTTTCGGTTCGTGTAAGGAAAAATTTTGAGGAAATTTGGTATTTTGTTGGGATGTCTTCCTTTACTGATGGTTATATATCATTCTGATGTATTTTGATTAGATTAATATCATCATTAATATACTGGGCAATACATTGTTTTTATATTATTATTAGCTGCGCTCCGCGGTTTCACCCGCATAAGTGTCGACCCCGTGGGAATATCGGAATAGAAAGTAGCCTATATGTTAATCCAGGGTGTCAGCTACCTTCATACAAAATTATATCAAAATAGTCCAGCCGTTTGAGCGTGAAGAAGTAACAAACATATAAACACACACACACTTACAAACTTTCGCCTTTATAATATTAGTGTGATACTAACGCTCTATGGATTCTTTGTTCCGAAATAATAATAATAAATTACATCTTATCAGCCTTGTTCCACGAACTGCTCGGTATATACGTTTTTGTAGATATATCTGAATTAAGGATAATAATATCCTTAAGGGGCTTACATGACCTAAAGCGTGGTCACTGTCGGACTGCGTAGAAAAGAAAGAGAAGTGCGTTGACACAACGCTTGCAATTTATTGCAAAATATGAAGCAATTATTTAATTACAACAAAATCTATTCATTGGACTAAAAAATTAAAACAGTAATGTTTTAGTATGTTGCTTGTAGAATAATCTGACAAAAAATCACAATGATTGTATGTATATCAGTATGGTTTTTATTGTAAAAAGAAAGTTTTTAGAGGAAGCTTCATGATTTTTTCTGTCGTATCAAATTAGTTGTATTATGTTTTCAACACACTATCTACCTAGCATATATCCTGAAGATTATCATATTATATTTTTCTGATTTTGTTTACTGTAGTCGATCATAATTATACTTTTACTAGCGACCCGCCCCGGCTTCGCACGGGTGCAATGCTGATACTAAATACACTACAGAAAAACTGTGAACGTTGTATATAAAAACATAGCGGCCCGCTCCGGCTTTTTTATAGGCACGCTCTTGCCGCACCGGGCGGCCGGCCGGTACCGCCGCATACGCTACGTCCCGCAATTTTTAAATCTGTAATATCTTCGAAAATTTTCACTTAAATCATACGGTGTAAAGGGCCATATAGATCTATATTAAATAAACAATGTATTCAAGGTATTTAATTAGTTAAGGATTAATGCTGTATTGGTTAAAATCGCTTCGAAAATTAGCCATTATTTGTCGTAAAAAGTAAATGACAAAAAAAAGTTATTGTGGGTTATCCATAAGAGATAGACATATACCATCACGGACTTTTCTGTAGACCTTTTCAATGTGTACAATACTTAGTACATTATTTTGATAAAACTCGTAGGGTTCAACCTGCGTTTGCAATGTAAGCGGAAAAAATGTAATTATTTACGACATCACATTAGAAACCTCAAAAATAACAGTACTTCTCCACTATTTAATGGATGTTATTATACATATAAACCTTCCTCTTGAATCACTCGATCTATTAAAAAAACCGCATCAAAATCCGTTGCGTAGTTTCAAAGATTTAAGCATACAAAGGGACATAGGGACAGAGAAAGCGACTTTGTTTTATACTATGTAGTGATTGTTTCTAAAACTTGTGTTTTTTGCGTTTAGGTCCTGTAAGTCCCTCAATAGTTCAAATATTCTTATATATATTTTATTTTATTTCATTTACGCAAATCTTACCTACAACTACCAAAGATCAGCGATCCAATGCGATAGAGTGGCCTTACATGCTAAATCCTTAATCTACATTCTATAAAATTACATACTTTATCCTAAATCTTAACCTACCTCTAAATAACATATTATACATATATTGTAACTTTTGCGAATTCACTTAAATTGCACCACAATACATCAACCCTCTCGTGAATCTTGTTCAATTCTAATGGGATTCTATCGTTAATCTATATTAAATTATTATTATTTATCATAATTGATTCAAAAACACGCTGTTTATACTTTTTCTGTATGCTTTTACAAAGAAACAAAAACGCAGATCACAAATTCAACGTTCAGACAGAATCCTTCAATGCAACACTTCTCCAACACGAGAAAGCCACATTTGCAACAATTGCTGCAATATCCAGCTCATGCAAATTCATGGGAGAATGCATATGTAATGCAGGCGACAATATTTATACATACTGTTACATACATTAATTCGCTGTTGGATCTCTGAGTCAAGATGGCGGATGTTTGAAGACGTTTCATTTAGAAGGTTTGTTGTAGTGTTTATTAAGGTTGACTGTTGTTTTATTTGGATTTATTCCGGTCTGATCCTCTGAACCCCACCCCCCTTCACCCCCTCCTCGATCCCCTGCTAGTTTGTCATCTTTTTAGTCTCTGTCTAAAAGAGAAACCTAGATAAAGTGGATACACTTTATCTAGGTTACTCTTTTTGACAGGTAAGTACAGTCAACAAAAAATAAACGTTTCATGATTTACAAAATTAAATGTGTTGACCGAGATTATATAAGATGAGACTTAAGACTGTAGTACCATAAGTTAACTGCTAGCTCCTTACTTAAAAATAACGCCTTTACAGGCTTTGCTTTCATAGGCATTATTTTTCAATTCAAGTAAATAATTAATATAGGTATAAACAAACTTAAAACCATTGATGTCCTTTTTTTTTCTTTTTTCAAAACGTTCCCACCTATCATCATTACCTTGGTAGATCCTTTTCTTAACTATGTTGGGGTCGGCTTCACATCTAACCGGATGCATCTGAATGCTAGGATTTGACATGGAGCGATCTAATATCAAAGTTGGTTTTAAAAATATTTGAAAACTTTAGTTACAATTTTTTTTTAACATAACAGCTACATCAGCCACCTCATTCTTCCTCATATTATTACAACTCAAACGCAATTCGTTGTTGTCTTCTTCTCCGCCATTTGCCACAGCATCCGTGTAGCACAAACGTGTATCGTAATGGCGGCGGTCGCACCGCATACATAAAACATGGGCCCTTTGCCGCATCGCGCAGCTATGATCTAATAACGTGGTGCGTAGTGCTGGGGGGTTACATTGTTTCAGACGGTACGAGATTTTTGATCCTGTAAAAGTCAGCAATAAAATTGTACTCGAGCTTGTGAAATCATTTTCAGAACACTATTATCTCACACGGACACGTCTCGAGGCGTGAGGATGAATCCATAGAGCGCCATGACGTTCCGGGTAGATTGTAGGGCACTAGACCATGCGGACGCTGGCCCGTGAGATAGACTGACCACATTAAATCTGCAGTTGGCGATTCCTTGTATGAGAACACTAAAAATATAAAAAAAATCGGAGTAATTGGCGAGTCATCGTGAGGGGAATCACATCAGCCTCTCGACAAGAAACTACATGAGGATTACCACCGCTCTGACAAGCGTGCTACGTAGAAGAAGATTATGTTGATAGTTATTTATGAAAACCTGTGGAAGATAACTGCTTATTAAATCTCGGGCTTGTATATTAACATGAACACTATTATCGATTTAATATTGGTGATAGTGCATATAGTTAAACGAGTAGCTATGATGTAATAATTATAGTGATGCGTAAAGCGGTACGAGATTTTTTATCCTGTGGAAGGCTTCTGCTGAATAAGGAAGGAAACATTTTTATTTGTTGATGATAGTTGCATATTGTAATTAGTAGACAGACACGCAGAGAGTGGAAGCACTAAATACAGTAAGGGGGTGAACATACTGTTATGTAACATGATATTGCAAGCGTTCGTCTCTTTGTTTAATTAATCAAGGCCTTTCTTGCTGGTGTCTATCCCCATGCTCCCTTGTCTCATCTAAGTCCGACCCGTCAATTTTCAGACTAAAAAGTACCTAGATATTTTAAATCATGCAAGTAGGCGCGATATTTTAAATCATACAAGTAGGTAGCTCATGGCGAGGGCTATGCTTGGAGTTTCCCGGCGTGATCGAATCAGGAATGAGGAGATCCGCAGGAGAACCAAAATAACCGACATAGTCCGAAGAATTGCCAAACTTAAGTGGCAGTGGGCAGGGCACATTGCTCGCAGAACAGATTCTGAACAGAGACGAAAGGTTCTGGAGTGGCGACCGCGTACCGGAAGACGTAGCGTTAGAAGGCCTCCCACAAGGTAGTCCGACGACCTTGTGAAGGCCGCAGGAACCCGTTGGATGCGAGAAGCACAGAACCGGTCGAAGTGGAAGTGTTTGAGGGAGGCCTATGTCCAGCAGTGGACATCTTTCGGTTGAAAGCTGATGATGATGATGAAGTAGACCTCTGCCTGCTGAAGTTATTGCTTATTTTTTAGAATACTAGCCCATGGAATGCATGATGATGATGTGAAACTATTTATTAATATTAAGGTCTTAATGTACAGACGCCAGCACATCAAGCTACTACAATCTGTCAAATTTCTTTAATAGATTTTCAACTTTATCGCTAAAGCATAAGGCTCAAAGTTAATTGGAAAATTTTTACAGTTTCGGGTAGCTTGATGTGCTGGTGTCTGTACTACATACCTACTCAGAAATGAGATAAATAAATAATAATTAATTTATGAAATTTTTAGAATGTGAAAACGTGATGGTGATCACGTTCCAAATTTAATATTAATATTCCTGTCGTGTATCTGCAAAAATAATAAATCTATAATCCTCTTTGAGCAATGGACACACGCACTGTAACTCAATTGCTAGTGTTCCCTTTTGATGTAACGCCGTCTTTTAGATGCGGCCCTTACACGCTCGCTAATACGCCACCTTCTAAATATATCCAATTTGTTCTACCTTGGGGTAAGCAGAGAAAGAAGGTGTTGTGATTTCTGGGGATCCCACAAGATTATAAAGCTTTCATTTGAGGCCATTTTTCTGTCTTTAAAAAGATAAGGGTGAAAATCGGATACTTTATTCTTTGGCTTTTTTTTGGTTTACTATAAAAGAATAATCTTTGCGTGGTGGAAGGATTGGTCAATTAGCGACTTTGAATGAGCTATGTTTCCACAACCTTTACAGGTATCGAAAATAGCTCTCTGTAAATTCTCTAGTTTTATTTTTCATATTATTGTAACTATTTTGTTATTGAGTCATTAACAGGCTGAGTATATTTACAGATAGACATGGAAGAGGGAGGTCTTCTATTACAGGTATCACCATACTTAAAAGAAGGGCTCTAAAAATAAATGTATTTATTAAAACCTGTTGATTACGAAATAAATCAACTTATTATTATTGTAGAAGCTTGTACATTTCGGGCACCACACTACAAAACAAAATGGCAAACATTAGTAGGCATTTGAACCACATTAAAATCTGAAAACATAAAGCATACGTCATTAGATCAGTTATTTTGATACAGATAATGTTGATGACATCATCACGATGACTAACTAACATCTGGGGAATGATTTATTTGGAGGAAGGAATGTGTCAGTAAATAATAATTATACAATTGCGACCACGAGACCAATTGGGCAAGGCCCCCCCCCCCCCTTGCCCAATTGGTCTCGTGGTCGCAATTGATGTACTATCAAGATAAAGTATCAGTATCCTAAGTGCTAATCCAGGTTATAAACAGGTTAAACAACAGGATATTACAGGTTTTTGGGATGCATGAAAAAGCCTCCTGGTATAGCGCAGTTTGTTCCGCATGTTACTCAACTGAACCGAGCGCTTGGCGCATCCTGGACAGTCACACCCAACACCTTATTTGACTGGCCCATTCTTCCCTTGCGGTGATAGGGCTGACGCCCGTCTAGTTTGCGTCCACCCTCCCACCGGAGTTCGACATCAAACAGCCTGCTGTGTTTCGTCGATGCATGGGAGTTCCAGTGCCTTAGGCATCTTCAGGGCACGCTCGTTCCATCATAGACCTCATCCATCGCTTTCCATCAGGCGTGATCGAAGTCAAGAGCAGGCCCATTGAGCAATAAAAAAAACTATCTCGTGCCAAATTTCATTGAAATCAGTGTTTCCGTTTTTGAGTGATTGAATAACAAACATACTAACTTTCACATTTATAACATTTATAACTAGGATTATAGTTTAGATACTTTTTCTTACTATAAGGGGTACCAATTACTTACACGCGTCTTTAACTCATAATGTGAATATCGTCGTTGTGCGTGCAAAAGTCGCTACGTGTTTTTAGTGAACTTATTTGAGGTACATATATAAATTATAACACTTAGCGTGTTTATACGGAACTTTCGATATATGAATATCACATAGCTACATTCCGTAACTCTTTAAATATTGCATTTATCACATAGCTGTTTTTACAGTATGTGCGTATTGAAATAACGATTACAACTGCATAAGGAACCGAAAATAACTAAATAACACATAGCGACTTTTGCACGCGCAACGACGATATATAGGTATTCAGTTTTTTGTTCCCATAGACCTAAAAATAGCTCAAGTTTTTTAGGGTTCCGTACCTCAAAAGGAAAAAACGGAACCCTTATAGGATCACTTTGTTGTCCGTCTGTCCGTCCGTCTGTCAAGACCCTTTTTCTCAGGAACGCGTGGAGGTATGAAGCTGAAATTTATATCAATTACTCAGGTCTACTGTCCCTTGAAGCTGTGAAAAAATCAAACTTCTAAGCCAACGCAATCAAAAGATACAGCCGTTTATGCCGCAAATTTTCGACACTTGCAAGGGAATCAAAACCTACAGGGTGCTTCCCGTGAACTCAGAATCTTGAAATTTGGTACGAAGCAACGTCTTATAGCATAGATAAAGGAAAAATTACGAAAACCATAAATTTTTAGTTACATCACATAATATATTTTTTTTTAATAATTTTAAACTTACTACCCATTTCCTCATAAACGCGTAGAGGTATTAAATTGAAATTCATACCAAATACTCAGGTCTATAATACCTTTAAGCTGTAACAAAATCAAACTTCTATGTCAACGCAATCAAAAGAAACAGCAATTTAAGCTGCATATTTTGAAACTCGCAAGTACTCGCAAGGGAATCAAAACCTAAAGGGTACTTCCAGTCGACCTAGAATCTTGAAATTTGGCATGAAGCAACGTTTTATAGCACACATAAAGGAAAAATTCCGAAAACCTTAAATTTTTAGTTACATTACAAAATATATATTTATTTTTTAATAAATATAAACTTATTACTTTTTTCCTCATGAACGCGTAGAGCTATCAAGTTGAAATTCATATCAAATACATACTTAGATCTAATTGCCTTTAACCCGTGAAAAAAAAAAAATTCTAAGTCAACGCAAAAACGCAAAACGCAAAAGTACAACCATTGATACCGCATATTTTGAAACTCGCAACTACACGCAAGGGAATTAAAACCTAAAGACCACTTCCCGTTGACATAGAATCTCGAAATTTGGTAAGAAGCAATAGCTTACAGCACAGGTAACAGAAAAATTCAGAAAAGCTTAAAAAAAGCAAAATGGAATTTCCACATATTTTTCATCCATAAACATGTTTCCGTTAATAAACAGTAGCACTACACGAAGTTGTACAACTATTGATAACGTTTTTTCGAACTTCAATGTTCAATGTGGTACTATTCATAACTTTTTCAGTCACCATTTACAGGTCTGGTTCAAATTTAATACTTAATTAATATTTTTGAACCAGATTTCTAAATAGTGACTAAAAAACTTAGTAAATAAATAACTTTAATAAAAAGAACTTTCGCAAGTCTGCTGCAAGGCTAGTATAAGTGTTTCAGTTATATTATAGATAAATGATATGTGTTAATATAAAATAAAGGATTACTTAAACGATAAAGAGATCTTTGTCTTAAATTTATGCTCCTCCATCTTTCCCCATTGTAATGTTATGAATTTCATTTTGTAATAAAAATACCATAGTTATGACTCGATTGTCGTAATGAACGAACTTTGTAAACCTTGCAGGTTTGTACGGAACCCTCGGTGCGCGAGTCCGACTCGCACTTGGCCGGTTTTTTTCTATCCTTCAAAAGAACGTTTCTAGTTCACATGTGACACTTCCGCTCCCTCCTCCACTTTACCGATGAGCCGTACTTCAACAGAACATCAATCTTCATAGCTGCTAATGAGTGGCTCCCTTAGGACTCGGACATACCAACTATGCTGGAATCGGCGAAGAGGAGTTCGCTATACCATTCTGAACTCGATTCATTTAGTCGCTGGTAGTGACGTCAAATTAATTTTAATGGAGGTAGGTATTTGATTGAAAATACTTTAAGTAACTACCGAGGTATATATTTTTGTATATAAATCGAAGCGATAATTTGTTGTTTCGGAGTTTTCTTGTCAAAACTTTCGGCAATATTTTTTTGAGAACCTGTCATGCCAAACCTATTCATGTGAGTGGTCCACTGCCAAACGCAGACCGCCCTCATCATCTGCCTAGCCTTTTCCCAGCTGTGTTGGAGTCGGCTTCCAGTCTAACCAAATGCAATACCAGTATTTTACATGAGACGACTGCCTATCTGACCTTTACAACCCAGTTACTGGGTAAAACGATACCCCTTGGTAAGACTGGATGACAGACTTTCGGGCTACTGACGACCCGTAAAGACTGTCAAAGATCCACGAATGATAGCCGGGACCAACGGCTTGACGTGCTTTCCGAGACATAGAGGGGTCTTGGTGTATGAAGATGGTCACCCATCCACGGACCAACCGCGGAAAGCGTAGCTTAACCTGATCGATCGACCTGTGCGGCTGGTATTACTTAGCCACAAGCCACACAAACGCAGACTATGAGTACAAATAAATCAGTATTTGCAAAGATCCATCGTCTATCTATACATATATAATAATAAAATAGTAACGAAGAATTTTTGTCCGTTTGTTTGCCCGGATGTATATTCCGGATTGGCGCAAAAACGGCTTAACGGATTAGGATGACATTTTGCCCGCATATATCCTACCTGGCTTAACACATAGGGTGCTTTTAATCGCGGTAGTATGTCCCCGTGGGATATCTTTCAACATCCACGCGGCGGAACCGCGGACAATTTTAATAATTTACAAAACCCACAAGTGAGAAAGGGGTGACCCTTTATCGGCAAAACGTTGAACATAGAAGCTGTCAGAAACCAAAACAAGATAGTTTTTTTAGACGTTACAATACGGGGGGTATTGTAACGTCTATTAATCGTATTATCCCTAAAAATAGTAACCAATTTATCATTTAAGGTGCCACTAGTCGATATTATTTCCAAACTAATTTCGGGAGGGTATTACTCCACTGTTTAACATTGTGCATCCAAAATTAAACATGATATCGTTTTTTCTTATTATTAATTGTGTCTGTACGGAAACAGAATAGTAAAATAAAAAGCAATTAAAAAGTTATGAGCCCAACAAAGATTTGTTTTCTTGCTAATTTTATCTTAACTTTGGGTGTAAATAATTAATAAAAGAAGTGTAAAATCTTCAAAACAAAGTCGATACTAACAAAGTTCAGTTACCAAAGTATTCAATAAACTTTATTTTTAATTTCTGCAGTGGTTTTTCATAAAACTTGGTTTTCCAAAGGACTTTTCGTATTTTTTTACGCGCATTTTATTTCGGAACGGTGTTTGTGTGCGTGCGAACTAGACGTTGTGCGCGTAAACTAGCGACTAACTGCTCATCACTGATACTATCTCTGTCGGACACGATGCCAGGTGAGACAGCGTGCTTTTTGGGCATGCACACCAGTGAGTTTGAGATCGCGACTATTTCCACCTTAAAATAGTCGATTTTTTTAACAAAGCTTAACAAGAATCAGGAAATCGTAATAAAAATAAAACGTTTTGATACAAGACGTTTTGAGACACTGATAGTGTCCAGTCCGTTAAGTGTGCAATCGCCCTAACGTTGATCATGAACCTACCTACCTAATTATTACTCATGCTTATGTAGATACGGACGGGAATTAGGGCTAAACGATTAATTGTTATGTTATTATTAAAATGGTCCTACCATTGTCGCAATTGGTGTCTCGTTGGGCTCGTATTGGCAAATGCTGGGAACTGGGAACTGTTTATTAATTGACCTTATTACTTAGAGCTGATGTTTTTGCTATATTGTCACAGTAGGAGGATGTGTGTTATGATTGGTATTTACAAAAAAAAAACATTTCTGTAAATTGGTGATTGTAGTTTGTATGGATAGCAGGGATATTGACATCTAAGCGGTTATTTTATTCATTCAATTGGTTTTACGAGTTAACATATTTGACATCCAAAACGCTCCATACGATTAATTTTCTTACAATTCAATTATGACTTAATATTACACATGCTCGTCACATTATACAATAGATTTTATTAAATAGCAATAATTTCCAAGTCTAAATAAAAATAAATTACAACGATGAAATATGTAAAATAAATTAATGTCAATTCAGTGTCAATTAAAAATATATATTCAGTACATCATGATTCTGAACACCCCTGCAGCGTTGAAAATTTTCGTAGGTAATTAAAAAACAAAACTATTTCATACGTTCTGACGGCGCAGGTATTGCACTTTTCAATGAAACAGCAATTTTTTTTTGGATAACTGACGAAAAATTTCTAAGCTATCCCGACTAGAATCATATGATGAATTCTGGTGCCAGTTTGCGCGTCGAAAGCCCTGCCATCCTGTATATTATGTATCTTATTTACATGGTTCACACACAATAAACATCATATGCGGAAAAAAAGAACAAAGACCACGCGAGCCTAGTGCGGGTTGGTAGATGTTACATGTCTTCGAATTTTTGGTTCCAGAACATACCGGTTTCCTCACGATGTGTGCCTTCACTATTTTGAGAGCAGTGGTGATGAAATCAATTATACAATGTAATGCGCCTACTTGGATTTGAACCCACGACCTATAAACTCGTAAGTCAGGACCGATACTACTGGGCCACGACTGCTCTGACCATAAATCAGCAATGTAGATTTTTTGCTATGTAAATAGGTACCGCTCTTAGGAGCTACCTTACGCGCTATTAGGAGCAGTAGACAGTACCTATTTAGCTTCTTATCCTAAAAATACTTCCTCTCCAGTACTCAAAAAAAAACTAACTAGTAACTTGACATATTCATAATAATCTTCTCAGAATCACTTACCATCCAAGAGGCATCACAGGTCCATTTGAATTTCCCCGTAGACATGTAACTCGAGCCTTAATCTATGTCTTGTAGTACCAAAATAGTTATTCTAAGAAGTAAATTAGGTTTCTGACTCAGAAAGCAATTTGTCTTGTTGATTGTGATGACAGTAATTGCTGCTGCATGGTGTTTCATCAAAACGGAGAATAGTCATTAATCTATTTATTAATCCTTGGAGACTTAAAAGCCTGCATGATAAAAAAATCCTATATAATTAACGTTGGAAGGTTTACAAGGTGGTCCGACGACCTTGTGAAAGCCGCAGGAACCCGTTGGATGCAAGAAGCACAGAACCGGTCGAAGTGGAGGTGCTTGGGGGAGGCCTATGTGCAGCAGTGGACGTCTTTCGGGTGAAATCATGATGATGATATGATTATGTAGCACTAGAGGCCTGCATTTTTCTACAAATGAGTGCAATCTATTGATGCCTGAGATTTTTCTGTTATATTTAAGTTAAATATGAATGTTGAATACCATCATGACACCATAATGATGAATATGATCATGATGTATGTACATAAACCTTCTGGAATAAATTGAAAGTTAAGTAGAACTAATCGGACCAAGAGTCAGACATGAAAAGCGAATTTGTTTTATGATATGTATAGATAGAGTACATCAGGCCTGTATTCTCAGAAGAACTACTCGAACGAACGAACTCCTAACTACGCATACTTTTACCCCAGACATAAGAGTATGCATTCACATTATAATAAGAATAATTAATAATGTTTTTTATTTCAATACAAAGAATCCATAGAGTATTAGTAACAATTTATTATCTAGTGTTAATACCAATCACCCTCCGCACAAACTGTTTTACAATTGGAGAGCTGAAATTATCCGTTATAGTTCTCAGGACGCGGTTGTGACTATCACTCATTATACCAGTAAGTTTAATGGAGAACATTCATTATAATGCCTGCCCTGACGATCGCACCCCGCAACCATCCGTACATACTTTCAATCACAATACGAAGGACTTAGAAGAAATTACATAACCGATTGCTTCATAATTATGTTTTTAAATTCCTCCGCTCCAGGGTCAGCAATGGCACTGTTTGTGTTTTTAGCAAAACCAACGGACAAACATTAAAAGATCACATTAAAATCTTTCATATGCGTAAAAGACTGACATTACAAAGCAGCTTATGACGGTCAATCTCCCACTTGACCGTTTTTGAGGATGACTGTGTAAATTTTTTACTTGGTCATTTTGATGAGCTTCATAATTGGGATGTAGAATTCGTTGTAATCCTTCATGGGGCCCGTCTGTTTTAATTATAGGTTCAAACGAGTTTTTTTTTGGAGTGTTGTTATTTTTGTACAATACAAGTGGCAATATAGATGGTTCAACTAAGACGCATTTAAATTGATAGAGGCGGAAATTAGAGGACTTTGAATGGTTATTTACATGTTTCAATTTCGTATATTTATCTACATTGGAAGGTGCAAGTGAAAACTGTATGAGCCAATTTTATTTAAATGTGAAAATGACAATCATCATTTCAGCCCGGAATCATCCACAGCTGCATAGGCCTCCCTTTTTTTTTCATACGTCCCGGTTCCGAGCGCCCCTCATTCAGGGGTTTTGCGCGAGTTTCACGATAAATCATCAACCCAACGCGCTTTTGTAATAAAATAAAATTTAAAAAAATATATCTATTGAAAATAACCAGCAAAATTAAAATTTAAAAATACTAATTTGAAGTCACTATAACAGCTTACAGCTATACAGAGCTTTGTTGACAGCACACACTAGACACCAAAATTTAATACTGCCAACACTCCTGGAGCAAAGAGAAAATAGGCAGCATATTCTACTAATAGCGTCCCAAAAACCTGCACGTCGCAATATCCACAACTCCTAGATTTTTATAGTTCCAATAACACCTCGTTATTCAAGTGGGAATCACGAAATTGGAATGGAAAATGGCGTCACAATATGGCGTCGTGCTCATCCACTCATAGTGTCGCAATTTCCTCCCGCGCAGATGACGGGGTCTGTGTCAAATGTCTTATTTTATGAACTGACTGCGACGTATGCCGTTTGCATTAAATTATATGGCGTGATGAGTTTTTTAGTACTTGCTGTTAAATATGGAGTAAAAAATCTATGGTGAGAGTTTAAATTGGGGTGGGAATTTGGTGTGAGAAATAGTTCTCATTTTCAGGAGACGACTGCTTGTGGGAATGCTTGTGGGATTATTAAAGATTCCTGCAAACCATCCGGACAGTGGACATTTTTGGTTCCGCCGTTTTGATAAATAAGTTATCAGCATAAAGATATAATTATTATTATATAATTATTATTATTACTATTATTTATTGTCTCTACAGTCTACAGAGGATATAGGATTGCAAAAATAAGTGTTGCTATAATGGAGCTTGGTAAAAGGTGGTAGTACCTATTATTTGATTTTCTTTGACAATTTCCTTATGCTCCACCCTGCCTACGAGGAAATATGAATGCTATAATTGTATTGTGGGTTTCCTCAAAACAAGAACAAAAGCTCTCGAAATAAAGGATTTCCATTTCCCCTTCATTGTTTTAAAGCCCCGGTCTCAATTTTTTCCTCAATTGCGTAAAACCAGCAAAATTTAAAAGCCAAAAGACATCCCTTATGTTCTATAAATATTTTTCAATTTCCCTCATCGTTGTGACGCAAGCTGTAAAGTATAAAGTTACTCTTTGTTTTTCTTGTCGCGTTAGTCTGATGGTAAATGGTGGGTAAGTAGGTACATTAATTTAGACCCGTGTCTTGTTACTTCACGTCTATTTCTTGGAAATTGATATTTTTAGAAGTTTGTGAAAAATTGTTATTTATAGATTATATCAATAAGTTTTTGTGGTGATGAAGGTGTGTTCTATTATGTCAATAAATATAGCGCTATGCTCAATTGACCTTGTATATTTCATAGGCTCGTTTTTGGCCGTCAGTCTATCTCTCTCACTTGTGGTTTATCGAGAATTTAGACTATCGCAGGCTACTGTTTGGCTGAAATGGCCTGTCCAAAGTATTGCCCCACACCCGGTTCCTTATTCAGTCTGTACACGCTTGACCCGGTGCAGGTTGGTAGATGTCACATGTCTTAGTTTTTTGTTTCTATGACATGCCGGTTTTCTCCCAATGTTTTTCTTCACCGTTTGAGAGCAGTGGTGATGAAATTATTTACACAAAGAAAAGCGCCTGGCTGGGTTCGAACCCACGTTACCACTGGGCCACCACTGCTTGCTAAATCGTATATTGCCTAATTTATTTATTTAATAACATAATTTATTAACATTATAATTCTTAACTACTTCACCATTAAGATTCCTAGTAAATCAGCATCGACTATTCTGTTCTGGTTCTGGATCATAACTGGTAACTTGTGTGGTTTCAGCCGTCCCCCATGGAAAGAAGGCGTAAGTTTATGCATGTCTGGCCCGTGGTCTTTTCCTTTAAGATTTTCATGTAAGGCCGGTCCTAGGAAGAGGTGGCGAGACGACCAAGATGCGTACCGCCAGGGTTTGACCGAGGTGACTCTAGAAAAGGATGTCTGTAAGGAATTAGGAGAGGCCTTTACTCAGCAGTGGAACAGTCAAAGGATAAGTAAAAAAAAAACAAGATGGTTTCATTGTATCTTCCCCATATCCATTAGTTGGTCTAATGTTAGTATTTCCTTCATAAATGTAGGTACGTGTATTTAAGTTAATGCGTCTTGCGTGCTCCTCAGGTAATTGAATGTCAGTCACGGTGATGGACTATTGAGTTAAATATGCATTAATAGAAGCTGTTCATGTCTGGTTGATAATAACTTATGTAAAATGGTGGTTTGAAAAAATGATTTTCTTTGTAATAATACTTCGTTTTATTCGCAAATATAGGTACACGAGATGAGGCTAGCTCACCTCACCTTTCTAGGTTTGCAGCTGTACTGTTGCATTATTTACTTCAGCAAATAAGCAAGATGGGGACGTCAATAAGACAATAAATTCAATTTGTAAATCTTAAAGTCATTCCCAGTTACCAAAAAAAATCGAACAAATACATTTATTGTTTGAAAAATATTTTGTGGCGTCGCCGGGAGAGGACAGCAAGATAAAAGCTGGATAGGAATTAAAAGACCTACTTCAGCGTCGTATTTTCCTATATTAAGCTGGATTCGGTTCCTTATGAAGTTTTTTTAGGGTAACTCACGAATTAACAGTGTGCCAGTTTAATTTTATTCATCAATATCATATTTAAAATAATTAAACTTCCCAAATTGTCTGTAAACTACATATCTACATATAAAAATATTTCATCATCATCTTCTTACCCTATCCCAATTCACTTGGAGTCGGCACAGCATATCTTTTTCTTCCAGACATCTCTATTTGCTATCATATCCGTAGTCACTTGCTTTGTAGCCATATCATCTTTCACACCATTTATCCATCGTTTTTTTGGGCTTCCAGTATTCTTATACAATGTGCAGGCAACGATACGACACTAAATAAATACATTGGCAACACTAAAGGTCATGGCACACGTATCAAACCGGAAAGGGATCGGCACCGTATCAGCTCGAGCCGTTCAGTATTCTTTGTATGAAACTACTGCAACGCATACTAATCAGAATCGTAAGGTAATTGCCTCGCCTCGGGTCGAGCTCACAAACCGCTGTGCGGTGCATTACGGCTCGTCGTCCCCGCGTTTACGTCTCTCCGTACTCGAGCTTACGTCTCTTAGTCCACCCTTGCCCCTCTCACCCCTCCGGCCTGCCTGCTGCACCATCAACCAACGGTCGGCGAGCCGTAAGCGCGGCGTCGCCTAGCCGTAGCTGAGTCAACGTATCGGAGCTTCTGATCCGCTTCGGTTACGTGCTTACGTTAGGTTGACGCCTGTTTGACGGCGAGGCGAAAGGCGATACGGTGCCGATCCCTTTCCGATTTGCTAAATGTGCTATGACCTTTTTATGCATAAGAGTTTTTTTTTTTTCAATAAACCCAACGCAACGAAATGAATAAAGTGATTTTTTCAAACAAATTAAAATTACGAGTAGTAGGGATGGGCCGACTATTGCCAATATTGATATTATTGTTTATATTTTGAATTTATTTTGTTTTCCAATCTTTGACTAGCTATAATAGTGACAAAACTGTTGGTGCATTTTCGTATGCAGATTGAAAACGTCATTATCGATATACGCAGTTTATTGTTTTATTGTGTTGTCGTCTCCATTATGTATATAACCATCATTGTAATAAAACTTACTACCCAAACATTGTTCGAAGCTGCTCTTACGTTTGCTGATATCTTATGCATAACGTCATACAAAGTCTGGGTTCACTTTGAGAGTATTGCAATATCTCAGTACTGCGAATTGTTGACTTTTATCTCAATTGCTGACAGCTTCTGGGTAGGTCTCATGCTGCTTATCTTGGTGTTGATAAGGTGACTGTTTGTCACTGTGATTAATTTTAGAACTTTCTTGTTTGAATTGGACTAGGAATCGAATCTGTGATGATACGAAAGTGATAGTTTTAAGTTGTTTTCGATGACGAGCTTACGGTGTTTGGGGATTCATGTAACGCTTAAATTTCCTTGTAGGGTTAAGCAGAGGTTTATCCATACTACAGTCGCGAGCACATAAAGCTACTACAATCTGTCACATTAATAGATTTTCAAATTTATCACTAAAGCATAAGGTCCAATGTTGATTGGGAAAATTTGACAGTTTCGGGTATCTTGATGTGCTGGCGTCTGTACAACTACATTTAATCAGTTATGTTTAAATCCATTGTAATATGGGCCAAGCTTATTACCATCAAACGGGTATCTCCGGGCTGCTTCTGTGAAATTCAAGATTGAAAAACCCAAAAACGCTTTGGCCAATCCAAAATCGAGCCCAGATCCTCATACTCACCAGTAAACGCTTGCGAGCAATAGACCAATGAAACGATCCTATGATTAACGTTGTCGTGATGCTTACTTGTTGTTGTTGAATTCAAGATATTTGATCGGTCCTTCGCCCATCAAAACAATGCACTAATATCGATGTTGATTCTATATCGCTACCTATATCGATACTTGGTACCTATTGCCTTAGCTTAAAAACTTAATAAACTATGGTTTTATCTTTGCATGCTTTTATGGCATAAAATCAATCTGTCTAGCCTTTATCCAACTAACACACTGTCTCTTATCATACAGGATACCCTAGTTTAAGAGACAGTGTAAGGATTTCTTCAGCATCCAAAGGTTAAAAAAAACACTATCTTTGGGTCAGCTTCTAGCTTAACCAGGTGCAACTGAATACCAGAGTTCGACATGGAGGGACTGCCTATCTGACCTTCACCCAATTACCGGGTACCACGATATCCCTTGGTAAGACTGGTTCTATGGCATAAATTGTTATTAAATTCTTTGGAGACTTCCCATAAAAAAATTGCAGAATATTTACTAACAGTATAAAGTAAAAAGCAACCAACATGAGAGTCCTTAAAATATAAGAACAATTTATGATACCAGTTCTTCAAGTGCGCAGTTTCATAAGCTTTAATATCACTTAGATAGCCGCTTGCATTAAAAATGTCTTCTCGTTCAACTTTATCGGAACGTTGACAGCTGCATCGCGAATGCATCTTTTAATACTGAGGTTATATGGGAAAGTACTTTGATATACTTCTAGATAAAAAGTACGGGTGGTCTTACTGAATCGACCAATGAACTCATATACAGCAAATTGTGCAATAATGCACATTATAAAATTAGCACATACTGCGCGACTCCGTCCGCGTCAATTTTGGACTTTACCTCATACAACCTTCTACACCCTTTTAGTAGCAGTTTAAAGTAGATATGTCCTTTTTTAGGTTTCTAAAGTCTTCAAATTCTTGTTTCAATATCTACATTACAAAAATCTATTAAACTCAAAAATCCAACCGTAAATTCCATCATAAATACGATTACCTCGTGTTACATGCCATTTTCATATTATTTTGTACTGTAATTAGGAAATGATACGAAAAATGGTTATAAAATCGACCCTGTTTCCATTACACGTTTTCGTGTTTTCTACCGGTAATTTACCTTAAACATTTTAATTATAAATTGATTCTCAAACAAGCAAATTCGAATAATGAAATATTAATATTATAACAAATATAATTCGAATAATAAATTATAGCAATATCAACTATTATGTTATTAAATTTTTTTTTTTTAAATATATGTTTACATTTTTGGAAACTAAGTTGCCAACGCAGAATAGACATTGTACCTAACTTTAACTAAACCGCTTGAGTGGCGAGAAAAACTGTAAATCGGAAAACAAACTAGAAAAGGTAAAAAGAAAACCACCTTACTCCTTTTTTCCTTGACAAAAACAAAAACATTCCCCTATATAACAACCCGAAACAATCTAACCAGAATAAATACGATAACTGTAGAGACAGCGAGAACAGCGGGAATTGTACCAGCTGCGCTTGCTGGCTGTCGGGCGGAAATTACGGAACTAGTGCATTCCGCACCTACACCCGTCTAGGAGTTAAGTCGTGTGTTACTTCAGTACTTTAGTAACTGCATACATTTGGGCTACTGAGGAGGAACGGTACTCTGTTCTTCCGTATTATTGAATGCGGGAACTTTGAAATCTCGAGGGTATATGCCTAGTTGTTTGCAGAGACCGGCCGAATTTCGATTTTTCGACAGAAAAAGCCGTTTTGCTCATCTTCGTTTTCAGCCGAAAAAAACTTAGCGGCAATGTTCGAAAAATTTAAGTCTGGCAAATATTTAATAGAATTGCTAGCAAATATTTAAGAAAAAAATCATCTTGAATTGATGTCTATTAGGTTAAACGCTGCTCTTGAGTATTCACCGAGAATTGGTAAATAAAACCAAAATCAAAAGTCATTTATTCAAATTACGCTGAGAATTAGCACTTTTCGACTATCAAAATTATATATGACAGTCCCCCAAAACGCCCGCCTTTGACCACTTTCTAGTGCTTTCGGTGGGAAGAAGAAGTGGCTCAATAAACTCCCCAACCCAATTGATCTGTATGGGGTACAAACGCCCTTATAGGTAGAGCGACGATGTTCGCAGGGTGCCTGGTAGAAGCTGGATCAGTGTGGTCAGCGGGATTGTCCGAAAGGGTTACCGCTGGCCCGGAACATAAAGAGCTAAGGAAGGAACACGGGTGGGTTTTAGTCAGTAAGAGTCTGACACTCCCTTCCGCTCCACCCAGAGTGGGAAGGGTCACTTGATGATTTCCCATCCTGAAAAAAAAAAACTGGATCAGAGTGGAGTCGTCTCATGTACAGCAGTGAATTTCTTCGTCTGATGATAATGGTTGTATCTACTATAGGTAGTTCTTTAGGTGTATTTTTTTATTGCTGACTGGACCTGCTCTTGACCTCTATCAAGCGCTAGAAAGCGATGGATGACGTCTGTCATGGAACGAGCGAGCCCGAAAAGATGCCTATTCACTCTTGCTTTGAAGTCAAATGAAGTTAAAGAAGTTAAATGTGTATTTCACGATTTTATTCATAAGATTAAGGAATGATTACAACATAATATCCTATTACCATACCAAGCATAATATCAATTCTGTAATCAAGCATCGAACATCTAATTTCGGTACATAATAAACCATAGCTAACTTAGAACAATTGAACCGATAACTAGTAAGTTAATACAGTGCTAAGTTAGACAACAGTTTGGTATTGGATTATATCACCTACTGAATAGTGATGCTCAAGCGACAGAATTTAAGGGTGCGGACAGACGAGAATGAAACTGGCGTAGCTTGCGGCGCTGAACATAAGTCGCTAAGCTGCCTTTGTTTTTTCATAAGAATTATTGTAAGGTCAGGTCAGGTGCGTAGAGCAGTGGTGGACAAGTAGCAACGGCTACGACGAGTTGTAGGTCGTAGGTTCGAATACCGACAGGCGCTTTACTTTGTGTAAATTGTTTCAACACCACTGCTCCGACAACGGTGAAGGAAAACATCGTGAGGATACCGGCATGTTCTATAACTAAAAATTCAAAGACACGTGACTTCTACCAACCCGCACTGGGATCGCGTGGTCAATTACGGACCACTGCCTCTCACCGAGAGCTTGTGTTCCAGCAGTGGGAAATAAAATAGGCTGAGTATGTTTATGTTTTGCAGGTGCGTAGTAATCGCAAGCGGCGATGTATGAACGTAAACGAAGCAAACGGAATATTTGAGGATCATAACAGGTGACGTTCAGTAGTTTCTGCCTACCCTATACCCCATGGGAAGGAGGCGTGTGTTTATTTATGTACGTAATTGTTTTGCAGTAAAATGATTTGACTTGTTCAAGAAACGAATGTTATGCTGCTTTGTTTTAATGCGATATAATCGCGCGCGACACAAAGGCACCGCTCGTTGCGCGACTTGCGGTGCCTTTAGGCCGCGCGCGATTTTATCGCATTTCGCGCCTGTTTGAAGGAGCCTTAAATTGAATCGCTGAAATTACATTGCAGAATTCGGTTTTTTTTACATTCTGATTGGCATCACAGTCGAATTAAAGTAACCCACAGTTTACAAAATACTAATAATATTAGAATTAGATGCAAGTTTTTGCACCCATTTTGAGCAACGCAAGTTACAATACGTTTCGCTAGTGTGTCTCGACCTTAGACATCCTCGACTCATTTAGAGTGCAGAATTACGCTAGTCTTCGCTCATCCACCCCCACCCTTACAGTGACGTTCCAGCAACATAATAGTGACGTTCTAGCAATTTCCGTCGTCAGCCGTTTCACGCTTCGCATACGTTTTATTAAGCATTTCCTAAAATTTGAGAAGCGCAGCATATTGGCAGAGTCAAACTTAAGACGTTAATTATTTTAGGCTAGACACTGCTGGAGGTGGATGAATTGAGATTTGTGAAGATGTGAGATACAGGTAAGATTTTAGCTTTAGATTTCTTAAGGCGATAAAGGAACTATGAAGGTTGATTATGCAATGTGTTTCGAGGATTGAAAATGCTCGAGTTTTTTGTACAGATGCCAATACATCAAGCTATCTGAAACTGTTAAATTTTCCCAATCAACTTTGAACCTTATGATTTAGCGATAAAGTTGAAAATCTATTAAAGAAATTTGACAGGTTGTAGTAGCTTGATGTGCTGGCGTCTGTACCTTCCTTGCTAAAAGCTATTCGTGTTTATAGTACACCTGTAAAACTCACCTTTCGACGGTAGGGTCTCTGTTCTTCCATAATATTGAATGTTCCTTTGATAACTCAAAGGTTTATTAGCGTAGTTTTCAGTCCTTCCGATTTTCGTTTTCGGGTTTCGGCAATTTTCAGAAGAACCATCCATTTTCGTTTCGAATAAAATTGTTACGGTAAATCAATTTTATTCTTGGAAATAGGTATATTTTTTAAAGAAAAAAAAGGAATAATTATTATTTTTAATTCCCATCTAAAAGCTTTTCGTATTTATAGGACACTTGTAAATCTCAGCTTTCTAGCATCTGTATATAGAGTATTAGGTAAGCGACTGTGAAAGTGTTTCTTAGCGTGTATTTTGTGTAAACTTTTTCTTTCTTCGCAAGTGTTGATTAGAAGTCTCAAACAGTCTCAGTCAGTTTCGAACCACTAACATCCTTATTTTTATTTGATACTGGCTGACCGGTGAACGTCAATCCGTTTTCGAGATACCATTAAAAAGGCCGTTCTATTAAATATATTTTTTTGTGATTATTCCCGTTTTAATAGTTATTCTGCTATTCGGGGCGGAGACAAATCCAACAAAGATCATAAAAGTCGGTCCAGCCATTCTTGAGTTATATATATGGTGTAACTAACCCGACTTTGTTTTATATAATATATAGATTTTATGTGCCTACGGTTTTGTTACTAGATTGAGTAATTATGCTGTACTTTGGAAGAGCGGAGTCTCCTAATACAGACATTGTTTGCTTAAAAGGAGGCTTTAAACACTAAACCCTTTTCGTAAACTGAACCATGAATAAAACTTATTTTATTTATTTTTATTTACAGAATGTTCAACATTATGTTGTTAAATGTTGTTAGCGTAAAACCATAAGTAGACTGTAAACACAAAGGCACCCTAGAAAGCTAACCCACCACAAAAATTACCCCGAAATGTTATCCTAACAAGCATTTACCGAAACAATTTATACATATAAATAACAATACATACATATTTATGTATGAAAATAAAAATAAAAAATAATAATTATATAATATGTATGCGTGCCATATTCAGAAGCAAATGTGAAACAAACAATGAGGGTAGTTTCTTTCAGGCAGCGCCCCAGTTGTGAGTAAAAATGAACGTTGCTGCAACACAGTTGGATGCAAATTGAATGCGCAAGTTGGAAGTGCTCTGAACAATCGTATCGGACGCCGGCTGCAGAGTCGGGGAGGGGTAGACAGGGATATATTGGCGGTGAAATATTCTTATATTTCACCCCCAATATATGAAATATATTATTTTCCACTGTAAAAAAAAAATGGTTTGTAGTGAAGCGTGAAACGATTGGGAGCAGTGGTGGGCCGGTGGTAACGGCCCCGACTTATGAGTTTTAGGTCGTGGATTCGAACCCAACAAGGCGCTTTACTTTTGTAAAAATTTCATCACCACTGCTCTCGAAATGGCAAAGGGAACATCGTGAGGAAACCGGTATGTTCTAGAACAAAAAATTGGAAGACATGTGACATCTACCAACCACACTCCACACATCCCTTTCCTGGACAAAAACTTCACAATCCAATTACTTTAATGACTTCCAGTTACAACCCAGTACTTGTGCACCATTGCTTGTGCTTGTGCTTCTCCCTAAAAATCAATATAAAAAATGCTTTAAAAAAAATGCCATGTCGAAGCATGTGTTCTACATAATCCTAATTGTTTTTTTTTTTTTATTTTCGAGGTATTTAATTCAGATTACACCAAACGGCACTAAAATATAATGTTTTAGAGGATTTAAAGGTCTTAAAAGTGGTTAACTATCACTAGAAGAAGTCATTAAGTATCCTCAAATTACATCGAGATAGTGACTAGGGTTAATTACATTCCCTTTAATTAATTATTTAGCATTAAACTTAATCCGCTAAGCAGGAAGCTAGAGTACGCAGCCATGCGCGTTAGTCAATCCGACGGCTCCGTCCAGGCTATTAGCCAATTTGCGGCGTGCGTCATGGTGTGTCGGATTAGCTGCGTAGAGGCTCATTACAACGCACATATATTACACGCACGTGAGTGCGTGCGTTCAAGCGCCGACGCACTGTATGCTGAAAGTTGCAAATTGTCACACGTAGGTACCGGTTTTTACTGTGATTTACTTAATCGAAGTAGTTTGACATACGACTTTGTTGCCTGTCAGATCCTGTCTAGATTCTAGAGGAATAAAAATATCATTCATCAAATCAATGTGTGTTACAGAAAATCTTTGATAACAGAAATTGGTACGCAGGTTTCCCGAAAGTGATGTGAAAATACTGGAAATCTTACTTCCCCGTACCTTTAACACTTAATTCCTGGTTTTTGTGGAAGAGTTACCACAATTTGGCCAATATCACTTATGTTTATAATTTACTTATACTGTGATAGACCGATCATCAAAAGTTTGAAGATAAAGTAAAAAAAAACTGAGTGCATTTAAAATAATAGAAACATACCATCATCAATCAAAGTTATAATTTCTTTGCAATTACTTTTTAAATAGACACCAATTGAAACATTTTCTCAAAAACAACACAACAAGCAGAAAATAAAAAGCACGTAAAACCTCATTACAATGCAAATAAAGTCCCGTCTAAAACCCTCGTAAGTCTGGAACATCGTGAACAAAGATATCGACTGTCTACTAACTTTGAATGGTATCTCAGTAAATGAACAGTCTCATTCACAAATATCTACGTATTGTTCGGAACCGTCCTGAATTAGTTATTGTCTTCACTTATTATGTGTTTGTACTCGACATTTATCAAAGTCTTCTTGCAACCTTAGGGGTGTTTTTAAACGGTTTTATTTAGCTTGTCCTGTTTGTTATTTATTAGTTTATTTATTTGGGTCAAATTTGGTATTTGAAATTTTACCCCCTTCCTGTTGGCAGATTGATCTGATATTTGATACACACCCTTAGTTTTGATGACAATGCAATTTAATTTAATCAGTATCATTGGAAATCCAAGATGGCCGCCGCTACAAAATGGCGGATTACATATTTTTTTTAAACCCCCCCTATAAAATGAAAGGGCTTGACTAGTAGAAATAGAAAATGTGGTGTCTGTAAAGAATTGAACTGTTGAAATGGAAGGACCATAGGCGAGATAAAAGAACATAATACATAACATAACGCCTGTTACCCCTGAAGGGATAGGCAGTTGTACCTCTTGTACAAATGCCAGCACATCAAGATACCCGAAACTGTCAAATTTTCCCAATCAACCTTTAACCTTATGCAAAATATTATTGGATTTTTCCGTCAGGCATTTCGTCCTGACGGAAAAATCCAATAATATTTTGCTCGACCTGGGATCCGATGACCCCATGTTCGGCAATAGCGCTTGCGACCACTAGACCAGCGAAGCAATCTCGTAAGATTCTGTTATTTTAATAAAAAGCTTTTCGGTAGCCTTTGTCATTCATTTTTTTTCTTTTCCATCATTCGCTATCGCTGATGGAATTTCACTTTGTCTAGGCTCTCTAGTTATAATATTAGGCTCAAATCGTAGTTTCAGTTTTCGTGATAATGGATAAATTGTAGACAGCAGCCTTTGTCTACGAAATGTTGGTGTTATCTATAACTTCACCCAAATCTATGTCTATCATCTATCACTCTATTGTCATCATCGTTCTCCTACTCTTATCCTAATTTTCAATTTAATTAATTTTTAATTTAAATTTAATTATTTTTAATTTAAATTTAATTTATTTGGGGTCGGCGCAACATGTCTTTACTTTTTACTTCTTTATTAGTCGTTTTTATTAGCAGTCTCGATAGTCACCCCCATTCTAGCAATAATTATCATCTTTCACACAGTCCATCCATCGTTTTTCTCTCATCATCATCATTTCAATCGAAAGACATCCACTGCTGGACATAGCATCCCCCAAGTACCTCCACTTCAACCGGTTTTGTGCTTCTCGCATAAAACGAAATTCTGCGGCTTTCACAAGGTCGTCGGTCCAACTTGTGGGAGGCCTTCCAACGCTACGTCTTCCGGTACGCGGTCGCTACTTCAGAACATTTCAGCCCCATTGGCCATCTGTTCTGCGAGCAATGTGCCCTGCCCACTGCCACTTAAGGTGAATGGGTAGTTGAGACCGCGAAATTCAAATTTTCTTATGTTTTTTGCAATTTGCAGGTCAGTGTCAGGTTGTATCTTGATCAAAATATGATTCGCGACAATAGCAGGTACATATTTAGAGAAGTATAATCATTAGAATCAATAATACATCTTTGTAAGTTAGATTTCTACCACTAACACTTTTCCATAAGAGATTGGTGGTTGGTGGTAGAAATCTAACTTAGAAAGATATATTAATGATTCTAATGATTATAATTCCTTAAATATGTACCTGTTATTGTCGCGAATCATATTTTGATCAAGATACAATCTGACACTGACCTAAAAATTGCAAAAAACGTAAGAAATTTTGAATTTCGCGGTCTACTACTACCCATTCACCTTAAGTTTAGCAATTCTTCGGGATATGTCGGTTACGTTGGTTCTCTTGCGTTTTTTCTTTACTCTTTTTAAAATATAGTTCATATATATGTCTCATAGGAAAATTTTCATTAAAGCCATGGCTAATTTCCTGATAGTAAAACGTGTCGCCACGTACTCATTCATCTAGAGAACTAACTAGCGAGCTAATGAGATAGAGCACACAGACGGACTGGTGGTGATGTATTAATTTTGCACGCCTGACAATGTTCGCGAATGCTTGGCTGGGTTGCATAGGGCTGGCTGGTTGGAAAGTTTAGAGGATGTAATTACTGTGTTTGCTGTTGTTTAAAATGTATTAAATTGTAGTTGTAAAAGCCAGTTTGTTTCGTGTGAGAATTGAAACTGATTTTCACGAGCTTGTAATCAGAGATTTACTCATAGTTTAATTATTTCTATTTATTCAGGCCATTGTCATTGTTATCATATCTCTTTCTTGCAATAATATTAACCACAGACTCAATAAATATTTGTGAACACCATTAAGGCTGAATAGAAGAGCCGAAATCAAAAATATTCATCCCAATAGATGAGAAAATACAAAATTGAACGAGAAAAATAATTGATTCATTCTGACTGTAACAATTATTTAATTGTAGCTTAGTTGGTCAGGTGCGTAGTACTCGCAACCGGTGTGCGTGAATGATCACATATACATATAAACGTAAACGAAGCAGAGTTTGTAAGGATCATAACAGGTGGCGTTCTGTAGTTTCTACCTGCCGCCATAGGAAAAAGGCGTGAGTTGATGTATGCATATATAGATGTTATCTAAAAAAATTTATATGAGCAATTACTGCAGACATCCATGCTCGCACGCAGTCAAGTCTTCCAGTGCCTACCAATTATTGGTCAAAATATTAGAATAGTAAAAGCTAATAACATCGTTAATTTCAACAGCATTGCTCCCGATAGCCCTGCAGCTTCCTGCCGAATAGCGCCATATGCTTTGTTCGGTCAGTGAGATTTCCACTGAGATACTATCATTAGCCGTCGGTAATTGCGAAATAGGCAGACGCAGCGGAACTGTGCAAGAGAAGATTTTGAATTTCTAGGGAAACTGGTAATGTTAGTTTTGTAATTGCTTGTGGAAATCGGGAAGAGGAAGGGTAGTGTTTATGGGGCGATAGTTATTTCTAACACATATTAATGTAACAATAAATATTGCGAAGAAATAGGTATTGTCAAAACACAGTGTTTTTTGGCAACTCAGCTTATTTCAGAC